>CM073947.1:7752500-8952500 GCA_037179545.1 Sesamia inferens
ACTACACTACAGTTTTTTGTATGCTAAACCTGGAAAGTGAATTTTTTTTAAAACTGCTGTTATTTTTGTGTTTCATCAGTGAGTGGATATTAAACCTACTGTTTTGTGCGTGCTAAATCAAACAAGTCGATATATTTCATGACTGTTTTTATTTTTGGGATTTTTTGTGAGTTGTAGTAAAGTGCGTGCCAATGTATGTGGGTGTTCACTTATTATTTTATGCATGCTAATTCTGGTATATCCACCATTGATGATTGATGCATGCTAAGCATCGCATATGCATGCAAATCCAAGAATAAATAAAAGACTTATATGTTTTAAAAAAGTGTTTTTTAAGTGAATGAGTGTTAGGTATACGTTGAATGCTAAATCTAGTAAGTCAATGTTTTTTACAACTGCTGTTATTTTTGTGTACCATCAGTGAGTGCGTATTAAACGTGCTGTTTGTAGTATGGTAAGTCTGGTAACTGATTGTTTTTATAACTACTGTTATTTTTGTGTTTCATCAGTGAGTGGGTATTAAACCTGCTTTTTGATGCATGCTAAATCAGACAAGTCGATATGTTTTATGACTGTTTTTAGTTTTAGGATTTTTTGTGAGTTGTACTAAAGTACGTGCCTATGTATGTGGGTGTTCACTTGTAATTTTATGCATGCTAATTCTGGGTAATCCACCATTGATGCTTGATACATGTAAGCATCGCATATGCATGCAAGTCCAAGTATTATTAAAATTTTTGCATGTGTTAAATAATTATTTTTTTAGTGAGTGAGTTTTATAACTTGCTGTTTGTTTTGAAAAGTGTCTTCAGAGTGAGTGGACCTGCTGTTCGTTGTATGCTAAATCTGGAAAGCAAATATTTTTTATAACTACTGTTATTTTTGTGTTCCATCAATGAGTGGGTATTTAACCTGCTGTTTGATGCATGCTAAATCAAACAAGTCGATATATTTCATGACTGTTTTTATTTATGGGATTTTTTGTGAGTTGTAGTAAAGTGCGTGCCTATGTATGTGGGTGTTCACTTGTTATTTTATGCATGCTAATTCTGGTAAATCCACCATTGATGATGGATGCATGCTAAGCATCGCATATGCATGCAAGTCCAAGTATTATTAAAAGTCTTGTATGTTTTAAAAAAGTGTTTTTTTAAGTCAATGAGTGTTATTTATTACCTGATTTACGTTGTATGCTAAATCTATTAAGTCAATGTTTTTTTTTATAACTGCTGTTATTTTTATGTACCTTCAGTGAATGCATATTAAACCTGCTGTTTGTTGTATGCTAAACCTAGTAAGTGAATATGTTTTATAACTACTGTTATTTTTGTCTTTCATCAGTAGGTAAGTGGGTAATTAACCCGCTGTTTGGTGCGTGTCAGATCAGAGAATTCGATATGTATGAAACTGACTGTTTTGATTTTCGAGTTTTCTTGTGTGTTGTAGTAAAGTGCGTGACCACGTGTGTAGGTATTAACCTATTGTTTGTATGCTTATACTGGTAAATCCACTTTTAATGTTTGATGCATGCTAAGCATCAAAAGTCTCATATGTTTTAAAAAATTGTCTTCTCAGTGAGTGAGTGTTACAACCTGCTGTATGTTTTAAAAAAAGTGTCTTCTGAGTGATTCTTATAACCCATTGTTTGTTCTATTCTAAATCTGGTAAGTCAATATTTTTTATTACAGCTGTTCTTTATGTGTCTCATCAGTGAGTGGGTATTAAAACCTGCTGTTTCATGCAAGCTAATTCTGGTAAGTGCACTTTTGACAAATTTTTACACTTGTATTTATTATATTTATCTGTTAATTCTTTACGTCACCGCGTAAGGCTGTGGTTTATTTCGATTGTGTGCCTTTTTTCTATTTTACTTTTTTATTTGTTTCAATTTACTTGTGTTATTTTTAAAATATTTAATTATTTTTGTTGTTGCAACTGGTTCGCGAAATTTCAATACATTATCGACATGTCTTCGTTCTTTAGATTACCACTTGCAACCAACGCCAATTTCTTTTCTTTGCTCGATTTTCTTTATTTTTTCATTTCAATTATAAGTAAAATAAATTAATGTTTATAAATTACCCGACTACTTTGGTTTTTTAAAACCACCTGTTTTATATTGTTATGTTGCAGACATGCACTGCAAATAGTTAGCTCAACAAACTACCAATCAAAGCAAACACATCGCCCATCAAATTAAACAGAAAAACTTATTTCGACTAACAATGTTTATACAAGTATGCGTATTTAACTAAATAGGTACAATATATTTTGGATAGACTAGTTAGTTAATCAAAATATTGTAACACGAAATTATAATTATTGACAATAATTTTTCTAGTTAGAAGTCCTGTATTGAAACCAAGTTATTGCATGATCTGCAAACTGTAAATAAGAACTACAAGCTTTTTATGAATTTATTGTTACCAATATTTGTAGATTTGGCGTACCTACTGAAAAGCCAGTCATGTTCAATAAACTATTGTTTCTTAAGCTGCCCCAAAATGACCTCGAACAGTCTTAGGTACCTGAATTCTGTTGTTCCCTAAATTGGTCTGTCGAAATATATTTTATGGCCGCGGTGACTACCTGACTAGTGCTTTAACTTAAAATATCGATAACATGAATATCTACCAAACCGCCGTCGAGGTCTATGATATCCCAACCCAATAGTATACACATTACTTATTTGTACATATATTGATTTGAAGATGTTATCTATTTCAGGTTTCTTCTTTCGTTTTGGAATAGGTCTACACTTAATAATAATAATTAATACCAGCTAATATTTTGCAGTATACTGTTCCAATAAACCTGCTCGAGTACGCTTGCGCGATGCTCTTGACAACGTGACTCTACCCGCACTTGTGAGTCATGAGTGTGACTAGTCACTTAGTATTGCGCCAACTGTCGTGGTGAGTGCACGCAACTCACGAGTCGCATTCAGAGTTTTTATTTAATGCTTTTGTACTTTATGAGTTAAAATGCAAGTAATTTTATGAAAATAAAAATGTGCAGTGTGTGTGACCGTTGTTAAATTTGTACCTAATAATTACATATAATACACAAAGAGTTATTATCCTACAGCTTGCTGCAAGCTGAATCTGGTAAGTTTATATTTTTTACAATTCCTGTCGTTTTGAGGTAAATTTATGTTTGATGCATAATTGTTATATTTTGTTGTCATATGTTCAATAAACTAATGTTTCTAAAGCTGTCCCAAAAATACTTCAAACAGTCTTACCGAAATTCTTTTTTTCCCTAAATTGCTCTGTACAAATTTTTTTAATGGTCATAATAACTACCTAGCTGGGCACTGTTTTGTTTCACGTTTGACGCTTCTTTGAAATTCCCTTTTATTGTACTTAATAACCTAATATCATGCTAATTTAATAAAAGTCTAGTGCTTAATACTTAGTGACTTCTAGCATTATTTTTCAAGAATATGGTTATTAATAAAAGTAATGCTTAAAATTTTAACTACATAATATGTAGATATATAATAAGATCTTATGTTACGATGTGATCTAGATTGTCCCATGCTGCTGTACCCTAATGACACCCTGAGCCGAGATCCTTACACACCTTACACAGTCTGGTACAGGGGGTGTCCTTAGCGTGTAGTAGTTTAGTTTATACGTTTCATACTTTAGCTGGAAACCCCATTTTACTTAAACTGTGAAGGAAAACATCATGGTTCAACCTACATGTTTTAGAACAAAAATATCAATGACATGTAATATCTACCAACCCGCTGAGGAGGTCTGTCTCCCAACAGTATACTCATTACATACTTAAACTTAATAGTTATTTAGTTTAAAAAGTTATTTTTTAGGTTTCTTCTTTCTTTGTTAGAATAAATGGTGTTTTCTTTTTTTTTTGTCATCTTAAACTAGTGCTTGGTCGTAATCCTGCCTGATGGTAAGCAGTGATGCAATCGATGATGGTAAAGTACGCTAGTTTATTAAACCTAACTCATAAAATTGAGTGAATAGGAAGGAAAACGGTAGGTCGGTTCGTGCTGCGCCAGGTGGACATTGAACTGGAGACCCTCCACAACCTAACTCCCGACTCAACAACATTTGGCGCATCGTATCCGGCACACATCCCAACACAACTGCTCAGACCCGCCCTTCGTATGGCTTCACCAAAGATCATGCCGGAACACGTCAAATCGCTTGGCGGTAAGGCTGTGTGTGGCGGGTGGTAACTTCTGCCGGCAGCCGATGTTATGGCCTACCACCGAGAAATCATTTGTTATTTCAAATGTTACGAGTCGACGGAATAGTGAAATTAAAGTGTTTCTTTGTTTTATGCAAGTCTTGTAAGCTGTAGTAAAATTTGTATTAAAATATTATATTGTTGGCAACCCCACCTCAAGCTCGCTATAAAAGGCGCGGCTTACCCGCACCTCGCTCTCTTTTTTTGAATCGTCACTTGAAGATGTAACATAGCCGAAACTCTGTGAGACCTATATTTTCCGTATTATTTAATAGCTGATTGCTATCGTTTTGCATGTTATTATGTACTCAGCGATTGTTATTTTATTCCTATCTAAACTTATAAGTTTTGGTTGTAATTGTAATTCACATTGATAATACAAGAACATTAGTGGCTCCCTCCTGATTTGTTTTTTTTAATAAACACCACTTCTGATCGCTAAAATCAGAATTGGGATAAAGAACTACACTGCTCACATTCTTGTTATAAATCAAGGAACAGAATAACAGTCACTTTCTGATACTATTTTTATTGTGCTTGTGTGTGGGTACTTGTGTGATTACTTGTGTGTCGTTTCGTTTGTTTAGACCTCAAACGTAGACGCGAACGTTGATCGTATCGACGGCAGTCGCGGTAATAGCTTACGTAGTGACTATAGTCATCATCGCGATTCGCCTCGCAATAGTCTGCGACGGTAAAATAATGGGCACGGCAAGCGATCCCAAAGCTCAAGATACCAGTGATGATGTCTCGCCTTAAAGCGCTTGAAGACAAAACGAAGGCTTCACCCTTGCCAGTGCATTCGTGTAACCGTGATAAAACTTAGTGTCTAATAGTGTACGTGTACGCAAATAAGTTACGATCATCATGTCGAATAGAATCCCGTAGCGCGCGTCGCCGCCGTTACGAGTATCTAAACGTATATAAGTAACCTTCGTTGAACAAGTCGGACCGTTTGGTTAGGGACTGAAATTATGATTAAAGTACAGAACAAGCTACGATAATTGATCGTGCGGGTAGATCCCAACATTTTTATATTTCGAACTTTGATCCTACCTTACGTAATATTGATGATTGGTGTGCGGAGATCTGTCGCGCTAAAGTTTTAAACTGTGGTACTCGTTGAACTGACATTGCGGCAACCTGTTTTACATAGCTCTAGTAGTGCGGCTGTTTGCCCCTAAAATGAGAGATTTCTGAAAGCCTCGACATTATGGTTACCTGTAACCACGTTAGTGGTTGCCAGTTGATGTTATTGTTTCGGTAATGATTGAGGTCCGGAACTCTTTCATTGGTGATTCAATTTACATACTGGTGCCTATTTTTGTGCCATTGCTATTTAGATTCATTAGGTACTCTTCTTGAGGCTTATGGTTATCGACATGTTCTTATCATGTATATGCATTTTTTAAATTCTGTGTGCGTATGGAGTGCAACCATCGTCAGGAAAAGTGGCCGAGCGTTATGTGGGAAAACTACACAGGCTGCTGTATTGTGCAGACAATACATGGTGCCGTGGCGGGGTGACTGGAGCCCTGAAACATGTGCTGCATTTTTTTGAGAGTACGTTTAGCTCGTATTGTTGTGGCGAGCCTGCAGGGCGAGCCTTCTTGTGCGTTTACTATCTGTATGGAGAACCTCACTTATATGATTTGCTCTGCACGCTGAAAATCCTCAACACGTATGACTACGGTCAGCGTGTTGGGAAGCCTCGAGACGTATGAATACGGTCTGCGTGTCGGGAAGCTTCACACGTATGAATACGGTCTGCGTGTGGAATGCACTCGTATGTTTGAATACGGTCTTCATAAGAGTGGTTGTGTCTATGAGTTCCTCAGCATTGCTGGGAAGCCTCAACACGTGTGACTACGGTCAGCGTGTTGGGAAGCCTCAACACGTCAGCGTGTTGGGAAGCCTCGACACGTATGAATACGGTCTGCGTGTCGGGAAGCTTCACACGTATGAATACGGTCTGCGTGTGGAATGCACTCGTATGTTTGAATACGGTCTTCATACGAGTGGTTGTGTCTATGAGTTCCTCAGCATCGCTGGGAAGCCTCAACACGTGTGACTACGGTCAGCGTGTTGGGAAGCCTCAACACGTCAGCGTGTTGGGAAGCCTCGACACGTATGATTACGGTCTGCGTGTCGGGAAGCTTCACACGTATGAATACGGTCTGCGTGTGGAATGCACTCGTATGTTTGAATACGGTCTTCATACGAGTGGTTTTGTCTATGAATTCCTCAGCATTGCTGGGAAGCCTCAACACGTGTGACTACGGTCAGCGTGTTGGGAAGCCTCAACACGTCAGCGTGTTGGGAAGCCTCGACACGTATGAATACGGTCTGCGTGTCGGGAAGCTTCACACGTATGAATACGGTCTGCGTGTGGAATGCACTCGTATGTTTGAATACGGTCTTCATACGAGTGGTTGTGTCTATGAGTTCCTCAGCATTGCTGGGAAGCCTCAACACGTGTGACTACGGTCAGCGTGTTGGGAAGCCTCAACACGTCAGCGTGTTGGGAAGCCTCGACACGTATGAATACGGTCTGCGTGTCGGGAAGCTTCACACGTATGAATACGGTCTGCGTGTGGAATGCACTCGTATGTTTGAATACGGTCTTCATAAGAGTGGTTGTGTCTATGAGTTCCTCAGCAATGCTGGGAAGCCTCAACACGTGTGACTACGGTCAGCGTGTTGGGAAGCCTCAACACGTCAGCGTGTTGGGAAGCCTCGACACGTATGAATACGGTCTGCGTGTCGGGAAGCTTCACACGTATGAATACGGTCTGCGTGTGGAATGCACTCGTATGTTTGAATACGGTCTTCATACGAGTGGTTGTGTCTATGAGTTCCTCAGCATCGCTGGGAACCCTCAACACGTGTGACTACGGTCAGCGTGTTGGGAAGCCTCAACACGTCAGCGTGTTGGGAAGCCTCGACACGTATGAATACGGTCTGCGTGTCGGGAAGCTTCACACGTATGAATACGGTCTGCGTGTGGAATGCACTCGTATGTTTGAATACGGTCTTCATACGAGTGGTTGTGTCTATGAGTTCCTCAGCATCGCTGGGAAGCCTCAACACGTGTGACTACGGTCAGCGTGTTGGGAAGCCTCAACACGTCAGCGTGTTGGGAAGCCTCGACACGTATGATTACGGTCTGCGTGTCGGGAAGCTTCACACGTATGAATACGGTCTGCGTGTGGAATGCACTCGTATGTTTGAATACGGTCTTCATACGAGTGGTTGTGTCTATGAGTTCCTCAGCATTGCTGGGAAGCCTCAACACGTGTGACTACGGTCAGCGTGTTGGGAAGCCTCAACACGTCAGCGTGTTGGGAAGCCTCGACACGTATGAATACGGTCTGCGTGTCGGGAAGCTTCACACGTATGAATACGGTCTGCGTGTGGAATGCACTCGTATGTTTGAATACGGTCTTCATACGAGTGGTTGTGTCTATGAGTTCCTCAGCATCGCTGGGAAGCCTCAACACGTGTGACTACGGTCAGCGTGTTGGGAAGCCTCAACACGTCAGCGTGTTGGGAAGCCTCGACACGTATGAATACGGTCTGCGTGTCGGGAAGCTTCACACGTATGAATACGGTCTGCGTGTGGAATGCACTCGTATGTTTGAATACGGTCTTCATACGAGTGGTTGTGTCTATGAGTTCCTCAGCATCGCTGGGAAGCCTCAACACGTGTGACTACGGTCAGCGTGTTGGGAAGCCTCAACACGTCAGCGTGTTGGGAAGCCTCGACACGTATGAATACGGTCTGCGTGTCGGGAAGCTTCACGCGTATGAATACGGTCTGCGTGTGGAATGCACTCGTATGTTTGAATACGGTCTTCATACGAGTGGTTGTGTCTATGAGTTCCTCAGCATCGCTGGGAAGCCTCAACACGTGTGACTACGGTCAGCGTGTTGGGAAGCCTCAACACGTCAGCGTGTTGGGAAGCCTCGACACGTATGAATACGGTCTGCGTGTCGGGAAGCTTCACACGTATGAATACGGTCTGCGTGTGGAATGCACTCGTATGTTCAAATACGGTCTTCATACGAGTGGATCTGGTTAGCAGGCCATGTTACAGGAGTGCTGCGCTGCAGGCGTGCACGTGCGGCTGGACGCGACGCTGTCGCGTGCAGTGCTGACTGTCGCTGGACGCGCGACAGTGTTGGCTCTGACTGCTATCGTCCTGGTTCCTGAGTGCCTGGTTTTTGGCACGTATGCCCAGTGAGGGTTACGCGTACTGTGTGCGCATCAGGTGTTGTCCTGGAAGTCGTGTTCTTTGAACGCACATCTGGTATTTACGTATACTATGTATGCATATCAGGTTTGGGTACACGTTTTAACGTGGGGAACTTGTACAAGTTCAAGTATGAGCAAGAAAGAGACATGTGTCTGAAGAAGTATGCATACTTTTGAAAGTGAAGTGTTGTTTCTTGTTTGAGAGAGTGTATTTTTGTATGAGGGCCTTGAACGCGTGAGGAGTAAAAGAATAGGCAATCTCAAATGGCGACATGATTATTTAATGACTTTAGTTTCATGCAGATTGCGGTGACTACAACCCCGATGATGCTGGTGAACCTCCAGATACTCCTGCTGGACCCGCTGGTACTTCGAGTGTGGCCGTATCCTCCAGACGAAGTTGGCGAGCAGACTCGACGTGCTTCAGATGAAGATATTGCTGGCTGCGTGGAGATAGCGAAGACTCTAGTATCTTATTGGAAGGCGCTAATACAGATCAGGCGGGAACATTTCCGGATCTGACGAGAACGTCAGAGTGTCAGGAGAGGCCGTGTTGGCAACCCCACCTCAAGCTCGCTATAAAAGGCGCGGCTAACCCGCACCTCGCTCTCTTTTTTTGAATCGTCACTTGAAGCTGTAACATCGCCGAAACTCTGTGAGACCTATATTTTCCGTATTATTTAATAGCTGATTGCTATCGTTTTGCATGTTATTATGTATAAAATAAAATAAATAAATATATACAGACAAATCACACAAATTGAGCTAGCCCCAAAGTAAGCTCGAGACTTGTGTTATGGGATACTAACTCAACGATACTATATTTTATAATAGATACATATATAGATAAACATCCAAGACCCAGGCCAATCAGGAAAAGACCGTTTTCCATCATGACCTGGCCGGGGATCGAACCCGGGGCCTCCACGTCGCAGGCAGGCGTGTTGACCGCTGCGCGACGGAGACCGATTGTTATTTTATTCCTATCTAAACTTATAAGTTTTGGTTGTAATTGTAATTCACATTGATAATACAAGAACATTAGTGGCTACCTCCTGATTTGTTTTTTTTAATAAACACCACTTCTGATCGCTAAAAATATATTAAATAATTGTAAATATAAGCAAAAATTTTTATTTAGAATTTCTATATTGAAACTAAATAATTGCACTAACTACAAACTGTAAATAACAACTTGAGCTATTTATGACTTTTTTTTTGACGTGATAACGTCTATTAAATCGGTATGCTGGGAGTCATTCGCGAAAACTGCGTAACGGCCGAATCTGACGCTACACGGAGTCCACGCCTACTAAAACTAACCTTAGCCTTGTAACTTTAGAGTGCAATATTATTTACCTAAAAGCACGGTTGTAAACAATTAGTAGCAGTTTTTTGCATACATGATTAAAGCATTGATAGCCGAGTGGTGAAACGCTCGGATTAATATCGACTCACTTAAGAGGTGCCGCGGATTGATTCCTGACGGCAACGGACGTCTTTTATCCTTTTTAATTTTTTTTATGTTTATTTTATTTATTTATTTTTTGTGTTATTTTTTTGTTTTTTTTTTTGCTTTTTGTTTTTTTTTGTTTTTTTTTTTTTGTTTGTTTTTTTTTTTTGTTTTCCCTTCATTTCATACTTTTCGTACCATCGACCTATCCTCAATAAGATCAACGACGTAACAAACAATTAAACTTCGCTATATGTTACTTTCTAATGCATATACAATATTAATTTTATTGTAACTATAAACTTCTGTATGAAGATGAATGAATGTATGTTCATATGTATGTGCAATCATATGCTTATTGTATTTAGTGTGCAAGTGCACATTACTCATAATAATTAATTTATGTATAACTTCAGAAGCAGAAAATTTAAACAAACTATTAAATAAAAATATAAATGTTATAATACATTACTTTATTTTAAATAATTTCGTTGCACCCAGAAAAAATTACCATGTAATAGACGTTATCACGTTCAAATATCGGCAGTAGACGGAGTTCTACAGACAGCCAATTTTTTTTTTATACGGACAAATCACACAAATTGAGCTAGCCCCAAAGTAAGTTCGAGACTTGTGTTATGGGATACTAAATCAACGATACTATATTTATAATAGATTCATATATATGTCGGAGACAGCGACGGCAGAGCGGTAGGTTCGACAGCATCTTGGTGTGGTGGTACAGGTTCCATTTCGTAGGTGAGTTTTGAATTGAAGCACGACGTGTAGATATACCCTCCAATCTTCATAATAACAATTTGAATAGGCAAACCGACAGTTTCGGTTCCGAGAAGTGCCTTGGTCCGCGTCTCGATGCAAAGTGACCGTTCGACGAACCCCACTTTCCAAAGCGACTCTGTCCATGTGACGCCATCACAAAATAACGTCACAAGCGTTCGTCCCTCTACTACGTAAATCAAATCAGCAACTTCTATTAAAATTATATCGACGATCTCCGACACGGCCAGCCTGACGATTTGCACGTCCTCGTGCATCATCATCATCATCATCCCAGCGCCAATCCAAGTCGCATCCGAAGCTCCCTCAGCCCCGGAGTCCGGGATCCGCTTCACGAGGCCAACCGCCGATTCCGGCCAAACTTCGATATTTCCTGTTGCACGTCCTCGTGCATGTCTGGAACAAATTTAAAAAAACACAGAAAACCGACTTTGAAGCATTTTTGAGAACTCGGCCAACCTGACCGTCACACGTCACGTTTAGTTACAATGACTATTAGAAAACCAAGCAAGCTTATTCATTTTAACAACTTAAACGCAAGAGCTTCCTTCAAGCCTCATAATTATCAAAATTCAAAAAGAAAACAAAAGGTTCCTCCAAGCCTCATAATTATCAAATCAAAATCATAATCATAATTGTCAAAAAGAAAACACATCATCGCCCGGCTACCACAGTAGCTAGTGACAACTCATTATTGACCTGACCATATCGTCATCACCTCATGTGATACGACCAACTCAAGAGTCCGCAACTCCCAGGTTAATACATGACTGTACAACTAATAGTCTCCTCCGAGACCCAGGTCCCCGCCACATCACTAGCTGCCCATCGCCCCCTGAACAACTCCTCACTGAGTTGCAGTTACGACTACAGACTAGTGCATGTAGTGCGACCATAACTACTAGTGTCCCCTCCACATCACTAGCTGCCCATCGCCCCCTGAACAACTCCTCACTGAGTTGCAGTTACGACTACAGACTAGTGCATGCAGTGCGACCATACCTACTAGTGTCCCCGCCACACCACTAGCTGCCCATCGCGCTCTGAACAACCCCTCACTGGGTTGCAGTTACGACTACAGACTAGTGCGTGCAGCGCGACCACATAGCCATGATACGTGTTCTATTTGCTGGCGGAGGCACCATCCTCACCATCTTCTACATTTTGAAAATCTAACTCAGCAGACATTACTTGGAAAAATCTTTCGTACTTATGCGATCGTGGGGTACTTATAAGTTCAGTTTCCAATCAACGATTTCAATAGGTAACGATCGCCATTATCGCCATCAAACAACTCACCATTATTAAATTTCATTACTTTAGCACACTTCAATCAAATTTAGATTTTTCGTAAATAGCACTCATTTCTATGTTCGTTACCGCTTGTTCTCTTGAGAAGATTTAATAGTCTAGCCGCACATACTATCAGAAACTCAAGTGAGCTCGTAACTATAGGCCACAGTGAACTTTAGTTTTGAAATAAAGACAAACCAGACATCATAATTTTAAAACCCTCATTTAAAATTTGTCAGCCCATTATTACAAATAATCGGTTAGTACAAGAAACAAAATTTGCAAAAAAAAACTTATTATCATGTCGCAAAGAAATGGTTCAGTACACAACGCTGGTACTACCCATAACCTGTCTACGTACTATCGCGTGTGCACGTATACCAATGAAATTACAGATTGCTTAACAAGAGAACATTCGGCCACGGAATCAAAGTAAAAATAGTACGACTCACCGGATTATGGCGATTTCCCACAAACACCTGCCACTTGGCAGCTGTCAACCGTTGCACACCAGACATCTCCGACCTCTCATTTAATCCCATTACGTTACCACAAACGTTTTGGGTATTTTGACATCTTTTCATCGCCTGCAGAGTAGAGGCTCAAGTCTTGAAACCTTGGGCGTTCCGCAAAGCGCACGCAGCTCCGGCTGCGCCGCACGCAGCTCCAGCAGCGCCACACGCCATTGATGTGATTCACCACGCAGCTAGCAGAGCGCTCCGCAAGCGCACCTTGCGCGCTCCGCAAGCGCACCTTGCGCGCTCCGCAAGCGCACCTTGCGCGCTCCGCAAGCGCACCTTGCATGTCCCGCAAGCGCTCCTCGCTCGCCAAGCAACAGCCAGCACGGGCGCGCGCCAAGCATCAGCCAGCACTGTCGCGCGCCGAGGATCAGCCGCACTTGCACGCCTGCAGCGCACTCCTGCAGCGCACTCCTGCAGCGCACTCCTGCAGCGCACTCCTGCAATGGACCATCACGCAGAGCAATCTCTGCGCCAGCAATTGAGCGCACCTCGTAACTTGACGTTCACTTCCAGCCTCACTGCCAGGACATCCAGCATTCAGCTCATACAAAAGCAATGAACAACTACCACACAAGTACTTTAAAAATATTGGTAGAAAGTGACCGTTATTCTGATGATGATTTATAACGAAATTGTGAGCAGTGTAGTTCTTCATCCAACTTCTGATGTCGGAGACAGCGACGGCAGAGCGGTAGGGTCGACAGGATCTTGGTGTGGTGGTACAGGTTCCATTTCGTAGGTGAGTTTTGAATTGAAGCACGACGTGTAGATATACCCTCCAATCTTCATAATAACAATTTGAATAGGCACACCGACAGTTTCGGTTCCGAGAAGTGCCTTGGTCCGCGTCTCGATGCAAAGTGACCGTTCGACGAACCCCACTTTCCAAAGCGACTCTGTCCATGTGACGCCATCACAAAATAACGTCACAAGCGTTCGCCCCTCTACTACGTAAATCAAATCAGCAACTTCTATTAAAATTATATCGACGATCTCCGACATATAGATAAACATCCAAGACCCAGGCCAATCAGGAAAAGATCGTTTTTCCATCATGACCTGGCCGGGGATCGAACCCAGGGCCTCCACGTCGCAGGCAGGCGTGTTGACCGCTGCGCCACGGAGAATATAAAAAAGCGTGCTGAGAAGCCGCTTCTGTTCAATAAACTGTTGTTTCTAAAACTGGCTCAAAGTTACATCGTGAAGTATCATCCTGATGGAAAAAAAAATGTCTAGAGATATATGTATTTAATAGCTACTGATTTGAAAATATTATCTATTTTAGGTTTCTTCTTTCATTATTATAATATAACATGTTTTCTAGTTTTGGCCAGGATGTTCTGAATCAACCCAACCGCGATATTATTATTTTATATATTAAATTTGATATAAAATACGTTTCATATAATAAACAAACTGGTGAACGTCGTTCTTAATCGGATCTTAGGCTAATTAGTGAATCCCACCAATCCGAGACAACTCAGAGCACTGCGCAATGCTCTTGGCTACTCGGGTCTACCCGCCGCGCTCTCGTGAGTGTGACTAGTCAGTCTTGTGCTAGCCGTCGAGGTAAGAGTGCGTGCCGCACGAGAACTGTTAGGTTTGTTGTTTTTGGGGAAAAAGTGAAATTTAAAATTGTGTTCAAAAATATTTCATTATTTGTGCAAATCTTTTAAAGTGTAGTGAAGTGTCTTCTAAGCGAGTGGGTGTTAAACTACTGTTTGCTGCTTGCTTACCCTCGTAAGTCGATATTTTTTATGACCTTTATTATTTTTGGTTAGGTCCTAGGTATCCATTGCTGGATATAGGCCTCCTCCAAGGATCTCCACGACGACCGGTACTGCGCCTCCCGCATCCAGCGGTTTCCTGCGACCTTCACCAGGTCTTCGGTCCACCTTGTCGGGGTTTACCCACGCTGCGTCTTCCGGTGCGTGGTCGCTACTCGTCACCACGTCAGCCCCATCGGGTATCGGTCCTACGGGCAATGTGCTCGGCCCACTGCTACTTTAGTGTTAAAATTCTTCGGGCTAAGTCAGTTACTTCCATTCTTCTGCGGATCTCCTCATTCCTGATACGATTATGTGGTGAAACCCCAAGCATAGCCCTCTCCATTGCCCTTTGAGTGACCTAGAGCCTTCTTATAAGGCCCATTGTCGAAGATTTTTGTCTCAAGACACTGCGGTATTTCGGACGAGAAGATTCTACGTAGCTTCCCGAAAGCAGCTCAGCCGAGGTGAATTGACCTCTTTCTCAATGTTTGACCTTTCTAACTGGATAGTTTGTCCCAGGTATACGTAACTGTCAACAACTTCGAGAACTCCAATCTTCATAGGAGTCGGTACAACATGGGCATTAGAGATGACTTTCGTCTTGTCCATGTTCATTTTAAGACTGACTCGCTCGGAGGCTCTACTGAGGTCTTCGAGCATTGCACTCATGTCTTCCGCGGTCTCAGCCATGACTATGATACCATCAGCAAACCGAAGCTTTGTAATGTACTCGCCATTGATTTTGATGCCCAGTCATTTCCAGTTCAGAACCTTGTAGACATCCTCCAATGCAGCGGTGAACAGATATTCCGACAGACATGGTGGCGTTTTTGTACAAACCCTTTAGCGCTACAATATACCGATAGTCTACTTAGCGCCGCTGGAGAGACTGCAGTACAGCCGAGGTCTCTATCGAATCAAAGGCTTTTTCGTAGTCCACAAACGCCAAGCAGAGGGGTAGGTTATACTCCTCGGTCTTCTGTATGGGTAACCTGCCGCAGCGTATATATGCATAAATATTTCACGATTTTTAAATTTTCTTTCAATTATATACCTAGTGAACGGAATCCAACTCTATCTGGGTGTGACCCTTTTCTAAATTTTTTTGTGTAAATATTTTTTTTTTTATTTTTTTTTATTAAAATATAAACCAGCGCTTGACCGCAATCCCGCCTGATGGTAAGCAGTGACGCAATCGTTGATGGTAAAGCGCACTAGTTTATTAAGAGCCTATTCACTCTAGCCTTGAAGACACTCAAATTGTAGTCCGACGGAAACACCGCCGCCGGCAGATTGTTCCAGTCCCTCGATGTACGCGGTAAAGGAGGAGGCGAAACGCTTCGTCCGGATCGTAGAGGTGTTAACAACATAAGGGTGGAAACTCGCCGTACGACGGGTCGTCCGATGGTGGAACGGAGATGGGGGAATTAAATCGTGCAATTCCCTTGCACACTCCCCAGAATGTATCCTATAGAACACCGAAAGGCTGGCTACTCTACGCCTGTGCTCTAGGCTTTGGAGACCAACTCGAGTTAAATCAGGGTCACCAATCAGCCTCTTCGCACGCCTCTCCACTGAATCCAAAGTGGCCAGGTGACACTTAGCAGCACTAGCCCAAATGTGGCTGCAGTACTCCACACACGAACGGACCTGTGCTTTGTACAACATTAGAAGCTGCCCTGGTGTGAAGTACTGCCGGACCTTTGCGATAACGCCAAGTTTTCTGGCAGCCACCTTGGCCTTGGACTCAATGAACCGCCCAAAGTTTAGGTTCGAGGAAATCTCAACACCCAAAAGCTGAAGGCGGTCGGTACACTCCAAGGATACATTCCGAAAACTAGGAGCCAAGGTGAACGGGCTCCGTTTGGCGGTGAAAAGACACGCCTGCGTTTTGGCGGCATTGAATGCTACAAGATTGGCATTGCCCCATTCGGAGACTGCCTGAAGTGCAACACTCGTTCGCTCTACCATGGCCTCTCTTTCGGACCGGATTGATTCCCTACTAGCCCGAGCATCCGGCAGGTATCTCTCCACAACTGTGCTGTCATCTGCATACCCATAGATACCGGGCATCAGCAGATCGTTAATATGCAGCAGAAACAGAGTTGCAGAGAGAACAGACCCCTGAGGAACACCGGCATTAGTCGACATGGGCTCAGATGAGCATCCGTCGACAACAACTCGGAGGGACCGTTCAGTCAGGAAGTCTTTTACCCAGCCAGTCAGGCTAGGGGAAATGCCGTACGCTGGAAGCTCACTCAAAAGGCCAGCGCGACATACCCGGTCGAAGGCCTTCGAGACATCAAGCGAGACAGCAATCGCTTCCCCATTTCTCTCGAGGGCCTCGCCCCACAGGTGAGTGGCATACACTAGTAGGTCCCCAGTTGACCGATTGCGGCGAAACCCGTACTGTCGGTCACTGAGGAGATCGTTACCTTCCAGGTATGCCAAAAGGCGCGAGTTCAATACACGCTCCATAATTTTGCAAAGTATGGAGGTGATCGAAATCGGCCGATAGTTGGTAGGATCGGCACGACTACCCTTTTTGGGCAGGGCTGCACGTTGGCAAGCTTCCAGGACTTGGGCACTATACCAGTCCCAAATGAGAGGCGATACAAGCGTGTCAATACAGGAGACAACTCGGGCGCACATGCTTTTAGAACAATCGCTGGTATACCATCCGGACCACTAGCCTTATTCACGTCCAGACGACACAGTGCTCTCAGAACCTCCTTGTTCCGAATGCGAACCTCAGGCATTGAAGTACCGCAGTGGGGTAAAATAGGTGGAGTAGCACTGCCAGTATCAAGACGCGAATTATGGGCAAAGAGAGATGCAAAGAGACCTGCTTTCTCTCTCGCCGTATGAGCCAGTGTTCCATCAGGCCTAACCAGCGGAGGCAGTGAGGGCCGACAGAAGTTCGCCTCGACCGATTTGGCAAGGGACCAAAAAGATCTGCTACCGGAAGGCTGCGCAGATAACTTGTTGCCAGTATGGGTAATACGGTCGAAGCGAGCCTTCTTTAGCGCCTTTTTGTAGGACTTGGCAGCACGGTTAAAGGCTCTCTTCTTAGAGCTTAGATCCGGAGCTCCGCGGTCACGAGCGTCAACCCAGGTGAGAAATGCCGTGTGCTTTCGCTGTTCGGCTTGGGCACAATCGGCATTGAACCATGGGCGAGCCGAGCCACCAACGGGCACGTCATTATAGGGAATAAAATATTCCATAGCTTGACGCACCACATCGGTTATAGCATCCGCACAGCTCGACGGATTGCTAGAAGAGAAGCAGACCTGCTGCCAAGGATAAGACGCAAAGAAATGGCGCATCTCATCCCAGTCTGCTGACCTGTATCGCCACATTCGCCGTTCACCACGAGAGTCGTGATCTGGTGGGGAGAAGGTCGACACAGACTTCACCAGACAGTGGTCTGAAGTTCCCAACGGTGAGGAAACTGTTACAACACACCTGTCCGGATCAGTGGTCAGCAGAAGGTCCAGACAATTGGCAGTATGACCAACTACATCAGGCATCCTAGTCGCTTGCTTTACCAGCTGGGAAAGGCCCATTGAAAGCGCGAAGTTTCGCGCTTCTCTCCCAGCGTGGTCGGTCTTCTGGTACGGGAAAAGCCAGTCCTGATGGCAGGCATTGAAGTCCCCCAGAGCGACGAAGTGTGCGTCAGGGTGCCGCTGCAGTGCATTGTCAGCAGCCTCACTGAGGTGGTCAAATAAACGAGTTGTCTCCTGATCACCGCTGTGCGATCGGTAGACACAAGTGTAAACAATTTTGTCCACACCAGTGTCAACTAACAACCATAGGTACGAGAAATGAGGGTCTTCGAGGTGACGGAGGCGCCGGCAACAAATGTCATTGCGGACATACACACAGACCCCGGCACGCTGCAGGAAATGGTGCTCCAATGCGTATCCCGGGTAGTTGAGGTATGCCGCATCAGACGGACATCTGATCTGGGTCTCCGTCAAGAAAAGTAGATGGGGCATCTCAGTCTCAAGGTGGTGATGTACTGCAATGAGATTGGAGTGCAGACCTCGAATATTAGAGAGGTGCACTTTGAAAGAGAGGACGTGCGCCCGCTGTACACACCTACTTTTCTTATTTGACTTTTTCATTTGAAAGAAAAAAAAATTGAGTGAATAGGAAGGAAGACGGCAGTTGAGTGAGGTGATGCAATGTTAATCCCAACAATGCGACCAACGATGCCGGGCCAGAGGGAGATTGATCTGGAGACTGCGGGGACGCCCGAACCCCCCAGGGATCGCCATCGGGTCCTCTCGTCTGGTCGCCAACCGGCACGATGGGGCCACCCTGGGATTTTTCGCAGTTGGCGGGGCAGCCTTTCATATGTGGCTGGCACACTACTTGGGCCCCCAACTACCTGCGGTCGGCCAGCGGAGCACCGTGCTTCGGATCCCGCTACCCTCCACGACCAAACTCCCGACACGACAACAATTGGCGCATCGTACCCGGCATACATCGCAACACAACTGCTCAGACCCGCCCTCCAAACGGCTTCACCAGACATCATGCCGGAACACGACGAATCGCTTGGCGGCATGACTTTGTCTGGTGGGTGGTAACTACGCCGGCGGCCGATGGTGAGGCCTACCACCGCGAAAAATAAATATAATGTTTTTTGCATCGCCAATGGCAGGAGAGCGGTAGAAGTCACAACATTTCTGTTTTGTGTTTGTCCATTTTATTTTGTCTATCATTATTAATGCCATGATTGAAAATTATGAACCATAAGCTTTGTTTCACAATACAGTACACTAGCTTTAAATAATAAAAAATGGACACAATTTCACAGCTTGTAAGTCAACAGTGACTTATGACTGCTGACTTATAAGCTGTGAAATTGTTACATATGAAAAGACTTTAGACAAAGAAAAAGCGAAAAATAGAATACTTCTTTGTTTTTATTTTTACCTACTTTTTTTTAAAGTAGATATTTCCTTGTATAGCTAAATCTTTTCGTGAAAAGTGTTGTTGATATATTTCATCACTATATAATATTACATACTCTATGCAAATCACATAGACTATATGCAACTTTTTTTTTTTGTTGAAACAATGCTGTTTTCATCTTTCAGAACATCTTTAAATAGTTTTCTGGAAACTACCCTATGTGCCTTTTTGTTGTCTTTTCAACATAGATACTTATAGTTCACGTTTAGATTGTATTATTGGTTCTAAATATAATTTCATACTTTCTTTTCTGCAGTTAAAAGGCATTTTGTGTACCTATATCCCTTAAAAAATTGCGCAAATTCCTTTAACATAGGCAACGCATTAGGTATTTTCCCTCTTGTTCATTGTTGCTTCATTTCTCAGTGTCTCTCCTAACCAGTACCTTACTGTACACTCCTTAATCTCTAATGTCCTTAAGAATGTCTTTAAACATACTCTATATTTTTGGTCATTTAATTTCAAATAATACACCTTTGTACTAATTTTCATTCATTTACGCGGTATTGACACTTGCTCACGAAAGATACGCAATGTTGTTACTGGGCGATTTCTGGCTTCCGATTGGTCGAAATGAACTCGTGTCAAGGTGGTGGCATCCAATTAAGATTTTGCGAGATTTGGCCGCGAAAACTCTAATTGGCTACCTTTGTCAGATACGCGGGATTATCCAATGCCAGTATTATAGTATTTACGCGGATTTGCACTATCCCCGACGATATGCTAAATCTGGTAAATTAATGTTTTTTTTTATAACTGCTGTCATTTTTGTGTATCCTCGGTGAGTGGGGATTAAACTTACTGTTTGATACGCACTATATCAAATAAGTTAGTATTTTTCATGACTATTTTTAGTTTTGAATTTTCTTGTGAGTTGTAGTAAAGTGTATCCTACGTGTATGCGTACCTATTAACCTGTTGTTTATGCATGCTAATTCTGATAGGTAAGTTCACTTTTTTGCTAATGTTAAATTCGGATATTCTTTAGGTATATTTATATTCATTATTTTATGTGTTGGTTCTTTAACTGACCACGTACGTCTATAGCTTATTTCTATTCTGTGCCTTTTTCCAATTGTATTAATCCTATTCCTATTCTATTAATGCCTATAAAGTGCAAATTAAATTAATGTTTATAAATTAAACGACTGCTTTCGTTTCTAAATGGCAAAAATTTAAATGTGTTGTGGTACAAGCCATTATTTATTTCAAGTAATTTTTACCCGTAATTTTGGTTTAAATACCAAACACCGATTTCTATAAAATTCCTATGGGACCAAAATTAAAGTATAAGCATTCCTAGAGATTACGCGATTCCTCTTCTTCTTGGTTGATACTTTTTTGCCAGATTTATCGTGGGTCATTACGAATCACGACGAATGATGATTTTAGTTATGTGGCGCCATTCAACACGGATTGCAGCCTTCCGGTTTCATTCACAAATTGAACACTTAGTAGCATCCTTGATCTGGTCCGTCCATCTCTTTGGTGATCTGCTACGTGGTTAGGGGCCCTCAACCTTTCCCTGCACCACGACACGTTCGATGGAGTCACTACCACGACGAGAAACATAACCGAAGAAGGTCACACGCACGTATTCACACGAGCTCTTGTATTGGATACATTATTATAAAGGGTTTTTTAATAGGGACGCTCGAACCTTGACAGCACATAGCGGCCATCTTGGTAATGCGTTAGCTGTCAAATTTGGCATGAATACATGTTTAGTCGTGACATTTCACCACAGAACGCTACACGCTTCAACAACGCGTAGAAATTATTAAAATTTATTATCAAAATCAGTGCTCTATTCGCCTAAGGTTCCGTGCGTTGCGATGGCGACCGATATTGGACGGTGATAACAAAATTTTTGTGGCCTAGGGTAAGTGGTATGGATCTTACAAACATGTGGTTCCCACAGGACGGCGCCACTTACCATACAGCACGCGTGGTGGCGACATCAACTGGCCCCCGAGATCGTGTGACTTAACACCGCTCGATTATTTTCTGTAGGGCTACGTGAAATCTCTAGTGTACGCAGATAAACCACAGTCAATTGCTGCCCTAAATGCCAATATAACTCACGTTCTTCGTGAAATGGAGCCCCATTTATGCGAAGACGTCCTTCAAAATTGGTCCACCAGAATACATCATCTACAGTGGAGTCGCGGTGGCCATTTGGCTGATATTATTTTCCACACATAATGTCATTGAATATTCTTTAACATTTAATAAAAAATGTAGTAATATCACTTAAACATATTGTTTTATTTCATTTCAATGTTCGAGCGCTCTTAATGAAAAACCCTGTACTTGTGTTGGCCGTAGCGCGCTCGGCGGTCAACATACGACCGATGATATGGTTTTCTTGTTTCACATATGTGTCAAGCGACGCGAGCGGCTAAGGCCGTGTGTCTTGCGCCGGGCGCTTGAGGTTTAGGAAGTAGTGCGCTGTGTTGTTGTGAAGATTATGGTATAATTAGTAGTTTGCGTTGATCCGAAGAGTTTGTTATACTAGAGAGTAGTAGTAGTATAGTTGGTGGTGTGGTGTAGCATTATGAGATGGTGATGTTTGTTCACCACCGACTCGCCGCCGACGGTATGTTGCTACACTTTATAAGTAGTTGGTTACGTGCGGGAACTTGCCTTGCCGGCCGGGTTGCGAGCATTTTAATAAGAGTGTTGTTTCCATGACACTTAAATGCGCAAGCGCCCTGGTTTCACGTTCCACTACGGTGTATGCTCTCTCTGCCGACGGCCCTTCACTTTGCTACCACACCGGCTCTACCGACGACCGCTGCTCTGCGTGGACTCGGTGGTGATACGCAAAACGGACAGACTTAACCCAATCCTCACAACGACTGACCGGCCACCGTCTTCTTAAACCGATTCAGAAATGTCCGACGGAACGTGATAATCCGCGTCTCCGTGTTTGAACGGTCGTTGTATGAAATGAATTTTAAACGGCGTGACTTTCGACCGGCGCTCGGACGCGTCCAGAGGTCGTCACGTCTCTTGAGTTTATACTCATTCTGTTGTAAGGCACTGTATAGATCCGCTTCCTTGCCGCATTGCCGCCATGGAATCTGGAGACTAAAGCCCTCGCCCACATGTGGGAGTGGCAAGAGGAAGCAAAACGCCGGGGCAGAGCTCCGGTGGGATCTCATGGCGACATGTAGAGTGTGATTGTCACAACCCAGTGCTGAAACGCCAGGGTGTCACCACTGTGTGGATCGCCCTAAGGACACGGTGGAGCATACTGTGGAGGTCTGCCCGACTTGGGTAAAGAACCACTGTGTCCTCGTGGCGGCGATCGGCGCCGATCTCACGCGTCCTACCCTGATGCAGGCCATGGTCCGGATCGAGAGTGCATGGCAGGCCGTCACCTCCTGCGGAGCAGTGATGCTAGCAAAGGAGGAGGCGGAGGGCGTGACGGAGCGGAAATCCCAGCGCTCCACGCCTCTAGTCACCGCAGGAGACGCCCTGGCCGGGAGACAACATCGAACTCTCGACCACCGTAGGCGCTGGCTTGCTGGCGGTGAGCAGTGGGCAGCTCGCCGCCCGATAAGGACCATGCCTGAGTCAGCACAACGTCAGGGGGTCCACGAAGATCCTCCTGGCCTCCTGGCTCGTGTGCCTTGCGGGTTAGATAAAAAAGAAACCGTGGCCCCGGCCTAGAGGCAAGTGAAGGAACACGGGTGAGTTTTAGTCAATAAAAGTCTGACACGCCCATAGGCTCCGCCCAGAGCGGGAGAGATCATTTGATGATTTCCCATGCCAAACAAAAAAAAGGCACTCCAAAGATTCCGGGCGGAATCTTATATCATATCGCGAATGTTTCAAACTAATTTTAACACAGGTGAACTCATGTCGATACTGCCAGACATAATCTATAAAACTACGTCAACGTAGCGCCAGCGTCATGGTTGGTTACATCGACTTAAGTTTATAATCACCATTTTCACCAGCTTTCCTCCAGTCGCTGCCTACTAGATGTCTAAGCCTTTTTTTGCCATGCTTGCCTTCCAAGTGTACATACTCTCGCATGTATGTCACACATGCTGAGAGTAAGTTCACCTGCTTAGTGTTTACAGCTTAGTGCTTAATGCTTACATACAGAATCATGGAACTACGTCGACGGAGTGCCGGCTTCACGGTTACAACGCTGAATGCAGTCTTCGATGCACGCTGCTACATCGACTAAAGATAATAATCACCATTTTCACGAGCATTTTTCCACTCGCTGCCTACTATATGCTTATGCCTTATTTATTTTGTGCCATGCTTGCCTTCCAAGTGTACATACACTCGCATGTATGTCACACATGCTGAGAGTAAGTTCACCTGCTTAGTGCTTAGTGTTCAGAGCTTAGTGCTTAGTGCTTACATACAGAATCATGGAACTACGTCGACGGAGTGCCGGCTTCACGGTTACAACGCTGAATGCAGTCTTCGATGCACGCTGCTACATCGACTAATGATAACATTCACTATTTTCACCTGCTTTGTTCCACTCACTGCCTACTACATAATTATATGCCTATGCTTTATTTATTTTTGCCATGCTTTCTCTACAAGTGTACCTACGTAGACTCGCATGCATGTCATATATGCTCAGAGTAAGTTCACCTGCTTAGTGCTTAGTGTTCAGAGCTTAGTGCTTAGTGCTTACACACAGAATCTATGAAACTACGTCTACGGAGCGCCAGCGTCACTGTTACAACGCTGAAACCAGTCTTCGATGCACACTGAATAAAAGGCCCTTTTCAGGGCCACCATATGTATCAGATTACTAAATGTTTCTTTATATCAGATGTCACATAAAACGTTACTTACTTACCTACCTACCTATACACATACACCCTACGATGGAGTCCTATTAATGTCGACGTTTTACATTACTAAGTATATAAAGTAACCTCGACGTTTTAATACATGCACGTTATGTGTTCGTCCTGTTACAAGGTTTGTTATTTGAGTAATATGTACCTAAAATATAATAATGTAGGTACCTACCTACATTATTATATTTCTATTTTATTATTATTTAAAATCAAACGACATTTTCTTCTACAAAAGACTTTTATTTTAACACAAAGCAACAACAGTGTTCACAATTAGCAAACTTAAACATAAATTAACCAAGACAAAGGTTTATTATTGGCACATTGTAGGGACAATTCAACAACATTTATCGAGATATTTGTTGTTGAATAGACATAACCAATGGTTTATCAACATCCTTCAAAATGATATGGTAGAGTTGTTACCCTACCCAATAATTATAGTACCTAAATAGACAGTTCAACGTACTGTCATTGCGTTGTTTACTTTGCTGAGCAGACATGTTTCTCGGACATATAAAGCAATGGATTAGCAATATGTTTCAAAATTCAGTTCAATTTTACATTATTATTATTATTTACATTACAATATTAGGTTGCAGATTGAATGTATTGCATGCAATAAGGTGGCAAGATGATTCCGATTTACAATTTTCAATGAACTTCTTTTTTACACTAAACTCGTTTTACGTTAATAATCCTACATTGTGCTCCCGGCTACATATCTAACTAAAATTCTTTAGTATATCATACTTCTAATTGTACAAAAACGTATGAGAGATCAGCTAAAATTGGAAATAAATAGCTAGATGTGTAAACGTGTGTTTGTGTCCATACAAAAGAAACAATAAACAATTCCTTAAATGCAAGACAGCAATACTGGTGATTGCTCGAAAGAGTTACCGTGGTCCCTGGCGCACAACCAAGAGAAGGAACTCAGGTGGGTCTTAAAGTAAAAGTCTGATACGCCCTTACGCTCCGCTCAGAATCGAATTGCTTTATAGACTCTAACCGTAGGTTGACATTCTTCAGAAGTGCCACGTCGTGGACGTCGGAGGTTTGTCCGGGGACAGGGGGGAAGTGAGTTGGGGTCAGAGGGCCCACAACATCGAACTGGGAGGAGAGGTCAAATAGGTGTCTGCCTCTGGTGTTGGTCCTGGTGCTGTTCCATGCAGTGTGCTTGGCATTAAGGTCGCCCGCTATGATAACGGAGTCGCTCATACCAAGGAGAAGGGAGATGTCGTCTGACAGAAGCGCATAGTTTTCTGCAGAACTGGTGGGGGGGAGGTAAACCGACACTATGGTGATCGGCTGGTGACCTGACATGCCGATTCGGCAAGTAGTAAATTAGGGTGCCGTCCTTGTGACACCTTGACCTGTCATTGCGTACTAGACGGAAGTTCGCAATGCGGGGGTCGCGATGATTGGGCTTAAGGAAGGTCTCTTGAACGAGAAGAATGTCAATTTGATGGTGAGGAAGACAGAGATCTCAGGCTTCTGGTCTCTGATGCCGTTGGCATTGAAGTATGCCAGCTTGAGGGATCGGGGCTTGGTTCGCTCGATTTTCCTACTATCCAGGGAAGTAGGTAGCTAGGGGTGACAATGGAGGGCTGTTAGTACCTCTGGGTATGCGTTGTATATCGCCTGAATACGATACAGGTCGCACGCTCTTCTGGCGGCAACTAGTTCCTCGGCCATTTTCTTGGCCCGGGGGGTGAGGAAGATGAGGAATGTGCTGCAGATGACATTGAAGGGATCAATGTTGCCAGATGTCTTAGGTGGAGGGGGGCATTTGGACCACTGGGGTGGCCTTGGGGGTGATGGTACCACTTTTTTGCCGTGCCAGGGCGGATGCGAGGATCCTTCTAGGCGGCGGTGGATGGAGGGGGTGGGGATTGGGGAGCTGTTGCCACGAGTGCTGGGAAAGCCTTCTGGTGGTTCAGCTAGTTCCACGGGCTGGGTTTTTGGGGGCTCAGTTTCACTGAGCCCTGAGTCCGCTGAGTCTGAGAAAGATACTACCTCAGGCGACTCTTAACATCCCAGCCTCGGGTTCCCCCTCAACCGCGACAAAGTCGCCGCAATCACTCCGCCCTCCTCTTCCCAGAGGAAAGTCCCCCCCTCCCCCGCCTGTCTTCATACAGGACAAGGGGAAGCGGACTCAAATCTCAGCTTTGTACACCGAGCTGAAAATCGGGTTCACCAACGCCCGAACCACCCAGACCGGAATCAAGGTCTTCCTCCCTACCTACAGGAATTACAGAGAGATCACCCGGCTGCTCCGGGAGAGAGGTGTGGCCTTCTACACCTACTCCCTCCCGTAGGATCGTCTCACCCGAGTGCTGATCCGAAGGATCCCAAAAGAAATCCCCACATCCGACCTCGAAGCACAGTACATCCCTGTGAAAGAGGTGCATAGAATGCACAAGGCCAGAGGTAACGTGGCCTACGAAATGGTGCTGGTGGTATGTCCTCCTGTTGAAGGAGCTACCCACCACCCGATATTCCAGGTGAAGAGCATATGTTCCCTCACCGGAATTCAACTGAAAAAACCGCACAAGAGCGACATCGTCGGCCAATGCCACAGATGCCAGCTCTATGGGCACTCACAAGCCCACTGCCACGTCAAACCCAGGTGCGTTAAGTGCCTGGGCGACCATGGCACAGCAGAGTGCCCACGGCCCAAAGACCGCGCGCTCTGCACGGAGCCCTTAGGCTGCGTCCTTTGCGGCACGACCGGCCATACGATCAACTATCGTGGGTGCCCCAAGGCCCCAAAGTCCACCTCCTCCAAACTGATTAAGCGTGCGAATGCACGCCAGCACCGCGAATCCCCAGGGACTCAGGTCCCAGAGAAACTGAGCCCTCAAAGGCCCAGCCCTTGGAACCTTCTGAACCATCAGAAGGCTTTCCCAGCCCTCGTGGCAACAGCCCCTCAGCCCCCACATCTCCACCCACATCCGCCTGGAAGGATCCTCGCATCCGCCCTGGCACGACCCAAAAAGTGGTTACCCTCCCTACCCCTAAGGCCACCCCAGTGGTCCCAATGCTTCCCCCTCCCCCCATGACAGCTGGCAACATTGATCCTTTCAACGTTATAGTAGGAAAATCGAGCAAACGAAGCCCCGATCCCTCAAGCTGGCAACTTCAATGCCAACGGCATCAGAGACCAGAAGCCCGAGATCTCCGTCTTCCTCCGGGACCACCAAATTAGCATCCTTCTCGTTCAAGAGACTTTCCTTAAGCCCAATCATCGACCCCCGCATTGCGAACTACCGTCTAGTACGCAATCACAGTTCAAGATATCACAAGGGCGGCACCCTAATCTACTACAATAATTCCCTATACTGCATTCCTATTGACCCTCCCCCCCTTTCACGACTCGGAAGTGTTCTGCAGAAAACTATGCGCTTCTCTTTGGTATGAGCGACTCCGTTATCATAGCGGGCGGAATATCAGAGGCCTACATACTGAGGACTTATTTGACCTCTCCTCCCAGTTCAACTTCGATGTTGTGGGCCCTCTGACCCCAACTCACTTTCCCACCGTCTCCGGTCAAACCGTCGGGGGTTTGACCGGACTGGACCGGACCAGTTTTTATTTTTCCTCGACGTGGCACTTCTGAAGAATGTCAACCTACGGTTAGACTCCATAGAAACGTCCCACGAGCTTAACTCCGACCACCCACCAGTCATCAGTCAGACTGGAGGAAAGTAGGCGAATGTCTGAAATCCACCACTTAAGACTCTATTCCCGCCGTTTTGGACTCAATCGCGAGCACGACGGCCGCAGTCGACTCGTTCACGGAACATGTACAGTCAGTCTTGAAAGACTGTTCAAGGGAAATTTCAGCGACGGTTGACGGTCGCTGGAAGCTCCCGGACGACATACGTGAACTTTTGAACGAGAAGAATGCAGCCGTCTGGGCTTACAGCAACTTCCCCTGCAACGCAAACAAGCCCCTATGCGCTACTTGCAGCGTACTGCAAAGAACCGCATATCGGAGTGGCGTGAAGCTAGTTGGGACAAGTTGCTGAGCGAACTAGAGCCAAACCACAAAGCCTTCTGGGACCTTTAAAGGAAACTCAAATCCAGAGCAGAAGTCACTATACAAGTCCGACCTGATAAAACCATCGCCTTTGACGATGATGACAAGGCTGAATATCTAGCCAGCGAGAGCCGCGACGGTGACGCCGTGCACGGATACTACTCCCTGGTGCAGCCTGATGGCTCCGTGCGCAAGGTCGAGTACACCGCTGATGACCACCATGGGTAAGTTTCGAAAGCCTATGCTTGACAGTGTTCTTGTTTTGCTATTTTAAAGGACTACTAGCCACCAGCCTTGTAGCCCAATGCTCCCCCAGCGCTCAACAAGTAGACCCAGCTCACCTCCTGAAGGTTGACGCGGAGGTCGAACACAGAGCTTCCCTCCCACCTGTCGAAGACCCTGAAGATCCTCTACCTCCCGTCACTCCAGACGAAGTGCAGGATTTTATCAGAGGTCTCAAACATAAAAAAGCTCCCGGTTCTGATAGTATCACCAATAAAGTGATGAGACTCCTCCCTGCCCTCCTGATTATCCTACTGGCCACCATCTTCAATTAAGCCATGGGCAACAATATCTTCCCACAAACGTGGAAGGAAGCGACCGTTATAGGCATTCCTAAGCCCGGCAAGCCAAAATCCAAGCCTTCGAGCTATTGTCCTATTAGCTTGCTAAAAGTTCTCGGCAAGGTCTATGAAAGGCTTATTTATAAGCGTCTCAGAGCCTTTGCCGAGAACTAAGGCCTCATCCCCGACGAACAATTCGGGTTCCGTTCTAGGCACTCCAGTGTCCAACAAGTCCTCCGCATCACCGAGCACATCTCCAACTCGGCGTGCCTGATCGTCTCGTGCTCATCCTGCGAGACTTTCTGTCAAACCGGACTTTCCGCTATCAGACCGAAGGAGCTCTCTAAAATCGCTTTCCTTGTAGAGCAACAAACGCCACTTGGTTCTTCCGAAATGAGATCCTCCATCTAGATCTCAAAATCTCTACTATCTAGCAATTCATGAAACTCCTTTCCAAGCGTTTCTTTGACACAGCCGCTAAACATCACAACCCTCTGGTTTTCGCGGCAGCAAAATACACCCCCACCAAAATTAGTAAGCTTCACCGACCTAGGCACGGTCTCACCGACCCTGACGACCCCATAATCCTCCTCCAAGAGGCCAATAGGGCCACAAGCACAAAATACAAAAGACCCGACCTTCCGATCTCGCCGCCGAGGTGAAACGAATGAAGAATGAGTTGCTGGATCATGCACCACCGGGATTTTGTGGGACCTGTATTGATTTTGGGTGGATAACATCACAAATATTCTATGATTGGTTCAAAAAATTTGTAGAATCCGTAAAACCCACTGAAGAAAAACCAGTCTTGTTGCTACTGGATGGTCATGCGTCACATACCAAAAACATTGATTTGATTGATTACGCTCGGAAACATCATATAATACTGTTGTGTACACCACCCCATTGCACACATAAGTTACAACCACTGGACGTTGCATTCATGAGACCCCTAAGTGCATACTATGGTGCAGAGATGAAGTGTCTTAGAGACCTTCCTGGACGAGTAGTTTCACCCTACCAAGTGGCAAAGCTTTTTGGCAAGTATATTTTACATTACCAGCAGCACATCCGTATTGCGGACTGCTCCCTAATTATTGTGAAACACATTATTACTGTCAATTCAAGTGATTTCGAAGTATATTGTTAGTCCATTGCTCAATATGTTTGAAACATGTATCTGTTCAACAACATAAATAACACTGAATATTGTTGAACTGTCAAAAAGAAACTCATTGCTTCTGAAAGTGTGGTACACAATTACCCTGCTGGCGGGTTACTATGACGTGTTAAAACCACTATGGTTCCAGTACCTATCAGACAAAGATGAAGCTATACAGAATGAATAGCTCTATCTCTTTTTTACAACAGTTCAATGATAGTCCTAATGCGTCATAGTAGGGCCCGACAGTGCTGCAAGTGAACCCAAGGTTACATGGGTCTGTAAATTTCAATTATCATAGCAAGTTCATTGGTTCCACTTTTAGCTACTGACTTAAATAAGTTTGTATTACAATATTAAGACTTTCCTTGATGTGTGACGCAACAGTGCTGTCACTTGATGGTAGCGTCCTCGAAACGAGCATCAGACAGCTGATGGTGATGAGCGTCACAGCAATTGATGCCGCAGACAGAAGTACGAGGTTCCTGAAATTCAGAAATGAGGATTGTTTATAGCCTATCTAACTTTTATTAAATGCTACAAACTAGTGCTTCACTGTGAGCCCGGCGGATAATAAGTAGTGATGCAATCGTCGATGGTAAAGCGCACTAGTTTATTATGAGCCTGTTCACTCCAGCCTTGAAAACACTTTAACTGTAATCAGATGGGAAGACTACCGCAGGCCAATTGTTCTTCCGGATAGTAGCAGTGTCAAAACCGTAAGGTTGGATACTCGCCGTGTTACGCATCGTCGGATGATGGAATGGTGATGGCATAATAAGTCCCGTACCTAATTCTCGCGCATACTCCAAAATTCATCCTATAGAATATGAACAGTCTGCTACACCCCACACCTGTGCTCCAGGCTTTGAAGACTGCCCTTGCTATTATTACAAAAAATTGCATTGTTGGTGTAGAGGTCGCACACGCTGCTACTACGCATGAGGTGCTGGTGATATCAGAGTCGGGAATTGTTCAGTAACAGCCCGGAATCTGAATTTGATGTGTGTTAATATCAATGGACTCGACTCATTTTACTTGATCCGCATCAACAGTTATGAAGAAGAAATAAAGTTGATATTTGTTTAACTTGAAATAGTGTGGGCGGTGCAGCGCTGAGCACTTGTACTATAATATAGGTGATGTCTGCAACTCTGTTTCTGCTGCATATTAACGATCTGCTGATGCCCGGTATCTATGGGTATGCAGATGACAGCACAGTTGTGGAGAGACACCTGCCGGATGCTCGGGCTAGTAGGGAATCAATCCGGTCCGAAAGAGAGGCCATGGTAGAGCGAACGAGTGTTGCACTTCAGGCAGTCTCCGAATGGGGCAATGCCAATCTTGTAGCATTCAATGCCGCCAAAACGCAGGCGTGTCTTTTCACCGCCAAAAGGAGCCCGTTCACCTTGGCTCCTACTTTTCGGAATGTATCCTTGGAGTGTACCGATCGCCTTCAGCTTTTGGGTGTTGAGATTTCCTCGAATCTAAACTTTGGGCGGTTCATTGAGTCCAAGACCAAGGTGGCTGCCAGAAAACTCTGCGTTATCGCAAAGGTCCGGCAGTACTTCACACCAGGGTAGCTTCTAATGTTGTACAAAGCACAGGTCTGTTCGTGTGTGGAGTACTGCAGCCACATTTGGGCTGGTGCTGCTAAGTGTCACCTGGCCACTTTGGATTCAGTGAAGAGGCGTGCGAAGAGGCTGATTGGTGACCTTGATTTAACTCGAGTTGGTCTCCAAAGCCTAGAGCACAGGCGTAGAGTAGCCAGCCTTTCGGTGTTCTATAGGATACATTTTGGGGAGTGTGCGAGGGAATTGCACGATTTAATTCCCCCATCTCCGTTCCACCATCGGACGACCCGTCGTACGGCGAGTTTCCACCCTTATGTTGTTAACACCTCTACGATCCGGACGAAGCGTTTCGCATCCTCCTTTATACCGCGTACATCGAGGGACTGGAACAATCTGCCGGCGGCGGTGTTTCCGTCGGACTACAATTTGAGTGTCTTCAAGGCTAGAGTGAATAGGCTCTTAATAAACTAGTGCGCTTTACCATCAACGATTGCGTCACTGCTTACCATCAGGCGGGATTGCGGTCAAGCGCTGGTTTATATTTTAATAAAAAAAAATTAAAAAAATTATAACATTCATCAGATCGGTGCAAATAATATCTCATCAACTATTATCGCAATTACTTTGATAACAAAGTGTTGGTTTGTTCAGTAGAGGTTTACATATGTTCATTGCATACTAAACTAAAACTAAAAAACTAGAAGAAATAAAATTACCTAATTGTTACTTGTCAACTGTGATGACAATTTTCCTATGTTCCAGTTTTGTTCATCTCTTCAGGTGCACAAGCATTCGTCAATGGACACGCTTCCTTGAGAGTAGTCCATTTTGCTTCGACCATGTCTTGAGCCAAATAAGCATACATCAACGATCATCGAAATTGTCTAGCTTTCTACCAGGCATCTGTAATATAAATCAATTTAATTACTCAGCCACTCTGGCATCAATCCATTGCCCTCCAAATGGAGCGTACTATGTCCCATCAACCGAAATGACTGTTGCACAACTTTCAACCTTATTTCAACTAGAATAGCAATTATAATTCCTAGACACCAAGTTACCGATAAGTCTCGCAGAAGGCTATGGCGTGCCGTGACAACCCGTGCTATGAAACTACATGACACCGTGTCATGTGCAACATCTCGCGCCACGTCGCATCTTGGTATCGACAAAAAGTAAAATTAATTGTGAACTAATTGAAACAAGATTCAAAATTACTTATTAAATTCCTTGCCGTGACACGCCGTACTGTGCGGTGCCGGCCCTTAGATAGCTATCAAAGGACAGTTAACCTAATGGACAGGGTACCTATATAATAAAGAAATCTGTATGCAGTGTCAAGTCCTAAAAACCGATTTGAAGCAGGGGACGGGTTACTATTGGCGCCGAACTCTTAAATTCTGTTTGATTTGTAAACATCCGTTATTTACAAACTTAGTTATATCTAAGTTCAGTGCATCTCTTCCTTTATATTAAATTGATGGTGCCGTGTTTCAATTGCGTCTAAACTATCTATAGAGTACCTTAATTTAACAGAACTAAACTAATATTTTATCTTGTACATACCTACGTCTCTTAATACAATAGCAATAACATAAGGCACTGAACTTACAATTTATTTAGTTTGTGAACTTGGGAATCGGCGCCATTATATGATTAAATAAATAAATAACCACAACAACATACCCGAAACATACCCGATTGTTACTTGTCAGCTGTGATGACCATCTTCCTTGAGAGTCATCTATTTTGCTTCAATCATCTCTAAGCTGTACAACCATTCATCACAGAGATGCTTCTTAGAGAGTCATCTGATTGCTTCAAACATCTCTCGAGTTGTACAAGCATTGATCAACCCTCATGCAAACAGTCTGTTTCTACCAGATATCTGAAAAAATAAACCAATATAATTACTTCTGAACAAAAAAAAACCAATGTTTGATGTTGAAGAAATGCTGAATGTAAGAGAACTGCATTTGTCTAAAGATGTGTGTGACAATAGTGTGTGGGTTTAAACCCAATTTTACAAATGTGCCTAGTTGAAGGCAAAAAAATATTTTATGTAAATCTGTTGTAATAAACCAAACATGTTGTTATATAAGTGTGAACACAGCTATTTGACTTTCATTCATATTTCTAGTCAAATAGCTGTTTGACTAGAAATATGAATGTAGACCTAAAAAGAAGTCATTGCTTGTATGATCCAACAAAAGTGGAATACAAAATAATATAATTGGTGATTTTAAAACCTATTTTTTTTTTTTTTTTCTCTTCTTTGGCAACTGAGCCGGTTTCGACTATTCTGCCAGTGTCATGTGGTGACGGCAGCAAGTAGTCAGGCCGTCGAACTTTTCCCTTCGTGGTAGGTGTTAGTATGCTGCATGGACAAACACATGGGTTAGTAAGACAAAAAATCTAATATACAAGAACACATGAGACAACAGTTAAACTAGTTTATAATATATACAGACTATTTACACACAAACTACGCACCAATTAAAATTTTAACTCGTTCTCTTTTAGGAATTTGGACAAAAGGTTAATTAATTTAGGGGAGAAGTGGGAAAGTAGGGTATGAAAATTAGTTGGGAGAGGGATGTTGATTTGGGGGATTTTTGAATAGAGATCAAAAGATTTATTATTACGGGAGCAGGAAAAGAAAATATGGTCTAAAGTACCATCCTCAAGACCGCACTCGCACAGGGAATTATCCCGGACGTGGATCTTTTTTAGGAACACTGGGCTACAACAATGTCCGAGTCTAAGTCTACACAGTGAGGAAACAGTTCTTTTCGACAATTTAGGACATTTAGAAAACCAAGGCCTACGCTGAACCTCAGGCTGTTTAAGCTCTCTATACCTACCTATCAATAGGGGAACTGTTTTATGGTTCCAATAGGAAGAATTATGAAAAGAGAGGTCAATTTGTTCTAAAATTGGGAGCAAGGGATGGGATGAGAGGAAAAACACTTTAGTTAGGAATCGATCTGCCAAGTATTGTCTCCTAAGATGTAAGGGAGGGTCAGCACTTTCCACTTGAAGTGCGTTTATGGGAGATGATTTCATAGCCCCAATCACTATCCTTAGGCATTTGGACTGGATGCTATCTAGTTGCTTTAGCGCTTCTTTATTGCAAGGCTCAAGTAAGTAGCTGCAGTAATCCATAGCGCTTCTGGTCAGAGCATTATAGACCAGTTTAAGGGTGTAGGGGTGAGCTCCCCACCACACCCCAGCCAAAGCCTTGAGGACCGACACGGAACGTTCGCACTTTTTGACCGTGTTGCTGATGTGATCAACCCCAGACAACTTTGAGTCCAAGGTTACTCCCAGAAACCTAGCCTTATTTGCGACTGGAATACCTTGACCATTGACGTTTAGGTCTATGGGAGGAACAGAACGCTTGCGTGTAAAAATGACAGCTTTACTCTTTGGCGCACTTAAGGACAAACCATTGTCAAGTAGCCATTGGTTTAATGAGGCCAGAGAGACATTCATTGAAAGGGCGGCATCCTGAATGGAACTGCCGCACACCATTAGTGCGATATCGTCAGCATACTGAAGGATCTTACAGTCGAAATTAAGGGAAGAAGGCAAGCTAGCTGTGTAGATATTGTATAATGGGGGACTAAGAACAGATCCTTGAGGTAGACCTCTCCAGACCGATCTTTGTTCAGAGTCACCCCCTGGTATTCTGAGTTGAATGGTGCGACTGGTAAAAATGCTACCAATGATGCGACAAATCCTAGCCGGGATTCTCAGCTCGTGCAACTTTTGCCTGAGATTAGGGAGGAGGACGGAATCATAGGCAGCTGATATATCCAGAAAGACAGCAACCACAGACTCATTTCTGCTAAGGGCCAGCCGGACCTCTGACGTGAGGATACCCACACTATCAGCTGTGCCCAGACCTTTCCTAAAGCCAAATTGAGTCGTTGGAAGCAGTCTCCTGTTTTCCACCAACCACACTAATCGGTTTTTTACTAAATGTTCCAATAGTTTGATAAGTATGGACGATAGGGCAATGGGTCTGTATGAGCAATGATCATTCGGATCTTTGCCTGGTTTTAAAATCGGGATGACAACTTGAACCTTCCACTCTGTGGGAATGAAGCCAGAAGTAAAACAGAAATTAGCCAGGTCCAGGTAATATTTTTGAGCTTTTGGTCCAGCTTTAGAAATAAAGGAGTACGGGAATCCATCCACTCCCGGAGCGGAGTCCTTGACGTGGGATAGCACGGCTTTCAACTCGTCCAAGCTAAATGGCATGTTCATTGGTTCCTCAATGTTGTCTGCATCATAGATGTCAACATTGGTTTCCTCAAGACTTGGAACATAAGCCGGAGCGATTTTTGAAAAAAACTGGTATCCCAGTTCTTCCGTGAGGTTGTTGGAAGAGGAGGCAGGTGCTAAACTGCTCCTAAAACGTTTCACCTTTCGCCAAACCACCGAAACCGGGGTGGACGGATCCAGCGAACTACAATATTTTGACCAACCTTCGCGTTTTTTCCTTTTTAGGAATTTTCTGGACTTGGCCAATATTTGTTTGAAGGCAATGAAATTATCCAGGTTCATATTGCCATTGACTGTCTTTTCAGCCTCATTCCTGGCCCTGACCATGTCAGTGCTTTCCCTATCCCACCATGGCGGGGGGGGGAGTTTACCAGAAAAGGGTTTTTTGGATGGAAAACAATCATCAGCAGTGGAAGCAATGGTGGAGGAGAAGGACAAGAAACATTCCTGGGCGTTAGCATAGTTAACTTCTGGGAGGGAGGATATTCTGAGATCTAGGATTTTAGAATATAAATCCCAGTCTGCTGAGTTAATTTGGTGTTTTAAAAGAGGGGGAGAAACTTTAACAGGAGTGCTTTTGGAAGGAAATTCAATTATGATGGGGTAGTGATCACTTCCATAGGTCATATCCAAGCGACGCCAAATGAGAAGGCTAGCTATATTGGATGAGCAGAACGCCAAGTCAACACAGCTACTATTCTGACCAGGCAGAGACCTACGAGTAGCATTACCATCGTTGATTATGCATAGATTGTGTTCATCCAATATATCCAGCAGGCCGATGCCAAAGTTATCACAAGTATCTGATCCCCAGCGGTAATGGTGACAATTGAAATCACCCATGACAAGTATCGGACCACTAACATTGCATAATAAATTCCTAATTACTGAAAGATATTCAAGTTGTGGGTGCGCAATATAAAAAGAAAAAATATTTATACCCTCAGCCTTCACAGCAACAACATTTATGTTATCACCAACAAAGGTTAGAGGAATCTGAGAGAATGATACCTTGCTATTGATGAGCAAGGCACATCCTCCGTATCCATCAGATCTATCATCACGAACACTGGCGAAACATGGCAGCCTGAAATTGCTTCCAGGCAAAAGCCATGTCTCAGCAATGCCGCAGATTGATGGTTTAAACCTATTAATTAAAAAAGAAAGATCAGGCTTTCTGGGAGTAATACTCCTCACGTTCCATTGGAGAAATGTTAGGGGATGGAATTTTATGGATATAGTTTAATATGGTGGCCAATTTTGATGCAACGTGGTCAGGTATGGAGTGAGATGGGCTAGCAAGAGCAGACATGAGCATGTCTGTGATTAAGTTTAGGATATCAGTATATTTATCCTGCTGCTGGTGGAGGATTGGCTCTGGAGCTTCCAATGGAAGAGCACAGCCATTTTTGGATGGGGAAAAGGAATAATTTTGGGTGAGGTTCAGGTGGGACCGTTTATCATAGCCAGGTGAAAGTGGGGTATGGGATTTTGGTTTCAAAAGAACCGTTTTCCGGTATGAATTTTGGGTTACTGGGATGGGTCTTGAGGACAGGGGTTGGGGTCTATTTGTAGAAGATTTGTTACGTGAGTGGGATTTAGAGACATCAGCATATGATCTGGAAACAGGTGGGAAGACCCGACTTGCCTCCGCATACGAGATCGATTTTTCCGCCATAAGAGCCTTGATGCTCTTCTGTCGGCCCAATTCAGGACAAGCATTATCATTTGCGAAATGCTTACCAGTACACGAAACACATAGACTCAATTCACGGGTGACTTCACATCCATCACCTGGATGATCTTCACCGCACTTAAAGCATCTAGGTTTCGATCTGCAGATGGTGCGGGTATGGCCAAAGCGGCAACAATTATAGCACTGGACCGTTGGGTAGGTGTACCTTTCCACTGGGAGAGCCGAGTAGAAGCAATAGACACGCTTAGGTAGTACTTGTCCATCAAATGTAATAACTACAGTCTGTGTGGGCTTCCACTCGATCACACCGGCAGAAGACACCTTCCTGCTCATTCGTCTCGCCTTGATGACAGAGCCACACCCCTCAGGAACCTGGATATTTTTAATAATTTCATCTTCCGACCATTCGACTGGAATATCCCTCACAATACCCATTCTTGTGATGTTGTATTGTGGAATGGCAGCCATGTAATTGTGTTGGGATAAAATCTTATTATTAAGGAAACTGTTTGCATCCTGGCAAGACTTGAACTCCACTGACACACGATTTCTGCCTACACGTTTGATCCCATCGAGACGTATGTTATTCACGTTATTCATCGTCAAAAACATACCAAACTTGATAGGTTGTAGCACAGTGCCTGAAGTTTGTTCGTCTTTAAGTGATACATTTACTATATAGGGTGGATTGTCTTGTGGTTTGTACGAAAGCCTGCCTAGTGTATTTTTGGGAATCTTAGTTTTAATATTTGAGGAGACCGGGGGCGAACTAGCGGCCCTCTTACGACTATGGGAGTCCGTATCCATAACATTGTCGTTTGAGGTTATTTGTATGTCCTGTGGAAGGGTGATTGTAAGTCCAGGAGAAAGATCAAATAAGTCGGGGGGGGGATCAGGATCAGGGGGCTTTTTTGAAGCCATTTTGAATTATGCTAAGAAAAATAAAATAAAATAACAATACAAACGGACGATTACAACAAACAAACCTTACACCAAGTACACAAACACAATGAACACTTTCGATCGAGTTTCACAACAACAAAAAAAAGACACTATAATCGAAAATATTCGTAGCACTGACAAAAGCACGTGTTAAGCCTTTCACCACTACCGACGAAAAAAACTTTTAAAACCTAATTTTTCTATCTTTGAATAGTAAACTACTATTTTATAAAGACATAAAAAACTGGTGTGATCTTGTGGTATATGAGAATTCGGTTCCATCACTAACTCCGACATTGAACAATTAACATTGAAATGTAGCAGAGATTATAAAATATAGTATCACAATCAATATCAGGTGCAGGTGGTTTGTGAAACTGGGATCCATGAATACTTTAAAATGTCTATTATGAAATGAATATTTAAAAATATAAACTATGTATATGTAGGTATGTTCTTTATAGTAGTTTCCATTATAGCTATATAAACAGATTGTAATTTTGCCATGTTTGTAATTTTATTGATCATGTTAAGCTATGCTTGCCAAGTTAAAACTATAAATGGGTGACGACCTTCACTTACCAAACCCTCCTCTTGCCTCATAAATATACAGGGTGTCAGGGAAACGCTTCCGAAAACGAAGACAGGTGATAAGGCTAGTGATTCTCGATACGATACCATCAAAAAATGAGGATTTTTTTTAACAATTTTACTTAAGCATTTTTCGTACACTATGCTGTGGGAACAGTTAAATGAGTTAAATAAAACCATTATTTGCGATTAAACATTTTTTTTTTCTTTATAACTCTAACAAGCAATGCATTCGTAAATAATATCAGCTGACTTTCGCGCATTTCGAGTTCAAAGACCGCGTGCGGTCACCGACATCGCGACAGTTTCACGGCTGAAACCGAAGCGCGCGTCGCGCGACGTGCGATGCGCCGGCTGACTATTTTATTTATTTATTCTTTATTGTACACCAATCTTCCTAAACTACTAACCTTCACTCGATCGCTTGAAGCAAATGTCTTTTCAGTTCAATTCTACCTAGTTGTGGGATATCTGCTTACGGCATCGGCGGCATCGATTCGTGCAAGGATCGTAATGATTTTCCCCTTTAACAGGGTTACAATTTTATTTTGATCTGAATGTTCAAATTTACAAATCAGAAAAATCCAGTTTACTTTGCTTAACCTTGAGGCCCATATCGAAGGTACTTAGATACCTACAGTGTCGTGGCTGTAAGGCCATAAAAATCCTTTGTAAAGCGCCGCTAAAATAAAGAAAAAAATTGGCTGTCTGTAGAACTCCGTCTACTGCCGATATTTGAATGTGATAACGTCTATTACATGGTAATTTTTTCTGGGTGCAATGAAATTATTTAAAATAAAGTAATGTATAACATTTATACTTTAAACATAAAAACAAACAAAAAAACAAAAAAAAAACAAACAAAAAAACAAAAAAAAAACAAACAAAAAAACAAAAAAAAAACAAACAAAAAAACGAACAACAAAAAACATTAAAAAACACAAATAAAACATTAAAAAAAATTAAAAAGGATAAAAAACGTCCGTTGCCGTCAGGAATCGATCCGCGGCACCTCTTGAGTGAGTCGATACTAATCCGAGCGTTTCACCACTCGGCTATCAATGCTTTAATCATGTATGCGAAAAACTGCTACTAATTGTTTACAACCGTGCTTTTAGGTAAATAATATTGCACTCTAAAGCTACAAGGCTAAGGTTAGTTTTAGTAGGCGTGGACTCCGTGTAGCGTCAGATTCGGCCGTTACGCAGTTTTCGCGAAGGACTCCCAGCATACCGATTTAATAGACGTTATCACGTCAAAAATAAACATTACAGAGGCGTCAACAGTTTTAAATTGATGGACATGTCGTGAATTTAATAACAGTTTTGTATTATGTCGATAATCGATAGTAAATGAAATAAAGTAAAAGATCGCTGACATCAGCTGTAATTGACTAAAAAATTTTCATCGCATGTACAGTTTTTGAATTTGAACTTTATAACAATGTAATTAAAGTCACACGATGCGTGCTCGTTTATTGCAAGAACTGGATCCTTCATTTAGTAAGTAAACCTAATCAATTTAAAGTGAATAATTAAATTAATTGAATCTAAGAAACCAGTTAAATCTTATTTAAAAGTTAGAAAATGAAAACAGTTTGTAATAAAGCATAAGTACAATTTCCTAACAATTAAAATGAATTGATTTCTGATCTCGTAATTATTCTTTTAGCATTTTCGCCTCTGTAAACACACCGCTTTGACCGCGGGACTCCCCCAAAGCGTTTGATCTTCATAGTACCTCTTTAGTTAATAATAGTGTTTCTTGCGACTCGGTTCGTGAGCTTGTGCGTTACGTTTTTAACAAATTATTTAATTATTGTTTTGTTAGTTTTAAATTTGTGTTTAGTTATTAGGTATTGTTACGTTTTTAGTGCTGTTTTATTCTTTTTAGTTATAACTTTTTGTTGTTTTAAACAATGCCTGAGGCATACGTGTACAGTGCTCGTGAATATGGTCCGTCAACGTATGGGCTGGTATTTTTAATGGACGAATTCTAGGACCAGTGTTTCTACCGCCGCGCCTCAATGGATCAGCATATCTTAATTTTATAAATGGACATTTAACTGATATGCTAGACAATGTGTCTGTGGCTGAATTTCTTCGAGCATGGTTCCAGCACGATGGCACTCCACCGCATGTTACGCGTCCCGTCCGCGAGCGTCTCACTGAGCTTTTTAATGACTGCTGGATCGGAAGGCCGTTGGACTTCTTTTTATGGGGGTATGTGAAAGAAAGAGTGTTTGATCGGGAATATGACAGTGCTGATGAAATGCGGGGCAGAATAGTGAGTGTTTTTAATAAACTACGTGAAGAATGTGTTCACGGATCGACACAGCGACGGGCCCGGCTTTGTATTGAAATGAATGGAACTCAGTTCGAGCCAAACCTCATAAGGTCGCAAAGGATTTAGACAGGTACGTAAAATGCCTCTGTCAGCTTTTTACAATGGACTACAATTGCGATTTTGAAAGTGATGTTTGTAAATTGCGTATAAATCGGCTCTTTTCGGCGGCGGCTCTTTTAAGCGCGGGCGCGGTAGTGCGACGTCGCCTTGCGTGTCAGTGACCTCACGTTTCGTACGCTATCCAATGCTTGTTTACGAAATATGAAGTCTTGAAAATAATCAATTTAAAGCGAAAGGTTATTGGTATCCGTTTGCATTTAGGTTGTATATAATCTACGTTCTGGCTTCGGAAGCGTTCTCCTTACACCCTGTATATATATAGATAAACATCCAAGACCCAAGCTAATCAGGAAAAGATCGTTTTCCATCACGACTTGGTCAGGGATCGAAACCAGGGCCTCCACGTCGCAGGCAGGCGTGTTGACCGCTGCGCCACGGTCCTCAAAATCATGTATCATAGATCATCACATAGATAAAGCCACACCTGGAACAATTACTTGTAGGTCATACAAATATTTGTAAGGAAGAAATATGCTTGTTATTTTCTATTACACAATAAGGATGCTGATCTATTTACTTATCTGTTATATATAATAAATAATAAAACTGATAATGTTCTGTATACACTCTGATCAAACTAATCTTTAGACCTGCCTAACAAAAACTACAGTCTGATAATATATCTTTGCATAATTATGATAGTCTTATTGAAGGCCAAATTATTAATTATTAACATCCCGCTATAAACTTAGAAAGTAGAGCGAAAAGAATAACTCACGATAGGTATTTAACGCTGATGAAGGTGCTGGTAGTAGTGACTTAGGTACTCTTGATTCATAAACCGATATGTACCTCATTTATAATTTAAAATTATGTATTACTATGCAGCATTAAGATTTTTAAGAAAGAAACCTTCCTCCCGTACAGAAATTCCATCTTTTACGTTTGATTCTATCTAGTCGGCCATCTTGGCGGATGATAACTATAACGATTACTCACGGTTTCCAGATTTCGAGTCCACGTGATGAATGTGACGCAGGTGGCATCTTTACCGCTGAAGCAGGTAGATACAGCAGGGAGCAGGTGCTTCGCGACTATGGCAGAGTCGAGCCGTGAGCGCCCCAACAGCAACCTGGTCTCTGAACAGCTAACTGCGCCTGGAATCAGTTGCAAGCACGGTATTACAGGGAAAATGAAGTACGTAAAGTGGGATCGGGACATCGGGATGTTTGGCCTAAAGGTCAAGTCTTACCTTTCATACTGTCTTCAGGGCTGGATCCAGGTTAACGTTACTTTAAACTGTGGCGGAATGTGTGTATTGATTCCAATGAGATTTATTTATTCAAACCGCTCCAGTTTAAAAATATAACTTTGTCGAGTTTTCTACAAATTACAAAATGTCTACCTTAAGAAATCATTCTTATTAGATTTTGAACTAATCTAAACTCGCTGGTGTTGTGAAAAGCCATCTAATTGGTCCGTAACTCTAATAAATACAATACGATTATAATTGCGACCAATCAGAGATAAGACAACTTTGACTTTAGGTGGCGCGTTTGTGCGGCTGGCTTTAAAGCCTCCGTGCATGACGGTATTTTCAAACTTCTCAACAACTTAAGATAAACTCAGTAAACAGTAAACGTCGACGTTACTATGATTGTTAGTTTAATATATCAATGGGTAATGCAATATTTAGAAAACAAGGTGGTAGCGTTAGTTCCGATTTTGGCCACACATCAAAATATACAGCTCTATAATTTATTACGCAGTATCTTGAATTGGTTATCTATTGTTATAACCTAAACGTAAATCCCTAACGTGAATAGAAACATTGTATTTTACCTGTTGTGACAAATTAGATGAAGTAATAAGACTTCATCTAATTTGGCTTGAAGACCTGATGGCGCAGTACCACACACTTGAATTCGACCTTTCTTTCCCAAAAGTTCTTGGCTGGACATGCAGATATCCGGAAGTACTCCTTACTTTTATCTGCATGTTCGCTATGTGAATACTAAGCAGTCTTCGTTCTAAGTTAAAGCATAGAAGACAGGCGTCCCAACAGTGTGGAACATATTTCTCAAATATAGAACATAATTCAAATTAGAGTCTCCTGTTGCATTTCTTCTTTTTTTTTCTTCATTTGGCATGATGATTGCATTAATTAAACTTTCCTAGTCACTGAATGACGCTGGCTGATGAAATTGCTTAACAAACGAGTTAGGAGTATAATAATTAACGAAAATGGTTATACGGGCAGTAGAAACCAAAGCAACAATCGATCGACGGTGTGAATAATGATAATTATATATAGAAAGCCTTAACCTTGAATGAAACCTAAATAATAACAGCCTAAAGGTCGATCGATCGGGTTAAGCTACGCTTGCCGCGTTTGGTCTGTGGATGGATGACCATCTTTTCATACTGAGTTCCCTCCGTGCCTCGAAAAGCACGTTAAGCCGTTGGTCCCGGCTGTCATGTTAGATGATGTTTGATAGTCGTTACGGGTCGTCAGGAGCCTGCAAGTCTGATAACCGGTCTTACCAAGGGTAATACCTACTCGTAGTATTATCCAATGACTGGGTTGTGGTGGTCAGATGGGCAGTCGCTCCGTGTGAAATACTGGTATTCAGTTGATTCCGGTTAGTCTGAAAGCTGACATCAACGTGGTTGGAAAAAGGCTAGGCGGATGTTGGTGAGTTCTCTATTAGTGGTCATCTCGGGAGTTACGGGTCCCCGACGCCTAAAATTATGACTTTAAAGTGGAAGAAAAACAATGTTGCGCCAAACTTTTATTAATTGGACGAAGACAGGAGAATGGTGATTATGAAATGGACAGATGGAGAAGCTCCAAGTTCTATAGGAAGACATGGGTAAAAGTTTGGAAAATGGCGTCACAGGTACAGAATTTAAAAAAAAAACTACGGATTTATAGATTTCATTTAATTACTTACCCATAATAACTGCAATATTGCTTTGTATCACCACTGCACGCTAATCGTTAACGAGAAAATATCAATTTGTTAGGTTTTTTATTATAATACACGCTATGTTGGGTTGGTCGGAATTAAAGAGGTAACAGCGCAAGCAAAAACGACACTTTGCAGCGACTAAGTAAAAATACCGACGATTTCAGGAAAAATAAATGTAATGCCGGTACCAGATACTTACTAAATATAATTTTGCATTTTGAACAATTTTTACCATTTTTTACTGACGACAGCAGGTCAAGCTACCCGAAACTGTCAGATATTCCCAATCAAAACTGAGCCTTAACACCGTAGCTATAAAGTTGAAGATCTAATAAAGAAATCTGACAGATTGTAGTAGATTGATGTACTGTCGTCTGTACATTGTTTTTAGCAAATAAAAATAAATATTATCATTATCATTAAAACATAAGTGAGTAGTATGATATTTTAAAGTGCAGATTAAGAACAACACAGCATAGTTATTGTTTATATATTTAGTAAGAAGTTAATTTTTTAATTTAGAGAATCAACATAATGTTTTCCCCACTGTACAGGCGTTGGTCTTCATTCTGACTGGATGACACTGATCGGCACCCTAACTACCTAACACCTTATTACGATCAGTTGGAATTATTTCGAAGCAAATGAGCAATCCATTGCTTCATATGTTATAAAATCTGTTTGCTCAACGTAAATAACGTAATGAATAATAATAATAATAATAATAAACGTTTATTTTTTCCACCACATAATTAAACATAAGTTTACCACAAAATAAAGTATACAAGATATAATGATGTAGTGGAAACTGGAGCCTGTACTAGGACAACCTGTGTTACAGGTCTCCAGGCCTCCTGACTACACGGTCATGTCACAACTAATACAAACGTATACTAACAGATGACAAAGATTATGGGATGAAAGAAAATTGACAAAAAATGCATAAAGGAAAACACAAAGTAAATAATTATATAATTTTAAAAGAATTGACAGCAAAGTAGGGGTATGTTCGTGTCGATGTTTGATTGTGGGTGTGGTTATGAAGTCTATTTGTGAAGTGTGTATGTGTGTGTGTGGGGGTGTGTGAGTGTGTTTGAAGTGAGTGGGTGTGTGTGGGTAGGACGTGTCGAGTTGCTTATTATGAGATCACTTCCAAAAGTCTCTCAGTGGCATCATAATCGTGAGATTGAAGCCAATTTTGGACTTTTGTTTTACAATTGAAAAAGGATAGGGAGTAGATAGAAATGGCTTTATTGGCTTTGTTGTAAAGATAATCTCCCAGGAAACAAAAGAATCTACGACTGAAGCTGGTTTTAAACGACTTAGATTTACAGACCGTGTGATTGCGTCTCTTAGTGAGTATTTCAACAGGATTGTATGAAAGTTGGGAGTGTTTACGTAAAATGGTATTCAAAATGAATAATTGCCGAACTGTTAGTACCTTACAATGCTCGTAAAGTTCTTTGGTTGGAAAGAGAAAGGGAAGTTTACGACCAACTTTAAGAACGGCTCTCTGAGCTCTCTCCAACTTCAGCATGGATGTCTTTGGAGCTCCTCCCCATGCCGTTATGCAATATGATAAGATTGACTGAACTAGTGCACAATATACGGTGTCTATAATCTTAGTTTCCGCCACATGACGAAGGTTCTTGAAAACGTATATAAATTTTCGTGTTCTCGTTGTAAGTAAATCTATGTGTGGCTGAAATCCAAGACGATTGTCAATCTGAATTCCCAAATATTTGATACCAGCCGTTTTTTTGAGAGTAGGACATGAGCAATGTTGTTGAACTGTCAAAATGAAAAACATTGCTATTGATAGTGTGTTACGCATTTACCCTGCAGGTATCAGTATATGAAATTATTTTATTTGGAGGGATTGCAATCGACTAACTGGGATCTACTCTGGAATTATCATGTTAATGTTACATCTCAGACTGAATGTCAGCTTCGACCTACCGTGACGACAGTCAAATATTCACAAATGATCCGTTAGTCAGGGCAGTGGCATTAAACAACGATTTAAAGTGCAAAAGCATATAAGATATGTCATTAAAAACGATACTTATGAATGATTATGGAATGCATATGCATCTGTTCAGCTATAAGATCTTGTAGGCACTCCATACAAAATCTCTGTTTTCTATAAACAAAAATGAAACAGAACTGAATATAATAACTGTCCCTAAGCCGATGTAATATGTAATGGATTGACCCATGCAAGAACTGATCGCATCAAGTATTGCTAGAATTCGTGTTAGCCTTGCAAGCAGCATTACATTATATTGTACTTATACAACTATCTACATCAGCTTCACGTTTGGAAAAATAGTTGATTTAACTACTACTACTATTACTGTTTGATTTAAATCATTTACCTACCAATACTAATATACATATAAAGCTGAATAGTTTATTTTTTTAATAAGGTGTCGTCAAAATAATTTATATGTCGGAGACAGCGACGGCAGAGCGGTAGGGTCGACAGCATCTTGGTGTGGTGGTACAGGTTCCATTTCGTAGGCGAGTTTTGAATTGAAGCACGACGTGTAGATATACCCTCCAATCTTCATAATAACAATTTGAATAGGCAAACCGACAGTTTTGGGTTCGGAGAAGTGCCTTGGTCCGCGTCTCGATGCAAAGTGACCGTTCAACGAACCCCACTTCCCAAAGCGACTCTGTCCATGTGACGCCATCACAAAATAACGTCACAAGCGTTCGCCCCTCTACTACGTAAATCAAATCAGCAACTTCTATTAAAATTAATCGACGATCTCCGACATATATATCTATTTACTTACGCTGCACCCCGCGGTTTTACCCGCGTAAGTAGTAGTAAAATGAAAATAAGTAAAAAACTATTCTTATGCCTAACGACATGTATGTACGAAATTTCAAAAAGTCATTTGATGATTTCCATTCCAACAAAAAAAAAAGGAGTAGTAGGCAGTATTCGCTTTACCCGGTCTTCTCCTACATATTACAACGGCTAAGGGACAACTATTATATCCAGTTCTGTTCAGTTTTTGTCTATAAAAAACAAATATTTTGTATGGAGTGCCTACGCGGCCTTATAGCTGAACAGACGCATATGCATTCCAATCAATGAGCTTTCACATGTTAAATCGTTGTTTAATGCCACTACCGAGACCAAGGGGTCATTTGTAAATACATATTTAACTGTCGTCACGGTAGGTCGTAATAGTAATTATATTTATTTTTATTTGCTAAAGAACATGATATAAATTTGTTTAAAATGCAAAATTATATTTAGTAAGTATCTGGTACCGCCATTACATTTATTTTTCCTGTATTCGTCGGTATTTGTACACACAATTTTTATTATCGAGGGTAGTCGTAACAAAGCGTCGTTTTATCTTGCGCTGTTCCCTTTTTCATTTCCGGCCGCCCCAATGTAGCGTGTATTTTTATCAAAATCCTATTAAATTGCTACTTTTTGTTATTGATTAGCGTGCAGTGGTGACACAAGGCAGTGTTGCAATTATTATGAGCAAGTAAGTAAATCAAATCTATAACACAAATGAAAATTAATGTTTTTGTTTGAGATCCGAAATGTGTGTCGCCATTTTAAAAACTTTCTTTGTTCTTTACGCATGTCTTCGTCTTCCTATATAACTTGGAGCCTCTTCAAATGTAAGTTTCATAATCACCATTCCTCTGTCTTCGTCCAATTTATTTGAGTTCGACACAACATTGATTTTCTTCCATTTTCCTACTTATAGTTATAATCTCAGGCGTCGGTGACCCGTGAATCTCGAGATGACCACTACTAGAGAACTCGTCATCATCCGCCTAGCCTTTTCCCAACTACGTGAAAGCTAACGATAGCTTTCAGACTAACCAGATTCATATGAATACCAGTATTATACACGTGGCCAAAATCGGAACTAACGCTAACACCAAACACATTAAAATTATATTTACAATTATCTTAAATCTCTTTGGCTACCACCTTGTTTTCTAAATATTGCATTACCCATGATTGACATATTAAACTAACAAAAAGTGCTCTCATTCCTTTATATATTAAAGTACTCTGTGCATAGTAACGTCGACCTTTACTGTGTTAATTTGTACGTTGTTCACATTCCGCCACAGTTTACAAGTAACGCTAAACTGGATTCAGCCCTGAAGACAGTATGAAAGGTAAAACTTTACTTAAGGCCAAACATCCCGATGTCCCGATCCTACTTTACGTACCTACACCATTTTCACTGTAATACCAAAAAACCAAAAAAAAAAAATACAAAAAGAATTTATTTCGAAAACATGTACAAACTTTTATAATAAATCTTACGTAGGGACATCCTTTTAAGTAAAAACTATACCTGTGCTAAGAGGCCCCGCTCCTCAATAAAATATACCGTGCTTACAACTGATTCCAGGCGCAGTTAGCTGTTCAGAGACCAGGTCGCTGTTCGCGCACTCACGGCTCTGCTCTGCCATGGTCGCGAAGCATCTACTCCCTGCTGTATCTACCTACTTCAGCGGTAAAGATGCCACCTGCGTCACATTCATCACTTGGCATCGAAATCTGCAATCCGTGAGTATCTGGAATCGAAAATAAAAGATGGGAATTCTGTTTGAGAGGAAGGTTTCTCTGTTGAAAACTTGTAATGCTGCATAGTAATACCTAATTTACAATTATAACGAGCTATATATCGGCTTATGAATTAAGGGAAGTCAGTAAGTACTACCAGCGAATTCATCAGCGTTAAATATGTATAGTGAGTTTTTCTTTTCGCCCAACTTTCTAAATTCATAGCGGGATGTTAATAATTAATAGCTTTGGCCTTCAATAAGACTATCATAATTATGCAAAGACATATTATCTGATTGTACTTTTTGTTAGGTAGGTCCAAAAATTAGTTTGATCAAACGGTATACATGAAATTTTTTATTATTTTTATGGAGATTAGTATAGATCAGCAACCTTATTGTGTAATACATAATAACAAACATAGATAATCCATGCTTGCTTACAAATACTTCTATGACTGTGGCTGCTTATCTTTTTGAGTTTTATATGCCTGTAAATGTACCCATAATATAGGAGAAATTCATAGTGTGGGGTAATATTTAGAAAAAAATAAATTTGCATGTTTTCTCATAAACATAGACAAAGCATTGAATGTTTAAAAATTCAAAATGAAACCTGTTGCTACTGATAGTGTATTATCCAATTACCCTGCTGGTCAGACCGGAGGCCAACCCATAGTTTGGAAAAGACTAGAAAGATGATGATATCAGTGTAGATAGATATATTCCCCCTTATTCATAAACACTCCTTGAAGTTACTAGTGATTAGCAATTCTTTAACCATACATTTTTGACCTTTTAACGTCACTTAACTTTAATTATCGTTTCTGAATAAACCCTTTTTACACTGTGATGGATGGAAAAGGTCAAAATGTATTTTTAAAAAATTGCTAGTTAACTTTAAGCAGCGTTTATGAATAAGAGGGATTATGTATGTGAATCTGTGTAGATAGATATGTGCCTGAATTAGCAGTTTCTAAACTCTGTTGAGGTCGGCCTCCACCACCCAGTTTTTAGGTAACGCTGTAGTAGTTATGTTGGTTTTTATGTTAACTGATGTAATTGGTGTTGTACCGTTTTAATTAACTATAAATAAATGAATGAATGATGGCTCTGACCACTCGCTTTACATTCTTTCTGAGGCAAGAGGAGGTTTTGGTAAGTGACGGTTGTCACCCTTTTATGGGTCTTGGAAAAATATAATCTGTTTATATAGCTACTCGTATAATGAAAACTACTATATAGTACATACATAGTTTATATTTTTGAATATTCTTTTTTTTTGTCTATACTGTGTATTTACTAAAAAAAGATTTTTAATAACAGCATTATTAACAAATCATTCCTAATTGCCACAAATAAAATATTGATTGATAAATCATTGATCAAGCTGACATTAAACACACCATGATAAGGGCTATTCAGTCTCTCTGATCAGAGACTGTTATATGCCATCTTTTTATGTTATAGACTGGTTATTAAGGAGGTTCTAAGCCAATTTATTGTTATGTTTTTTCTTCCTTTATTGTAGACATATTAAGGTATTCATGGATCATCCCAGAGTTTCACCAACCACCTGCACCTGATATTGATTGTAATACTATATTTTGTAATCTATTAGATTGCAATGTTGGACTTAGTGATGGAACTGTATTGTCATATACCACAAGTCCACACCTTTTTTATTATGTCCTTATGAAATAGTAGTTTGCTATTCAAAGATAGGAAAATTAGGTATTAAAATTATTTTCACTTTTGCTGGTTCATACAAGCAATGGCTTGTTTTTAAGTCTACATTCATTTTCCTAGTCAAATAGCTGTGTTCTCACTTGTATAACACCACACATCTGGTTTATTACAACAGATTTAGGTACATAAGATACTTTTGCCTTCAACTAGGCACAAATGTAAACACTTAGACAATGTCTGAACTGGGCTACCCACACACTATTGTCACACACATCTTTAGACAAATTCAGTTCTCTTACATTTAGCATTGCTTCAACATCAAGCATTGTTTTTTTTTTTTTGTGCAGGAGTAATTAAATTGGTTTATATTTTTCAGATGTCTAGTAGAAACATAGACTGTTTGCATGAGCGTTGATCAATGCTTGTGCAACTGAACAGATGTTTGAAGCAATCAGATGACTCTCAAAGAAGCATCTCTGTTGATGAATGCTTGTACAGCTCGAGAGGATTGAAGCAAAATAGATGACTCTCAAGGAAGATGGTCATCACAGCTGACAAGTAACAATCAGGTATGTTTATGTTGTTTCAGTTATTTATTTATTTAATCATACAGTATGTTAAGAAAACCCTGTCCGACCCATAAAGATAATAAAGGTTAGATAAACACATGACCAAATATAATATAAAATTCTACCTAATCATCATAGTACCAATACAAATGAATTTTGAAATAATCTTTTTTTCCCGCGAATTAATTCCAATTTCCCCGAAATTTGGCAATTATTAAAAAGTGACAAGACCGGTATCATTATGAGCGAATAGCGATGCGACCACGTGCCGCGTGCCTTGCCGCCCGCCCCCCGCGGGCTGCAGGGCGAAGGTTGGTTAACACACATTTATTAAGTTACCTCTTTTTGCGAAATAATATTTATTTTTTTAGGGGGATCTTTTTTTTAAGTTTAGCCCGGTTTTGTATGCATTAGTAGAACCAGTTATTGATACTTAACAACACCTTCACGGGTCGGACAGGGTTTTCTTAACATACTGTATAATGGCGCCGATTCCCAAGTTCACAAACTAAACAAATTTAAGTTCAGTGCCTTATGTTTTGCCATTTTATTAAGGGAAGTATGTACAAGATAAAATATTACTTTAGTTCTGTCAAATTAAGGTACTTTATAGATAGTTTAGACGCAATTAAAACACGGCACCATCAATTTAATATAAAGGAAGGAGATGCACTGAACTTAGATTTAACTAAGTTTGTAAATAACGGATGTATACAAATCAAACAGAACTTAAAGAGTTCGGTGCCAATAGTAACCCGTCCCCTGCTTCAAATCGGTTTTTAGGACTTGACACTACATACAGATTTCTTTATTTTATACCCTGTCCATTAGGTTAACTGTCCTTTAATAGCTATTTCAGGGCCGGCGCCACTGCCGGCACCGCACAGTACGGCATGTCATGGCAAATAATTTTATAACTAATCAAGATATTTTGAATCTAGTTTCAATTACTTAAGAATGAATTTTACTTTTTATCGATACCAAGATACGACGTGGCGCGAGATGTTGCACATGACACGGTGTCATGCAGTCTCATAGCACGGGTTGTCACGGCACGCCATAGCCTCCTGCGAGACTTATCGGTCACTTGGTGTCTAGGAATTATAATTGCTAATGTAGTTCAAATAAGATTGAAAGTTGTGCAGCAGTCATTTCGGTTGATGGGACTTAGTATGGTCCATTCGGAGGGAAACTGATTGATGCCAGAGTGGCTGAGAGTAATTAAATTGATTTATATTACAGATGCCTGGTAGAAAGCTAGATGATTTCGATGATCGTTGATGTATGCTTGTTCGGATCGAGACATGGTCGAAGCAAAACAGACTACTTTCAAGGAAGCATGTCCACTGACGAATGCTTGTACAGCTGAAGAGGTGAACAGAACATGAACGTAGGAAAATTGTCATCACTTCTGACAAGTAACAATTAAGTAATTTTATTTCTTCTAGTTCTTTAGTTTTAGTTTAGAATGCAACAAACATACGTAAACCTCTGCTGAACAAACCAACACTTTGTTTTCAAAATAATTGTGATAATAGTTGGTGAAATATTATTTACACCAATCTAATGAATGTTATCATTCACTTAAATTATAGTACAAGTGCTCATTGCTGCACCGCTCACACTATTTCAAGTTAAACAAATATCAACTTTATTTCTTCTTCATAACTGTTGATGCGGATTATGTAAAAGGAGTCGAGTCCATTGATATTAACGCCCCTCAAATTTAGATTCCGGGCTGTTACTGAACAATTCCCGACTCTGATATCACCAGCACCTCATGCCAGGGGCGTGCACAGAGATTTTGTTGAGGGTAGGCATACATACACTACCCTAATATCTGTGCTTATACAATATGTAAAGAAAACCCTGTCCGATCCGTGAATGTATTGTTAGGTATCGATAACTGATTCTACTAATGGATACAAATCCGGGCTAGACTTAAAAAAAATATCCCTAAAAAAATAAATATTATTTCGCATAAAGAGTTAACGTAATACATGTGCGGTATGCAACCCTGACGCGGGCGGCGGGAGGCAGGGCACGCGGCCTGTGGTCGAATCGCTTATAATAATACCGTCAAAATAGTGTTGTCACTTTTTACAAATTACCGAATTTCGGGAAAGTTGGAATTAATTCGCGGGAAAAAAAGATTATTTCAAAATACATTAATATTGTTACTATGATGATTACGTAAAATTTTATATTATATTTGGTCAAGTGTTTACCTAACGTTTGTTATCCTTATGGGTCGGACATGGTTTTCTTTACATATTGTATGTGGTAAAACTTAAAAAAAACGTAACGTAGACTTAGTTTAGCATAGTCGCGTACTTTTTCGCATGTCAACATTGAATTGATGTTTTCCGTGAAGCGACTGCCGTCTGACCTCCACGACCCGAAGGCGATATCGAAGCATTGCAGTTAAACCAACTGTTGGAATTTGTGGGCTCCGACAACCCGTAACGACTGCCACTACATGTTCGTATAGCAACCGGGACCAACGGCTTAACGTGCTTTCCGAGGCAAGCCTAGACCAGTGCAAATATTCATATTCATGCATACAAATATTTGCACTGCGCGAGGATCGAACCCGCGCCTCCTTGCGCAGCGGCCGCGTTAGCTACCGCTACGCCACGGAGGCTGTCAAAATACAATGAAATGTTATTACTAACTCAACTGTAAATAAGTAACAATTTATTTCTCTATAAATTAAAACAAACGCGCCTATTTTTTTAAATAACTCTGTAAAAATTAAATATACCTATATGAGATACCACCAGCCTCTCAAGTATGAGTGCGCGGGTTCGATTCCAGGTCAGGCAAGTACCAATGTAACTTTTCTAAAGTTATATGTACTTTCTAAGTATATCTTGGACACCAATGACTGAAGGTGAAGGAAAACATCTTGAGGAAACCTGGACTTTAAGTCTGAAATCGCCAACCCGCACTGAGCAAGCGTGGTGATTACCCTCAATCCTTCTCTGTATGAGAGGAGACCTGAGCCCAGCAGTGGGACAACAAAAAGGTCGATGATGATGATATAAGATAGTTTTAAAAAAGCAAAAAATTCTTTTTCAATGGAAATATAGACAAATCTATGAGTCTACTTTCGCCCTGTGTGTTTCATAAATATGCGTGATGGAATCATAACTATTAAATTTTGCTAATTTGTAAACATCAGGAAAATTATTACAATATAAAGTATAGTATTGAAATTCAAAAGCAAGCAGGTTGAAAAACTTATGGTCTTTTAAGTTTTTATAACGACGAACTGACAATGCCGCGTTTTGAAATAATATACCTACACGAGAAACAAAACAATTTATTTGTACACACTACACAGCCTGCTACTACATATAATTAACATAATACTTTTTATTAAGACAACCTTTCTTTTGAGTTCAAACCAAAACCTCTAAAATAAATGAATAATCAATTCCGCTTAAAACAATCAATATAGGTAAATATTTAACCAAATACACCAATAACGAAACAACATAAGCTGATAAAATAAAAAGGTATTTGAACGAACAACAATCATGCTATATTTGTGAACTTCTTAAATTCGCCGCATTATTAGAAGCTGTGCTTGTTCGGCCTAAAATTCTGAATGAAATTACACGCACACGTACGCAAAGATTATACACACAAGCAAATAATTTTATTCACAGACGCGTATGGAAGAGGCACATTAGTAACTGCTTATGACGCTACGCGAAGAGGCGCGAGCGTCGCGACGAAGTTGAGTTGCGCGGACTGCATTGTAATGTGTGTTAGTAGTTTGCATTAGCACCAATAGATGGCAGTGTTATCAACAGTCTTTCAGTTTTAAGTTTGTAGTATATAAATTAATGTAATTATTATATATTTTTTTAGAAAATTATTAGGGTATGCAATGCTTATCTGCTTCTATGGAGCGCACGCGCCTGCCTCATGCTCAGTAGCAGCGTGTACGACCTCTAGACCAACAAGGCAATCTTTTGTAATAATAGCAAGGGCAGTCTTCAAAGCCTGGAGCACAGGTGTGGGGAGTAGCACATTCTTCGTATTCTATAGGATGAATTTTGGAGTATGCACGAGAATTAGGTACGGGACTTTTACGCCATTACCGTTCCATCAATTATGACGAATTGACGATGCGTCGCACATGGAGTTTCAAATCTTACGTTGTTGACACTGCTATGATCTGGAAGAACAATTTGCCTGCAGTAGTCTTCCCATCTGATTATAATTTAGGTGTTTTCAAGGCTGGAGTGAATAGGCTCATATTAAATTAGTGCGCTTTACCATCGACGATTGCATCACTACTTATTATCAGGCGGGATCACAGTGAAGCACTAGTTTGTAGTATTTAATAAAAGCTAGATAGCCAATAAACAATTGTCATTTCTGAATTTCAGGAACCTCGTACTTCTGTCTGCAGCATCAATTGCTCTGAAGCTCATCAGCCGTCTCCTATGCTGGTTTCGAGCACGCTGCCATAAAGTGAGCACTGTTGCGTCGCACATCAAGGAAAGTCTCAATATTGTAATACAAACTTTTTTAACTCGGTAGCTACAAGTGGAACCAATGAACTTGCTATGTTAATTGAAATTTACAGACCTATGTAACACTGTCGGGCCCTACTATGACGCATTAGGACCATCATTGAACTGTTGTGAAAAAGAGATAGTCCTATTCATTCTGTATAGCTTCATCTTTGTCAGATAGGTACTGGAACCATAATGGTTTTAACACGTCATAGTAACCCGCCAGCAGGGTAATTGTGTACCACACTTTCAGAAGCAATGGGTATCATTTTGACAGTTTAACAATATTCACTGTGTTATTTACTTTGTCGAGCAAATACATGTTTCAAACATATTGAGCCATGGACTAGCAATACCTATACTACGAAATCACTTGAATTGATAGTAATAATGTGTTTCACAGTAATTAGGGAGCAGTCCGCACTATGAATGTGCTGGTGGTAATGTAGGTACAGTCCTGTCACAGTTAGTGCAGCGGCCAAACAGAAACACTATTGTAACAGTAAACACTATTTCAACCATAATAGTGTAAGAATAAAGGTCACTGGTTTGGACAGTGACTCTCACTCATCATGCACCGTATATCCTTATAGCAGTGTACTTCATGTCCTCAATTAAAACTAAACGTAATGGATGCTCTTTCGAACCAGAATCAAATGTTTCTATATCATTTTTTTTTTTTTATTCCACATATGTATTTGTTTTACCTTTTAATTTTAAGCTTTATCTAGGGGGGAGGGGGGAGAACTCCTTCGTTCTTATAGCGGAAAGTGCGGTTTGTCAAAGTCTAGCTTAATGAGCATGTGGTTTTCTCCCGCCGCGAGCGTTGGGAAAGCCCTTTGGTGATTGAGAAGGTTCCAGGGACTGGGCCTTTGAGGGCTCAGTCGCTCTGGGATCTTGACTCCCGGGGGATTCTCTTTACTGGCGTGCATTTGCACGCTTGTAAAGAGAACGAGTGAGAGAGTTTCTTTAGGACGTGGGCATTCTGCTGTGCCGGGACCGCCCAGGCACTTGACGCACCTGGGTTTGGCGTGTCTAAGCTGTGAGTGCCCGTACAGCTGGCATCTGTGGCATTGGCCGACGATGCCGCTCTTGTGGGGCTTTTCTATTTGGACTCCGGTGAGGGAGCAGATGCTCTGTACCAGGAAGATAGGGTGGTGATGTGCTCCTTCAACAGGACGACAGACCACTAAGACCATGTCGTAGGCTATGTTGCGTCGGGCCCTGTGCATGCGGTGGATCTCTTTCACAGGGATTCCCTGTGACTCGAGGTGAGCCTTTATTTCGTCCGTGGGATCTCCTTCAAGACTCTGCGGATGACGACACGAGTGAGGCGTTCCTCCGGGAGAGAGTAGGTGTGAAAGGTCACACCTCTCTGACGAAGAAGCTTTATCAGCTCCCTGAAGTCCTCGGAGGTCGTGACGGTTGCCTTAATGCCAGTGTGCGTGGACTTGGCACCAGCAAGCCCATTTTTTGGTTGCTACACCAGGATGACACATTGGTCCATTTCCCTTTGTCCTGTATGAAGACAGGCGGGGGAGGGGGGCTTTCCTCTGGGGAGAGGAGGGGGAGGCCCTTGAAGAAGAGGCTACTGGGGTGGGTGTCGCGCCAGAGGCGGAGTTCGAGGTGGGGATAGGAGAAGCCGCGTCGGTGATCGGGGGGCCAGGTGGTAGCAGCCAGCTTGCTGCTTTTAGAAGAGGGCTGTTTTGTTGTTTGAAGAACCCGAGCGGCGGCAGCAGGGGTGAGGCCGGCGCTCGCCGGCTGGTTGTGGCCTCTGCTTGTCCCTCGATGGGCCGGCGTCCGGATCGCGGTGTCGTATCTCTCGATACGTCTCCGCGGCCAGGCCCGGCCGAATCCCCCGACGCCAGCGACATGCACGACCCTGCACGCGAGGAGCATGCCGATAGCATCGCTGGGGAGTCGAACGCCGAGGCCCTCGGAGGTGGCGGCGATTCGGGCGCCGGAGGCGCCATCTGCGCCGGTCTGCGGGTTGCTCCCGCGCTGGCTGGCCGCTCGAGCCCCGCCATCGCCAGTCTCGCCAGCAAGCTGTGGGGGGCGGATGAGGCGGTGCGCGAAGCTGGCTCAGCTTGGGGCACAGCTTGGGCAGCGGGCGATGTACGCTGCGACCGGGGCGTAGCTGGGCGCGACGGGGGCGCACGCGCTTGCTGCGAGCGCCCTTGGGTGGCGACCGGTCCCGGCGCTTGGATGGGCACCGGCCGGAAAGCGGCGGGGCGGACGGGCGCCGCGTGCTGCCGTCTCGACGACGGCGTTGGCGAAACGCGCGCAGGCGCCGATGTCGTCGGTGGGCCGGCAGCTGGCACAGCACCAGATTCTCCTCCTCACTTCTACACCCCGCCCAGCCGGCGGCGAAGCGGATGCCGCACAGCCTTATATCAGGCAGCGACAGCGCCCGATCCATCGCCGGACGGGGCTCTTCTTGCCCGGACCCCCGGTCCAGAGAGCCGCGGGTGCCGGGCTTCAGCATTTTTCTGGGCGTGGTCCTCGCCGCGAACGCAGCGGCGGCACTCCGCCGAGCAGTGCGGTGGCTCCCCCTGTGTCTGCACCAGTTACTTGGCAACCGGTGCAACCACAGGAGAAACTAAATCTTGAGCGTTCCGCACGGCGTCGGCAAGTCGGCGTTGGCTTCTTTTCTTTACTTCGGAGCACTTGCAGGCAACTTCACTGTAGGACCGTAGGCCGGTCCTGAGCGGTTCCAGGGCTATGCCCCCCGGCCGCAAAATCAGGTTGTTGGCCCGTCACTACGGGCCTCTCGTCGTGTCGGCAACAAGGGCCTGTCATTAATGTCTTAGTACGTGCGTGAGTTGCGCACGTCTGTGTAAATGGTTGCTATGTGTTTTTCTGTCGGCGCGTCACAGAACCCACTCACGGTCCTGCTTTCTTCACGGGACGGGGTGGTGGAGGGGAGAAGGGCGTCGACCTCCTGCATTTGGGTGGGGGCCCCGATGGCAATCGGCTCCGGCTGGGTGCCCGCACTCGTACCGGGGGGAGGCAGAGCCCCCGGGGATTTCTTCCCCTTGCCCTTGCCCTTTGAAGGCTTCGGGGCAGGGGGAGTCACTGTCAACGTCTTGTCCGCCGCTAGTGGCGGACGGAGACGCGGCTCGGGCAGAAGGCGATCCTCTATACCTTCGAAGCAGGCCCGAGTGAACGCCCTCTCCTCCATGACCACCTTGCGGATTACTTCCTCAAGGTTGGAGGAGGAGGGGGAGGGAGCCACTGTCGACGGGGCCTCAGGGGGCGGGGCCGTGGCCTCAGCCAGCTTCTTGTGAAGCTGACTGACCTCCGCTTGCAGGCGGTCCACTCTCGCCTGCAGCTGCTGCGTCTCCTCTGACGCAGTGCGTTGCGTTAGTTCCATGATAATACCGTGCAGGCTTGTTGCACGGCATTTCAAGGCCTTCTGAATGGTTCCTTTCAAGTTTGAGGACTTGGAGGCGACCTCGATTATCTCCTCCTTGTCCTCTTCCGCAAGTCGGGACAGCTCCGCAACGAAGAGGCCCTCGAAGGAGACGAGGGCCGAACTGGAGGAGCGACTTGGCTGCGCGCGCCTGCTGCCTCTCCTTCGCGACAACCATCTCCTTTAAGTCCTGTTCGAGCTCGGCCCGTCTGGCCAAGCCCAGCTGACGCTGGGCGTCCGCCAGGCCCACATCATGGGTGCCGGCCTGAGTCGAAGTCGAAGCAGTCTTCGCCTTCGGCTTCTTCTGTTTGGGCTTACCCTTGGCCGAGTCCGAAGAACACTCGGACCCGGGCCTCAGGTAGGCCCTCTTCAGGCTGCGGTCCGCAGACACTCCACACATTGACGACGAGTTCCCAACTACGGAACCCATGTCCGAGTCGGAATACTCGTCCTCCCCGCAAAAGCCCGCCGCAGATGGTGCACGACTGACCTCTGACGCAGGAGACCCGTCGAGATGGCCCTGAGAAGGGCCTTTTGGTTGGCCCTGAGAAGGGCCTTTTGGTTGGCCCTGAGAAGGGCCCTTTGGTTGGCCCTGAGAAGGGCCCTTTGGTTGGCCCTGAGAAGGGCCGTTTGGTTGGCCCTGAGAAGGGCCTTTTGACGCGAAACGCCCGGAGGCATTCCGCAATGTTTTCGGCATTTCAGCGTCGACCTCAAGACAAAAACCACAATAAAACGGAACCCACAATAAAACCAATCAACCAAACCATTACGCAATCGCCCTCAGAATAAAATAGCAAGATCGCTTAAGTCACAGCGCTCGTTAGCCACCGGACTGCCACTCCGTTACAGTGGTCAGACACGGCGTTGTCCGAGGAACACTACGAGGAAGTCAGCGCTGTGGGGAGTCCCCCGCCGGGCAACGTGTGCATATATTAACTTAGCACACGCTGCGCGACGCATGTGTGTAAAGGGTGAAGTATTATTGGGTCAGTTGAGGCGCGTGTAACCTGGGTGCAACTCACCTGTGAAGTCAATTCGGTGGTGGGGGTCACTCGTCCGCTACTAGGTCGCGGGGGAAGGGTTTCGCGTCAGGGGGGCGCGCGTGCGTTGCGTTAAGTCCGATGCGTCGGCACGCGCGAACATGCCCTTCGCGAGGCGCCGCACAAACTCATCCAGGCTCTCAATCCTGAGGTCCCTCCGGATGATATCGTTCCTCACAAAGCGAGGGGCAGCAATAATGGTTCGCAGCGCAAGATTTTCTTGCGTGCGGTAGGGCAGGTGGCGCAGCGCTGTGTTCGTGACACCGTCAGCACCGGGGGCCTTGCGCGGTTTAGTGTGTAGGATGGTGCGCCTGACTGCCTCAGGCGAGAAAAATATTGGGTCTTCTTCGGGAGCTATCGGCGCTGCGAAGTAGTCTCCCAGGTGTTCCTCGATTGCTGCGACATGGTCGGCGTCGCTGGTCGGGTTTGGGCGGAACTGACACTCCAGGTGTTCGGCGAAGACCTCCGCCCGGTCCTCCGCTACGTACTTCATTGCCCCGTCGCTATTATACAGCGGCCGTACCGGGGCTGGGGTACTCGTGAGCTGGCCGCAGATCTTGTATAACGACGGCCAACTGTCCGTCGTGGCGTCGATCTTTTCCTCCCAGCCCGCGGCAGTATGCGCCTTTAGCTCGGCCTTTACTTTCTCCGCGAGACGGTTGAGCTGCGTCTTGATGGTCGGGCATCTTAACTGCTGCCACTGCTTGCGTAATCGCCTCTTCTCGGCGATCATCCTGTTGAGCCGCGCCGGCAGGGGCGGCAATAGCCCTCTCCCCTGCGGCAGCGTGCTAGTCGCCGAGTCTAGGGCGTTCTGTACGCAAACAGTGACATCAACTGCCATCGAGTCTACGTCCGCGGAGGTTGTAACAGGCCGAGTCGGCGTGGTGGCCTCTACTTCCTCTGCAAACTTTTTCCAATCTATGCGTCGACGTGGCGCTAGTGGTTTCAGTTGGGTCAGCGTCCCTGATAGGACGACGAGTACAGGCTGATGGTCAGACTGCAACTCGTCGTCGATCACCAGTTAGGTGATCTGGCAGCACAGCCCCCGGTGAATGACGATGTCCAGCACGTCCGGCATATACCCGGAATAACCCGGGTAATGCGTGGGCGTTTCCGGGCCGGACACCGAATAACCGGAGGCTTCCGCGTCCGCGAAGAGCCGTCTGCCCCCCGTGTTTGTCAGCACCGAGTTCCACGCCGGGTGCTTACAGTTGAAGTCGCCGGCGAGGACAGTAGCGCGCGGCGTGCCGTAGAGGAGGCCCCGCAGCTCGACCAAATCGATGGAAGTTAGGGGCGGCTTATAGCACGCGTACACGTCGATGTCTTCGCCAGCCACATGCAGCTGAACACCCAGCGCGTAAAATGTGCCGAGCAACGGCACGGGGAGCTCTTGACGGACGACCCTTTTTCTCACCAGTACCGCCAGACCACGATACCGGGTGTGGGAGGGAGGCTGACCGTTCATCTTTCCGATAAGCGAGATATCCCGGGATTCCGACCTTATCCTCCGGTCCCAGGAAAGTCTCGCTTATTAGCGCCACGTCGATGTCTTGTTCCCGAAGGAGATGGCGGAGGGGAGCGTAAAGTGTTAGTAGCGCGGCCAGGGCATCGAGGATGACCGTCTCCACGTTTTGTCCCTGCCTTATTGCTCTGATGAGCTCCATCAAGAATTTGATGTAGTAGTTTTTAAAGCGCCGCTTGGATTTTTCCGCTTCTCGCCCCGGCGCGGTGCCGGCGCTAGTGGACGGCTGTTTCACGACCTGCGCCTGCGCCCTGTCCAAGGTGGGGGCGGCCGTAGGGATAGTCTCCTGGGTCGCTCGGGCCTTGGGTTTCTTCCCTTTGCCCCCGCGTTTCTTCTTCCTCCGCCCGGAGGAGGAGGAGGCCTGGGTCATCTCTGAGGGCCCGTTCGCCGCCGCCATTAGTGTTGCGGCCTCCTTTTCGGACTCTACCATTTGCGGCCCCTCGGTGGCCGCAATCGGCCGGCGCGCTGTGGATATAATCCCCCTCTTCTCCTTCCTTCACCCCGCCCGGCCGGCGGCGAAGCGGACGCCGCACTGCCTATGTCAGGCAGTGACAGCGCCCGGTCCAGCGCCGGACGGGACTCTTCTTCCTGCCCGGACCCCCGGCCCAGAGAGCCGCGGGTGCCGGGCTTCGGTATCTTTGTGGAGTGGTCCGACCGCGACCGCAGCGGCGGCGCTCCGCCGGGCAGCCCGGTGGTTCTCATGCGCCTGCACCAGTCGCTAGGAGCAGGCTAATGCAGCCACAGGAGAACAATAAAACAATTTGCGGTCCGCGCAGCTAGTGATGACTGGTACTTGTTAGGCACTTCTTGCAGGCACTGTTGGCTTCAGACGGTTCACCACTTGTAGGATCACTGGCCGATCCCCTGACCCAGGAGTTCGTGAACATCTCTGCGTCCCCGAGATGAGGCGCGAGGAGACGGGTTTAGGGCTCCTTTGTGGCCCCATGCCCGTGGCGTCGGTCTCTTGATCTCCAAAAATGGAGACCCGTCGTCGGGGTGCACCCAGAGGGTGCCATCTTCGCACACCTAGTTGTCCGCCGTAGGGGTGTGCCTTCCCTCCGACGGTCGTCGGTGTGCTTTGTGGTGTGTGACTGTAGGAGCGCCCGAAGTGCTTCTCGACGCTCCCCCACCACGGACTCCAAGCATTCCAGTCCCCTCCCATGAGGAGCCAGTGCCGACCCGACCCATGAAGTCCCGTATCTGCAGAAGGTACGGCTCGATATCCTCCGTGCCCTCAAGGTATACAGAGACAGCCGCCACGGTCCAGTCACCCGCCTTTAAAACGACAGCCACAATATTCTCGGTGATGATTAGAGGGTTCACAAGAACCTCCAAGTCATCCCGGAACACCATGACTGCCGCCTTGACGGGTTTGGTCCTAGCAGACTCCCTCTGCACCACCCTAACGCCACGGAAGCTACCGACCCGCCCCTCCGCGCCAACGTAAGGCTCCTGGACCAGGGCGACACCGACACCACCCCCATGGGCGGACATGACTAACTCCTGAGTCGCCAGGCGGCCGCGCTGGAGGTTGGCCTGTAATGCTATAAAGCGATCCTTGCATTCACTATCCACTGCGGGGCCCTCAGCAATAGTTTATGGAGGAGCGCGCGATACCCTCCCACTTCTGCCTTATCGGACAGCCGCCGTCGAACGCATTGTGTCCCGCCGTCTGCAGTCCGGCCCGGTCGCAGTTCACGCAGACTGGGGCCTTCCCATCCACGCGAGAGGGGCACTTCGCACGGTCGTGCTCCCCCCCGCAGTGGGCGCAAAGGTCCACCTTCTGCTTGCAGAATATGCGGCCGTGGCCGTACCCCCGACACCGGGAACACTGCACCACCGGCGACTGGTCCTCGGCAGTCAGGCCCTGTATGTCAATAAACAGGGTCTCCGCCTCAGTCAGCCTGCGCCACACCTGAGGGGAGACCTGCAAGACAACATGGGCCTGAAGGGGGTTCCGCGCCCTCCTCCTATAAACCTCCTTAACCCGAAAGTGGGCATCGTCCATGTCCAGCCACAACTTCCGGTTCTGATTCCTGAGAGCCTCAAGGATATCAGCCTCGGAGTTGTAACTCAGCAAGTTACGTATGACCACCCGCGGGTCTCGGTTTGCCGCGGGCTGTGTGTCGAGGCCGTCCCGAGCATTGAGCCGGCTCTGCGCCTTCTCCAGCTCCGGCCTGTTCCCACAGCAGATCACCACCTTTCCGTCCCTTACCTTCCTTACCCTTTCGACTTGTATTCCCGTTTTCCGGGCGTCTAGGGCCTCCCTAACTTTCGCTACTACATTCTCACTCATGTCCTTCGTATCTTTCGAGGACACGATCAGCGCATGGTTCGGTCGGCAGGGGAGAGGGCGGGCCTTTGTCTTGGAGGCCCTCAACTTCTCGGCGTACGTTGCCGCCGGGACCTTGAGGGTCTCCACGGCCTTTCCGGCCTCCCTTACAGTTTCCCCGTACTTTTTGACACTCTCCCCGACCTCCCCAACCCTTGCCCTGATCGTCTCCACCTTTTCATTCGTCTCTTTCGTTCTCTTCTGTACCTCTTCTGTCATTCTTCCCGCGCATTCTATCACCTCATTCATCTTATCCACTTTCTTACTCGTCCTCTCAACATTCTCCCTTACTTCCTTCATTCATCTCTTCCACAAGGCCCTCCAATTTCTTTACGTTGCCGCAGAGCGCCCTGCCCGGGGGGTACTCGTCAAACCGGTCCATCACGTCGGTATTTATCATTTTTTTGATGGACTCGGTATTAGTGACGAGCACCCCCAAGCGTTCCCCAATATCCAGCTCACTCAAGCTCCGGGCCAATTTTTCAATTACTCTATCTTTCTCTGCCAGTTTTTCTCTTATCTCTTTTTCTTTTTCGGATCGCATCCGCTCCAGCTGGAGCTCCAGGGAGCGAAGCGTCTCGTCCACTTGGAGGACTGTTTCAAGCAGTCCCGAAAGACTGCCTAGAGCGCCCTCCTTAATGGACGTCTTCAAATTCCCTGAGAGCTCCAGCTGTGCTTTTGCGGCCCGGTACAATCTATTGGCCCGGGCTGTGTGGCTCTCCACTGGGCGGGCGCTAGTCTGCGGCTGCTGCGGCTGGGCCACCACGGCCTCGCGCGACCTGCCTTCCTTGTCCTTACGTTTTGCGCGTGTGACACTAATGTTCTTTACGTTTTTACCCGTAATTTGAGACATCTTTATAGGGCAGCACAACCAACGCAAGAAAAGAGGAGCAAAGGCTACTAATAACAATCAATTACAATTAAAACAAGGTAATTAATAATAAATGAACAATTAAAATAAAATAAATAATTAAAACGGTTAAAATTCCGCCACCAATAGGGGTGGCGGTCAAAAGACAATGCAATTAGTTAAAATTCGTCCCAATAGGGGACGGTCCACAACACAACACAACACAGATTAAAATTATCGTCAATAAATACAAGTTGAAATCAAACAAAATTAAAGTTAAAATAAATAAAAGCTACGTCCCACTAGGGGACGGTCAGCAACACAATAAGGTCAACTATAATATCGTCAAAATGACGGTTAAACTTAAATTAAATTAAAATTTAAATGAAAAGAATATACAATTTTTATTAAAATTAAATTAGGTCAAATTACAATTAAAATTGATGTCCCAATAGGGGGACGGTCAATACAGTAAAATATTAAAATAAAATACAATTACCTAGATTAAAGGAAATTAAAAAGAAATAAATAATTACAAATAATTAAAAACTGCGCCACCAATAGGGGTGGCGGTCAAAAGACTTCTTAAGCTAAGGTTAAGAGCCGGCGTGGTGGCCTCTACTTCCTCTGCGAACTTTGTCCAATCTATGCGTCGACGTGGCGCTAGCGGCTTCAGTTGGGTCAGCGTCCCCGATAGGACGACGAGTACAGGCTGATGGCCACACTGCAGCTCGTCGTCAATCACCTGTTGGGTGATCTGGCAGCACAGCCCCCGGTGGATCACGATGTCCAGCACGTCCGGCATATACCCAGGGTTGCTCGGGTAATGCGTGGGCGTCTCTGGGCCGGACACCGTATAACCGGAGGCCTCCGCGTCCGCAAAGAGTCGTCTGCCACCCGTATTGGCCAGCACCGAGTTCCACGCCGGGTGCTTGCAGTTGAAGTCGCCGGCGAGGACAACAGCGCGCGGCGTGCTGTATAGGAGGCCCCGCAGCTCGACTGTGTTCATGGGAGCCGCGGGCGGCCAGTAGCACGCATACACGTCAATGTCCTCGCCAGCCACGTGCAGCTGGACACCCAGCGCGTAGAGTGTGCTGAGCGACGGTACGGGTAGCTCTTGATGGACGACCCTTCGCCTCACAAGTACCGCCAGACCACGGTACCGGGAGTGGGAGGCTGACCGTTCGTCCTTCCTATAAACGAGATATCCCGGGAATCTGACCTTGTCCTCCGGTCCCAGGAAGGTCTCGTTTATTAGCGCCACGTCGACGTCCTGTTCCCTCAGGAGATGGCGGAGCGGGGCGACCTTTCCCCTAAGGCCGGCCGCGGGCATTCCAGTGTATTATCCTCAACGGCCTAGCCATGACGAAGCAGTAATAGCTTGGTCAGGCCGTCGAGGATGACGGTCTCCACGTCCTGACCCTGCCTGATGGCCTTAATAAGGCCCATCAACAGTTCTATTGCGCAGGTCGTGAACTCCTTTGTGGTCTCGGACTTGGTTTTCATTTGTATTGTGGCGCCGGTGGCGCCGCGGTTGGCTCGAGCCTTCTGTCGCGGCGCTGAACCGGCGCCAGACTCCAGCGTGCCCGGAGCCACGACCTGCTTGCCCTTTGAGGCAGGGTCGGCGGCCTTAGGCGCGTCTTCCTGGGTGGCTCTGGGTTCTTCCGGCCTCTTGCCTTTTCCCTTGCCCCCGCGCCCTTTCCTCCTCCGCTTCGACGAGGTGGATTGAGCGCGGTCGGTGGGCCCGTTGGCTGCCGCCATTAGTGTGGCAACCTTGGCGTCAGAGTCGACCGTTTGCGGCCTCTGCGGGCAGTCGCGTGCCGCGTGTTCCCCGCCGCAGCGTACGCAGGCGAGCGGGCGGTGGCACTGGTGTGAGCTGTGTCTGAATTTCTGGCACCGGTGGCACTGAGCGGGCCCACGTTTCCCGCGCCAAGCCTCTATCTTGACACCGCGCATGTTCATGAACACGGCGGTGTCGAAGATAGTCCTGACCTCCGGCGTCCTATTCAGGATTGCGTGGAATACGCAGCCGGGTCTTCCCTGTGCGCCCTTAATGTGGCGCACGTACTCCGGCTCGTATCCCATCTCCCGGAGTTCCTCGCCGATCTCCTGAGGGCTGTGTCCGCTGGCAGCCCCCGGGTGGCGATTTTCATACTTTTCTCCGCTGGTAGGGAGTAGGCGAACCAAGAGAGACCCTCTTCTTTTTCCAGGCCCGTCAAGTACCTCTGGACCAGCCTGTACTCATCCTCGGTGTCGGGGGTGAACCTCACCCCCGTCCCGTAGGGGCGAGCGTTAGGGGGCCGGCCCAGTTTGGCACTGAGGGCCCGGAAATGGGTCGCCCAGTTCGGCAACTTCTCCACTACCAGCGGAGGATATCGTAGTTTTTTCCCCGGCTTTTGCTTGGAAGCGTCGCCGGGGGCGGCAGCGTGCTGTGCCTGAGGTGCCACGGGGGCTGGGGGTAGTGAGGCGTCACTTACCCCTGCGGTTGATAGTCCTGGTGAGCGCGGCGGTGTGCGGCGCAGCGCCTCTGCGAAGGAGGGCGACGCTGGTGTGCGCCGACCCCGCGGCGCGCGTTCTCGCTGTGGCCGCGGCGGGTCTGGGCAGTACCTTTTCGCCTCTTCTTCGCCGGCGGCGGAGTCGTCGGTGCTCCTCCGGCGCCGCTGCGTTCTGGCCCCGAGATTGAACTTGTACCCGAAGCCGAGCAGCGGCGTCGGAGAGGTAGGTGGTGGGCTCAACTGGTCCGCCGGGTCCCCCTCGGTGGGCCGCCGTCCGGGGTCCGGGGAGGAGTCTCGCGACACGTCCCCGCGCCCGGACCAGGCCGACCCCGCCGATGCGAGCGACATACTCGACCCCGTTATCGATGAGCACGTCGATCGCACGGCCGGGGAATCGAATGCGGCACCTCGGGGTGGAGCCGGCGACTCAGGCGCCATCTGCGCCGGTCTGCGGGCGCCGCCCGCGCTGGCTGGCCGCTCGAGCCCCGCCCTCGCCGGTCCCGCCAGCAAGTTGTGGGGAGCGGATGAGGCGGTGCCCGAAGCTGGCACAGCTTTGGCAGCGGGCGGTGTAGTGAGCTGCGTCGACGCAGCTGGTCGCGACGAGGGCGCGCGGGTGTGCGCGCGGGTGCTTGTACGCGGGCTGACGTCACGGGTGCACGCGCTTGTTGCGTGCGCCCTTGGGTGGTGACCGGTCCCGGCGCCTGAATAGGCACCGGCCGGAACGCAGCTGGGCGAACGGGCACCGCGTGCTGCCGGCTCGACGACGGTGCCGGCGCAACGCGCGCAGGCGCCGGTGTCGTCGGTGGGCCGGCGGCACTAGCAGCGCCGGGTCCGCCCTCTCTCCTACTTGCTTCACCCCGCCCGGCCGGCGGCGAAGCGGACGCCGCACCGCCTATGTCAGGCAGTGACAGCGCCCGGTCCAACGCCGGACGGGGCTCTTCTTCCTGCCCGGACCCCCGGCCCAGTGAGCCGCGGGTGCCGGGCTTCGGCATCTTCTTTGGAGTGATCCGACCGCGACCGCAGCGGCGGCGCTCCGCCGGGCAGCCCCGGTGGTTCTCCTGCCCCTGCACCAGTCGCTAGGAGCAGGCCAATGCAGCCACAGGAGAACAGTTAAAACAATTTGCGGTCCGCGCAGCTGGTGGTGACTCGTACTTATTACACTACTTGCAGGCACTGCTGGCTTCCGACGAATACCACTGTAGGATCACTGGCCGATCCCCCAACCCAGGACTCAGTAGTAATCGCGACGCCCCCGCAAGGGGGCGTGGCGGGCGACGCCTAGGGCTTTGGCCCCCTGGTCGCAGAGTCCGTAATAATCGGTCCGCTACTGCGGACCCCTCCCCATGTTCGGCAAACAATGGCCTGCGGGACTCATGACGTGCGTGAGTTGCGCACGTCTGTGATTGATTGCAGTGTATATTCCTGTAGGCGCGTCACAGGACCCACTCACGGCCTGCTTTCTTCACGACACCTCGGCGGTCAGTCCCCGCCAGGTGGAACCCCCAGTTACCTGAGGGAAGCCCAGCGGAGGACGACCAGCGACAGAGGTGCCGACTCGACGCTCCTACAGAATAAGGGTGTAATTACCCCCCGCCCGTCCGGTTTCCAGCTATGTACGGTTACCTTCCGGGCTAAGGGGGTAGAATATGTGTGAGTATGGGCGGCATTGTGTTGTAATGTAACACCGCCCAGTGTCTACGCGTACCGCTGCCCGCGCTGCCCGTACGCGTTTGTGTATAGCGTCTGTGGAGTAAGGGTGTCTGTTCGCCGCGCAACGTGCCTATATTAACTTAGCACACGCTACGCGACGAGTGTAACTATGTAAGTGTAGGAGTTCAGTGTGCAAGTGAGCCGCGTGTAGCCTGGATGCAGCTCACTTGGGAGTCCAGTCCGGTGCGATGGGGTCGTCGTCCGCTACCAGGTCGCGGGGGAAGGGTCTCGCGTCCGGAGGGCGCGCGTGCCAGGGCGCAAGGTGCTTGACATGCGGCCAAGCAGATGCGTCGGCACGCGCGAACATCCGTTTCGCGAGTTGCCGCACAAACTCATCCAGGCTCTCAATCCGGAGGTCCCGCTGGATGACATCGTTCCTCACGAAGCGAGGGGCGTCTACAATTGTCCGCAACGCAAGGTTCTGTTGCGTGCGGAGCAGCCTTCGGCTCGACTCGCTCGTGAGGGCGAACCAAGCGGGAGCGGCGTACGTCAGTACTGGGCGTATGTACGTCTTGTACACGCCCAACTTGACGCGCGCCGGAATGTCGGATGAGAGCACTGGTTTGAGTACGGCGCGGGCGACCCTACCTTTTGCGACAACCGAGCGGACGTGTGACCCCATCGAGAGCCGACGATCTATCGTCACCCCCAGGTACTTCACCCGGGGGGACCACTCGACGTCGACTCCTTGTAGCTGCAGGGGTGGCGGGAGGGGCGCTGAGCCTGTAACCAACGCCTGCGTCTTACTCACGTTCACCGACAACCGCCACTTCGACAGCCAGTCGGGAAGGAGCTCCAGTGCGCGCTGCATTTTGACGGCCGCGTACTTCGCACTCAGCGACGAAGTAATGTACGCGGCGTCGTCCGCATACAGCGCGAGCATCACTTCCTGCGTCGTGGGGATGTCGTCGGTGTAAAGTGAGTAACACGCCGGCGACAGGCAGCTGCCCTGCGGCACACCCGCGTGCACCGGGTGGGCGTCGGAGAGCGCCCCTTCCACCGCCACTCGGAAGGTCCTGTGGGACAAGAATGAGGAGACCACCTTAACAATGCGACGGGGCGCATCTGTTGTGGCCAGCTTGTGTAGCAGGCCCTCATGCCACACACGGTCGAAGGCCTTCTCCATGTCGAGGAATACTGCCACCGAGTACTCCTTCTTGTTGAGCGCGGCTGTCAGGTGGTGCAGTACCCTCGACAGCTGGAGCGTCGTGCTGTGGTCCGCCCTAAACCCGAATTGCTCCGGACGTGGCGCGATGTGCTTCTGGAGATGTCGCAGCAGGAGTGCTTCGAACACCTTGGAGACTGTCGGCAGCAGAGTGATTGGCTGATAGCTCTCAGGCTTCAGGATATTCTTCCCCGCCTTGGGCAGCATGATGACGCGCCCTTCCTTCCAAGAGGCCGGAAAAACCCCCGTACGCAGGATGGCAGTGAACAGGCGCGCGAGCGCTGCCACCGTACGGTAGGGCAGGCGGCGCAGCACTGCGTTCGTGATGCCATCGGCGCCGGGGGCCTTCCTTGGCTTCGTCCTAAGGATGGCGCGTCTGACTGCGCCAGGTGAGAAAAAGACGGGGTCCTCTTCAGGAGCTATCGGCGCTGCGAAGTAGTCTCCGAGGTGCTTCTCGACTGCTGCGACATAGTCGGTGTCGCTGGTCGGGTTCGGGCGGAACTGACGCTCCAGGTGTTCAGCGAAGACCTTCGCCCGGTCCTCCGCTACATATTTCAGCGCCCCGTCGCTGTCCTGCAGCGGTCGCACTGGGGCTGGGGTATGTGACAGCTGGCGGCACAGCCTGTGTACCGACGGCCAGCTGTCTGCTGCTGCCTCTATGCGTTCCTCCCAGCCCGCGATGTTGTGCGCCTGCAGCTCGGCCTTGACCTTCCCCGCAAGGCGGTTTAGCTCCTTCTTGAGCGTGGGACACCTCAGTTGTTGCCACTGCTTGCGAAGGCGCCTCTTCACGGCGATCATGGAGCGAATGTGCGCCGGCAGGGGCGGCAATAGCACTCTCCCCTGCGGCTGCGTGCTCGTCGCCGCTTCTAAGGCGCTCTGGATGCAAGCAGTGATGTCCTGCGCCGCCTGGTCCACTTCCGCGGGGTTGGTGATGGGCCGAGTCGGCGTGGTGGTCTCCATCTTCTCCACGAACTTGTTCCAGTCCGTGCATCGACGTGGCGCTGGTGGCTTCAGTCGGGTCGGCACGCCTGAGATGACGACGAGCACCGGATGATGATCCGACTGGAGCTCGTCGTCGATCACTTGCTGTGTGATCTGGCAGTGTAGCCCTCGGTGGGCTACGATGTCCAGCACATCCGGCATGTAGCCCTCTTGGTCCGGGTAATGTGTCGGCGTCTCCGGGCCGGACACCGTATAGCCGAAGGCTTCCGCGTCCTCGAAGAGCCGTCTCCCCTCTGTGTTCTGGTGCATGGAGTTCCACGCTGGGTGCTTACAATTGAAGTCGCCGGCGAGGAGGGTGCCCTTGCCGTTCTCTGGCGTCAGTAGCGCCCGCAGCTCCAGTAGATCAAGTCGAGCCGCGGGCGGTTTGTAGAAGGCGTATAAGTTGATGTCCTCGCCGGCGATGTGCACCTGGACACCCAGCGCGTAGCACGTCGCGTTCGGAGGCACGGGGAGTTCCTGGTGGACGACTCTTCGCTTCACAAGTACTGCCAGACCACGGTACCTCATGTGTGCCGACCTTTCGTCCTTCCTGTATACGTGATACCCCGGGACCCTGACCCTATCTTCGGGTCCGAGGAGGGTTTCACTGATGAGCGCCACGTCGATGTCCTGTTCCCCCAGGAGATGTCGGAGGGGGGCGACCTTTCCCCTAAGGCCGCGGGCGTTCCAGTGTAACACCCTTAACGGCCTAGCCACGGTAGAGAAGCAGTAGTTTGGCCAGGCCGTCAAGGATGACGGTCTCCACGTTCTGACCCTGCCTTATCGCCTTGATGAGCTCCATGAGCAGCTCAATGGCGCAGGTCGTGAACTCTCTGGTGGTCTCGGGCTTGGATTTCTTAGTGGGGGCCATTTGCGGCCTCTCAGTGGCCGCTTGTGGCCGGCGCGCGTGGTTGGAAATGGCGGCAGTCCCCGCTCGCCTGTTCTTCAGCTCGGCCTGGAACACGGGGCACTTCAGGTTGCACGCGGGGTGCGGGCCACCACAGTTGGCGCATGTGGCCGGCTCCTCCCGCGGGCGTGGGCAGTCACGTGCCACGTGTTCCCCGCCGCATCGTACGCAGGCGAGCGGTCGGTGACACTGGTGTGAACTATGCCGGAATTTCTGGCACCGGTGGCACTGAGCGGGCCCACGTTTCCCGCGCCAAGCCTCTATCTTGACACCGCGCATGTTCATGAACACGGCGGTGTCGAAGACAGTCCGAACGTCCGGTGTCCTCTTGAGAATTGCGAAGAAGACACAGCCGGGTCTTCCTTGTGCGCCTTTTATGTGGCGCACGTACTCCGGCTCGTGTCCCATCGCCCGGAGTTCGTCGTCGATCTCCTGGGGGTCCGTGTCCGCTGGCAACCCCCTGATGGCGATCTTCAGATTCTTCTCCGCTGGCAGCGAGTAGGCGAACCAGGACACGCCGCTCTCTTTCTCCAGGCTCGTGAGGTAGCGCTGGACCAGCCGGTACTCCTCCTCGGTGTCGGGGGTAAAGCGCACCCCCGTCCCGTAGGGGCGAGCATTCGGCGGCCGGCCCAGTCGCTCCCTGATCGCCCGGAAGTGAGCGGCCCAGTTTGGCAGCCTCTCAACCACCAGCGGTGGGTATCTTGCCTTCTTCTGCTTCTTGGTGTTCTTGTCCGGCTTGGGAGAGCCGGGAGTGGTCGCAGGGGGCGCAGCTGTACCAACGGACACGCTTGCGTCTTCATGGTCCTCCGGTGTAGGCGAGCGCGGCGGTGTACGGCGCACCGCGTCGGCGAAGGTGGGCGAAGCAGGCTCACCCCTCCCCCGCGGCGCGCGGTCGCGCTGCGGCCGCGGCGGGTCGAGGCAGTAGCGCTTCGCATCCTCGCCGACGGCGGACTCGCCTGAGCTCCTGCGCCGCCGCTGCGGTCGGGCCCCGAGATCAAACTCGTAGCCGAACCCAAGCGGCGGCAACAGGGGTGAGGCCGGCGCTAGCCGGCTGGTTATGGCCTCTGCTCGTCCCTCGATGGGCCGGCGTCCGGATCGCGGTGTCGTATCCCTCGATACGTCTCCGCGACCAGACCCGGCCGAGTCCCCCGACGCCAGCGACATGCTCGATCCTGCACGCGACGAGCATGCCGATAGCATCGCTGGGGAATCGAAGGCCGAGGCCCTCGGAGGTGCCGGCGACTCAGGCGCCGGAGGCGCCATCTGCGCCGGTCTGCGGGTTGACCCCGCGCTAGCTGGCCGCTCGAGCCCCGCCATCGCCGCTCCCGCCAGCAAGCTGTGGGGGGCGGATGAGGCGGTGCGCGGAGCTGGCACAGCTTGGGGCACAGCTCGATCAGCGGGCGGTGTACGCTGCGACTGAGGCGCAGCTGGGCGCGACGGGGGCGCGCGGGTGCGCGCGGGCGTCGCTGGTGTTCGCGCCGGCGGCGCGGTCTGCGCGGGCAACGCGGCGGCGCGCGCTGGCGCCGCGGCCCGCGCAGCGGGCGCAGCCGTGCGCGCGGGTGCGGGTACGCGGGCAGACGTCGGGGGCGCACGCGCTTGTTGCGAGCGCCCTTGGGTGGCGACCGGTCCCGGTGCCTGGATGGGCACCGGCCGGAACGCGGCGGGGCGGACGGGCACCGCGTGCTGCCGGCTCGACGACGGCGTTGGCGCAACGCGCGCAGGCGCCGATGTCGTCGGTGGGCCGGCGGCAGCTGGTACAGCGCCAGGTCCCCCTCCTCTTCTCTCTTCACCCCGCCCGGCCGGCGGCGAAGCGGACGCCGCACTGCCTATGTCAGGCAGAGACAGCGCCCGGTCCATCGCCGGACGGGGCTCCTCTTCTTGCCCGGACCCCCGGCCCAGAGAGCCGCGGGTGCCGGGCTTTGGCATGTTGGTGTGCGTAGTCCACGCCGCGAACGCAGCGGCGGTGCTCCGCCGAGCAGCGCAGGTGGCTCCCCCTGTGCCCGCACCAGTTACTTCACAGCTGGTGCACACACAGGAGAAACAAATCTTCGGGCGTTCCGCACGGCGTCGGCAAGCTGGCGTTTGCTTCCTTGTTCGCTGGAGCTCTGCAGGCAACTTGCTTGTTAGGACCGTAGGCCGATCCCCCCAACCCAGGAGTGGGTAGGCCACCGTTTATATACATTTTGTTCATAGCACAAGTAGTAGGTAGCAGTGTGGAGTGGGGCGTTTTCCCGCCGGCCAATCAGAGGCTGACCGTCTAGTTATTTCTATCTCACTCTAACCCTCTCTATACCGCCTTACAGTTTTCTTATAACCAATCACGAATCATCAAAACGAAATGTTATCTTAATTATAACTGTGTGGTCCACAACGACTTATCTATCTAGGCCGTCTTCCGCAATATCTAAGCTTGTAGACCATCGCCAATTTCAATGTGCGAACGGGACTCGAAGGGTTTGGACGCACCCTAAAGACGCTAGGTGTGATGTTTGGTAAGGAAAACTGCCAACATTCCAATTGACTGCCTAGGCTGAAGGGGTTCAGCGGGTGTAATTGGGGCAACACCCCACTCCACTTAATGGTCACATCTTTCCACCGAGAACCACGACACTGTGTAAATGCATGAGATTATTCTTGAATAACTTACTTTGATTGTTATAGAAGGTGTTGAAAATTGTAAATTGAAATTTTCTTGACACCTTAGAGCATAGAATTCATTCAATTTGTACCCTAATATTGTAATGTAAATATTAATACACTATTACTGACAAATTAAATAATTTTGAAACATATTGTATTACTAATCCATTGCTTCATAATTATGTCCGAAATACGTGTCTGCTTGGCACCGTAAACAACGCAGTGACTGATGTTGAACTGTCTGTTTACTATAAGTGAAACTGTTGCTCTTGTTACGAATGCACCTTATGTCGAGGGCATAAGGTTCAATATCGCGTGACATGCAGTGCATAACTTTTAAGCTCTTTAACTCGAGATCTAGACATCGTACAGGAGTAATATAAAAACGCATTCCTAGACTTAAGGTGGCCTATCGAATGGTACAGGTTTCATCAAATTTGTCAACTAAGTGACGACATCGAAATTTCTAGAAGCCCGTTTCCGGGAATTACCGTAGGTACTTACTGAATGTACTCGAAGTTATGCGCTATTATTATTACGTCTAGACGATTCTGGAATGTTCGATCAGCTGGACTATATATAGCGCCGTGACGCCGGCGCCGAGTCAGTCTACACTTGACTACCGAGACGAAACAGCGACATTTAAGAAGCGATCTTTGAGAATACCTACTGCGACAAGTGTAACGAGAACATTGAGTACTACGTGAAGAAACATCTGTAGTGTTGTTGTGTGTTTACAACACGGACTTCGTGGACGTAAGTGAAGACTTCGGTGCAACGTCAGCAACATTCTACTTGTCATTGCCTACAATCGACTGTACCTTCGTTGCCAATAAACTTCGTAACCCTTAACCGGTATTTTAGTACCCCTAGCCCGTAACAATTGGTGTCAGAAGCGGAATGCCGGTCACGCCAAGGGAAGACGAAAGAGTTCGCACGCGACGACAAGCAGCGATAGATTTGGCGCGTCAAGAGGAAGAATTGCTTAGTATCCCTGCACCCATAGAAGATGCGGCCGTCGTAACACCGACGAATGTGAGTGCGCCTAGTACCACCACTATTCCCGGAACCAGCGGATGCGATTTAACGGCATTACTGGCTCACTTGACGGCGCAAATAAAAGGTATAGCAGAATCCCAGACAGCAATCCAGGCAAAAATAGATAAATCCCAGGCAGAAACCCAGGTTCAAATAAAACAAACCCAGGCACAAATAAAGGAATCCCAGCAGCTGGTATTAGAATTAAACGAAAAATGGGAAAACACCAAAGAAGAGGTCAACGAACTTAGAGTAAAAACAGCACAACAAGATGCACGTATGGACCAGCAAGATACGCGCATAGACAAACAAGAAGCGCGTATAGACCATCAAGATACGCGTATAGACAATCACGATGCTCGTATAGACAAACATGATGCGCGTTTAGAAAAACTAGATAATACCATCCTGGAGTTTGGGAAAGAAATAGAAAGAGTACAAAAAGGAGGTATCAAAGGTGTGTTGCCTGTACCCAGTGCTTTGCCGACGTTCCAAGTACCTCATTTTGACGGAACAACGTCATGGGTGGCCTTCCGTCTTCAATTCGAAAAGGTCGCAAAAGGCAACAACTGGGACGACGATCAAGCTCTAACGGCTCTTATGCTTGCTTTGCGTGGCGATGCCGTACGAATCCTCGAGAATGTTTCCGGCGATTGCAATACCCTAGCCTGTCTGTTAGAAGCATTAGAGACTAGATATGGAGAGAAGCACCTCGAACATGTCTACAGGGCCCAACTCCGCGACCGCACACAGAAGAGCAATGAGGGTCTGCAACAGTGGGCAACGGAAATAGAACGTATGGTTCGCAAGGCGTATGCGTCAACACCGGGACTGATTGACGCTACTACTCTGCGATTCTTTACTGATGGGATTCGAGATGCAGAAGTCAGGGCTGCAGTACGCCTGGGTCACCATCAGACCCTGAAGGCAGCCTTGATGCATGCTCTGGAGGTGGAAGCTGTACGTCAAGATGGCCGACAACACGACCGTATTCGAAAAGTGACCGCACAAATAAAAGCCCGACGAGGACCAACTTGCTATGAATGTGGCGAAAAGGGGCACATTCGAATTGATTGTCCCAGGAAGGCTAAGGAAAGAAGAACTTCTTGGTCACGTGAGGAGGCCGCGGTAATGGCGTGGCGCAAGCGCGATGCGAAGGTCGAGCCCGAGCGCCCGTGCGAGCGGGTCGAATGGCGCAAGCGGAGCGATCGGAGCGGGCACCGCGAGCGACCCGCTGAACGAGAGCGTGAACGCGTCAAGGACCGGGAACGCGAACGTTCCGGCAAGCGAGAACAAGAGCGAGAGCGGTCGTGCGGAAGGTCGTGGAGGGCGGCGGAAGCAAGGCGGGACAAGGAAGTCGAGGACGAGGCGCGTAAGAAGAAGCGCCTCGAGAAAAAGGCAAAACAAAAGGACCGCCGCCGCCAGATTACTTCAGGCAGTAAGGACCGAGGTGAAGAACGCAAACGGGAAAAGACAGAGAACGTAAGGATTATCCAGGTGAACGCTTTGGATGAAGACTGGGATAATCGATCATTGGAAGAGGCACAAAAGGAAGATAGTGACTTGAAGACAGTAATCGAATGGAAGAAACGTGGCCAAAGGCCCGCTTGGAGTGAAATATCAGCGCTTAGCCCAACAGCAAAAAGTTACTGGGCTCAATGGGACAGCCTGATAATTGATAATGGAGCTCTGAAGAGGAAATGGGAATCACCTAGTGGACAGGAGGTCGCCTTACAGATAGTTGTCCCCTGCGATAAAGTCGCATCAGTGCTAAAGCAGGTGCACGACGGAGTATCCGGAGGACACCTAGGAGTGAAGAAAACCCTGGAGAAGGTGAGAAAAAGATTTTATTGGGTGCATTGTCGCGAAGATGTAGAGGACTGGTGTAGGAAATGTGTAGCCTGCTCCTCAGTAAAGGGACCGCAAACGAGAGCCAGAGGTCGCCTGAAAGTGTACAATGTTGTAGTTGTTAGTTGTCATCAATTGTCAATAAAAAAACATGTCTAAAATTTTGGTGCAAAATTAAAAATCTGTGTAGACATTCGTCTTTATAAAATGTAGATATAGTAACAAAAAAATTGAAAAACTATGGCATGCGAGTTATGTGAGCACTGTCAAAGTCCTATCTACAAAGATGATAAGATCACAATACGAGAGGGCTTCAGTTACCACAAGAAATGCCACAAGTGCTATGTCTGCAGCGAAACCAACCTCCTGAACGCAGAAGTTTTCAAAGGGGTGATATTTTGCTGTAGCTGCGCTCAGAGGATATTTCAAGGATGCTCCACAGCTCGCAGGACCAAAACTATGACCAACGGCAGGGGACGGAGGATCAGGTCCAAGTCGCGCAGGCGCGACAGAGAAAGAACAAAAGGCCATCACGAGATGATTGAAAATAGCAGAGACGGAGTCATAGAACTGGCAAGGCTAGTGGGATCCAACACAGACTCTGATGAGCTACTGGAGAAGAAGCAGAAGAAATCCAGTTACAGCACTACCATACTGCGTAAGCGTCATCCATCGTAAATCCTTCGATGTCCACTGTACGCATGATGGATGGAAAGAAGCACATGAATTGTCTTTGCCCCATTGGTGTAATTGCTGCATGGCGTTCCAGTGTGAGGAAAAAAATAAATAAATAAATAAATAATGTTGGTGCACCATGGGAAAGAGTTGCTGTCGATATAGCTGGGCCATTCCCTATTACTGAAGAAGGGAATAGGTATATCATCGTCATGCAAGACTACTTCAGCAAATGGCCAGAAGCTTTTGCAGTACCCAACCAAGAAGCTCATACCGTCGCCAAAAAGCTAGTTCATGAGGTGTTCTGTCGATTTGGCGTCCCCTTGGAGTTGCACTCTGACCAGGGTAGAAACTTCGAGTCTTCACTATTTCAAGAGGTTTGCCAACTACTCGGGATACATAAGACTCGTACAACACCATATCACCCTCAGTCGGATGGAATGGTCGAAAGATTCAACCAGACGCTAGAGAATCATTTGGCCAAAGTAGTGGAAGAACACCAGAGGGATTGGGACCAATACATTCCACTCTTCTTAATGTCATACCGCTCTGCAACACATGACAGCACAAATTGTACACCAGCGAAAGTCAACTTCGGCCGAGAGATTAGACTACCCATAGATGCACTAACCGGAACACCCCCCGATACCCCTATCCTAGCCGTCGACTATGTGGCCGACCTACGACGTAAACTAGATGGAATACATGAGCTAGTGAGAGAGAATGGTCTGAAAACCAGCGAGAGAATGAAGATCCGATACGACCGCAAAGCTAACGTGCCCGGATTTGAAGAGGGAACTTTGGTATGGTTACATAATCCCATTAGGAGAAAAGGAAAGAGTCCGAAGTTCCAACCCAAATGGGAGGGTCCGTACACGATAGTAACCAGGATAAACGATGTCACCTACCGCATAAAGAAAGGATCTAGAGGGAAGCTGAAGATCGTACACGTAGACCGCCTAGCTCGCTATTACGGATCAAATCATGCTCGGGACGAGCACGACTAAGAAGGGGGCAATGTTACGAATGCACCTTATGTCGAGGGCATAAGGTTCAATATCGCGTGACATGCAGTGCATAACTTTTAAGCTCTTTAACTCGAGATCTAGACATCGTACAGGAGTAATATAAAAACGCATTCCTAGACTTAAGGTGGCCTATCGAATGGTACAGGTTTCATCAAATTTGTCAACTAAGTGACGACATCGAAATTTCTAGAAGCCCGTTTCCGGGAATTACCGTAGGTACTTACTGAATGTACTCGAAGTTATGCGCTATTATTATTACGTCTAGACGATTCTGGAATGTTCGATCAGCTGGACTATATATAGCGCCGTGACGCCGGCGCCGAGTCAGTCTACACTTGACTACCGAGACGAAACAGCGACATTTAAGAAGCGATCTTTGAGAATACCTACTGCGACAAGTGTAACGAGAACATTGAGTACTACGTGAAGAAACATCTGTAGTGTTGTTGTGTGTTTACAACACGGACTTCGTGGACGTAAGTGAAGACTTCGGTGCAACGTCAGCAACATTCTACTTGTCATTGCCTACAATCGACTGTACCTTCGTTGCCAATAAACTTCGTAACCCTTAACCGGTATTTTAGTACCCCTAGCCCGTAACACTCTGTTACCTTACCGAATTATTTTGAAGGATGTTGAATAACCATTGTTTTATTTAAGTTTAAGTTTGTTAATTGTGAACACTGTTGTTGCTTTGTGTTAAAATAAAAGTTTTTTGTAGAAAAATCGTTTTATTTTTAATTATAATAAACAGAAATACATATATTATGTAAAAAAAGAGAAAAGAAACCATTTATTTGGCATACACCCTTATAAATACATACAGTATATGTAGTGACAGTAGTGGTAGACTAATAATAGTTTTAAACAAAGAAAACAGAACAAAAAAAAAATGAGGGAAATAGATAAAAAAGACACAAATGTGAGTCCAATGGTTGCACCAATTAGGTTCAGTTTGTAAGGAAAGGATTTCATGAAGTAAAGCACTGATAGACAAAAGGCACATATTAAATTTTAATTTGGACTTGTCAGGAATTAGAAAACTAGTCCGTTCGCTCAACTAGGTCATCAAGCAGAAGAATCTGACGAGACACAGCCTCAGCCGATCACAGCGCGCCATTCTAGCCAGCCAATCACAGCCAAGCCAAGCCACCGCCATAGCCCGGGTGCCTCCGGTGGGGGAAATGCCACGCGAGCTCATTTTTCGTCTCTGATTGCTTCCACTACATGACGAAAGCTATATCTGTTCGATTGCACATTAAATCAGTGTGATTATAAGTCTGCCTTTTAATCATTTATGCCCTTCTGTTTCATCTCGGAAGTGGGCTAAATTAGGTGGTAGGCCATAACATCGGCCGCCGGCAGAAGAAACCACCCACCAGACAAGGTATTGCCGCCAAGCGATTCGTTGTGGTCCGGCATGATGTCTGGTGAAGCCGTACGGAGGACGGATCTGAGCAGGTGTGCCTTCGCGCAGCGGAATGTTGTTGAATTTAAAGATTTTAGATATGCAGATATTTAGTGTATGACGTCGTATAATTGTGTATGTTAAAAAAAAATTTGTGCACGCAGCCATTGTGGAGAAATTCACCAAAAACTGATTCCGCTGGGCGAACGTTGTCCTGGCGGAACTTTTTTTAATCCATTGACTTTCGAAAAAAGAGATGTGTCCAAAAATTAGTGTGTAATTGTGTATGTATGAATAAAATTTGTGCATGCATAAACTTCGGAGATATTCAAGTTTCCGCTGCGCGAACGTTTGGCCATTAGCTAGTTTTCAAATAAAGCGCTTAGGTACATAGAGAGCTGTAGATTTTTACATACTTTGTTTTGAATTTGTGTATATTTGTTTAAAAAACAGATTTAGAAAAAATCGTAAGGCTTAAAAGATAAAAATATAAACGTAAAATACGCTTATTTGGTCTTAGTTCTTAAAGTATGCACTTTGGGGTCTAGATTTTCACGTTTATACAAACCTTGTAAATGTCTGCAATATATTGCCAAGTATCAATGATGTTCCTTTAGTAATTAAAGAGTTATAGGACAATTTACCATGACATAATCACTGTTTACAAAGCAGTCAAATATCACGACATTCTAAAGGAATTGCATGGTAAAATGTATGCCAATAATTAGTGTATTCATTCAACTATTCACATGCAAAATTTCATGTCATTAAATTCAGTAATTAAAGAAATACAATTATAATACTGACGAAGCATCGAAAACCTACATAACCCGACCAAGTTCGGATAGCTATAAAAAAGCGGCCGTGCAATATATTTAGGTAACATCCCAAAAATTTTTTCATAAAAATGCAAAATATTTATTTTTCAAATTGTTTACAGAGACATCAATGATATGGTTTTAGGTCAGGAAGTGTAGATGGCGTTACTTTCTTTGCTACACGTTCGTTCAAGGGAACTGTCTCCCCCCTGAGCCGGGCGTTATTAGTAGGAAACGTTTTTTTTGTAAACAGCAGTGTTTGTGTTTCTCTTATAAATAAACACGTCTTTCATTTAATACTTAGTTCCGTTCTCGACACTCCAGTGTCCAACAAATCCTCCGTATCACCGAGCACATCCACGCAGGATTCCTACGTGGTATAATGACAGATGTTATTTACTTCGACATAGCGAAAGCCTTTGACAAAGTCTGGCACAACGGCTTAATATACAAGCTGTACCAACTCGGCGTGCCTGACCGTCTCGTGCTCATCCTGCGAGACTTTCTGTCAAACCGCACTTTCCGCTACAAAACCGAAGGAGCTATCCCCCCCCCCCCCCCCACCTCATCCGGGCTGGAGTCCCCCAGGGCTCCGTACTGGCCCCTTTGATCTTCACGCTGTTCACCAGCGACATCCCCAAAAGTAAAAAGGCCCACCTCGCTCTCTTCGCAGACGACACAGCCAATTACTGTTCAGGAACCAGCCCCAATCAAATTAAACTAAATCTCCAAACCGCTGTCAACGCTCTTGCTGACTGGTTTAAAAAATGGAGAATAGAAGTTAATCCCGACAAATTCACTAATCCACTAATTTTGTTACACAACGCGACTTTAATAAAATTTCTAGATTATTTAAACCTCAGAATGAAGTCTGGGAGGACCTCTTATCCGAATGGCAAAGTAGGTGGGATAATTCCATCAAGGGCCGGCACCTCCATCTATTCTTTCCATCCGTTGGCGATCGGCTGGCTAAGACATGGCTGGAGGTTGACCACTGCGTTGCCCAATTTCTCACAGGTCATGGCAACTTTAAAAGTTAACTCTATTCTTTTAAACTTGTTCCTTCGCCTTTGTGTCAGTGTTCTACATCGAACTGTGAATTTGAACTGTCCGCACATCACATCTTGTGGGAGTGTGTTCTTTGGCAGAATGAACGCAATATTTAAAATTAATGGAATGTAAAAGGGTACAATGTATTTGACGTGTACAATAATGACGTGATACAAGAGTGCGAACAGGAACGGCCTGTCTTGTAATAGAATGGAATAGAATATAATAATAATGTGTCTTACAAGCTATGCACTCACTTAAATATTAACTATCTCTAAATAATAGTGGGGTAACCAATAGCAAATCAGCTTGCTGTCCTGCGGAAGTCCACGCGGTATTGCGTGCGTTCTTGATGCTGATTCGTTGATCGAGGCAGGCCGCGGCGTTTGATTGGTTAATGTAGAATGCGCGCCAGTTCAGTCTTCACGTGCTAGACGACTCGCTATAGTTCTCACGCACATTAACCGTTGATCAAGATGTTGTCCGGGGTGAGATTTATGGGAACCCTCGCTGCGGGAGTCAGGGTCGCAGGGACGCGCGCCATGACTTCCGCGTTTCTTTTGTGATTTACAGTCGACCTTTTCCCGGGGGGTAAGAGAACATGTGTAGCATTTGTACAACGCTACAATAGAGAACATGTGTAGCATTTGTTCAATGCTATAGTGTATGAACGACCCTCCTGACGTCGAGCCGGGGGGTTCAGGCTTATGCCTGGATCCCCCTGTCGCAAGTTATGTGACTATTTCCGATGATTTGAGTGGAATGGATACGGATTTTTTTTTTTTTTTTTTATAAATTATAAACCAGCGCTTGACCGCAATCCCGCCTGATGGTAAGCAGTGACGCGATCGTTGATGGTAAAGCGCTAGTTTATTAAGAGCCTATTCACTCTAGCTTTGAAGACACTCAAATCGTAATGTGACGGAAACACCGGCAAATTGTTCCAGTCCCTCGATGTACGCGGTATAAAGGAGGAAGCAAAACGCTTCGTCCGGATCGCAGTGGTGTCAACAACGTAAGGGTGGAAACTCGCCGTACGACGGGTCGTCCGATGATGGAACGGAGATGGGGGAATTAAATCATGCAATTCCCTTGCACACTCACCAGAATGCATCCTATAGAAGACCGAAAGGCTGGCTACTCTACGCCTGTGCTCCAGGCTTTGGAGACCGTTTCGAGTTATGTCTGGGTCGCCAATCAGCCTCTTCGCACGCCTCTCCACCGAATCCAAAGTGGTAAGGTGACATTTTGCAGCACCAGCCCAAATGTGGCTGCAGTACTCCACACACGAACGGACCTGTGCTTTGTATAAAATTAGAAGCTGCCCAGGTGTGAAGTACCGCCGGACCTTCGCGATGACGCCTAGTTTTCTGGCAGCCACCCTGGCCTTGGACTCAATGAACCGCCCAAAGTTAAGGCTCGAGGAAATCTCAACTCCCAAAAGCTGAAGGCGGTCGGTACACTCCAAGGATACATTCTGAAAAGTAGGAGCCAAGGTGAACGGGCTCCTTTTGGCGGTGAAAAGACACGCCTGTGTTTTCGCGGCATTGAATGCTACAAGATTGGCATTGCCCCATTCGGAGACTGCCTGCAGTGCAGCACTCACACGCTCTACCATGGCCTCTCTTTCGGACCGGATTGTTTCCTTACTAGTCCGAGCTTCCGGCAGGTATCTCTCCATAACTGTGCTGTCATCTGCATACCCATAGATACCGGGCATCAGCAGATCATTAATATGCAGCAGGAACAGAGTTGCAGAGAGAACAGACCCCTGAGGAACACCGGCATTGGTCGACATGGGCTCAGATGAACATCCGTCGACAACAACTCGGAGGGACCGTTCAGTCAGGAAGTCTTTTACCCAGCCAGTCAGGCCAGCGGAAATGCCGTACGCTGGAAGCTTACTCAAAAGGCCAGCGTGCCATACCCGGTCGAAGGCCTTCGAGACATCAAGGGAGACGGCAATCGCTTCCCCATTTTTCTCGAGGGCCTCGCCCCACAAGTGAGCGGCATACACTAGTAGGTCCCCAGTTGACCGATTGCGTCGAAAACCGTACTGTCGGTCACTGAGGAGATCGTTACCTTCCAGGTAAGCCAAGAGGCGCGAGTTCAATACACGCTCCATAATCTTGCAGAGTATGGAGGTTATTGAAATCGGCCGATAGTTGGTAGGATCGGCACGACTACCCTTTTTGGGCACGGGCTGCACGTTGGCAAGCTTCCAGGACTTGGGCACTATACCAGTCCTAAATGAGAGGCGATACAGGCGCGTCAATACAGGAGACAACTCGGGCGCACAAGCCTTAAGAACAATCGCTGGTATACCATCTGGACCACTAGCCTTATTCACGTCCACGACACAATACTCTCAGAACCTCCTTGTTTCTAATGCGAACCTCCGGCATTGAAGTTCCGCAGTGAGGTAAATTAGGTGGAGTAGCATTGCCAGTGTCAAGACGCGAACTATGGGCAAAGAGAGATGCAAAGAGACCTGCTTTCTCTCTCGCCGTATGGGCCAGTGCTCCATCAGGCCTAACCAGCGGAGGCAGTGTGGGCCGACAGAAGTTCGCCTCGACCGGTTTGGCTAGGGACCAGAAAGATCTGCTACCGGAAGGGTGCGCAGAGAGCTTGTTACCAATGTTAGTAATGCGGTCGAAGCGAGCCTTCTTAAGCGCCTTTTTGTAGGACTTGGCAGCACGGTTAAAGGCTGTTTGCAAGCATTGTTATAAGCGTAGGAAAAAGAAAAGAAATTATACTGAGAGCAGTGATACAACACAATGCCAATGCATTATTACCTCAAATGATGTTGAGGAACCTCATATCCATATATCAGGCTCAGGCTGTCAACCTTTAATTGAAACAAGACAACAAAGTAGTGTGGATAATGCTACTGCAAAAATCCCTCTCTTGGTAGGATAGAATACCTTGCTTCAGATTTGCAACCGTATGTAGTACATGTCCAAAAAATAGAAGCATCCTCAAATGCTGGTACTACCTTACATCCCATGGCTTTTGGCAATTTTTTAAAGAAAAATAAATTTCAGAATATAATACCAGGTAGTTTGAAAAGAATAGGTAGGAACAGATGTGCTGTGGCTTTCACTACTCACAATGCTGCAAATGATTTTATTGGAAATAAAAATCTGACTACATACAATTTTAAGGTGTTCATTCCCACCTTTAGTGTGACAAGGATGGGACTGATTAGAGGTATTCCTAATGACTGGTCTGTGGAAGAAATTATAGAAAATGTGTCAGTACCTGTTGGCTGTGGTAAAGTGCTAAAAGTTAGGCGTCTCAATTACAAAGTTACCACCACTGAATTTACCACATGGAAGCCCTCTCAATCAGTAGTTCTTACCTTTGATGGACAAGTCCTTCCAAAGACAGTGTTTGTTTGTTTTAATTCTGTTCCTGTTGATATTTACACATTTCCCACTATTCAGTGCTATAAGTGCTGCCGCTATGGACATACCAAAGCATTATGTCGTTCTGTACCAAGATGTTTTAAATGCAGTCAGAATCATACAGGCGATTCATGTCCTGTTGAGGATGATGCGGCTGTTTGTATTATGTGCAATGGTTTTCATTTTGCTACTAGCAAAGTTTGTCCAGAATTTAATCGCCAGAAGAAAATTAGCTGCGTTTCCTACCTATATGGAAGCATGTAAACTACACCCTCCAGTGTCTAAGTCATATGCGAATGCTTTAAGTACCCCAGTTAAACCAGCTTCACTTATTAAGAATGCAAGTCCAAGTTCTAGCAATGCACTAATTTATATAATAAATATAACAGAAAATTGCGCAGTCTACTGAAAGGTTTTTATTGACAAGTAAGGAAGTATCCAACAAAAAACAAAATCCAAAATATAAAATTTGTACATGGTGTTCTTAGTGGCTAGTATTAATCTTTACTACAGAGTTTTAACACCCCCCCGCAATAAGAACACCCTATATACAATATTATGGATAAGGTATATAGACATATCAAAGTTAACTGTACACTTAACACTAATACATACTTACAAAACTTATGACCACACGACTGAAGTGAAACTTCTTTCGCACCATCTGTATGTATATATATATATATATATATATGTGTGTACAATATATACATGTATACACATTTACATATATTAATTTTCTATAAATATTTAAATTTATTTCATGCTTTCATTTATAAATTAATATTTTTGCATAGACCTCCAATTTAAAAAAAAAAGAAAAGTGGATTCCCTCGGGGCCAAAAGGTCGGGCTCTACCTCCTGAATCAGGGGACCCCAAACTCGGGTAGTCCACGACCTCTGGTTCCCGAGATAATCCACGGGGGGGTGAGGTAACTAAAGGGGGTCGGGGGGGATAGGGTTTGTGGGGTTGCGGGGGAGGGAGGGGGGAGGGGGAGAGCGGGCAGTGGATTCCCTCAGGGCCAAAAGGTCGGGCTCCTCCTCCTGATTCAGGGGACCCCAAACTCGGGTAGTCCACGACCTCTGGTTCCCGAGATAATCCACGGGGGGGTGAGGTAACTAAAGCGGGGGGGGGGGTGTTGGGGGGTTAGATTTCGTGGGGTTGCGGGGGGTAGGGGGAGGGGGAGAGGGGGGAAGGGGAGAGGGTGGAGTGGATTCCCTCGGGGCCAAAAGGTCGGGCTCCTCCTCCTGATTCAGGGGATCCCAAACTCGGGTAGTCCACGACCTCTGGTTCCCGAGATAATCCTCGGGGGGGTGAGGTAATCAATGAGGGGAGTCGGGGGGTGTTCGCAGCGTCATGTTCTCGAAGAAATTCATAGTTCTTAATCAATCAAGGTACTTAGCTTAATAATTGAGCTTATGAGGCTCGAAAGCAATTTGTACTTTGTGTCCAATTATCGTATTGTGACGATATCTTCTTCTATACTTTCAATTATATCAGAAATGTTCAGCAAAAATATATAAAACAATATAAAAGCCAGAACAGAACGAAATTTATAAATTATTTGTGCTCTTAGGTAATCAATTGTTAACAAATCTTAAAAAGATCCAAAAAATATATATTGCCTACGGCGAGATGCGAACTCACAACTTCATACTCGACTCAATTGTTAACAAATCTTAAAAAGATCCAAAAAATATACATTATCTTCGGCGAGATGCGAACCCACAACTTTATACACGGCATGTCATGCAATATTTACATGTGCCAACTGCTTCGTTGTATTACAGACGAAATAGGACTATACTTTGCTTTCCGTTCGCCTTGCCCGATCATTTTTGTAATATTTTTCGTAACGCTTTCGCGAGTTTACTCCCCAAGTCAAGCGTGCCTAAAGAAGTTTCACTTCAAAAATAGACACATTGATATACACCGACCTATCACTATCTTTACACAACTACTATACACCTGCAGAATAATAACAACATACACCTAAACCTAAACTAAGCCTAACAACTGTACACATTTACAGTGCTTCAGTCTCGGCAAAGGTTTGGTCAAAATGTCTGCAATCATTTCTGTCGTTGGTTTGTATTGAAGACGTATGCAGTGTTGTGAAAGCGAGTCTCGTATGAAATGGTGTTTAATGTCTATGTGTTTTGTGCGTGAGTGATATGTATTGTTGTGTGCCAGTTTTAAAGAACTTTGGTTGTCTGTATGTATGGTGATGGGATGAGAGACGGCAAAGACTTCGTGTATGAGAGTTTTCAGGTAAATCGCCTCTTTGCAAGCTTCAGCTAGAGCCATGTACTCGGCCTCTGTGGTTGAAAGCGCGACTGTGCGCTGCTTGCGTGCTTCCCATGAGATTGGTGCACCACACATGAAAAAGGTAAATCCAGTAAATGAACGTCGATCAATAATGTTGTTCCCGTAATCGGCATCAATATATCCGACTGGGTATGACTGACCTTTTGAAGTGTACTGAAGCTTTAGATCTTTGGTAGCCTTCAGGTACCGTAGAACCCTCTTAGCGGCCCTCCAGTGTACCCCCCCGTAATGTGCATTGAATTGGGAAAGATACGACACTGAGTGTGAAATGTCAGGTCTTGTACATATAGCAATGTACATTAGCGAGCCGATAAGTTCCTGATAAGGAGCTTCAGTTTCTTCTTCCTTCGAGGGAAGAGTTAGTTTCAGACCAGGTTCTAAAGGAGTTGATATAGTTATTGCATCATTCATCCCAAACTTTGTAATAAGTTTCTCTATGTACTTGGTCTGATCGAGAGTAGTGCAGCCTTTGCTTTGTATGACACGCATACCGAGACAGTCTCTAAGAGGACCAAAATCTTTAATTTTGAACATTTTTTTAAGTTCTTTTTTAAATGTCTCTCTCATGAGATCATTGCTGCTCAAAACAAGGAAATCGTCGACAAACACGGCAACGACTAGTATGTCATTACCATCTCTTTTAATGTAGAGACAGTGTTCGGATGGAACTTGAGTAAGCGACAAAGTGGCAAGTGCTTCGCACACTTTTTTATTCCATTGTCGTGGAGCTTGCTTCAAGCCATATAGTGCTTTTTTCAGTAAACACACTTTCCTTGGATCTTCAGAAAAACCTTCCGGTTGTTCCATATATATTTCCTCATCGAGATCTCCATTTAGAAAAGCAGTTTCTACATCTAGATGATGTACTTGTAGATTGTGATGAACTGCATATGCCAAAAGAAGTCTTACAGAAGAGAGTCTAGCAACTGGTGAAAAAGTTTCTCCGTAGTCTACTCCAGCCACTTGAGTGAAACCTTTTGCTACTAGTCTCGCTTTGTACTTTGTTATTTGTCCACTTGTATCTTTTTTAATTTTATAAACCCATTTGCATTTAGTTGTTTTCCGATCTGACGGTCGGTCGACTAGAACCCATGTTCCGTGATTCATTAAAGAATTGTATTCAGCATTCATTGCTTCTAACCATTTATCCTTTTGTGGATGTTGTGCCACTTCTTTGTAAGTCTCAGGCTCCATATCTGAAGTAAGGTAGATATTACAACCAGCTTCAAATCTATCAGGTTGACGTCTGTCTCGCTGAGGATATCTGCGCTCTGGCGATGGTGATTCTCTAGCTATAGCTTCATTTGGAGGAGGACTGGAAGAAGTTGAGGGTTCATCCAAAGGTACTTCCTCTGATGGTGGTATCGTCACAGGCTGAATGTCTCGCTGTTGCTGAGATACAGATTGTGGAACAGGTCCGTCTTCAATTGGTTCAGGATCAAGGGGTACAAGAACTTCTACTGACTTTGGAGGATCTGTTGATTCTAAATCTGGTTTTCCAGATTTAGTGTTGGCATATATTTTATCCTCTATGAAGACAACATCTCTTGCAATTATAATCGTTCGAGGATTTTCAGGATTTATAAGGCGGTAACCTTTGCTTTCAGTTGTATAGCCAACAAAGATACAACTTTCTGTTTTTGAATCCAGTTTCTTCCGTTTTTCTTTCGGGATAAGGACATGAGCTTCACATCCGAAGACTCGCAGGTTAGAGAGGTTAACTTTCTTCCTGGTCCATAATTCTTCTGGAATTCTGTTATTTAGGGCTTGGGTGGGCATACGGTTTTTAAGGTAAATTGCCGTATTTACCGCTTCTCCCCAATATGCTAAAGGTAAATTCTAGTCTTTGAGCATGCATCTGGCTTTTTCAATTATAGTCCGATTAGCACGTTCACTAACTCCATTTTGCTGCGGTGTGTATGGTACGGTGGTCTGATGGATGATTCCATTCTCCTTTAAAAAGTTAGACAAATCCGTATTTACATACTCGCGACCATTATCTGAACGTAAAACCTTAATTTTTTCGCCAGTTTGGTTTTCAACTAAATATTTAAACTCCACAAACTTACTAAAAACTTCGGCTTTTGATTTCAAAAGATACCCGTAAGTTTTTCGACTGTAGTCGTCGGTAAATGTGAGAAGATATAATGCTCCGCCCCAAGAATGCGTACTCATGGGTCCGCATAAGTCCGAATGGACTAATTCTAGGACTTTACTTGATTTACTTTGAGATTTTGAAAACTTTTTCTTTGACAGTTTGCCCTGTAAACATGGAACACAAGTTTCATTACAGTTCCCGCTAAAATTTACGCCAACTCGTTTATTTTTTAAAATATTCATACTCCTTGCATTGAGGTGACCAAGGCGTCTATGCCACAACATAGCAGTCTCTTTGGTGGTAGAGCAAAGAGCTTGAGAACTCTTTACATCAAGTTTAAACATGCCTCTGTAGTGTGAACCTGAAGCAATGACATTACCTGTCACTTGACAACTGCCACTCAAAGATATGGTAGCCCCTTGTGATGTAAATAAAACATCATACCCCTTATTTACTAATTTACTGACTGATAGTAAATTAGTTGCAAGGTTGGGAACGTATAAAACATCAGAAACTCTATTTACATTGTCAGATATATTAATATTTACAGTACCTCTGCCTTGACTCAGGAGTTGCTCTTTATTAGCAACAGTGATTGGAGTAATATGGGTGGACAAAGTCTCAAACCACTCTTTGTTATTACTCATATGTGTGGTTGCACCAGAGTCTAGGATCCAATCCTCTGAACCTGAAAAAGGGATGTTAGAAAAACAAGATGAAAGTGTAGAGTGGGATGTATAATTTGAATTACACTTTGCCGAAACTGAAATCTTATTTTTCTTTAACTTCCTACACTGTGATACGACATGCCCGGTTTTTTTACAAAATGTACAAAAGAGTTTCTTCTTCTGCTGCTCGTTAGTTTGCAATGCCGTCGTGCTAGGTTCTTTAACTCTGGTAGGTAAAGATTTCCTGGAGTCTTCCTTCAATAGGGCTGCCATAACATTTTCTGACGTTAGTTTGGTGTTCGTGTGTTCTAATGCCATTACTAGCGGTCGAAATTCTTCAGGTAGGCCTGCTAGTATGATAATAGCGAGAAACTCGTCTTCGACTGCCTTGCCAATTGCCTGTAGCTCTTGTTGAATGCTTGTTGCCGCGTTTGTGTAGCTCTGGATGCTACCAGTGTACTTATTGCTTAGCAACCTTTGCATAAGTGATAATCTTCTGGTTAAGCCGCTATCCGCATATGCTTTTCTCAGCCTGTTTAGTACGTCAAAAGCTGATGTGGCCGGTCGTATAACTGGATATACAGACTCGTCGCAAAGTATGCATATTTTCGCTCGTGCCTTCTCATCTCGCCTTTTTTGTACTGGATCACTGAGGTTGGGCTGACTTGTAGTAATCTCCCAGAGGTCAAGGTCGACTAAATAGCATTGTATAGAAAACATCCAATTAGAAAAGTTACTGCTACCTCTCAGCTTGTTTATGAGCTGCGATTGTGCCGGTAGTTCTGCCGTTGACGTGGTCTTCGACCGATCACCCGATGGTATATTTTCCATAGCACTTGCTCATAAAATACTTGCAGAATACGTATTTCTTACTGTTTTAACTGTATTCGTTATTCTTAATGGCCCATAACCACTAATTTATATAATAAATATAACAGAAAATTGCGCAGTCTACTGAAAGGTTTTTATTGACAAGTAAGGAAGTATCCAACAAAAAACAAAATCCAAAATATAAAATTTGTACATGGTGTTCTTAGTGGCTAGTATTAATCTTTACTACAGAGTTTTAACAAATGCTAATCCTGTTTCATATAATAAAACAGTTTTTCTGAAACCTCGGTCACTTCCTAAGTTTTCGAGGGGTTTTGACTGTGCTGCTCATAATGCAATTATTAAAGAAGGTGAAATTCCTACTCCGGCTAATTTTTGTGGTTTAAAAGCAAAATCAGATGATGATGGAAACTTGAAACATTCGCAGATATTAGATTTAATATTGAGCCTTCTTGGTGCATTGCTTCATAGTAATTCAAATATTTTAAAACCGTCCGACGTTGCCACTTTAAATGAGTTTAAAAAAAAAAACAGTTGATATCAATAATGGATTGCAAAATAGTTCAGTGGAATTGTCGGAGTATAGTTCCTAAAGAGTGATTTAATCCTGTTCTTTATCATAGTTTATTATCTTCTTTTATTATACATAACTAGCTTTCCGCCCGCGGCTTCGCCCGCGTTAACTTCGGTTATATCGCGCTTTTTAGATTTCCCTCGGGAATATCAAATATTTTCGGGATAAAAAGTACCCTATTATTTAATCCGGACTTCTAACTTTACGTCTGCAAAATTTCAAAGCAATCGGTTCAGGAGTTACGGCGTGAAAGTGGTACAAACAAACTCACTTTCCGATGTATAATATTAGTAGGGATATATTTGGTGTACACATACAAATATTCCAGTAATCTCCCTTGGGAACTTGATGTTTTTTTTAGACCAAAAGTAGCCTATGTTACTCTCCATCTTTTCAACTAACTGTATGCCAAAAATCAGGTCGATTGATTGCTTAGCTACGGCGTGAAAGAAGGACAAACAAACAAACAAACACACTTTCATATTTATAATATTAGTATGGATAATATTAAAGTTTAGATTGTACCTAAATACTTACCTACCTACCTATATCATATATCCTTACTTTTATTATAATTTATTTTAATTATTTTAAATAAGTTTAATACCTTTCCTAATCATATAAATAATTCCGTGATGTTTTGATATTCCTCCTGTCTGTTTCCTTACCTTTTCAAACACATTGACATTGGCACAAAGATACTCTAGTGCCATTAAAAAAAAAAACCGCTAGCGGAATAATTGACGTAGCTAGGGATGCAACATCGTTCATGAAAAACATCGATGTCGAAACATCGATGTTTTTAAAAGTCAAACATCGATGTCGAAAACATCGATGTTTATGAACGATATATCGACGTTTATGAACGATGTATCGGTGTTTTTTTAAAATACTTACAGGTTTGACAAAATGGCCTTGAAATACAGAGACAAAGCGTTTTCCTATCTGATTGATATAGTTAGACTGATTACTGTTTTTGGTGACAACTGAAAATGCACACTTAACTTCACTCTCCGATACACACAAACAAACGAAGTGACACTGACATTGACATGACATATCACATCACACAGCACATTTCCGGAAAGGACTCGCGGGTATACTGCCTATACCGGTTTATAATTACGTACGCAAATTAAAAAAAAATATTAAAACCAGCTTACTCCCCAAGTCAAGCGTGCGTAAAGAAGTTTCACTTCAAAAATCCGGGCTAAACTTAAAAAAAATACCCCTAAAAAAATTAATATTATTTCGCATAAAGAGTTAACGTAATACATGTGCGGTATGCAACCCTGACGCGGGCGGCGGGAGGCAGGGCACGCGGCATGTTGGCGCATCGCTTATAATAATACCGTCAAAATAGTGTTGTCACTTTTTACAAATTACCGAATTTCGGGAAAGTTGGAATTAATTCGCGGGAAAAAAAGATTATTTCAAAATACATTAATATTGTTACTATGATGATTACGTAAAATTTTATATTATATTTCATCAACAATCATGCTATATTTGTGAACTTCTTAAATTCGCCGCATTATTAGAAGCTGTGCTTGTTCGGCCTAAAAATTTGAATGAAATTACACGCCCACGTACGCAAAGATTATGCACACAAGCAAATAATTTTATTCACAGACGCGTATGGAAGAGGCACATTAGTAACTGCTTATGTCGCTACGCGAACTGGCGCGAGCGTCGTGACGAAGTTGAGTTGCGCGGACAGCATTGTAATGTGTGTTAGTAGTTTGCATTAGCCCCAATAGATGGCAGTGTTATCAACAGTCTTTCAGTTTTAAGTTTGTAGTATATAAATTATTTTAATGTAATTATTATATATTTTTTTAGAAAATTATTAGGGTATGCAATGCTTATCTGCTTCTAAGGAGCGCACGCGCCTGCTCGAAAGCAATTTGTACTTTGTGTCCAATTATCGTATTGTGACGATATCTTCAAACTTCTATACTTTCAATTATATCAGAAATGTTCAGCAAAAATATATAAAACAATATAAAGGCCAGAACAGAACGAAATTTATAAATTATTTGTGCTCTTAGGTAATCAATTGTTAACAAATCTTAAAAAGATCCAAAAAATATATATTGCCTTCGGCGAGATGCGAACTCACAACTTCATACTCGACTCAATTGTTAACAAATCTTAAAAAGATCCAAAAAATATACATTATCTTCGGCGAGATGCGAACCCACAACTTTATACACGGCATGTCATGCAATATTTACATGTGCCAACTGCTTCGTTGTATTACAGACGAAATAGGACTATACTTTGCTTTCCGTTCGCCTTGCCCGATCATTTTTGTAATATTTTTCGTAACGCTTTCGCGAGTTTACTCCCCAAGTCAAGCGTGCCTAAAGAAGTTTCACTTCAAAAGTATTGTTTGTTTTTTGAGCAAGCGTGGTGATTACGCTCAATCCTTCTCTGTATGAGAGGAGACCTGTGCCCAGCAGTGGGACGATAAAAAGGTTGATAATGATGATGATGATGATTGTTTTTGTATGGCAAGGTTTTGAGCAAGCAAGGTTGCACGAGTTCTTGGCAGTATACGCACGAATCAATAGATGGCGCTAATAAACATCGTTCATAAAAACATCGATCATAAAGAACGATATATCGTCGATGTTTTGAGCTTCAACATCGATGTTAATGTTTATGAACGATACATTGATGTTTTTAAACATCGATGTATCGTTTGCATCCCTAGACGTAGGTTGAGTTGTCAAAGAATAGGAAAAAACCGTATCTGATAATTTCTGAGGTAAAAGATGGATAGACTACCAATGTGTAGGATATGTTTAGCGAAGAATGTCCGCCTGTGTATAGTGGCCCACAGAAACTTGCACAAACTATATGAGACGCTGAATAATATTCCAGTAAGTTGTTTAAGAGTTGTTATGTTCTAAGGCATCAATAATGTTGATAGTTTTGCACCACTGTATCCATTTTAAGACTGCTCTGGCAGTCTTTCTTGGACAGTTTCAGACTCAGTTTCTTTAGATAATAAACTAAAATTAAACAAAAATCTACACCGCTTAGTTACCCAATTAAACATAACAGTAGCTTTATTCAGTTGTCATGCGTCACAGTTTTACTTGCACTCTTCAATTCAAACATTTAAACTCACATAGTCAAACAGACAGACCCGGAACAACTATCTGTAGGCCATACAAATTTGTTCTGTGTGGCTTCAATTCCCACCCGTAAGATGCAGTGAACAAGGGCCACTAAGCCATTGCACAAACTGTGTTTTCTTATCAAAAGATTCACATTGCAAAGAATGTTTCTATTTGTAACCAGTGTTTCTCATCTAAGTGAATAATTGTGTTCTGGTTTTGAGAAATAAATTAAACTTAGCAAGATTATTAACGAATTAATGGGGGAGAGACTTGTATTGCATATGTTCATTAACTAAGTCACATATTTTTTCTTTAACTTTACTTTGTTAGTAAGTTAATGAATAATAAATGGTAAATAAATAATACAATCAAAATAGTAGATACATGACCAATGTTGTTGCAGTTTATAACTGAAGACAGTAGACCAATGCTTGCTTGTGTCTTCTGCTTTGCTAAATTAAAGCAGTGTTACCGATTACTGCGACAATGTCTGAAAGCCGAAGAGGTTTTCGCTCAGAAGCGGAATGAAACATATGAGGTAAGATTCTTTAACAGCAATTCATTCATTCCTATATGTTTTAATTTCCCTATAAGTAATGTGAAAGTGATTCCTTTCAATCTCATACCTATTTTGTTTGGATTTTAAACCAAGTAAACCATTGGGTTTTGACAATTGTATGCATACAATTATTATACATACAATATTAGACATACAATTTTTATCTTTTATTCTATGTTACAATAGCTAGTGCAGTGGTTAGTTAAATTGGTAGCATGACTGACTTGCCAGGATACATTGGAACTACTATACTGGAAGTGTCCTCACATAGGGCTCTTTTAAGTGACTAAGGAATATATGAAGTTTGTGCTTCTGACACTGTGATTAGCAGCATATTATCCTAATAATATAATTATCTCCTTATAGCCCAATCCTGTAGTGAATGAAAAATACTTTGAGATATTTGGAGGGCTTATTAAATCTCCAATAGAACAGATAAATGTTGTTGATTGCATTGCTGTTGGAGAGGAATTATCAGCTGTTTGTGAGGGACCAGATGATGTTATTGAACCGAAGGAGGAACACCAAAATGATGGTATGTTTTAACAACTAAAATAATATTCTTGGTAAATAATATCTAAAACAAAAATATTATTTGTTCAATTGATTTTATATTGATTAGACGATGTTTTGAGTTATTTCAAACCTTTGCCAGTGTTAAGTTTTGGTCTCTCCAGGGAGACATTGGTTGCTGCTCTCAGGATGCGGGCTGGTCATGTTCCACTGAACAAGTTTTATCATCTCATGGGATTTAAGTCATCGCCAATGTGTGATGCGTGTCAGGTGCCCGAAGATTATATTCATGTGTTGGTGGAATGTGACCAGTATCGCAAACTGAGGAGGAGCCTGCTGGCAGGCATTGATCTCCATAATGGGGGAATCAATGTGGTTCTGAGCCGGCCAATGTCCGAAGAGGCCCAGTGTATCTATGGGTTCCTAAAGAGATGTATGAGAGAGAGAAATGATAGAGAGGGGCGGAGAGCGGGAGTGTGAGATTTGAAGATGTGATGTGTGAGTGTGTGATGTGTATGTGTGTGTGGATACACTGGGATTGATCCCATGAGGCTGGCATAGTCACCCTGAGTGCACTGAAGCCTCTAAATACAAGATATAAAAAAAATAGTTTTGGTCAATGTAACTGGAACCACATTCTGTTCTGAAATAAAACAAATAACACACTTCATTGTATTGTTTACTTACAGAGCTAGAAGCAGATAATTTAGACAGTAGTTGTTTAGATGTAGCAGATATACCACCACACTGTTCTGAGTCAGATTTAGAAGATGATGTCCCTTTAATGATCTGTAAATTTGAAGTGGAAGATGAAGGAGTATCAAAGACAAATAGAAGAGCCACGGAGACAATCAGTAAGTATTAGTTAGTTATATAGCTAAGCAGACAAGCCACAGTAACTCCACACATCCAACGCAGCATATTCATCTCTGTGACACGCAGCTCCTGCTTGTGTCGCTCAAGCACAGGCCACGCCTCACTGCCATACAGAAGGACAGGTCTAATGATGATCTTATAGACCTGTCCCTTAAGCTTAACTGGCATTTTGGGTTCACAAATGATACCTGTCACTTCACGCCATTTTGCCCAAGCTGCGGAAATGTGTGCTTTATCGTCGCAATCAATGTCGCCGGACGCGTGGAGCACAGACCCCAAGATCATGTCTCCGTCTATGCACACAGGCATAGGGTCTGTGGTGTTGCTGGCCATGTACACCGTCTTCACCACATTGAGTTTAAGACCTCCGTTCTCAAGCGAGTTCTTCCACGCATTTACCCGCCGCACCAACCGTTCACTGTCCATATCTGGCAGCGCGATATCATCAGCATACATGAGCAACCAGGGAGGTTGCTCATCTGAATTCTTGATGCTGTCTGACAAGACATCTAATATCACGCTGAACAGGAACGGACTAAGTACGGATCCTTGGTGTACTTCGACGGTGATGGGGAAGGGTTTAGTGTCGCCAACAGTCAGGGTTGATATGATTTAAATCAGTGATTTTAATCGTGATTTTAATCAAGTGATTATTTTTTAAAATCAATGATTTAAATCATTACATTTTTACTGCAACCAAGTCGGCCAAAAATTGTCTAGGGACATCCTTCGACATAGATTACGGCGCACACACGAGCAACTGCTGAGTACAGTTGCTTCTTGGGCTGGGGTGGAAAGAATATTTTTGGCATTCAATTTAGTGCACAGCAAAATAAGAAACAGATTAGGCACCAATGAGGCAGCCGAATTAGTTTTCCTTTTGAAGGAACTCAATACTCAATTCTAAAAAATGATAAAGTTTACTAAGTTTATTAATACTTACCATAAGTAGTTGAGCATGTTTCTGTTTTAGTCCGTAAGTTATTTCTTTACTTGTAATTTTTTCAACGCTACTTGTTTTTTAAATTGTTGACTTTATTAGTAGAACTTGTTTAATTACCTTAATTGTATTAAGGATAAAATTAAACCAAAATCTTGTTTTCCTTTTAATGAAGAACTGACTATTAAATTTAAAAAAAGAAAAGAAAGTAAAAAACGTCATAAAAAACCGATTTAAATCAAATAAACCCTATTTAAATCAAATTAATTGGATTATTTTGATTTTTTTTCAAATCATGATTTTTATCAACCCTGCCAACTGTGGTCCTAACAACGGAATCTGAATTGAGATATATGTCTCGAATTATGTCAACATAGGCTTCTGGTACCCCTTTGGACCTCAGTGCCCACCAGATCACCCCCCGAGGGACAGACTCGAAGGCCTTCTGCATGTCTAAAAAGAGCATATGCAGAGGCGTGTTCTTCGATCTGTATCTCTCCATGGTGATCCTTAGGGCGAAGATTGGGCCCGTGGTTCCGTACCCTGGACGGAATCCATATTGACACGTCGAGACAGCACAGTCCCGGGATGACCCGGGACCGAGGCAGCAGATCCGGGAGTCTAAAATCCTCTCAAAGATCTTCATCGTGTGGGACATGACCTTTATACCGCGTAGTGATGGAAAACGATTTTTTCCTGATTGGCCTGGGTCTTGGATGTTTATATATATATGTATATATATATATAATCTATTATAAAATATACTATCGTTGAGTTAGTATCCCATAACACAAGTCTCGAACTTACTTTGGGGCTAGCTCAATCTGTGTTATAAAAAAAAAAATTACCACACTCTTGTACCGAGCCCTTGCCTTTGAAGACTGTTGTGATAATACTCAGCCTTTATTGGTTCGGGATTTTGCCGGTCAGGAGCACGCAGTTAGGAAAGTTCGTTAACATGCCCACACCGCGAGGACCCATCGCCTTCCAGGCATCAATGGGGACTCCGTCAGCTCCGACGGCTTTCCGATTCGCCATGCGTCGAAGAGCCATGTGGACTTTGTCACTAAGAAGTCTGAAATCATTAAAATGGCAAGAACAAATCTTTGTATATTTTGTCGGAGTCCAGTCTTATCTATTAATTTTAGTGATCCATTGCTGTTTAAGTATCTCTTCGAATGGAAATCTAAAACATACATAATTTAAACAAAAACTTTTATGATAGTTGTCTCACGAAGAGAAAGTACTTTTAATAATGTAGATAGAATATTTAATTTAAAGGAGGTTTATTTTAATTTCCTGAGTATTAAATATTTTATTAAAAGTATTTTCCATAGCCCTGGAACACTCCGTAAAATAATTGGATTGTAATTACGACCCTGTCTTTTTGTTAAATTCAAGGGATGACGATAGATGGTGATGATTGATTGTTTCATGATCATGATCATGATTATAATTGTTTATAAAAACTCAAAAATATATTTTGCCGGCTAAAAAGTCTTTAGGGGTGTCAGTAGAACATAATATATCAGTACGTACTCGTATGATTAATAAAGTGTATTAATACTGCTCTAATTCCTACTTAATTGAATTTCTATGACAAAGTGTCGCCATCTATTGTCAAGTAGAATAAGTATACTTGAAGGGCGTCTTCTAGTTAAGGTTTTTCTAGAACTATTCTGTTAAATTATGAATAAAATTACTTACACGTGAAATGTGATGTCTTTCGTTGCACCAGAACGTCTTTCCGAGTAATTTTTACATGATAAAACACAACATTTCATCATATTTTTACTTAATAATATGAAAATAACACGAAAAACCTCCGTTGTGAACAGAATGAACGACGACTGTACACTGAATAAGGCCACGCTCACTATGATGACGTCAGGACCTATTAAGAATCACAGTGCACAGGTACTTAGGCCGCCTCCTCTCTATATTTTCTCCACGAATGAAACCAACGGGGTCACACGAAAACAGTATCATCATCAACCTTTTTATCGTCCCACTGCTGGGCACAGGTATCCTCTCATACAGAGAAGGATTGAGCGTAATCACCACGCTTGCTCAATGCGGGTTGGCGATTTCAGACTTATAAAGTCCAGGTTTCCTCAAGATGTTTTCCGTCACCTTCAGTCAATGGTGTCCAAGATATACTTAGAAAATACATATAACTTTAGAAAAGTTACATTGGTACTTGCCTGACCTGGAATCGAACCCGCGCACTCATACTTGAGAGGCTGGTGTTTTAACCACTAGGCCACCACGACTTGAAAAACAAAAAACAGTATATTGTAAAATAAATCAAAATCAACCGCAGAAAGCCAAGGAAACGAAGACCTGATGAAAAACCACCGAAAAACGTCAAAAATGTGACTTAACAAAAAGAAACTTAAAAAAGTATAAAGCTTAAAAAACTAATGACTAAGCCAGCCAGTTGCCAAAAACTTTAGTTTACTTAAAATCGATAAAGCCATTACCACTCCAGAGTATAAAACCTAAAAACAGATAACATCTAAGGTTGACTGTGGCGATGTCCCATAGGCATCGGTTTGGGGCCGCATCTGGTGGTAAATCGGGTACGACTGGGTGCTGGGCGCCGACGTCCCTATCGGCCTCAGAGTAATTAGTTTGTTACGCTGACCACACGGTGGTCCTGGCGCTGGAGCGGGCCGGGGCTACCTTTAGGCGGCTCGGCCCCAATCTAGGGGGTTGTAATGCCTCTTGCCGCAGGTTCTACGCCGAGGATTCCTCTAGTTGATCGCGTCCCAAAGGGTAATAGCTGTCCAGCCAGTCCAGGAATTTCGCACGGTATCCACAGAGGCGGCGAGCTTCCTTTCTGGAATGCCGCCATATAATCTGGAGGCCAAAGTCCTGGCCCATATATCAGAGTGGCGAGAGAAGGCAAAACTCTGTAATATAACTCCGACGCTGCAAGTACACCCGACAAAGCTCCGACGGGATCTCATGACGACATGGAGAGTGCGTTAGTCGAAACCCAGTGCTGGAAACGCTACAATAGTGGCTAGAGTGGAGGTCCTCACCGGACACGGCTGTTTGGAGAGGTTCCTAGGAACGCCAGGGTGTCACAACTGTGTTGATCGCTCTGAGGGCACGGTGTAGTGTAAAGTGGATGTGGGCTGGGCGAGCCTGTCGCCGCCCATTAAAGACCTGGCCCGGTTCGATGGCACATTGTGTTCCACGCGCTCCTTAAATTGATGTCAGCACGTAGTAACGAGGTCAATTAGGACCGATGTCTCCCAGTACACCGGTTGTTCGAAAGAGATATAGTGGACCCTGGCACACAGGCAAGGCATGCGTGTTAGTGTGTTGTTTGTTATGTGTGATGCTTTTTAACGCTCAACGTTTTACATGGATTTGGAAGAAGTTTCATTATCAGATGTACCATATGAACCTTTTCATCCCAGTTTTTCAATGGGTTCAAAACTTATGCGGGTGAAACTGCGGGGCGCAGCTAGTCCTTCCTTAGTAATATTCAAAGAAATTTAAATATATAGAATTATTACGAGTAATAAAACATCTAAATAACAACATTCAAAAATAAACCTAAATCCTATCCCATAAAGCTTACATTGCCACAAAGCTTACGCATAAATACCTAAAGTTCCGAATGAGAGGCATCGAATGACCCCTGTGTCCCTTTCCCGCAGACTGCCAGTGCGAAATAAAACTACCATATGGTAAATTTGATACATAAACTTCATCCACTCGTTTTGTTATTTACGCTGATATACAATATTATATCAGTGACTCGTGATTGATTACGCATTAAAATAACTAACTGCTTAGCTCAACATTTAATCAATGCATTTATTGTGATTAAACAATAAATATAAATAAAACAATATTAGCAGATAGTATAAACTATAGAATGGCAACACCGACGACATATTGGGTTAAGTAATCAATATGGTCGATGCAAATTTTTCTTTGTCGTATTTTTAAGGTATCACGCTATTTTTTCGAAGGTTAAGGTAAAAATCTAATTTAAAATGACAAGAATTTTGTTGTGTGCGAGGATGTAATAGTTATTATTGCCCCGGTTGTGATCGTTCAATGTTTAGGTATGTCTGTACCAGTTTGTTTACAAAATATTTGGTGTAGGTTGAGTATAATATTCTGTAAAAAAGACGAGACAGCTGAACATAGAACCTCTTCCTTTTTTAAGTATGTTTAAAAAGTATAGACTTACTAGAAACAAATTGTATATTTTCTTGAAAATTTTTATACTTAATATCTACTGAAGAAAATGTAACAAACAGCGTATCAGTGTATGTCAACTATCCGTATTAGCTATACTTACCTTACACTTTTACGAAAAGTTTAACCTACTTGAATAACTAACCTAACCATTTTATTATTAATATATAATAATAATAATAATATATTTATTTTGCTTAAAACACGGTATAAAAGGTCTTACATACAAAAATGAGATCACACATGTTTAGCTTAAAAATAAAGCATGCAAAATTGTTTAGCACAAGCAGGTGCAAGCGTTGCGTGTGCATGTTGTCAACGTTAGTGTTCTAAATAGTCCTTAATACTATAGAAATTATGTTCATTCAACCACTTATGCAATTTAAATTTAAATACTCTAAAATTTAATTCTTTCAGTGCCTTTGGTAAATTATTGTATACACGTACACACATAGCTACACAGTTTTTATTATATTTAGTACACCTAGGCAGTTCGTCAAGTACAAGTGTATATTGGTCACGCCGACTTCGTGAACATACCTCTTCTGCTGTTTTAAATAATTCTTGGTGTTTTTTTACAAACATACACATCTCATAAATATATAATGACGGCAACGGTAGCAAACCAAGCTGTTTAAATATTGGTTTACAAGATTCATCGGAAGGGATCCCGTATAAGGCGCGTATACACTTTTTTTGTGCGATAAATGCCCTGTTGTGTTCCGTACTACTTCCCCATGTTATAAGTCCATACCTCAAAGAGGATTCAACGTAAGCTCGATAAGACATTACAGCTGTTTTTATATTAGTTACATGTTTAATTTTTCTAAGGGCATATACAAATTTATTTATTTTATTGCACACGTACTGAACCTGCGCTTTCCAGTCTAAATATTCATCTAATACTATACCTAAAAATTTGGTTTGTTCTACATGTGTTATTTTACGTATATCCATTTTAAAATTAAATTTATTATTATAATGTTTGTTAAATTGTATGTACACGGATTTTTCAAGATTTATAGATAAATTATTATTATTCAGCCAATTAATTAGAATGTCAATAGTATTATTTATGTCAGTTTCATGGTCAGTAATTGAATTATATTTTTTGTCAGCAGTTACAATTATAGAAATGTCATCGGCGAAAAGAAAACATTTGTGGTTAGTTATGTCAACTATATCATTAATATACAGAAGAAACAATATGGGACCCAATATGCTACCTTGGGGCACACCACGTTTTATACATTGATATTCAGACGTATGCATTATCATGTCTCTATTTTCGTCCAGTCTAGTAACTGCGACACTCTGTTGTCTGTCAGTTAGGTACGACGAAATCCATTGATGTGGCAATCCTCTGATTCCAAGAGCTTCTAATTTTTGTAATAAGTTGGTATGTGTAACAAGATCGAATGCCTTCGATAAGTCAAAGAAAAGCCCCGTTACAAACTGATTTTTGTTTAAACTGCTCAGTATTGTTTTTAAGAGTGAAAATATGGCTAGTGATGTAGATTTACCTTTTTGAAATCCATATTGTTGTTTTCTTATTATGTTAAACTTACTGCAGTAATTTATTAGTCTGTGATACATACATTTCTCGTATATTTTTGAGATGATGGGTATTAATGTAATAGGGCGATAATTGTTCACGTCACGTTTATCACCCTTTTTGAACAATGGTTTAACAATGGATAATTTTAATGCTTTTGGGAATACTCCTTGTGAAAATGATAAGTTGATCAAATATGTCAATACTGTACTTATTTCATTAGTACATGTCTTAATGATTCTGGTGTTAAGTTCGTCGTAGCCTTCAGATTTGGTGTTGTTCAATGATATTATCTTCTGCTTGACCTCACTTTCAGACATAGGGGTAAGAAACATCGAGTTGGCAATTTTGTTTCCATTGAGACAACTATTTATTTGATTTTGTGTAGGGATACAGTTAATGAAGTGGTTGTTGAAGGCAGAAGTTATTTCTGCTGGTTTTGTTAGAAGAGTATTGTCAACTTGTAAACAGTCAATATTCTGGATTTCCGTATTTTGGATTTCGTTTTTTATGACTGACCAAGTGGCTTTACATTTGTTTTTTTGGTTGTGCATAAACTTGATGTTAGCATTCCGTTTAGCATTATATATGCAATTTTGAAGTATTTTAGAATATGTGATGTATTTGTTCTTGTTGGTTCTATTTTTGTTTTTGTAATATTGATATCTTAAGGAGCGTTTAGTTCTAGAACATAGTTTAAGACCCTTAGTTATCCAAGTTTGTTTGATTTTATTGTTTGTATTTACTTTAATTCTTACTTTTGGGAAGCAGAGATTGTAGAACAGGCATATTAAGTCATGGAAGCTATTGAATGCCGTATTTGCATCATTATCCATGTATACATCCGTCCAAAATAAGTTTTGCAAACATTCCTTAAATTTAAACGTGTTATTTATAGAGTAATCTCTTTTGTAGATGTAATATATGGTTTCCCTTGATTGAATTCGTAAGGGAAAACTTAACATTTGCGCTGTATCGTGGTCAGACAGATGTAGTGGTAGGACGTTAGCAATTGCGTTGTGCATATTACTTAGTATATGATCTATACAAGAAAATTTGCGCGTGGCTTCCTTAATATGAATTTTCAAATTGTGTGTGTGTGCTAGATCTTGAAATTCTCGCGTTATTTTACCTTTTTTCAGTGTATTTATATTAAAATCTCCAGTTAAAACTATCCGCGTTTTCGGTTTGCATTTTTTGTATAACTGTTGTAGCATACTGTCTAATTTAGTTAAAAATAGGTAAGGGTCTGACTGAGGTGTTCTGTATAAACAAATAATTACTAAATACTCAAATGCTAACTCTATTCCGCATGCCTCAAAGGTATTTACTGATGCATAATTTTTTACAAATGCTAATTCTCTAAAACTGATACCCTTCTTAATGAGTATGCAAGTACCACCACGATTTTTTTCCCTGCAAAAATATGTTGCCATGTCATAATCCCATAATTTGAGATAGCTCTCATATCCTTTTTTGATAAATGTTTCGGAGAAACAAATTATGTGCGGGTCATTCTGTAAATCTCTCATCTCCTGTAGTGTTAATTCTATAAGTTCCTGCTTTGACAGAACGCTTGCAATATTTTGGTGGAGTATCCTAAAATTGTGTGAAGCAGGCATCGAGGTTTTAGGCACGAAAAAAAGTGTCTTCTTTAATAACTGGACGGAAATAATAAGGTATGGTTCCTTTTTTAGGTTTTTCAGAAGGAATATTAGTAAGATTGTTTACTCTACATTCCTTACTGTTGCTACTAGAGAAGTAAAACGGAATGGTCCCTTTTTTGGGCTCATTTATCGTTGTTTTTGGTAAAAAGCTTAGTTTGTTACTGGTAAGGTGTTTCCTGATCTCGACTGGATCTAGAAATTTTTTTTCATAATCTTCACAATCTATTAGGTAATTTATCGATTTACAAATATCAGGCAAGTTATATTTGCTATTGTATATGAATTTACAATTTTTATAATATTTGCACATATTTTTTATACTATTGTTTAATTTATTTACATTTAGGTTGTCATTTTTGAATACATTTAAAATAATAATACTATTTTTATCAAATGTCATAAGTACCCTTTTGAGTTGAGATAATACATGTCTTATATAAAGGTCATTTTCGCCTAAACATATTACAATTTTGTCTTCTGGTCGGAGGTTAAGCTTAATACAGCATTTTACAATTTTATCACTACATGCATATGGCATCGTTTGGGCGAAGACTCCATACTTTCCATATTGTTTAGAGTTTCTTGAACGAAGTAGAGCAGCAGCCATGCCTACGCATTGTTGCGCGCCAAAGACAGCTATAGTTTTTCCCATTAAGCACTGTTGCAGGTTTGAGGTAAAGTCTGTGGTTGAATGGGTCTCAGCAGGTAATGTCAGTTTTGGTGCTCTCCTGAGAGACTGGTCTAGTCCCTGTATTTGTGTATTTAGAACCTTAATCTCTTCTTCAGCGCTTTGAAGTTCTTTTTCAAGTATAATGATTTTCTGTTTTAGTAGAGAATGAATAGGGTCGTAGTTTGTATTAGCTGGTAATCTCGGAGAGGAAGGTGTAGATGACACGTGTTGACTGAAGCGAGAATATTTTTTCTTTTTTTCAGTGTTTAGAGGGGTACTTTCTATAATTGTTGAAGACTGGCATAGCGACTTTAATATTTTAATTTCCGCGGTCAATTTGTTTAATTGTTTATTTAAGTCATTGTTTTCTAATATTCTGTTTTCTAGCTCGTTTTCTGTACTTTCTAGCTTTGCAGTCAGCTGTGCTATTGTATCCTGCATCTCAGACACTGAAGACATGTTGGTCGTGGTACCGTCTACACTTTTTGAATGTTTATTTGGTGACGTGTCCGTTTCGTATGAAGTATCGTAGTCGGTAAGAACGTGAGAATCTTGTGTAGGAGGTGATTGGTTTTGTTTCTTTATGCAGGTTTCCTGGGACGACTTTTCAGTAGTACAAGCCGTTTTCTTCCGTATTGTTATGTTACATATATCTTTAGAACTAATGGCCATTTTTTTAATACATGTCTTGCAACGCCATCTGTTTTTGGAGTCTTGATCCATTAGTCGATATGTTTGCTCCGGATAACCATCGCAATCTGGTTCATATCTATTTTTGCAAATACAGCACATCGCGGTTTTAGTTATGTTCACATTCTTCTTGCATTTAAAACATACTACGAGTTCTGGGATCTTGCGGCCACTATTGGTAGTAAAGCGCGTAGGTTGAGGTGCCATATCTGATAGCAATGCTGTCCAGTATACTGAGAGGCTAATTAGTTCTAGGAAGTAAAACTAGGTGTCGTTAGTATCGATTGATTGAAATATTAAATCATAGAAATGTAGGTGACTATCGTTCGATGTAATAGCGCTACTCAGCGATAGATGGCGCTGTTATAAATTTCGCAATGGAATGACTAACAGTTTTTTTTGAATAACGGTATGAAAATTAATAACTTTTAAACAAACTCGAATCTAAGTCCAATTAGATAACATTCATCAAACAGAGTGATAATCAGATGAAAAAGTTCTATCATTATTCACTGCAATGTTAATATCACTCAGTTTTTTGTTGTTTTAACACGTTACACTCTATTGTTTATAAAGTCACAATAATTGCACTTTCCCGGAAGATAACATTATATGCTCTTCATTCACACTTATTGCACTTAATTTTTAGGTTCTTTCTTTAATTTTCACACTATCATTATTTATTTACAAATTTTAAATACGGACTCGATGCGAACTGTGCCACTAGCGACACCTACCCCTATATTATATATATTTTTTTATAAAATTATAAACTAGCGCTTCACCGCAATCCCGCCTGATGGTAAGCACTGATGCAACCGTTGATGGTAAAACGCGCTAGTTTATTAAGGGCCTATTCACTCTAGCCTTGAAGACACTCAAATTGTAGTGTGACGGAAACACCGACGCTGGCAAATTGTTCCAATCCCTCGATGTACGCGGTATAAAGGACGAAGCGAAACGCTTCGTCCGGATCGATATTGATTGATTGTTGGTGAACATAATTTTCTTGCAGTTTTCCAAGTGATGATGGAATTCGAGAATAATGGGCTGAAGTTATTCCAAACTAAAACAAGGTTTTATACATTTGCAGTATGATGGTAGACAATTTTTTGTCTTTCAAGTGTATTGTATTTGTTACGTCTGTAACACTTTGTATAAATAAATGTGTTGATTTCTTGAACATGGCTTTTTGTTATTTTTTAATTATATTAAGCAGCGTAGCGCGCCGCGTCGTCCACTTATCACAGCGGTGCGTGCGTGACTACTAGCTAGACTGCTAGCTAGAGTACCGAAAGGAATTGAGGCGCGTGGGCGTGGGTATGACTTGCGTTCCAAGGGTTTCTATTAAGTCAACGTACTGAAAACGTTATTCACTAAATTCATTTTGCATTTTATATATATCAATATTGCCTTTTACAGCATGTAATTTAATAAATATTTTCGAAGATATTACAGAGACATTGAGGCTACGGCGCACAGGGACAACGCGAGCCTGTAACTGTCCCTATGTATGTTTAGATCTTTAAAACTTAGTAACGGGATGCGCTTTTCTTTAGTAGATAGAGTGATTCAAGATAAAGTTATATATACCTAACATAATACATTTATTCGAGCGAAGACGGGTCGGGTCGCTAGTATACAATATAAATATAGTTCATGTTTTGTTTTGTAGCTACCTCTTACTGTTATTAGTATTTTACTCAAAACAATTTTGAAGTTTATTAAATGTCCCAATTTTCTTATGAACTGTGTACACCCTACTAGAAAGGGACACAGGGGTCATTCGTACGTTTCTCTTTCTAGAAACGCCTTTGCCGGTTCGTTAGCGTTCTAGGTATTTATGCAAATTCTTTGGTAATATTATAAATCGGAAAGTGAGTATGTTTGTTCCGCTTTCACGCCGCAATTACTAAGCCGATTGTTTTGAAATTTTGTCCGAAGTCCGGATTAAATAATAGGGTACTTTTTTATCCCGGAAAAAAAATATATTCACGAGGGAAATCCAAAAGCGCGATATAACCGATCTCTACGCGAGCGAAGCCGCGGGCGGAAAGCTAGTTTAAAATACGTGAGAAAAATTTGTTCAAAACTACCTGTTTTAGGAAAAAAAATATTGTCAACAATTGAAGAAATTTTCTACCATTTTGGAATCCTTATCGAGTGCGTCAAGTTTTGCAGTTACTTGCCAAACTCGAATAGTACATTTTTTTTTCAGTACAGTTTGTAATATAATTTAAATAAAAAGGCATATTCTTCTAATCTAATTCTTCTAATTCTTACAGAGGCGACCGCTGTGAGGGAACCAAAACAGGACACACGAAGAACAAAGGAAAAAGATGCAATAACAACAGGCGATCAAGCTACCAAAGGCGAATCAGGCTCGAAAGTTATCTGGACAACCCAGAAATGGACGTCCAAGCCTAACGCATATTTCAAAAAGCCTTACATTCGGAGTAGTTTTAATAATGCAAAAAAAGTGTATAAGTGTCATATTTGTCAACGTAATTTTAGTCTAAAGAGGAGTTTAACAGTGCATATGCGTACACACACTGGTGAGAAACCTTATCAGTGTGATATTTGTCAACGTAATTTTAGTGGAAAGGGAAGCTTAACAGTGCATATGCGTACACACACTGGTCAAAAACCTTATCAGTGTGATATTTGTCAACGTAATTTTAGTGAAAAGGGGAATTTAACAGTGCATATGCGTAAACACAATGGTGAAAAACGTTATCAGTGTGATATTTGTCAACGTAATTTTAGTGAAAAGTGGAGTTTAACAGTCCATATGCGTACACATACTGGTGAAAAACCTTATCAGTGTGATATTTGTCAACGTAATTTCAGTAAAAGGGATTATGTAACAAAGCATATGCGCACACACACTGGTGAAAAACCTTATCAGTGTGATATTTGTCAACGTAATTTTAGTGAAAAGGGGAATTTAACAGTGCATATGCGTACACACAATGGTGAAAAACCTTATCAGTGTGATATTTGTCAACGTAATTTTAGTCTAAAGAGGAGTTTAACAGTGCATATGCGTACACACACTGGTGAGAAACCTTATCAGTGTGATATTTGTCAACGTAATTTTAGTGGAAAGGGAAGCTTAACAGTGCATATGCGTACACACACTGGTCAAAAACCTTATCAGTGTGATATTTGTCAACGTAATTTTAGTAGAAAGGGGAATTTAACACTGCATATGCGTACACACAATGGTGAAAAGCCTTATCAGTGTGATAATTGTCAACGTAATTTTAGTGAAAAGGGGAGTTTAACAGTGCATATGCGTACACACACTGGTGAGAAACCTTATAAGTGTTATCTATGTAAAAATATTTTTTCCCATAGTAGTGCTTTAAAATTGCATATGCGTACACATACTGGTGAAAAACCTCATCAGTGTGATATTTGTCAACGTAATTTCAGTAATAGGGGTTATGTAACAAAGCATATGCGCATACACACTGGTGAAAAACGTTATCAGTGTGATATTTGTCAACGTAATTTTAGTGCAAAGTCGAATTTAACAGTGCATATGCGTACACACACTGGTCAAAAACCTTATCAGTTTGATATTTGTCAACGTAATTTTAATAGAAAGGGGAGTTTAACACTGCATATGCGTACACACAATGGTGAAAAGCCTTATCAGTGTGATAATTGTCAACGTAATTTTAGTGAAAAGGGGAGTTTAACAGTGCATATGCGCACACACACTGGTGACAAACCTTATAAGTGTGGTATTTGTCAACGTAATTTTAGTAACAAGAGCAATGTAACAATGCATATGCGTACACACACTGGTGAAAAACCTTATAAGTGTCATATTTGTCAACGTAATTTTAGTGAAAAGGGGAGTTTAACGGTGCATATGCGTACACACACTGGCGACAAACCCTATAAGTGTGATATTTGTCAACGTAATTTTAGTGTAAAGGGAAGTTTAACATTGCATATGCGTACACACACTGGCGAAAAACCTTAGAGTTTTGATATAATATATGTGAACAACCATGGTAAATACCTATATCCGTATATAAAATCAATGGTTCAATCGCTCTCGCTCGTGTTATTTTTAATAAATTTTTTTTCCTATTTTTATTCTGGATTTTTATTATGAATGCCCAATCTTGTCTTTTTTTTCTAATTTTAGAACTTGTATTAATCATTCACAAGTCACAATGTATTTCTTTCTATTTGTATTGTCAAGTTATACTCGTATGTATTATACTGTGGTTTGTAATTGAAGGAATACAAGTTTTAAGAATCTTTTCTACTATCGTATCTTTTGTGATATTGCCATCATTTATTTATGGCAAATTTATAATGCTGATAACTTATTGGTTTTAGTATATTTTGGTGTTTTGTTAAGTAAACACAATGCACTTCCGTGCGGCATTGGACAGAATTGGTGGGATTGCAAGGCGGCTGTTTCGTTTTATACAGAGCGAGCACTATGTTGGTCATACATGTCCCACCGATCATTTCGAGTGGTGGTCGACGGGGCGCTGTCCAGCACCCACCTGCTGTACTATCAGCAAAAGCTACGGCTGACCATTTGAGAAAAATTTTTGCTTGCATGAGCTGACCACAAGGCGATCCGCCACTTTTTCTATTTGACCAATGACAGAGAAAGGTCCATTTTTTACTAATTGGCCACCTTTTGTATACCCAATTTTATGCCTTGCGAGGTAAGTCAGTTGTTTATAATTTTGTTACTTCAAATGCAACTTGTGAGTCTTACACAAACAACGTTTTTTTTTTATTTGGTGTGAGAAAGTTGTCAGTTGTGAAACGGAGTAGTATAATAAATCTAAGGGATTCTGGCTTAAATATATCTAAAATATCGAGAGAATTGAAAATATGTCGGTGAGTATTATTTATTATTTCACTTAAAAAATATTTAATATTATCTATGCAGTTCAGAAGTTTTAGAAAGGGTCTCAAAACTTTCCCTAGCTGCGTGAATAAGACAACAAAGCTTTTATGAACGGCCAATTGTCCTTGTAAAAGTAAATTAATGGTTAATATTTTTATATCCAGTAATTATGAAAAGAACTACTTATAATTTTTTCAGTTTGTGTTAACTTTTTGCATGAATACTCTTAGATTAGAATCCTCAAACATCGAGCTATAAAATGTATTTTTTTCATTTCATCGAAATACGGTGAAATTATGGCTTCGCCGATTTGATAGCGAGGGGAGTATAGAAAGGATGCCACGTATGCCACAACCGACCATACTTACACAGGAACGTGTGCAACGTATGGTCTCGGTATATGAGCAGCATCCTTTCACTGCAACGCGCGTATTTACAGAGGAGTACGACTGCACAGCCCAGACAATCAGGAATGGTCTGCGGAGTGCCGGTATAAGGAATAGGAAACCAGCGAAAAAATTATCCTAACTGAAGCTCATAAAGCAGCTCGTGTCCGATTCGCTAGAGATTACAGGGACTTTGATTTTTCACACGTCATATTTACTGACGAGAAAAGTTTTAAGTCAAGTCAGATTGGCCGACGACATTTGCCCGATCGTGCCCTGCCCTTGCGTTCTCCGGATTTGAATCCCATCGAAAAGGACAATGCCAAGTCTCCATAGAAACTTTGGCTCAATATGAATTTGTTGAATGCAGTGAATATTCTTACGTTTTTTTTGTGTGGTTTAATGTCAAAAGTATGTTTGTGATTTCCATTTTTAAATTGAACTTGTAAGAAAGAAGTTATTCAGACATTTTAAATTGGAGGTTATGCATTTCTACGCAGAGAAAATTAAAGAACAAATAAACTGATGAATAGTTTTATTCTTTTTTACCATAATCATTCATTATCATCATCATCAATTTCATTATCAAATTCGATTAACAATTCATCACGAAACTGTGCAGGGGGTTCAATATTCTTTTAGTGTCGAGCCCACCCTAAATACCATAAAATGGTCATAATGTGGGAACAGCATCCCACAGTTCATTTGCCTACCTTACAATTGCAATAATATTGTCTTATTGCCTCTCTCCCATTTAAATTGTTATCAATCAAAACCTTCACAAAATATTCTTTTCTTCTTATATGGTGACTTTGAATTTTCACTCTTAAAAGCCAAGAGCTTTGAGAGGTGTGCGTTCGCGCAGCGGAATGTTGTTGAATTTAAAGATTTTAGATATGCAGATATTTAGTGTATGACGTCGTATAATTGTGTATGGTAAAAAAAAAATTGTGCACGCAGCCATTGTGGAGAAATTCACAAAATACTGATTCCGCTGGGCGAACGTTGTCCTGGCGGAACTTTTTTTAATCCTTTGACTTTAGAAAAAAGAGATGTGTCCAAAAATTTGTGTGTATTTGTGTGTAATTGTGTATGTATGAATAAAATTTGTGCATGCATAAACTTCGGAGATATTCAAGTTTCCGCTGCGCGAACGTTTGGCCATTAGCTAGTTTTCATATAAAGCGCTTACATAGAGAGCTGTAGATTTTTACATACTTTGTTTTGAATTTGTGTATATTTGTTTAAAAAACAGATTTAGAAAAAAACGTAAGGCTTAAAAGATAAAAATATAAACGTAAAATACGCTTATTTGGTCTTAGTTCTTAAAGTATGCACTTTGGGGTCTAGATTTTCACGTTTATACAAACCTTGTAAGTGTCTGCAATATATTGCCAAGTATCAATGATGTTCCTTTAGTAATTAAAGAGTTATAGGACAATTTACCATGACATAATCACTGTTTACAAAGCAGTCAAATATCACGACATTCTAAAGGAATTGTATGGTAAAATGTATGCCAATAATTAGTGTATTCATTCAACTATTCACATGCAAAATTTCATGTCATTAAATTCAGTAATTAAAGAAATACAATTATAAAACTGACGAAGCATCGAAAACCTACATAACCCGACCAAGTTCGGATAGCTATAAAAAAGCGGCCGTGCAATATATTTAGGTAACATCCCAAAATTTACAGTATAATACCGGTATTGAATTGGTATAGGTGATAACACAATTGTTTCGATATAATATAAAGGTCATTTATTTTTGTACACCTATTTTTTTAAATGTATTTGACTATGACAAAGTAGGTACTATTTACGTAGTTATTTTATTTAAGTATGCGCTTGAGACTTGAGATATAATCTAGATATATTAATCAGGTTCAAATACAACAGCAAATTAATACGCGCGGGCCGCGGCTAATGAAAACATATTGCCCTCTCTTTTCTTCAAGGATGGAAGTACTGTTTCAAGCGGGAAGCCGCCTAACGCTCGTTGCGCGCAGCGAGTTGTCTATTGTTTCACACTAGAATATTTTTGATCAATTCATAACTACAATAGTAAGGTCCATTACAGAACGTCACTCAAAACTCCAGCTTTACTTAAGTCTCGTTTGAAGCCTTTTGATAGGTTAAAACTAGTTTTAAGTAATGCTCAAGTATTACTTAAAACTAGTAAATAAAGCTTGAGTTTTGAGTAACGTTCTGTAATACGGACCTTATACTATTTAACCAAAAGACTAGCCTTAAGCGTACCGCTTCAATCAAAATAATTCTGCATATTTTGGTGGGGTGCGGGGGAACACGCTCACTTAAATAAGTCACAACCAGTACAACAGTATCGACCATCAATTAAAAAATCGATTGAAGAAGTAGTTTTTTTTTTAAGTTATTAGATTGTTTGATCCACTAAATTTGCAAAGGGGAACGCTCGTCTAGTGCATTGGTTAAGAAGTGTTATAAGCTACAATATGATAAATATTTACCTAAACAGTAGTACTTACTTGTGATAATTATTTAATATCCCTGGGGGGTCTATAGTAAGAATCCTGATGCGTGAAATCTTCAATAGAAATTAGCTGTATCAATTTTGTTTGCCTAAATTAATATATCTAGATTATATCTCAAGTCTCAAGCGCATACTTAAATAAAATAACTACGTAAATAGTACCTACTTGGTCATAGTCAAATACATTTAAAAAAATATGTGTACAAAAATAAATGACCTTTATATTATATCGAAACAATTGTGTTATCACCTATACCAATTCATACCGGTATTATACTGTAAATTTTGGGATGTTACCTAAATATATTGCACGGCCGCTTTTTTATAGCTATCCGAACTTGGTCGGGTTATGTAGGTTTTCGATGCTTCATCAGTTTTATAATTGTATTTCTTTAATTACTGAATTTAATGACATGAAATTTTGCATGTGAATAGTTAAATGAATACACTAATTATTGGCATACATTTTACCATACAATTCCTTTAGAATGTCGTGATATTTGACTGCTTTGTAAACAGTGATTATGTCATGGTAAATTGTCCTATAACTCTTTAATTACTAAAGGAACATCATTGATACTTGGCAATATATTGCAGACACTTACAAGGTTTGTATAAACGTGAAAATCTAGACCCCAAAGTGCATACTTTAAGAACTAAGACCAAATAAGCGTATTTTACGTTTATATTTTTATCTTTTAAGCCTTACGTTTTTTTCTAAATCTGTTTTTTAAACAAATATACACAAATTCAAAACAAAGTATGTAAAAATCTACAGCTCTCTATGTAAGCGCTTTATATGAAAACTAGCTAATGGCCAAACGTTCGCGCAGCGGAAACTTGAATATCTCCGAAGTTTATGCATGCACAAATTTTATTCATACATACACAATTACACACAAATACACACTAATTTTTGGACACATCTCTTTTTTCTAAAGTCGAAGGATTAAAAAAAGTTCCACCAGGACAACGTTCGCCCAGCGGAATCAGTATTTTGTGAATTTCTCCACAATGGCTGCGTGCACAATTTTTTTTTTACCATACACAATTATACGACGTCATACACTAAATATCTGCATATCTAAAATCTTTAAATTCAACAACATTCCGCTGCGCGAACGCACACCTTTGAGAGAGAGACAATTGTTATCTTAGATTACTGATTGATGCCTCCCTACACACTTCTATCTTATATTGGCCACTAAAACGGATGTGCTTACCATAGTAAGATCGAGCCTGACAGAGTTGGTAGGTACCACAAGTTATTAAAATCAAATCGTGATACTCAAGCTGAGGAAACTCAGTGGCATTGCTGTTATCAACATTTGTGTTGTGCTGTTATCAACAAGTGTGTCCTTCTTCTAGTATAATTATTTTGTTTGATTGTATTAGTTTGGAACATTTTTTGTTGGATGATTTCTAGTGTAGTAGAGTGGTAGATTTTTGAGCAGCATCAAACCTGTCTGTGAGTGGTGGTCAACTATTGATTAGGGCAGCAGCGCTTTATAAAAGTAAATCATGACATGTGGTGAAGCTCTGTTGTTGAGCTTGTGTCGGAATATTTTAACCAGCTGTTAAAAAATCCCATTCATAACTTCAATCACCCCATCTGCAGATAGTAACAGCTCGAGTTTTCATACTTGCATACTTGTGTTGATACAGCAGAGGCTGTTGAAGGTTGATAAATACTTGATGATATAGGGTGTTTAAGGTCCGTTGAACAAAACGGTAACTTCTTTGCCAACATGGGTGACATATTACTTTACTATCTGTTGATCTGAGCTGTAACAAAAACAAAAATATCTTATTGCAATCAGAATAATACATATCAACCAGCAGCAACACATACAATCATTGAAAGATATTGCTTACCTGTAGTGGTGGAATCTGTTGCTCTATCACGCATCTGATAGTGTATTCTCTTTCTAAATGAGACCTACACGCAATGGATAACCGCAACCAATACAAAGATTTCGATGCAGAATGGATTCAGTTGGGAGATAGCTGCTTGTTCAATTCATAACCAACCGTAATAACAAACAACACTGTCATTTGGAATCTAAAACAAACAAAATACAGTTATGTTACAATTCAACATTTAGCTCGGCTAAAATAGTTTACATTCTGTTAATATGAATCGTACTTTACCTCAGAAAGTGAAGTCCATTCCCGTAACAATGAACAATTAAATTCGAAAAAAAAATCAACCGAACAGTATACTCCGACAACAACACAAGATGTGTCAATGTCAGACTGTCAGTTTAGACACGCGTGCAGGGTTGCTATTACAAGATTATTATGTAATCGATCGCAGATGAAAAATCGAGATCTAATCATCTATAACACTATTAACTGTAAAATAGAACGAAAATATAAACAAGAAAGAGAATAATGAGGCGGTAAATAAAAAGTAGAGTATTTTTTTTTTATTTAGAATTATCTAAATAACAAAAAATATTTTTAAAATACAATTATCGATTACAGCGGCAGGAATTTATTTATTTAGCGTAATCGATTAAAGTGGCAAGATTGGCAACATTTTTTTTATTTAAATCAGGAATATAAGAACTCAAATTAATTACTTATTAAAATGATTTTTTATTGGATAAGATCCCGTAAAATACTAAACATATTTCTTTAATTTTGTATTTTATATTTAAATTATAGGAGGTAAGAACTTTGTGAATTCGTGAGTTTAATTATAAAAGTTGTGTAGGCCGAAAGTTGACATTCTCCTTTATGGGCTATAATGGTTCAACGATGGGATTCAAGATCTGAGAGAACAAAAGAGGCGTTAGTTGCACATGTTGACGAGATGTGGGAATCCTCCGCTCTTTTACTATATTTTTTGTAAGTAAGTAGAATAAGAGTTGAGTTTGTAAGTTGTAGTATTAAGTATTTAAAAAGTATTTTTTGGAATGTGTAGTATAATAATTTTAATTATCCTTATTAATGACTTCAAAACTATGTCTTAGCTATAGATCGATATTATATCTATTAAAATTGTAATTTATCTTGCTTTGTGTCACGAATGTTTTTTTTTTTCATTATCTAAATTGTATTTATTGTGTTGTCAGTAAGTTGTCTTTAAGAGATTGGTTTCGTTTTAAACTTTATTTAAGCTATACCTATATTCTTTCTTATATTTTATAATAAATAATTCGGAATAACGTTAAAACACTTATTTTACTCGCATTTGACAGTAAATTTATTTAAAACCGTTGTTCTGAACGACTGACACTAACAGCACATTAATTGTGTTACACATTATTTATTACTCTCAATTTAAATCATTTCGGAGCATACCCTATTGCTAAATATCTTCGGTAAATGTGACAACAACGTTAACAACACAATGTAGTTCAACGACGGTCAAAAAGAGTCTCATTGTTAACCGACTTCAAAAAAAGGAGGGGAGTCTCAATTCGTCGGAATCTTTTATTTTTTTACAGATAGATAATGTGTTATGCAATCACCCTACTGAACGATAAGTTTATTTACCGTTAAATACTTAATAATTAGTTTTTATTGAAATATCAACTAATTTCAATCGAGCGGTAGGTAGGTACTCCCATCGCCACCGCCCCTTCGTGCTGCCGTTCGCGCGTCGGAGCCGCATAACCGCGCAGATCATCGTGGGTGCAGGACGAAGATCAGAATATTCTTGGCAGTGTCTTTGAACAAACAGGTCAAAACCGTATTAACTTCATACACGCGGATAGGCGCGTAACCTGGGAGAAGGGGTGAACTTTCAAGTAGATCAATGCGGTCTTCAGTCTCAAGTTCATCATCGGAACTACTGGCGCTGTCAGATATAGGTACGTACTACTGTAATAAGGCCTTAAAGAATCAGGTGCAACCAGGCCTATTAAAAGCTTAGTAACCTCGGATCCTATATCTATTTCATTGCTCACGACCTTGATTACAAGATATGGACCTGAGTAAATTTCGTCTAGCATAGTGTTAACTTTTGTGGCACAGCTTGTCGATGTTTGTCGGCAAAGAACTAAATCACCCTTTTTATTGATATGGCTTGTTTTGAGTTTCTTGTCAAAGTTACGTTTCATCCTATCGATTGCTAACTTTAACTGAGCACGATCTGGTTGTGTCTAACCTCCACTGGCTCACTAATGGTTTATCAGTAGTAATATCGCTACGTGGCCTAGAACGTTTGGCAAACATCAAATCATAAGGCCTAGCTAGAGGATGTACTTGCATTTCCCGCATATATTATATATTGTTGATACCCCAGAGAATGTCAGGTAAGCTGTTGGCCCAATTATTTGCAGCTTCGCGAGAATCCGTGGCAGACAACGCATTCAATATGGTTTGGTTGGTGCGTTCCACTTGCCCATTGGCTCGTGGGCATGCAACGAGTTGGAGACATGCTTTTTTAAATATTTACTGATGAAAACCTTCCCATGATCACTCACATGTTTATCAGGGTATCCAAATGAGCTAAATATAATTTAAGTTCCTTACAGTTTTGCAAAAGAGGCCTAAATGATCTACATGCACCATAAACATAGTGTTACGAATGCACCTTATGTCGAGGGCATAAGGTTCAATATCGCGTGACATGCAGTGCGTAACTTTTAAGCTCTGTAACTCGAGATCTAGACATTGTCTAGGTGTAATATAAAAACGCATTCCTAGACTTAAGGTGGCCTATTGAATGGTACAGGTTTTATCAATTTTGTCAACAAAGTGACGACATCGAAATTTCTAGAAACCCGTTTCCGGGAATTACTGTAGGTACCTACTGAATGTACTCGAAGTTATGCGCTATTATTATTACGTCTAGACGATTCTGGAATGTTCGATCAGCTGGCCTATATATAGCGCCGTGACGCCGACGCCGAGTCAGTCTACACTTGACTACCGATACGAAAACAGCGACACTTAAGAAGCGATCTTTGAGAATACCTACTGCGACAACTGTAACGAGAACTGTGAGTACTACGTGAAGTAACATTTGTAGTGTTATTGTGTGTTTACGACACGGACTTCGTGGACGTAAGGGAAGACTTCGGTGCAACATCAGCAACATTCTACTTGTCATTGCCTACAATCGACTGTATCTTCGTTGCCAATAAACATCGCAACCCTTAACCGGCGTTTTAGTACCCCTAGCCCGTAACAATTGGTGTCAGAAGCGGAATGCCGGTCACGCCAAGGGAAGAAGAAAGAGTTCGTACGCGACGACAAGCAGCGATGGATTTGGCGCGTCAAGAGGAAGAATCGCTTGGTGTCCCTGCACCCGAAACAGAAACGGCCGTCGTAACACCTATAAGTGCGCCTACTACCACCACTATTCCCGGAAACAGTGGATGTGATTTATCGGCGTTGCTGGCTCATTTAACGGTGCAAATAAAAGGTATGGCAGAATCCCAGGCAAAATCCCTGACAGAAATCCAGGCAAAAATAGACAAATCCCAGGCAGAAACCCAGGCACAAATTATTAAAAGTGTAGCAGAATCCCAAGCAAAATCCCAGCAATTAGTATTAGAACTTAATGAAAAGTGGGAAACAACTAAAGAAGATGTCAACGAGCTTAAAATAAAAACAGCACAAGATACCCGCATGGACCAGCAAGAAGCTCGTATCGAGGATCATGATGCGCGTATCGAGGATCATGATGCGCGTATCGAGAAACTAGATAGTACCATCATGGAGTTTGGGAAAGAAATAGAGAGAGTACAAAAAGGAGGTATTAAAGGTGTGATACCTGTACCTAGTGCTTTGCCGACGTTCAAAGTACCTCACTTTGACGGAACAACGTCATGGGTGGCCTTCCGTCTACAGTTTGAAAAGGTTGCTAAAGGCAACAACTGGGACGACGATCAAGCGGTAACCGCTCTTACGCTTGCTCTGCGTGGTGATGCGGTACAAATCCTCGAAAATGTTTCCGGCGATTGCAATACCCTAGCCTGTCTGTTAGAAGCGTTGGAGTCTAGATATGGAGAGAAACACCTCGAACATGTCTACAGGGCTCAACTCCGCGACCGCACACAGAAGAGCAGTGAGGGTTTGCAACAATGGGCAACGGAAATAGAACGTATTGTTCGGAGGGCGTATGCATCAACGCCGGGATTGATTGATGCTACAACGGTGCAAGCTTTTACCGATGGAATCCGAGATGCGGAAGTCAGGGCTGCAGTTCGTCTGGGCCACCATCAGACTCTGAAGGCAGCCTTGACACACGCTCTAGAGGTGGAAGCAGTACGCCAAGACGGCCGACAACACCACCGTATTCGTGAGGTCACCGCACCAATAAAAACCCGACAAGGACCAACCTGCTATGAGTGCGGCGAAAAGGGGCATATTCGGATCAATTGTCCCAGAAAGTCTAAGGGAAAAAGTACTTCTGGGACACAGGTGGACGCAGAGGATTTAAACTAGAAACAGCCAGGGCTATGGGGCGAGTACTGGCTGGTCGTCACGAAGCCCCTATTATAACAGTATCACAAGTGGGTGACGGAAACAGTCTCATTATAGAAGGTGAACTGAATGGTAAATCCTGCAGTTTCACATTGGATACTGGTGCATCAAGAACTATTGCACGACCAGAGCTATTTCCACGGACCATAGTATGGAAAAGAGGACCTTCACAATGCCGGTTACAAACTGCCACCGGCCAACCAGTACTCGTCCTTGGTGAAACGAATGTGACCTTGAAAATGGGTGATAAGACATTTACACATCCTGTTTTAGTAGCAAATATTACAGATGATTGCATAATAGGACTGGATTTTCTGAAGAAACAACAGTGCGTCCTTAATGTAGCAAAAGGAGTATTGAGTTTTCCAGAACAAGAAGTATTTCTTCAAGGTGCAAAACAAGGGTCAGCGTATTGTTTAAGGAAAACGGTATTACCACCAAGGTCAGAAACTTTAGTAGATATTAGATTTTCACCAATAGGATGCCGCAAACGTTGCATTATAATAGAAGACTCTGGAGATCACTCAGACTGGATAACGGCGAGGACACTGATGATGATTTCCGATAAACCAAAAATACGCATAATCAACGTTAGTAACAAAGAAATAATTCTCGAAAAGAATCGCGTGGTGGGTGTGTGCGATAATGTAGCATCTTTGAGAAAAACAGAGGTGCACGAAAAGGAACGTGATAAGAAGTGGCAGGAACATGTATCGACACTACTCGAAATTTGTAAGGGCAATTTGAACAAGTTCGAAAGTCACAAAGTTAAGCAACTGTTACATAACTTCCATGACATCTTCGCGAAGACTGACGGTGACGTGGGAAGGACCGGGCTAGTTAAACACCATATAGATACGGGTGATACACAGCCGATAAGACAGAGACCACGTCGTATTCCCTTTGCAAGAGAACAGGAAGTCACGGAAATGTTAAGAGATATGGAGAGAAACCGGATTATAGAAGCATCCACCAGCCCTTGGTCATCTCCAGTTGTACTAGTCAAGAAAAAGGATGGCAGTACAAGATTTTGCGTTGACTACAGGATGTTGAATGATGCCACGAAAAAGGATAGTTATCCTCTGCCACGTATAGATGACACTTTGGACTTGCTAAGTGGCATGAAATGGTTCTCCACAGTTGACCTCAAAAGTGGATACTGGCAGGTGGAAATCTGTCAGCAGGATAAAGAAAAGACCGCATTCTCCACTGGTCCTGGGAACGGTCTCTGGCAATTCAATGTCATGCCTTTTGGACTGTGCAATGCTCCAGCTACATTCGAGCGCCTAATGGAGCGCATTTTGGTGGGGTTGCTTGGTGATGCATGCCTGGTCTATTTGGATGACATCATCATTATGGGACGAAGCTTCGAAGAGCACCTACGCAATTTGGAGAAAGTGTTCCAAAAACTGCGTGAAGCGAATTTAAAACTCAGTCCTAGTAAGTGTACACTATTCCAGAAAGAGGTTGGATACTTAGGACACATTATTTCGGCGCAAGGAATTCGAACAGATCCTGAAAAAATAAAAGCCGTGTCGAAGTGGCCTACTCCTCGTAACAAAACTGAGGTACGCTCTTTCTTGGGTCTGTGTGCATATTACCGTCGGTTTGTGAAGATCTTCTCCGAGTTAGCGAAACCGTTGCATCGTTTAACAGAGGAAAAGTGTCAATTTGAATGGAATCCTGACTGCGAACAGGCATTTGCGCTACTCAAAACTCACTTGTGTGAGGCTCCTGTATTAGGTTACCCTAGTCGGGAAGGCCGATTTCTGGTGGACACGGATGCCAGCAATGTTGGCATTGGAGGAGTTCTCTCTCAAACACAAGGAGATCGGCAGGTCGTTATTGCATATTTCAGCAAATGTCTTTCCAAGCCAGAAAGAAATTACTGTGTTACCCGCCGAGAACTTCTAGCCGTTGTTAAGACCTTACAACACTTCAAGAAATATTTGATTGGGAGACAGTTTACACTTCGCACCGATCACGCTGCCTTACAGTGGTTGCTTCAGTTCAAAGACCCAGAAGGACAAGTAGCAAGGTGGATAGAGCAGCTGCAAGAATTTGACTTTGTCACTGAACATCGAAAAGGCAAGTCACACAATAATGCTGATGCTTTATCTAGACGGCCTTGCGAAGAATCTTGCCGACATTGTGCCAAACAGGAAAAGAAAGAGAACGTAAGGATTATCCAGGTGAACGCTTTGGATGAAGACTGGGATAATCGATCATTGGAAGAGGCACAATGGGGAAGATAGTGACTTGAAGACAGTAATGGAATGGAAGAAACGTGGCCAGAGGCCCACTTGGAGTGAAATATCAGCGCTTAGTCCAACAGCAAAAAGTTACTGGGCTCAATGGGACAGCCTGATAATTGATAATGGAGTTATGAAGAGGAAATGGGAATCACCCAGTGGACAGGAGGTCACCTTACAGATAGTTGTCCCCTGCGATGAAGTCGCATCAGTGCTAAAGCAGGTGCACGACGGAGTATCCGGAGGACATCTAGGAGTGAAGAAAACCTTGGAGAAGGTGAGAAAAAGATTTTATTGGGTGCATTGTCGCGAAGATGTAGAGGACTGGTGTAGGAAATGTGTAGCCTGCTCCTCAGTAAAGGGACCGCAAACGAGAGCCAGAGGTCGGCTGAAAGTGTACAATGTTGGTGCACCATGGGAAAGAGTTGCTGTCGATATAGCTGGACCATTCCCTATTACTGAAGAAGGGAATAGGTATATCATCGTCATGCAAGACTATTTCAGCAAATGGCCAGAAGCTTTTGCAGTACCCAATCAAGAAGCTCATACCGTTGCCAAAAAGCTAGTTCACGAGGTGTTCTGTCGATTTGGCGTCCCCTTGGAGTTGCACTCTGACCAGGGTAGAAACTTCGAGTCTTCACTATTTCAAGAGGTTTGCCAACTACTCGGGATACATAAGACTCGTACAACACCATATCACCCTCAGTCAGATGGAATGGTCGAAAGATTCAACCAGACGCTAGAGAATCATTTGGCCAAAGTAGTGGAAGAACACCAAAGGGATTGGGACCAATATATTCCACTCTTCTTAATGTCATACCGCTCTGCAACACATGACAGCACAAATTGTACACCGGCAAAAGTTAACTTCGGCCGAGAAATTAGATTACCCATAGATGCACTTACCGGAACACCCCCCGATACCCCTATCCTAGCCGTCGACTATGTGGCCGACCTACGACGTAAACTAGATGGAATACATGAGCTAGTGAGAGAGAATGGTCTGAAAACCAGCGAGAAAATGAAGATCCGATACGACCGCAAAGCTAACGTGCCCGGATTTGAAGAGGGAACTTTGGTATGGTTACATAATCCCATTAGGAGAAAAGGAAAGAGTCCGAAATTTCAAGCAAAATGGGAGGGTCCGTACACGATAGTAACCAGGATAAACGATGTCACCTACCGGATAAGGAAAGGACCTAGAGGGAAGCTGAAGATCGTACACGTAGACCGCCTAGCTCGCTATTATGGATCAAATCATGCTCGGGACGAGCACGACCAAGAAGGGGGCAATGTTACGAATGCACCTTATGTCGAGGGCATAAGGTTCAATATCGCGTGACATGCAGTGCGTAACTTTTAAGCTCTGTAACTCGAGATCTAGACATTGTCTAGGTGTAATATAAAAACGCATTCCTAGACTTAAGGTGGCCTATTGAACGGTACAGGTTTTATCAATTTTGTCAACAAAGTGACGACATCGAAATTTCTAGAAACCCGTTTCCGGTAATTACTGTAGGTACCTACTGAATGTACTCGAAGTTATGCGCTATTATTATTACGTCTAGACGATTCTGGAATGTTCGATCAGCTGGCCTATATATAGCGCCGTGACGCCGACGCCGAGTCAGTCTACACTTGACTACCGATACGAAAACAGCGACACTTAAGAAGCGATCTTTGAGAATACCTACTGCGACAACTGTAACGAGAACTGTGAGTACTACGTGAAGTAACATTTGTAGTGTTATTGTGTGTTTACGACACGGACTTCGTGGACGTAAGGGAAGACTTCGGTGCAACATCAGCAACATTCTACTTGTCATTGCCTACAATCGACTGTATCTTCGTTGCCAATAAACATCGCAACCCTTAACCGGCGTTTTAGTACCCCTAGCCCGTAACAATAGGCTCCGTGGATTTGGAAATAGGAAACAATTTGCCTTGTTTCTTTCCATGTTCGCCCTTACCGTAGGCACAATGAAAGCAAGCATTAACATACTTTTGAATAAAGCGAGTCGTTTTAGGAAACCAATAATCTTTTTTATTAAATCTTTATGTCTTTGGGTACCCACATGCACTATATCATCGTTGTGCATGGACCAGTCTACATCGAGTTAATGCTGGCACTACGAGGCGATTACCATACAATGGCGCCGATTCTGTTGTTCACAAACTAAACTAATTTTAAGTTAAGTGCATCTTTTTCTTTCCATTTCTATAAGAAAAGGACAGAAGATAAAATGTCAGTTTAGACCTGTCAAATTAGTGCGCTCCTGACGTAAACTGGCGTTTTTTTAGTCGTCATGTTTATAATCGCGTCTAAACTGTCTATGGAACATCGTATTTTGACAGGATTAAATTAAAATGTTATCATCTATCCTTTTCTTAACGAAATGGAAAGAAAAAGATGCATATAACTTAAAATTAGTTTAGTTTGTGAACAACAGAATCGGCGCCAATGTCTTTCTATATACCCAATATTATAAAACGAAAAACAAACGATCACCGGTCTGGACTATACTTGTTGCAAACATAAGCAGATCTTAAAAATATTTTGCTCAAAAAGTAGATAATCAGTGATCACTATGTGACATAGTACTGACAACATCACATCAAGCTACTACAGGGTGTCAAATTTCTTTATTAGATTTTCAACTTTTTCTCTAAAGTACTAGGGCTCAAGGTTGATTGGGAATATTTGACATTTTTGGCTGGCTTGACCTGCTGCCGTCCGTACATTTAAAAACAAGTTAATACGGCTGGCCAATTAGTAACCAAAGTACCCTCTTATGTACTGATTATCTACTTTTTGAGCAAAATATTTTTAAGATCTGCTTATGTTTGCAACAAGTATAGTCCAGACCGGTGATCGTTTGTTTTTCGTTTTATAATATTGGGTATATAGAAAGACATTGTATGGTAATCGCCTCGTAGTGCCAGCATTAACTCGATCTAGACTGGTCCATGCACAATGATGATATAGTGCATGTGGGTACCCAAAGACATAAAGATTTAATAAAAAAGATTATTGGTTTCCTAAAATGACTCTCTTTATTCAAAAGTATGTTAATGCTTGCTTTCATTGTGCCTACGGTAAGGGCGAACATGGAAAGAAACAAGGCAAATTGTTTCCTATTTCCAAATCCACGGAGCCTATGTTTATGGTGCATGTAGATCATTTAGGCCTCTTATGCAAAACTGTAAGGAACTTAAATTATATTTAGCTCATTTGGATACCCTGATAAACATGTGAGTGATCATGGGAAGGTTTTCATCAGTAAATATTTAAAAAAGCATATCTCGAACTCGTTGCATGCCCACGAGCCAATGGGCAAGTGGAACGCACCAACCAAACCATATTGAATGCGTTGTCTGCCACGGATTCTCGCGAAGCTGCAAATAATTGGGCCAACAGCTTACCTGACATTCTCTGGGGTATCAACAATATATAATATATGCGGGAAATGCAAGTACATCCTCTAGCTAGGCCTTATGATTTGATGTTTGCCAAACGTTCTAGGCCACGTAGCGATATTACTACTGATAAACTATTAGTGAGCCAGTGGAGGTTAGACGCAACCAGATCGTGCTCAGTTAAAGTTAGCAATCGATAGGATGAAACGCAACTTTGACAAGAAACTCAAAACAAGCCATATCTATAAAAAGGGTGATTTAGTTCTTTGCCGACAAACATCGACAAGCTGTGCCACAAAAGTTAACACTATGCTAGACGAAATTTACTCAGGTCCATATCTTGTAATCAGGGTCGTGAGCAATGAAATAGATATAGGATCCGAGGTTACTAAGCTTTTAATAGGCCTGGTTGCACCTGATTCTTTAAGGCCTTATTACAGTACCTACGTACCTATATCTGACAGCGCCAGTAGTTCCGATGATGAACTTGAGACTGAAGACCGCATTGATCTACTTGAAAGTTCACCCCTTCTCCCAGGTTACGCGCCTATCCGCGTGTATGAAGTTAATACGGTTTTGACCAGTTTGTTCACAGACACTGCCAAGAATATTCTGATCTTCGTCCTGCACCCACGACGATCTGCGCGGTTATGCGGCTCCGACGCGCGAACGGCAGCACGAAGGGGCGGTGGCGATGGGAGTACCTACCTACCGCTCGATTGAAATTAGTTGATATTTCAATAAAAACTGATTATTAAGTATTTAACGGTAAATAAACTTATCGTTCAGTAGGGTGATTGCATAACACATTATCTATCTGTAAAAAAATAAAAGATTCCGACGAATTGAGTCTCCCCTCCTTTTTTTGAAGTCGGTTAACAATGAGACTCTTTTTGACCGTCGTTGAACTACATTGTGTTGTTAACGTTGTTGTCACATTTACCGAAGATATTTAGCAATAGGGTATGCTCCGAAATGATTTAAATTGAGAGTAATAAATAATGTGTAACACAATTAATGTGCTGTTAGTGTCAGTCGTTCAGAACAACGGTTTTAAATAAATTTACTGTCAAATGTATTTTAATTTGTTTTGAAAAGCCCAAATATACAAAATGATTTGTAGTAAAAGGCTAAGTTTACAGAAAATCAGTTCTTTTGTAAAATAAAACAACAAACAACAGTGACAAAATTTTTATTTAAACAAAGTCATAACACAACAAATTAATGTAACCATTGTTATTATTCTATTTATATCTGAAGATACAACTTATTAGTAAAAAAAAAACTTAAAACAAATGTATACAGTTTTTGAAGTACGGTCAGTGACACCTGTCCGCTATAACACTCGGGATGCTGTTGATACTCACGCGCACCATGTGCAGGATCTCGACGAGAAACCATCAATGTGTGCGTGACTATGTCTCCATGAACATGGCGGACTGGTTGCAAAACGGAGTGAGTCTCTGCAACATCCTGAATGCGTACTCGTATTGAACCCGTAGAACATTGACAGCCTATTGCTTATAAACAATGCGTAGGAAGCTGGAGTAAAATGTCTGATACAAGAATTTAATTAGGTAACTTCTTTTGACCTGGTGAAGCTCGCGGGAAATGAATGCGGGCAGCATAAGGCCGGTCATTGTGGAAAGCCATGGGGGGAGGTCTTTGCCCAGCAGTCGGCGTTAACCTCCCACGTCGTCTCTAGAAGTTAACCTCTTTTACAACGGTCAAACAGAGTACAAAGTATAGGCTTGTCCGTCAACGTTCTGCGTTTAATTTTAATATCACGTTCGCAGCTCAAAGAGTCCATGATTACATGCTCCAGATGTTTGAATTCAAACAGTCTGAAATTCAGTTTTAAAAACAGTTAGAACCTTATTCGTTCTCCCATAACTAGGAGCAAAAAGCGTTACTCGCTCTTTTATTGCTGCCATGGCTGGCAGCAGACACTCTCCCATCTCAAAATGTAGGGAAATTACAGGTATTCTTGACAAATTGAGTCTGAGATCAGATTGTGGACAGTCTTAATATCACGAGCCCCTCTGAACACTTAGTAACGTTTTACTTATAACTTAGTTACATTGAAGAGTGCAACTGTGACAGCGTTACAATTGAATAGAACTGGTATTATGTTTAGGTAGTCCATTAACTATATAAACCGATGTAGCAGGTATACAATAGGGATGTATCCAAGGTATGAAAATCAAAAAAATAATTAGTCGGACTTATAGATAATAAAAAAAATTAAGACCCGTATTTTTTATTTTGTCGTAATTACCAAAAACTACTGAGATATAGCGTATTAAAGTTACAGAGTGGGGGCTAATTACGTTACGCCGTGCTATATTTTGTACCACGGCGTGACGACATGCGACATTTCAAATCAATATATATTCTTAATTATTTGAATGAAAGAAAAAATAAAAAATACGTGCTCAATATTTTTTATAAATCTATCTGATGGACTTTAAATTATTTTTTAGGATACAAGCCAATTGTTACACTGAGAGGTGTTACTCGTAGAAACTCATTCTCTCGACGGCTGGACCGCAGCAAACTGTCGCTCAAGTGCAAAATACGCTTGTACATAGCATGCATACGCCCGAATATGACATACGTTTCTCCAGTCTTCGCACATGTTAAGGCACGTCATATCCATAGGATGCAAGTAGTCATGCAAATGCCTGAAACCAGTTTCGTGGTCATCGGCCGTGCTAACGAAACCGAGTAGGGTGTTGCCTCACTCACAACCGCCGAACCCCTTCAGGGCTAAGTAGTCGACCTCCCTACTACCGCCTGGCTATACCTAGTGGATCACTCGAAAGCGTCTCATTATATTACGACAGAATATGTTGTGACAAGATATAACTTTTTCTATATTCTGACAAATTACTATATTCTGACAAATAAATTATTATGATTATTAAGGACAATTCTTTAGGTAACTCTTACTTACTCTACATTTGCAGCTAGCGCATTCCAATACTAATTCTTTCATTCCAGTTGAACCGGGTGACATCACATCAGAAAGATCATTTTTTTCATCAAATCTAATGCGGTGGGACGTGACAGTAACATATATGGAATAATTGTTACTATTCTGGATCATCTCTGCAAAAGCTACAGCCACGGGTTAGGCGAAGACGAAGAGCGAGCCCTGGCAGCTGCAACCTACGGCGGAAGTCCCTTATCCTAATTCATTTATTCCGGTTGAATCTGGAGACCCTAGATGCATCAATCTGTCCAACAAATCGAAAGCGTGGAACGCGACAATATCACTTATGGTGTGTTCATTACTGTTGCGGACGACGTTACATTATTTGTACATAGGTTAAGAAATGTAGAATAAGAATCGTTAGTGTAAGCTATAATCTGATTGGATAATAAAACGATATCTAATTGGTTGTAAGGCGGTGCGACAAGGAGTAGAGCGAGACAGAATCATCGCGTGATCAGTACTGACTCGTGATTGGGTAGTCAGAAAGCTCCTTATCGCGCCCCCGTCACTACTTGTACCTAGGTACCTACCCTAGCACTAGATATAAGAAGGTGGTTTGCTACCATTCGACGCATTCCCCAAGGATTGAGGCCACAACAGATAATTGGCCATCACTACATAAACTGTGTGGCCAATTAAGGAATACCCCAGCCCCGGTACGGCCGCTGTATAATAGCGACGGGGCGCTCAAATACGCCGCAGAGGACCGGGCGGAGGTCTTCGCCGAACATCTGGAGCGTCAGTTCCGCCCCAACCCGACCAGCGACACCGACCATGTCGCAGCAGTCGAGAAGCACCTTGGAGACTACTTCGCAGCGCCGATAGCTCCCGAAGAAGACCCTGTGTTTTTCTCGCCTGGCGCAGTCAGACGCGCCATCCTACGTACCAAGCCCAGGAAGGCCCCCGGTGCTGACGGCATCACTAATACAGCGCTGCGCCACCTGCCGTACCGCATGGTAGCGGCACTGGCGCGCCTGTTCACAGCGGTGCTGCGCACCGGGTCCTTCCCCGCTGCGTGGAAGGAAGGGCGCGTCATTATGCTGCCCAAGGCGGGAAAGAATACACTGAAGCCGGAGAGCTATCGGCCGATCACCCTGCTGCCGACAGTCTCCAAGGTGTTCGAAGCACTCCTGCTGCGACATCTCCAACCACACATCGCGCCGAGGCCAGAGCAATTTGGGTTCCGGGCGGAGCACAGCACGACGCTCCAGCTGTCGAGGGTGCTGCACCACGTCACGGCCGCACTAAACAAGAAGGAGTGCGCCGTTGCAGTACTCCTCGACATGGAGAAGGCCTTCGACCGAGTATGGCACGACGGCTTGACCTACAAACTGGCCACCTCCAGCGCGCCCCGTCGCGTTGTAAAGGTGGTCTCTACTTTCCTCTCCCACAGGACTTTCCGGGTGGTGGTCGACGGGACGCTATCCGCCCCCCGCCCAGTGCTCGCGGGTGTACCGCAGGGCAGCTGCCTGTCGCCTGCGTGCTACTCACGTTACACCGACGACATCCCCACTGCCTCGGAAGCGATGCTCGCGCTCTACGCTGACGACGCCGCGTACATCACTACATCGCTTAACGCGAAGTACGCGGCCGTCAAGATGCAGCGTGCGCTCGGGCTCCTTCCTGAGTGGCTCTCGAAGTGGCGGCTGTCGGTGAACGTGGGAAAAACGCAGGCGATTGTATTCGGATACGCGTCCCTCCCACCCCCCCTGAAACTCCTGGGAGCCGACGTCGAGTGGTCCCCCTGGGTGAAGTACCTGGGGGTGACGATTGATCGCCGGCTCACCATGGGGCCACACGTCCGCTCGGTCGCCGCACGGGGCAGGGTTGCCCGTTACCTGCTCAAACCAGTGCTCTCGTCCTGCATCCCGGCGCGCGTCAAACTGGCCGTGTACAAGCTGTACATACGGCCTATACTGACGTACGCCGCTCCGGCATGGTTCGCCCTCACTAGCGAGGCGCACCGGAAGACGCTCCGCGCGCAAGAAAATCTTGCGCTGCGGACCATTGTTGCCGCTCCTCGCTATGTGAGGAATGATGTCATCCGGAGGGATCTCAGGATCGAGAGCCTGGATGAGTTTGTGCGGCGCCTCGCGAAGGGAATGTTCGCGCGTGCCGACGCGTCCGACTTGACGCACGTCAAGGACATCGCGCCCTGGCACGCGCGCCCCCCTGACGCGAAACCCTTCCCCCGCGACCTGGTAGCGGACGAGTGACCCCCTCCACCGGACTGACGCCACAGGTGAGTCGCACCCAGGCTACACGCGGCTCATCTGACCCAATAATACTCCACCCTCTACACTCACTCGTCGCGTAGCGTGTGCTAAGTTAATATAGGCACGCTAGCGCGGCGACCAGACAGCCTCTACATCACAGACACCCTACACATACACGTGTATGCGCAGCGCGGGCAGCGGTACACGTTATCACTGGGCGGTGTTACTGTACAGTTCAATACCGCCCACACATACATCGCGACCCCTTAGCCCGGAACGTAACCGTACATAGCTGGAAACCGGACGGGCGGGGGTTTACATCCGTAATCTCTGTAGGGCGTCGAGTCGGCGCCTCTGTCGCTGGTCGTCCTCCGCTGGGCTTCCTCCAGGTAACTGGAGGTCTCACCTGGCGGGGACTGACCGCCGAGGTGCCGTGAAGCAAGCAGGACCGTGAGTGGGTTCTGTGACGCGCCTACAGAGAAACACATTGCAACCAGTTACATGACGTGCGCAACTCACGCACGTACTAAGACATATCGTACAGGCCCTTGTTGCCGACCGTATGAAGGGCCCGTAGTTACGGGTCAATTTACCCGATTCCGCGGCCGGGGGGCTTAGCCCTGGCACCGCTCGCCACGCCCCCTGACGGGGGCGTCGCGACCTCCACAGAGTCGACGCATTCCCCGCTCAGCGCTCGCCCTGAGCGCACGTGCTCCCGCGCCTACGCCGCGAACCCCCGTGCCGCTCCGTCGCGCTCGCTAGCACTCTACGTGCTTTTTAGCATACCCGCCGCATCCTCGCGCGCCCCACTGCCGCGCATCCTGCGCCGCAGACGCCGCGTTTGCTTGGCTAACACCGCCGCGTTCGATAGCCCCGCCGCGATCGTTCGCTCCGCACCCTGCGCCACAGCCCCGCCGCGCTTGCTTGGCAGCCTCCTCCGCGCCACTCGCTAGCCCCGCCGCGAACTCTCGCTCCGCTCCCGATCCCTCCACCGACCCGCCGCGTCCGTGTGCTCCGCCGCGAACCTCCTGACGCTCCGTCGCGCCGCGTCTCCGCGCTAACCGTCGCGCTCGTTAAGCCGCATCGTCGCGTTCTCGTGCCGCGCCGCCGGACTCGAAAGAGTCCGTTAGTGCTGTGTGTGAGTGTGTGTAAGTGCGGTGTAGCGACGCGTCGAGTAGTGCACCGGAGCTACGCCACCGAGACCAATAAGGTTAGTAGGGTTAGGCACACACCTCCCTGTCCGGCGACAGGGAGGGTACACACCCTCCGGGCCTCCAACCCGGAGGACTAGGTCCCATAATGTCATCCCCCCATTTTCAGGCGCTTCTCGCCATAATTAATAAGGTTCTGTTGGAAGAACCATCAATCCGCGCCAAATATGGCGATAGGTTGGCTGTCCTCCAACAGCTAGCCCCCTCCCCCCAGCCCGATGCCGTCCCCGCCGAAACCGAGGTGTCCATGGACACCGAAGTCTTCTCGGCCAAACGCCCCAACCCCATCTCCTCGGACTCCTCCGAGGAATCAACCCCGCCCACCCAGGCGTCAGACGACGACGACGAACCAGACTTTAAGGTCGTCGCCCTCAAGAGGAGGAGGAAGAAATCCTCCTCCTCCAACCAAGCCCCCAAATTGGTGGCTGCCGAGTCGGCCAGCGGCCGTCCCAGCCCCTCACCCGTCCTCCCTAAAGGGACTGACGCCCCTCGTGCCGCGTCACCCAAATCCACCCCCTCGGCCCCACGTGCGGCCTCTAAAATCCCCCCTCCCCCGCCTGTCTTCATCCAAGACAAGGCGAAGTGGCCCTCAGTGTCCGGCTGGTGCACGGAACACAAAATAGCATTCACAAATGCTAAGTCCACTCAGACGGGGATTAAAGTCTCCGTCCCATCAGCCAGGGACTTCCGTGAGCTAACAAAGCTCCTCCGCCTAAGAGGTCTGGCCTTCCACACCTACTCCCTCCCTGAGGATCGTCTCACACGCGTGGTGATCCGAAGGATCCCAAAGGAGATCCCCACTGACGAGATCAAAGCTGATCTCATTGCACAGAGGATCCCAGTCAAAGAAGTCCACCGCATGCACAAGGCGGTAAAGGGTCAGCATACGATATGATCCTAGTGATCAGTCACCCCGTCGAGGGAGCGACCCACCACCCCATATTCCTGATTAAGAGCATCTGCTCTCTATCAGGCATAATCATCGAGAAGCCGCACAAGAGCGGAACCGTTGGCCAATGCCATAGGTGCCAACTATACGGCCACTCTCAGGCACACTGCCACGCCAAGCCTAGGTGCGTCAAGTGCCTAGGCGACCACGGCACAGCAGAGTGCCCACGGCCCAAGGACCGTGCGCTCTGCACCGAGCCACCAAGCTGCGTCCTATGCGGCACGACCAGCCACACGGCCAACTACCGTGGGTGCCCCAAGGCCCCCAAGTCAACATCGCCTAAACTGGCGAAGCGCGCGAGCGCTCGCCAGCAAAGGGAGGCCCCAGCAGGCCAGACCCAGCCCCCGGTGGCTTTGAGCCCCCAGAGACCTAGTCCCTGGAACGCCTTAAACCACCAGAAGGCCTTCCCGGCCTTAGTGGCGGCCGCCCCCACGACCCCTCAATCCACCCCCGCATGGAAGGACAAGGATCCTCACATCCGACCTTCCACGGCCCAAAAGGTGGCAACAACTGCTGCTGCGGCGACAACAACCCCCGCACGCACAACCCCCGCAACAACCACCGGAAGCAACCCCCTTGACGCATTCAACGTCATCTCGGGGACCTTCCTTATTTTCATGTCCCCCCGTGCCAGGCAAATGGCAAAAGAGCTCTTGGCTGCCAGATCTGCTGGCAACCTTGAGGCCGTGATAGGCATTTACAATGCCTACCCAGAAATAACCCAGGCCCTGTCCTCCATCGCATCCAATTAATGGATTGCAGGGGCAGTAAACGAACCAAGCCCCGATCCCTGAAACTGGTGCACTTCAATGCCGATGGCATTAGAGATCAGAAATTAGAGATCTCAACATTCCTACGTGAGCACCAGATAGACATCTTCCTCGCCCAAGAGACCTTCCTCAAGCCTAGCCACCGCACACCTCTGATCGCGAACTACCGCGTAGTTCGCAACGACAGGTTGCGTTGTCACAAAGGCGGAACCCTTATTTATTTCAAAAGGGCTCTACATTGCATCCCAATGGACCCCCCACCCCACTCACGACTCGAAGTGTCAATGTGCCGTCTCGGCATGACAGGCCACCCACCTATCACATTAGTGTCGGCCTACCTCCCTCCCAGTTCCTCTGCAGAGAATCACCAACTCTTAGCAGACGACATCGCCCTACTTCTGGGGTTGAGCGACTCCGTTATAATAGCGGGCGACCTCAACGCCAAACACACCGCCTGGAATAGCACCAGGATCAACTCCAGAGGCAGACTCCTGTTTGACCTCTCTAACCGAATGAACTTCGACGTCGTGGGACCTATGACCCCCACCCATTTCCCCTACGACCCCGATCACACCCCGGACGTCCCTGACGTGGCGCTTCTAAAGAACGTCAACCTACGGTTAGACTCTACAGAAGCGCTACCAGAGCTATCGTCCGATCATCGACCAGTCGTTATCAGACTGGCTCCCCGCACTGGCCTCTCTGACCCAGGTCAAGAACCCCTTACGAAGGTGGTAACGGACTGGAGGAAAGTAAGCGATCGGCTGAAATCCTCCACATCCCCCCACCTGGACTCCATACCTGCACGCCTGGACTCTATCGCGGACACGACGACCGCGATCGACTCGTTCACGGATCACGTACAGTCAGTCCTGAACGACTGTTCAAGGGAGGTAACAGCGACAGAAGACTGCCGCTGGAAACTTCCCACTGACTTGCGTGAACTCCTGACCGAGAAGAACGCGGCTGTCCGTGCCTACAGCAACTTCCCCTGCGCGGCCAACAAAGCCCATATGCGCTATTTACAGAGAACTGTAAAAAGACGCATATCGGAGTGGCGTGAAGCCGGCTGGGATAAGATGCTGGACGAGTTAGAGCCCACCCATCTAGCCTTCTGGGAACTCCAGAGGAAGTTAAAATCCAAAGAAGTTGTCACCATGCCTCCTCTGGTTCGCCCCGACAATACCATCGCCTTCGACGACGATGAAAAGGCTGAATGCCTTGCCTCCTGCCTCGAAGCCTAGTGCTCCCCCAGCCTCCTACCAGTAGACCAAGCCCACCTCCTAGAGGTCGACGCTGAAGTAGAACGTAGGACCTCCCTCCCGCCCGTTGACGACCCGGATGATCCCCTGCCTCCCATCACTCCAGATGAAGTGCAGGACATCATCAAAGGCCTTCAACCCAAAAAAGCACCCGGATCAGACGGCATCACCAACAGAGTGGTCCGTCTCTTCCCAGCCCACCTAGTCCTCCTCTTGACCACCATCTTCAATGGTGCAATGGGGAATAACATTTTCCCACAAACGTGGAAAGAAGCCACAGTGATTGGCATTCCCAAGCCCGGCAAGTCTAAAGCCTATCCCAACAGTTACCGTCCCATCAGCTTGCTGAAAGTTCTCGGCAAAATCTACGAGAGGCTTATTTATAAGCGTCTCAGAGCTTATGCCGAGAACAAGGGCCTCATACCAAACGAGCAGTTCGGGTTCCGATCCCAACACTCTTGCCCACAACAAATCCTACGCATCACTGAACATATACACGCAGGGTTCCTGCGTGGTATGTACACAGGCGTAGTCTACTTCGATATAGCGAAAGCGTTTGACAAAGTCTGGCACAACGGCTTAATCTATAAGCTGTACAAACTCGGAGTGCCCGACCGTCTCGTTCTCATCTTACGGGACTTCCTGTCAAACCGCACCTTCCGCTATAAAATCGAAGGAGCTCTATCCTCCCCCCGCCCCATCCGTGCAGGTGTTCCCCAGGGCTCCGTGCTAGCCCCCCTTATATTCACGCTGTACACAAGCGATATCCCGAAAGGTGGTAAGGCTCAAGTCGCTCTGTTCGCAGACGACACCGCCATCTACTGCTCGGGACTCAGCCCTGACCGAATTCGACACCATCTCCAAACCGCAGTCAACAAACTGGCTGACTGGTTCAAGAAATGGAGGATCGAAGTCAACCCTCAAAAGAGTCAAGCGGTACTCCACACGAAACCGCGACTAAACGTCCCCACCCCACGACCCATCTCCATGTCTGGCGAGCTGATCCCCTGGGGGAAGCAAGCCAAATACCTAGGTGTGATTCTCGATCGTAACCTCAACTTCTCAGAGCATATTAAGGCGGTCCGCTCACGTGCCGCCTACGCTCTGGGTCGACTCCACCCCGTCCTCAACCCGCGTAGCAAACTGTCGCTCAAGTGCAAAATGCGCTTGTACACAGCGTGCATACGCCCGATTATGACATACGCTTGTCCAGTCTTCGCACATGCCAAGCCGCGTCATATCCATAGGATGCAAGTAGTCCAAAACCGTTTCCTGCGCAAAGCCACAAACGCCCCTTGGTTCGTCCGTAATGAGATCCTCCACCTCGATCTCAAAATCCCCACCATCCAGCAGTTCATGAAGCGTCTTTCCAAACGCTTCTTTGACACTGCTGCCAAGCACCGCAATCCCCTGATAGTAGCGGCTGCTAACTACACCCCCTCCACCATCTCCAAACTTTGCCGCCCAAGGCATGCCCTCTCAGACCCAGATGACCCCATAACTCTCCTCCAAGAGGCCAATAGGGTCACCAGCACAACACACAGAGCTAGACCGACCTACCGACCTCGCCGCCGAGGTCCATCGCGACGCGTTCAAAGTAGCAGCCCCCTCCCCCGTCCCTCGTCCGATGAAGGCCAGCCCGCGCCGCAGCTGAGCCTGTAAATAAAAATTCGATCCAGCCATCCCTTGCTGTTCTCTCCAGCGACGCCCTAAGCCGAGGTTTGAACCCCACAGGGGGTGCCCTTAGTGCGTAGTCGCTTAGTTTTTAGTAGCCCTGGCTGGAGGCTTTAAATTCATTTAAGGCATCCACAGGAAAGTCCGGTTAAGTAGTCACGGCCTCCTAAGGTCAACTACGAGATGCCATATCAAAAAAAAAAAAAAAAAACCATTCGTCGCTCAGCGGTCGCCCTGAGCGCAGGTGCTCCCGCGCCTACGCCGCGAACCCCGTGCCGCTCCATCGCGCTCGCTAGTGCTCTACCGTGCTTTCTAGCATCCCCGCCGCCCCCTCCCCCGTCCCTCGTCCGATGAAGGCCAGCCCGCGCCGCAGCTGAGCCTGTAAATAAAAATTCGATCCAGCCATCCCTTGCTGTTCTCTCCAGCGACGCCCTAAGCCGAGGTTTGAACCCCACAGGGGGTGCCCTTAGTGCGTAGTCGCTTAGTTTTTAGTAGCCCTGGCTGGAGGCTTTAAATTCATTTAAGGCATCCACAGGAAAGTCCGGTTAAGTAGTCACGGCCTCCTAAGGTCAACTACGAGATGCCATATCAAAAAAAAAAAAAAAAAACCATTCGTCGCTCAGCGGTCGCCCTGAGCGCAGGTGCTCCCGCGCCTACGCCGCGAACCCCGTGCCGCTCCATCGCGCTCGCTAGTGCTCTACCGTGCTTTCTAGCATCCCCGCCGCGCTCTCGCGCGCCTCACTGCCGCGCATCAGGCGCACAGCCCCGCCGCGATTCTCGCGCCGTGCTGCCGTGCACCCCGCGCCACAGCCCCGCCGCGCCTGCTTGGCAACCACCGCCGCGTACTCGATAGCCCCGTCGCGATCGTTCGCTCCACTTTGCCGCGCACCCTGCGCCACAGCCCCGCCGCGTCTGCTTGGCAACCACCGCCGCGACACTCGTTAGCCCCGCCGCGACCCCTCGCGCCGCACCGCGACCCTTGCACCGATCCGCCGCGTCACCGCGCTATCCGCCGCGCTCGCTAAGCCGCATCGCCGCGTTCTCGCGCCGCGCCGCCGGACTCGAAAGAGTCTGATAGTGTTGTGTGTGAGTGTGTGTAAGTGCGGTGTAGTGACTCGTCGAGTAGTGCACCGGAGCTACGCTACTGATACTGTAAGGTTAGTAGGGTTAGGCACACACCTCCCTGTCCGGCGACAGGGAGGGTACACACCCTCCGGGCCTCCAACCCGGAGGACTAGGTCGTAAAAATGTCCTCCCCCCATTTCCAGGCGCTTCTCGCCATAATAAATGAAGTTCTGCTGGAAGAACCATCCATCCGCGCCAAATATGGCGATAGGTTGGCTGTCCTCCAACAGCTAGCCCCCTCCCCCCAGCCCGATCCCGTCCCCGCCGAAACCGAGGTGTCCATGGTCACCGAAGTTTTTTGGTTGATTCCTCGGACTCCTCCGAGGAATCAACCCCGCCCACTCAGGCGTCAGACGACGACGACGAACCGGACTTCAAGGTCGTCGCCCTCAAGAGGAGGAGGAAGAAATCCTCCTCCTCTATCCAAGCCCCTAAATTGGTGGCTGCCGAGTCGGCCAGCGGCCGTCCTAGCCCCACACCCGTCCTCCCTAAAGGGACTGACGCCCCTCGGGCCGCGTCAGCTAAATCCGCCCCCTCGGCCCCACGAGCGGCCTCTAAAATCCCCCCTCCCCCGCCTGTCTTCATCCAAGACAAGGCGAAGTGGCCCACAGTGTCCGGCTGGTGCACTGAATTCAAAATAGCATTTACCAATGCTAAATCAACTCAGACGGGGATTAAAGTCTCCGTCCCTTCAGCCAAGGACTTCCGTGAGCTGACAAAGCTCCTCCGCCTAAGAGGTGTGGCCTTCCACACCTACTCCCTCCCGGAGGATCGCCTCACCCGCGTGGTGATCCGAAGGATCCCAAAGGAGATCCCCACTGATGATATTACAGCTGATCTCCTTGCACAGGGGATCCCCGTTAAGGAAGTCCACCGCATGCACAAGGCACGCGGTAAAGGGTCGGTATACGACATGATCCTAGTGATTAGTCACCCCGTCGAGGGAGCCACCCACCACCCCATATTCCTGATAAAGAGCATCTGCTCTCTATCAGGCATAGTCATAGCGAAGCCGCACAAGAGCAGCACCGTTGGCCAATGCCATAGGTGCCAACTGTACGGCCACTCGCAGGCACATTGCCACGCCAAGCCCAGGTGCGTCAAGTGCCTAGGCGACCACGGCACAGCAGAGTGCCCACGGCCCAAGGACCGCGCGCTCTGCACTGAGCCACCAAGCTGCGTCCTCTGCGGCACAACCGGCCACACGGCCAACTACCGTGGGTGCCCCAAGGCCCCCAAATCAACATCGCCTAAACTGGCGAAGCGCGCGAGCGCTCGCCAGCAAAGGGAGGCCCCAGCAGGCCAGACCCAGCCCCCGGTGGCTTTGAGCCCCCAGAGCCCTAGGCATTTACAATGCCTATCCGGAAATAACTCAGGCCCTGTCCTCCATCGCATCCAATTAATGGATTGCAGGAGCAGTAAACGAACCAAGCCCCGTTCATTGAAACTGGTGCACTTCAATGCCGATGGCATTAGAGATCAGAAATTAGAGATCTCAACATTCCTACGTGAGCACCAGATCGACATCTTCCTCGCCCAAGAGACCTTCCTCAAGCCTAGCCATCGCACACCTCTGGTCGCGAACTACCGCGTAGTTCGCAACGACAGGTTGCGTTGTCACAAAGGCGGAACCCTTATTTATTTCAAAAGGGCTCTACATTGCATCCCAATGGACCCCCCACCCCTCTCACGACTCGAAGTGTCAATGTGCCGTCTCGGCATGACAGGCCACCAACCTATCACATTAGTGTCGGCCTACCTCCCTCCCAGTTCCTCTGCAGAGAATCATCAACTCTTAGCAGACGACATCGCCCTACTTCTGGGGTTGAGCGACTCTGTTATAATAGCGGGTGACCTCAACGCCAAACACACCGCCTGGAATAGCACCAGGATCAACTCCAGAGGCAGACTCCTGTTTGACCTCTCTACCCGAATGAACTTCGACGTCGTGGGACCTATGACCCCCACTCACTTCCCCTACGACCCCGATCACACCCCGGACGTCCTTGACGTGGCGCTCCTAAAGAACGTCAACCTACGGTTAGACTCTATAGAAGCGCTACCAGAGCTATCGTCCGATCATCGACCAGTCGTTATCAGACTGGCTCCCCGCACTGGCCTCTCTGACCCAGGTCAAGAACCCCTTACGAAGGTGGTAACGGACTGGAGGAAAGTAAGCGATCGGCTGAAATCCTCCACATCCCCCCACCTGGACTCCATACCTGCACGCCTGGACTCTATCGCGGACACGACGACCGCGATCGACTCGTTCACGGATCACGTACAGTCAGTCCTGAACGACTGTTCAAGGGAGGTAATAGCGACAGAAGACTGCCGCTGGAAACTTCCCACTGACTTGCGCGAACTCTTGACCGAGAAGAACGCGGCTGTCCGTGCCTACAGCAGCTTCCCCTGCGCGGCCAACAAAGCCCATATGCGCTATTTACAGAGAACTGTAAAAAGACGCATATCGGAGTGGCGTGAAGCCGGCTGGGATAAGATGCTGGACGAGTTAGAGCCCACCCATCTAGCCTTCTGGGAACTTCAGAGGAAGTTAAAACCCAAAGAAGTTGTCACCATGCCTCCTCTGGTTCGCCCCGACAATACCATCGCCTTCGACGACGATGAAAAGGCTGAATGCCTTGCCTCCTGCCTCGAAGCCCAGTGCTCCCCCAGACTCCTACCAGTAGACCAAGCCCACCTCCTAGAGGTCGACGCTGAAGTAGAACGTAGGAACTCCCTCCCGCCCGTTGACGACCCGGATGATCCCCTGCCTCCCATCACTCCAGATGAAGCGCAGGACATCATCAAAGGCCTTCAACCCAAAAAAGCACCCGGATCAGACGGCATCACCAACAGAGTGGTACGTCTCTTCCCAGCCCACCTAGTCCTCAATCTTGACCACCACCTTCAATGGTGGAATGGGGAATAACATTATCCCACAAACGTGGAAAGAAGCCACAGTGATTGGCATTCCCAAGTCCGGCAAGCCTAAAGCCGAACCAAACAGTTACCGTCCCATCAGCTTGCTGAAAGTTCTCGGCAAAATCTACGAGAGGCTTATTTATAAGCGTCTCAGAGCCTACGCCGAGAACAAGGGCCTCATTCCAAATGAGCAATTCGGGTTCCGATCCCAACACTCATGTCCACAACAAATCCTACGCATCACTGAACAAATACACGCAGGGTTCATGCGTGGTATGTACACAGGCGTAGTCTACTTCGATATAGCGAAAGCGTTTGACAAAGTCTGGCACAACGGCTTAATCTATAAGCTGTACAAACTCGGAGTGCCCGACCGTCTCGTTCTCATCTTACGGGACTTCCTGTCAAACCGCACCTTCCGCTACAAAATCGAAGGAGCACACTCCTCCCCCCGCCCCATCCGTGCAGGTGTTCCCCAGGGCTCCATGCTAGCCCCCCTTATATTCACGCTGTACACAAGCGATATCCCGAAAGGTGGTAAGGCCCAAGTCGCTCTGTTCGCAGACGATACCGCCATCTACTGCTCGGGACTCAGCCCTGACCGAATTCGACACCATCTCCAAGCCGGAGTCAACAAACTGGCTGACTGGTTCAAGAAATGGAGGATCGAAGTTAACCCCTAAAAGAGTCAAGCGGTACGCCACACGAAGCCACGACTAAACGTCCCCACCCCACGACCCATCTCCATGTCTGGCGAGCTGATCCCCTGGGGGAAGCAAGCCAAATATCTAGGTGTCATCCTCGACCGCAACCTCAACTTCTCAGAGCACATTAAGGCGATCCGCTCACGTGCCGCCTACGCTCTGGGTCGACTCCACCCCGTCCTCAACCCGCGTAGCAAACTGTCGCTCAAGTGCAAAATGCGCTTGTACACAGCGTGCATACGCCCGATTATGACATACGCTTGTCCTGTCTTCGCACACGCCAAGCCGCGTCATATCCATAGGATGCAAGTAGTCCAAAACCGTTTCTTGCGTAAAGCCACAAACGCCCCTTGGTTCGTCCGTAATGAGATCCTCCACCTAGATCTCAAAATCCCCACCATTCAGCAGTTCATGAAGCGTGTTTCCAAACGCTTCTTTGACACTGCCTCCAAGCACCGCAATCCCCTGATAGTAGCGGCTGCTAATTACACCCCCTCCACCATCTACAAGCTACGCCGCCCAAGGCATGCCCTCACAGACCCAGATGACCCAATAACCCTCCTCCAAGAGGCCAATAGGGCCACCAGCACACTCATAAAACACAGACCGACCTACCGACCTCGCCGCCAAGGTCCATCGCGACGCGTTCAACGTAGCAGCCCCCTCCCCCGTCCCTCGTCCGATGAAGGCCAGCCCACGCCGCAGCTGAGCCAATAAATAAAAATTCGATCCAGCCATCCCTTGCTGTTCACTCCAGCGACGCCCTAAGCCGAGGTCCGTACCCCACAGGGGGTGCCCTTAGTGCGCAGTCGCTTAGTTCTTAGTAGCCCTGGCTGGAGGCTTTAAATTCATTTAAGGCATCCACAGGAAAGTCCGGTTAAGTAGTCACGGCCTCTCAAGGTCAACTACGAGATGCCATATCAAAAAAAAAATGCTAAAATACGGAACCATATATCGCAGAGCAACTTGTGTGTGTGTTATTTTTCGAGTACCGCCTCGAAGGAACCAAAAAGAAGAAAAAAAACTCATCGCACGGACCCACTCCCGGGTGCCGTGGATTTCGCGCCGCTGCTGGAAGAAGCACCGACGCGAGCGCCAAGGGACCCGGCGACCAGAGCCCGGCGCTGAAAGCGCCAGGGTCGCGAATAGCCGCGCGCTCCCGACAGGATGCCCCAGCCGGGGATCCCACCGAAACCCCCTCCCCGCGAACAACACCATAGCGGGGACGAGGAAACAGGAAGAGCCAGAACCGGGCGAGCAGCCGCGGTCACGCATCTGACATCGCCCGCTTCACCGCCACCAAACAAACCCAGAAATATGGCAACAAGAACAAACACACCAGTCCTGCATCATACAGGCCAAGCCGCGGGGAACCAATATGGAGTGCCCAGACACCCATCAACCCCAGAAACCCGAGTTTCGCAGACCCTCCCGGCGAAAGAAAAAAGTGAGGGTAACAGAAACAAACAAACATTCTCGAAAGACAGCGGGGCGCCGGCCGCCAGACTGAAGAGCGAGACGGCGCGCAACTGCGCGCCGAGAGTAGGCGAGACAGCGTGCGTCTCGTCTACACACGAGACGTCCTTGACGGCGCACGCGCAGAGCGGCCCAGTACAACGGTCGCCGCCGCGTGTCCCCCCCTCTCCCCGGGGCTCCGCGCCAGCATCTCCCTCTTCGAGGTCACTGTTCTCGCCCTACGCGGGCGAGTCGGAGGTGTCGTCGGACGAATCCAGCGGCGACGAGGAGGTGAGCATTAACCGGATGACCCGACCCAGCTTGGAGCGCAGAGGACCCAGCGCGTCTCTGCCCAATCTTGCAACGGCCGGAACAACAGAGGTAAGTGACTCAGAATTTTTACCTACTAAGACCACCCTCCCTGCCCGCGCTGCTCAGCGCAGACAGCGCAGTCCGGACGAGCAGGAGGAAGAACCGAAGCGCGTGTGCACAGGTGAGTCACTGCCTCTGCATTCTTTCGCGGAGGCGACGCGCAGGCCTTGCGCTCCCACCAGACAAACAGGCGCCGCAGCCCCCCCTCCCTCGGTCCCTCCTGGCCGAGCGGAGAAAAAACTATTTCGTCGGTAGACGAAAAACAAAAATCGACCGACGAAAAAGTCGAGAAAAAAAAAAACAGCGCTACCCTCCGCTGGTAGTTGAAAAATTACCACAGTGGGCACACCATTTTAGGGTAATAAAAGCCAAATTAGGCCGAGCCCCCAACGCCACACCATTCGGCGAGCGGGTTAAATTCATACCACAATCGGACGTCGAGTACCGTCTGATTCAGAAATATCTGACGGTACTCGAGAAGGAAGAGAACGTGCCGTGGTTCTCCTATTCGCTGCCGGCGGAGCGGAGCCATAAGGTGGCCATAAGGGGGCTGCCTGCGGACACGGCGCCGGAAGACATTGAGGAGGACCTTCGCGCGCAGGGGTTTGAGCCGGAGTACGTCTGCGTCATCAAGGCGCGACAAGGACGACCCGGCTGCATTTTCCACGCCGTCCTTAAAAAGATGGGGAACTTATTACGCCCGGTGTTCTCGTCACGCCTCTCCATGCGAGTCAAGCTGGGGATCTACAAAACCTACGTGCGCCCGCAGCTGACATACGCTGCCCCGGCTTGGCTCGCCCTCACGGCCGAGTCACACAGAAAGATGCTCCGGACGCAGCAGAACATCACGCTGCGTCAAATCGTGAAGGCGCCTCGGTACGTGAGGAACTCAGTCATCTACAGGGACCTGCGTGTCGAGAGCATCGACGCCTACGTCATCCGTCTGGCAAAGGGGATGTTCTCGCGTGCCAGCACCTCCGAGCACCACCAGATCAAGGAAATGCGCCCTGGCACGCGAGGCCTCTCGACAAAAAGAGATTCCCGCGCGACCTCATCGCAGACGTCGCATAAATACCGGACTTGACGCCCGGGTAGGTCGCTTACACTTTCACACGCGGCCTACTCAGACAATAATACCAACTTTACAAGCGCAACACGACACCGTCGTGCGCATTGCGGACTAAGTTAATATAGGCGCTTTGCGTTCGACATACAGACATGCATCACTCAACATGCAGGCACACACACAGAATTCCACGCGAGCGGAAAACACGCACACACATACCGCTCGCTACTCACCACCATCCCCCGCACCCCGCAGCCAACCGTACATAGCTGGTTGAGCTGTTAGGGGTCGGGGTAAGCACCCACTGTAGCGGAGCGCCAAACAAAACCGGCGCTCGTTCGCTGGCCGACCCTTGCCGGGCCTTCTCGGGGCTACTGGAGATCCCACTCGGCAGGGGCCTGGTCGCACGGGCGTCGAGAAGCACTTAGGGCGCTCCTACAGTCACACACCACAAAGCACACTGATGACCGCCGGAGGGGAGGCACACCCCTCCGGCGGCCGACATAGGTGTGCGAAGACAGCACCCTTAGGGTGCACCCCGACGACGGGTCCCCACTTTTGGGGACCGAGAGCCTGATCTCACGGTCATGGGGCCGGAAAGGAGCCCCAAAACCGTCTCCTCGTGCCCCCATCTCGGGGTCGCAGAGAGGTCCGCCAAGCGCTAAAATTCACAGACAGACAGCCACGCGCACAGCCAATTTTGGTAGTGTCGTAGAGCGAGCAAAAATTTTTTCAAGTACCGCCTCAAAACTAAAGTGCCAAAGAAAGAAAGAAGAAAAATCGCACGGACCCTTATCACGAGAGTCCGGCGTTGAAAAACGCCAGGGTCGCGGTAGCAGCGCGTTCCCGCGGGATGCCCCAGCCGGGGATTCCGCCAAAACCCCCTCCCCGCGAACAACACCCCAGCGGGGAGGATGAAGAAGGGTTGCCCAGAACCAGAAGGACCACGGTGACCCACCTGGCCTCACCCGCCTCACCTACGCCGCCAACAACATCCAGAGCGCGCAGGGAGCAGGGAGCAGGGAGACAGCCCGGAGCACCCAGGCAACCGACGGCATCGATAGACCGAGTTTCGCAAGCCCATCCAGCGAAACTCTGCATAAAAGGAACCAAGGAAAAAAATGCGGGTGTTTACATAACAAACCCAACGCCGGTGCAACATCAACGAGTCTCAAGAGACAGCGGGGCCCCGAGCAAGCAGCAGAGAGAGAGAGCGCGCAACCGCGCGCTGAGTGTGGGCGAGACGACAAGTGTCTCGTCTACACGCGCGCCGACCTTGCCGGCGCATGCGCAGAGTGGCCCAGTGCAACTGTCGCCGCCGCTCGGCCCGCGCGCGCCACAAACACCGCCGTCATACGCGTCCCCCCCGGCTCCCCGGGGCTCCGCACCAGCTTCACCATCCTCAAGATCGCTTTTCTCGCCCTACGCGGAAGTGTCGGATGTGTCGTCGGACGAGACGAGTGAAGACGAGGAAGAGGTAAACATTGCCCTGACGACCCGACTCAGCCTGGAGCTTCGAGGGCCCAGCGCGTCACTGCCAAACTTAACAGCAACCGAGGTAAGTGACTCATCTTATTTGCCACCACCATCAAAGACCACACTCCCCGCCGGCGCCGCCCAGCGCAGACAGCGTAGCCCGGACGAGCTGGAGGAAGACGCAAAGAGACAGTGCAAAGGTGAGTCGCTTCATTCATTCGCGGAAGTGACGCGCGGACCCTACGTCCCTACTGGACCGACAGGCGCCGCAGCCCCCCCCCCCCCCTCAGCCCCTCCTGGCCGACGCTACCCTCCACTGGTAGTGGAAAAATTACCTAACTGGGCGCACCACTTACGCGCCCTAAAAGAGAAGCTGGGGCGAGCCCCCAACGCCAGACCATTCGGCGCGGGGGTCAAGTTCACCCCCCAATCAGACACTGAGTACCGTCTGATACAGAGGTACCTGACGGTACTGGAGAAAGATGAAAACATCCCATGGTTTTCTTACTCACTGCCAGCGGAGCGGAGCCATAAGGTGGCCATAAGGGGGCTGCCTGCGGACACGGCGCCACCCCGCCCAACGCCCAATCAATCGCCAGGGCGTGGCGCTCGCCCTGAGCGCACGTATTCCTCGCGCCTACGCCGCGATCCCCGTGCCGCTCCGCCGCGCGCTATAGTGTTTCCAGCGCTTTTGTGCAACCCCGCTGCGATCTCTCGCGCCACACTGCCGCGCACCCTACGCGCAGCCCCGCCGCGACTTCTTGTGCGCCCCCGCCGCGTCCGCTTGCGTGCCACCGCTGCGCCACTCGCTAGCCCCGCCGCGATCCCTCGCGCCACACCGCGACCCTTGCACCGATCCGCCGCGTCCGTGTGCTTCACCGCGAACCTCCCGACGCTCCGTCGCGCCGCGTCACCGCGCTATCCGTCGCGCTTGCTAAGCCGCATCGCCGAGTTCTCGCGCCGCGCCGCCGGACTCGCAAAAGTCTGAAAGTGTTTTGTGTGAGTGTGTGTAGTGCGGTGTAGTGTCGCGTCGAGTAGTGCACCGGAGCTACGCTGCGCGAGACCCATAAGGTTAGTAGGGCTAGGCACACACCTCTCTGTCCGGCGACAGGGAGGGTACACACCCTCCGGGCCTCCAACCCGGAGGACTAGGTTTTAAAAATGTCTGCCCCCCACTTTCAGGCGCTTCTCGCCATCATTAATGAGGTTCTGCTTGAAGAACCCTCCATCCGCGCCAAATATGGCGATAGACTAGCTGTCCTCCAGCAGCTAGCCCCCTCCCCCCAGGCCGTTGGCGCCCCCCAGCCCGTTCCCGTCCCCGTCGAAACCGAGGTGTCCATGGACACCGAAGTTTTCTCGGCCAAGCGCCCCAACCCCGTCTCCTCGGACTCCTCCGAGGAATCATCCCCGCCCACTCAGGCGTCGGACGACGACGAACCTGACTTCAAGGTCGTCGCCCTCAAGAGGAGGAGGAAGAAATCTTCCTCCATCCAAGCCCCTAAATTGGTGGCCGCCGAGTCGGCTAGCGGCCGTCCTAACCCCACACCCATCCCCCCTAAAGGGACTGACGCCTCTCGTGCCGCGTCACCTAAAACCGCCCCCTCGGCCCCACGAGCGGCCTCTAAAATCCCCCCTCCTCCGCCTGTCTTCATCCAAGACAAGGTGAAATGGCCCACAGTGTCCGGCTGGTGCACGGACTCCAAAGTCGCATTCACCAATGCGAAATCCACCCAGACGGGGATAAAGTCTCCGTCCCAACATCCAGGGACTTCCGAGAGCTAACCAAGCTCCTCCGCCTAAGAGGTGTGGCCTTCCACACCTACTCCCTCCCTGAGGACCGTCTCACTCGAGTGGTGATCCGAAGGATCCCCAAGGAGATCACCACCGAGGATATAAAGGCAGATCTCCTAGCACAGGAGATCCCCGTGAAGGAGGTTCACCGCATGCATAAGGCACGTGGTAAAGGAATGGCATACGACATGATCATAGTGATCTGTCACCCCGTCGAGGGAGCCACCCATCACCCGATATTCCTGATAAAGAGCATCTGCTCCCTATCAGGGATCATCACTGAGAAGCCGCATAAGAGCGGCACCGTTGGCCAATGCCATAGGTGCCAGCTATACGGCCACTCCCAGGCACATTGCCACGCCAAGCCCAGGTGCGTCAAGTGCCTAGGCGACCACGGCACAGCAGAGTGCCCGCGGTCCAAGGACCGTGCGCTCTGCGTTAGGTTATGCGAGCGTCGCAGAGTGCGTGCTCTGCGACGCTCGCGCTGTACGCTGATGAAGCCGCGTACATCACCACATCGCTGTCGACTGACCACGCGGCCATCAAAATGCAGCGCGCATTAGACGACCTCCCCGACTGGCTCAGCAAGTGGAGACTGTCGGTCAACGCAGGTAAGACGCAGGCTATGATTGTCACGGCACGAAACCGACTCCATCCACCGAACCTTCAGCTCATGGGGACCGAGGTCGGGTGGACCAGGACCGCCAAGTACTTGGGGGTCACACTCGACAGTCGGCTCACCATGGGCCCGCACGTCTGCAACACCGTCGCGCGGGTTAAGGTAACTAGAAACTTATTACGCCCGGTGTTCTCGTCACGCCTCTCCACGCGAGTCAAGCTGGGGATCTACAAGACATACGTACGCCCGCAGCTTACATGCGCTGCCCCGGCTTGGCTCGCCCTCACGGCCGAGTCCCATAGGAAGAAGCTCCGGGCGCAGCAGAACATCACGCTGCGTCAAATCGTGAAGGCGCCTCGGTACGTGAGGAACTCAGTTATTCACAGGGACCTGCGTGTCGAGAGCATCGATGACTTCGTGATCCGTCTGGCGAAGGGGATGTTGATCCTCAATTCTGGGGACCGAGAGAACAAGGCCACGGTCATGGGGCCATAAAGGAGCCCCCAAACCGTCTCCTCGCAACCCCACCTCGGGGTCGCAGAGAAGTCCGCGAGTTCTAAAATCGTAGTCATCGGAGCAGTCGTGAATAGTCGCCCAAAAGTGAACAGAAGAAATCAGGAATAACCAGCGAGCAAGCCACCTATGCATGACAAGAATAAAAGGAAATATCGAAGAGTAGAGCAAGTGTTTTATTAAGGAACCCCGAAAATAACCACAGTCCACTACAACAGCTAAAAACCATGTATTGCGATCTGCCATAAATATTATACTAAAACAGTCTGCGACGCCATCCTAATGATTACTTTGCTTAAACTTAAATAGTGATTACAGACTGTTTAACCGAACAGTTTTGGCGTTTATACGTCATTTAATAATCGTTTATAAACAAAACATAATTCTATGTTATATTTTTTTATCTATTTATACTTTGGCATTGAGATATGGACAAGGCGGACTTTGTGCCTTAGGCTTTCTACCAGTCAACTATGGATGGTGAAGAGATTAGATGGCAGGTGTTTTGGTTGAAAAGAAAACAACGATAAAAAGTCCAGTTAAACAAAAATATAAATAGGCTATATGTGTATGTATGTGTATTCATACCTACTATATTAAAAATTAAAAAAAGATGGTTACTGTCGTTGAATTTTCTTGTCGAATAAATCAAGTGATCGCGTGATTAAGTCAGCGAGTGTTTCATTTTAAGAAAATCATCACACAGTCCGCTGCAACCAGGGTATAACTTCGTCATGTTCTATACTCCAACGGTTTAGGTAGTTAACTAAAGGGAAACCAAATAACCACGTGACCTAATTAATCGACTAAACGTAATACCAGTCAGTTCAGTTGTCATGCTGCGTCACAGTTGTACTCCTCAATTTAGCAACGTTACTAACGAATTATAATATAGCGAATATTAAAACAGAAAATATTAAAGGCGGTCATTTCACGGCTTTGTATGGAACATATAATGCGATCCCAAATTTCATTTTGCTAGAATACATTACAACAATGAAGGTATAAATGATTGAAAATATGAAACGGCCGCAGATATACACTATGTTAAGAAAACCCTGTCCGACCCATAAGGATACTAAAGGTTAGGTAAACACATGACCAAATATAATATAAAATTTTACGTTATCATCATACTTAGTACCAATACAAATGAATTTTGAAATAATCTTTTTTTCCCGCGAATTAATTCCAACTTCCCCGACATTTGGTAATTTTAAAAAAAGTGACAACACCGTTATTATTATGAGCGAATAGCGATGCGATCACGTGCCGCGTGCCCTGCCGCCCGCCGCCCTCGGAAGAGTGGTAACTCATATTTATTAGGTTACCTCTTTTTGCGAAATAATATTTATTTTTTTAGGGGGATTTTTTTTTTTAAGTTTAGCCCGGTTTTGTATGCATTAGTAGAATCAGTTATCGATACCTAACAACACCTTCACGGGTCGGACAGGGTTTTCTTAACATACTGTATAGGTGCATGAATCTGGACACAACACGCCTTTTTCAGGCGGTAGATAAAGAAATACGATCTTCGCTTGCCAGACTTCATAAAAAAATTAAAGACACCAGCACATAAAGCTACTACAAACCGTCAAATTTCTTTACATTATCAACTCTATCGCTAAGGCATTAGGTTTAAGGTTGATTGGGAAAATTAAAGCTTCAGGTAGTTTTATGTGCTGGGGTCTATATAATGAAGAAACATTTGATTCTAGTTCTAAAGAATATAGGTTTTTAGTCGGCCGCCATGAGATCCTTGTAAAAGTATCTTATAGCGCACGAATGACGTTGACAGGGTGGTGATGTTGGCATTTGTGAAATTGTACTCAAAACAAAAAGACGGCCTTACTTGCTAGTCATGTGTCAAAAGAACGTGGTATTCTACAGTACTTTTACAGTTATTTTACCTCTAATTTCGCATCGCTGTCCAAATAAAAGTGAACTTTAATCTCATTTCCATAAGGTAGCCTTTAGATTGTTAACACTGACAAATCTTATCAAAATCTTTGCATCTTTATCCTGTTACAGCAAGGTTGATGTTAGATTACTTAGTATGATTTATGTATATATTTTTATTGTATAATCTCAATAGTACACCGTAGACTACCTACACTATTTGTCTCTCCTTTCCCTTGGTGTTCTGTCCAAAGGTTGTATGTAAAAGATCACTCGGGCGTTACCACACCAATCGATCGATGGTAGAATGGATTACTCGACGTCGATCTATAGTTTCTACCACACTAATCGATGGAAAGCCGACAGATGTCATCGATCGATGGTAGAATGGATTGGTCAACGTAGATCGATAGTTTCTTCTAGACCAATCGATCGATGGCAGAATGGATAAGTCGACATTTGCGTCTCCCTAATAATAGTACGAGCTACATCTTACTGGCTAAACAACAACGCATCCTCTTGTGAATACATTTCGAAAGAAACTGATGGAATATAGCAGAGGTTAATCGATCTACGTCGACCGATGACGTCGATCGATGCCATCGACCGGCAATCGATCGATTGGTTAGTCGACCGGTATCCGTCGACCGATGCCATCGACCGGTAACCGTCTATCAATTAAAGCTACCACACCAATCAATCAACGTCGACCGATGTCGATCGATGACATTTATCGACTAGCGATCGATTGGTGTGGTAACAGCCTAAGAAATAAGACCGCCCATTGTGTCACCCTTTGTATAATCTACATATATATTAATTATTTTCTGTAATGTATATGAAGTATAATTATAATAAAAGAGTATTGTGTTTTATACAGTCAGAGGTAAAATAACCGTGCACAGACTGTACTACCTCCGGCACATCTAGCCCGGTCACAGTAATGTTGTTAGCGAACACAAAATGACAGATACTGTCAATTATTATAGTGATTTCGCTAGTTCCTATTTCAGCCACCGAGTCAGATAAGTTTGTAGTACAATATTAAGACTTCCTGACTTCCCTTGATATGTGATGCGCCAGTGTTGCCATCTGTTGGTGGCGTGCTCGAAGCCAGCAGTGAAGGCAGCCAATGATGAGTTTGGCAGCAATTGATGCTGAAGACAGAAGCATGAGGTTCCTGAAAATTAGAAAAGAGTCTGTTCATTTTACATCTGTGTGTTGTGCGTAGTGGTGACAAGAGCTACTGCTGTTTATGAAGTCCTGTGATTCCCAGGTTGGGTAAAGTATTCAATAAAATATTTCATTTCAATGATATACCTACTGGGACAGTTGTGAGACATCAGAGGCTATGTGCACCGTTGCCATTGGCCAAGAAACAGCAAGAACCTCCATAGTACAAAAGAGATGGTCTACGCATGTAAAGTCTGTTAATTTGAATTCGCTGACAGGGGTATTCGGCACTGGTGCAGCTACACAGGAGCTAAACTTAGCATTCGGGAACACTGTTGGAGCGGCTGAACCTTGGACAAAACTGTCTTTGCATTGTGTAGATTCAATTTCTTAGTTTTTTATAATTGCATGGCACACGTGTGAGCACAATGTACTTGCTGTAAAGCATCTATTTGTTGGGTTAGTCTTTTTTGTTGTTGTTTTTTTTTGTGTGTTTTACCATAATGGACGCTCTTAGCGTACAATATAATTCTGCATCGTTCTCACACGATTGATTACAAAATGAAAGATGTAATCAAATATTTGTATCAATAGCTTGATAATTTTAAAAGAGTGTCCATGCAGTTTCTTGCCCGTTCTTCTCCATAGGTATCTACTCGTTGGAATGGGCGACTAGCTTCACCTTACTGACTGACCGACCTTCTGACAATTCAAAAGTGCCTGTAACTGGTTTATTTGAAATAAATGCTTTGATTTGATTTGATTTAATTAAGTTCGTGTTTGTTTTAAGTTCAGAGGGCAGTGGTGGCCTAGTGGTAGGTATCGGCCACGGCTTTAAGTTGTAGATTGTGGATTCGAACCCCGTCAGGTGCTTTAATTTATTTAAATTATTTCATCACAACTGCTTCCAAAACGGTGAAGGAAAACATCGTGAGGAAACCAGCATGTCCTAGAGGCAAAACTTCGAAGACATATGATATCTACCAAAGCGCACTGGCCACTCCTCACCAGAAGGAGACCTGTGTGTGTTTTAATTGAGTCCAAGCTGGATCCGGAATCAGTAAGGCCATGGGAACAGCAACTCAGTGCAACTAAGTTTGATATACCTACCCACATGGCATGATTTAAGAAATTTTCTGGAGGCTAGATTCAGATCTTTAGAAATCATTTAAGCTGTAGCATGGACCGCGGAAGTCATGGCGCGCGTCGCTGCGACCCCCGACTTCCGCGGTCCTGGTGTGATTTACAGCCGACCTTTCCCAGCGGGTAAGAGAACATGTGTAGCATTTGCTACAATGCTACAATTGACTTCCGCGGTCCTGGTGTGATTTACAGCCGACCTTTCCCAGCAGGTAAGAGAACATGTGTAGCATTTGCTACAATGTTACAATTGACTTCCGCGGTCCTGGTGTGATTTACAGCCGACCTTTCCCAGCGGGTAAGAGAACATGTGTAGCATTTGCTACAATGCTACAAAGCTAACAAGACCAGAACGCTAAAGCTGAGTCCTTTCATGCGAATGTGACCAAGGAAGGAAAATAGCACGACATTAAATGTTTATTATGTGGAGATCAGCATTATATCTATCATTGCAAAACATTCGCCAGTATGACTACTCAAGAAAGACAAGAGAATGTCAAGAAACACAAACTTTGTTTTAACTGCCTCGCGCCATCACACTCTGTGGATTAGTTTTTTTTTTTTATTAATTTATAAACCAGCGCTTGACCGCAATCCCGCCTGATGGTAAGCATTGACGCAATCGTTGATGGTAAAGCGCACTAGTTTATTAAGATTAAGAGCCTATTCACTCTAGCCTTAAAGACACTCAAATTGTAGTTCGACGGAAACACCGCCGCCGGCAGATTGTTCCAGTCCCTCGATGTACGCGGTATAAAGGAGGATGTCGGCATCACTCCCTTCTGAACTTCGAGAGAGAGGAAAAGCCCGAGAAGTCCAACGAGGGGACAAACACTTTCTGATAGGTGAACCGTTGATAAATTTATGTGATGAAAATTGTACAAACTGTAATATTTCTAAGTACTTAGTTTAGATAGATGGAGGCTAACTCAAAAAATTGTCAACGATTTTTGGAACAGATGGCACAATGAATATCTCGTAAATTTGAACCAAATAGCCCAGTCATATTAGGTAAAAAAAGGGGTCAACCTCGGAATGAAAGATAATAAGCTGCAAATTGGTATGAACCTTTGTTTTGTCATTCTAAATGTTGTCTCAAAAGTCACAATCGTTATCGTGTCCGCGTCTCAAGATATTCAAGGTCAAAGGTCACAAAAATCGGTTTTTCGCGAATATCTGGCTTCCTATCGGTTAAATGAGATTTGCATTTATTATAAAAGTTGTAGGCTATAAAATTCCCTACAACTTTTGTTTAAACTTTTTTTTCATACGACCAACGGTTTTGAAGGTAGAGCGCGAAGAGTGCACATCGTACAGTCATATACGGCCTAATGCAAGGTCAAGCGTGAGTTATGGTTATCAGTACGTTATAAAGTCAATTATTTACTTGGAAATTATAATTATTAAACAATGCCCATTATTTATGTACTAACTATTAATTATTTATATTTAATTAAAGTAAGTAACTTGATTATTTATATATAATTATTCATATTTGCAACGCGTGCAACGGACAAGCTTGCCTCAACGCTTCACTGTATCCAAGTAATCCCGATGAAGAAAATACATATGATCCCGATATTCTGGAAGGTTTGGAGATGAACATGACAGATAATGAGGATGATGACAATGAATCGAACATTTTTGAGCGACAAGAAGAAGAAGACGACGAAGAAGAAGAAGATAATTAGCTTCCATTTCCAATTTCATTACAATTAAAATCAACAAAGATACTTTTGATATTTGAACTCACATTTCGATAAATGTATATTATGCCGTATTTAATAATAAATAAAAATATGTGTAAAATATACACTCTTACTATCATTTTAACTTTAAATAAAACTAAAATATATAATCCAGAATTAATAATATTTTATACTTAAATAGTTAAATATGAATAATTATATATAAATAATCAAGTTACTTACTTTAATTAAATATAAATAATTAATAGTTAGTACATAAATAATGGGCATTGTTTAATAATTATAATTTCCAAGTAAATAATTGACTTTATAACGTACTGATAACCATAACTCACGCTTGACCTTGCATTAGGCCGTATATGACTGTACGATGTGCACTCTTCGCGCTCTACCTTCAAAACGGTTGGTCGTATGAAAAAAAAGTTGAAACAAAAGTTGTAGGGAATTTTATAGCCTACAACTTTTATAATAAATGCAAATCTCATTTAACCGATAGGAAGCCAGATATTCGGGAAAAACCGATTTTTGTGACCTTTGACCTTGAATATCTTGAGACGCGGACACGATAACGATTGTGACTTTTGAGACAACATTTAGAATGACAAAACAAAGGTTCATACCAATTTGCAGCTTATTATCTTTCATTCCGAGGTGAAAGCCCTAATATGACTGGGCTAAAAGATATAAATGGAATATAAAACAATCTGAACCAACAATCGATGACATTGTAATTTTAAAAGAAGATAACATTCCTCCTAGTAAATGGATATTGGGCAAAATAATTAAAACTCACGCGGGCCCAGATGGTACTACTCGTGTTGTGACAATAAAATGTAAAAACGGTTTCTATAAACGACCCGTGAGTAAATTATGTATGTTACCTAAACAAACTTCAAACTAAATTTCATTGTTTAACATGAAAAAAAAAACTCATACGTAGATAAATTATTGCTCATGTTACCTCCTTTTTTTTAAAAAAAAAACCGGTCTCGATAACAATGTGTAAATTGTTATTTTATTTATTTATTTATTTTATTATTTATGTACACACAATAAAATACATATAGATACAGCAAAATGAAGATCTGAGTACAAAGGTGCTGCTTATTTCTTGTTATTGGAGGTAGCTAGTGATTTATACTAGAATGTACCTACCTATCTTAATGAAGTCATGTTATCGTATTTTTATTTCTTACCATTCTCTCGCACTCACCTTTTTGATGCAAAACGATGTAAACATTCCAGGCTCCATAACTTCCTACCTACATATACATACGTTATAGCAGAACTACGTGGCTAACTAATGATTAATATTGTACGGTGGGCGGCCAGCAGCAGTGAATGCAATTTATACTTTACTGTTTCTTTTTACACACGACGGCAACAGATTAAGCTGGATAAAGTGTCTTAAGTGGTTGTCGTACGACTTATTATTGGATAGATTAGTTCTTTAGCAATGTCAAGCTAGGTTGATCTGTCGCCGGCAGTTTGTTTGTTTACCTGCTTATCTGTATTGTGTATTATGTTCTACCTACAAATATAATTACCAATTATATAAACGTGACGGTGCATACCTTTTTATTTTAAATCATCATTTTATTATTCAATATTATGATAGTTGCTTTATTTTTCTTGTTTATTTAGTTTTCATTTACAAATAAGTGCCTCACGCACATCAAGGAAATATGTACGTTTTGTTGTTGTTGTTTCGTTTGTTATATTAATAAAGGGGTAGACCCTTTGGTGGGCGGAATGTCTACGCGTAAAGCACCACTACATCAGCCATGCATAATAATTGTGCCTATATGTACTTATATATATACCTAAACCTTTATATATACCTTTTATACAGTCCATTAGTATCTGAGTATTTTTTTTAGTGTCAAAAAAACCTTTAAAGTGTCCACACGTCGTTTTACTGTGCTTACACCGTCCAAACTAAAATCATCCTTATAGCCGTGATCAGTTGATAATTTTTTAACTTGAAATAATGTCAATTTGAAACAGAAATAATATTTAAATATTATATTCTCATAAAATAAATTACTTATGACAGAACTGAATGAGAAATCCCGTAGGACTAGGTCTTATAAGGTTCGCAATTAAAACACGTCCGTTCTTAATTACTTGTATTCGAAGACAAAAGACAAACTGACTACATACAAAAATCTAAAGGCAAAATATAAATCTTAATCTACCCTCAATACATACATCACACTGAATGTGTCCCTATACTGACACACCGGCTGGCATGGCTGGACAGCTCAACACTGTCCTACCACAGTCCACACCTACTCTAATTTTAAAACATTGTAAAAGTCAATCTATACTAATATTATAAATGCGAAAGTATATCTCTGTCTGTCTGTCTGTCTCTCAGGCTTTCACGCCAAAACTACAGGGCCGATTGTAATGAAATTTAGTACACAGGTAGTCTAGAGCCTGTGCAAGGACATAGGCTATACAGGGTGTATCTGGCATCGTAACACAAACTTCGCGAAAAGGCTACACCGTATGCCATTAACAAAATTATGATAGTCATTTATGTCGTTAATAAGCGGTTACAGAAATAACAGTATTTAAAAATAGTGTCGGCTCGGCATTTGAACGTTGCAAGCGTGCCGCTGTGCGGTTTTGTAGGTATGACGTTGATCCCTGACGTGAACTCTATTAAATCAGCTGATAAGATAGTTTTTCGAGTTTTGTTTTCATTACGCGTTTATATGTAATTAGCGAATAAATTAATTTTTACTTTATAATTTTGTTGGGTTATAAAAGTACCTACAGCCATTATGAACGGTCTAAAGTGAAAAAACTACATTCAAATTTTTTTAAATCATGAAAAAGCCGACGAAAAATTCCACCACTGGGGGGTTCAGAATCATGTACTGGATCCATGGTACTCGTTTGTGCGTGGATGTCAGATACACCCTTTATAACACCAATATGACCAATAGGAGCAGAGCAGTAACAAAAAAATGTATCGAAAACGGAAGCAAACGCGGACGTATCTATTGCTACCATTATTTTAACAGGCGCTCATTTTATATCAACACGCGGCCGGAGTCGCGGGCAACAGCTAATTATTATAAAACAGTAACCATAGAGTTTTTTCTGGCTCTTCTCCATAGGAAACAATCAATAGAAACTGTGCTCCTAGCTTCTGATGCTACATAAGTATCCATATTGTTTTATGTCATAGGTATAGGTACAATATGTGGTTGATTTTCACTACATGTGCTAGAATTAGACAGTCTCGATACATAAAATCCTAATATTTAACTGCATCCAGGACTGGAACCAACCTCAACGTAGTTGTGAGAAGGTTGTCAGATGATGATGACGTTACATTTGATGGAGTAGCTCATGACAGTACCTTGGTTCTGTTTTCATAAATAACGAACTGATTCAACTTTGAATATGGGGTTCAGTTTTGGATGCAAATTAGAACATTTTGAAAATAGTATGCATAGGGTTTTTTAATGATAGGTATACTGTACCTCCTTGTTGAGCTTCTTAAGTTTTGAGTCGAACTGCATGATGCGTGCACTCACTGGACAGGTCCGCTCGACCTGTGTGGTTCCCTCCTCAGAAGATTATCTCAGACGGAGTAGTCAGATAGGAAACGCTGAACTCATCTAGTTAAAAAAAGAAGAAATTGACTTACTTGAAAATAAATCAATTTATCATTTAAAGGAAGCTGTTTCCTTTTGTTTGTTGAAAGGATTGCCGAAAAAAAAAAACAAAATGTACCATTCTTCGAAACAGAATTATATTGCAAATTTGATAGAAAAAAATACATAAAAGTTATCTACTTATATGGTAGTTTTAATTTTATACATTTAAATAGGTAGGTAATCTCAATAATGCGCACACAAACTTACGTTTGCCGAGCCCCTACTGGTATTGGTAATTGGACGCTAGTGTCTCATTTTAGGATTTTTTTTTTATTAAAATTATATAAACTAGCGCTTGACCGCATTCCCGCCTGATGGTAAACAGTAAACAGTGACGCAGTCGTTGATGGTAAAGCGCACTAGTTTATTAAGAACCTATTCATTTTAGCCTTGAAGACACTCAAATTGTAGTCCGACGGAAACACCGCCGCCGGCAAACTGTTTCAGTCCCTCGATGTACGCTTCGTCCGGATCGTAGTGATGTTAACAACGTAAGGGTGGAAACTTGCCGTACGACGGGTCGTCCGATAGTGGAACGGAGATGGGGGAATTAAATCATGCAATTCCTTCACACACTCCCCAAAATGCATCCTATAGAAGACCGAAAGGATGTTGTTGATTGTGCAATACATGCATTCAGCATTGACAATGGTGACTTCTGCTCTCTTCTTTCTGGAGAGACAAACTGACCACCGATCCAACATAAAATAGATGTACAGGCGGACTTCTACCAATGGTTAGAAGTCCGTCTGTAGGTACTGGAAATATATTTTTTTAAGTACCTACATATTACTGAAATACGCAGCTTTATCAAGCCTACCATTGATTGGTTATTAAATCCATGTTTTCGAAATGGTTTTATTGCATCGTCAATGGGTAGTATTTCCGGCGATAGATTGGTGCAATGATGTCATGGAGCACCTGGTTTTGTACACTTGTTTACCCTTTAACGGCCAAGTCACAGAACATTAACTTTAATAAAAAAAAAAATCGCAGTAAGGTACCATAGACTTGGCACGACTTTGTCTACATTTATTTATTTTTTAGAGATAAACAAATAGCTTCATTTTTTTTTAATAATTATAAACTATCGCTTGACCGCAATCCCGCCTAATGGTAAGCAGTGATGCGATCGTCGATGGTAAAGCGCGCTAGTTTATTAAGAGCCTATTTACTCAGAAAAACTGAGCGAATAGGAAGGAAGACGGCAGATGAGCGAGGTGATGCAATGTTAAACCCAAGAACACGACCAACAATGCTGCGCCAAAGGGAGATTGATCTGAAGACCCTACACGACCAAACTCCCAACAACATTTGGCGCAACGTACCCGGCACACATCGCAACACAACTGCTCAGACCCGTCCTCCGTACGGCTTCACCAGACATCTTGCCGGAACACGACAAATCGCTTGGCGGCAAGGCTTGGTCTGGTGGGTGGTAACTTCTGCCGGCGGCCGATGTTATGGACTACCACCGAGAGCAATCTTCATCGAGACTTGGCTAGTTTTTTACAGAATATTTTTTGTGGGATCCAGAATTACACTCAATAAATAAAATAACTTCAATACCTGCATCATCTTTCAAGCTGTGTTCCTGTTGGATTTCTCGAACTTTCTTGAAGACTTGATAGTGCTATATCACACTTCGGAACCCAACCTTCGGTCCCAAGAGATCTTGTCTGTACATGCTGATATCCGGAACGAGTGTTCGTTATTTGGAGTCGACATTGTTCGGTATAACTCGGCAAACTTCGATAAACGACACGCTCTGAAAAAAAAACAAAAGAATTGTATAGATTTATATCTAGAAACTTCTTAATTGTTTCTGAATTGCAATATTGGTAATTGGCGGTGCACATGACGTCTCCATACAGTAAAAACGTAGTTTTTTTTTGTTAGTATTGTAGAATATAGGATCTCGATTTATTAAATTAATTACAGCAAAAGTGCACCGCTCTGAGATCTTAGGTATTATATTGAAAATAATGACGACGCCACATACGGCCATTTTTCAGAAATTTTAATCTTTCCCTGTTGTTTTTTGTTCCGAGGTATTTCAATCACGAGGGTTTGGTAATTTTGATCGAAAACTTCTAGAGCGGTGATCGCGTACCTATGTAATTATGTAAGTAGGTACTTACATGAAGACGCACCTGAGTAGGCAGCTCGGCGTCCTACGCTCCGCGGACAAAAAAAAGTCAAATGTTTATTTTGGCACAGCACAGAGTATGGCTTAGAATTTGTTTCTTAAAAACAGAACAGGTTTATGTAATTTATAATAATAAACACTGGCTGCACACGAATAAATGTTCCTTATAACGATTACCAGAACACTGACTAAAACCTCGCCTGACAAAAGGTTTACCTAAACACAATTTAAAAAGTAGGTAGGTACATACCAATTACTACTTGCTTTGTAGATTATGTAGGTACTCGTATAAAAATTGATAGCTACAGACGACAACACATCAAGCTAGGTAATACAATCTGTCAGATTTCTTTATTAGATTTTCAACTTTATCTCTAATGCATTAAGGCTCAAGGTTGATTGGGAATATCTGACAGTTTAGGGTAGCTTGGCCTGCTGTCGTCCTTACATTAGGTAGTTTATTAAAAACCAGCTACAAACGCACCAACGGTGTTTTGAGTATAAATATGGATGGCTACATGAGTAGCGAAATACCAAAGAAACGATGTATGTACCTACTGTGTAAAATATGATATATGGATACAAAGGAGGTGAGTACAGAGATTACTACTGAACTAATAGAAAAGTATGGAAGAACAAGACACGATGCCCAAACACAAACCTCATTACACATAAACGTTGTTTTTTTTTTTATAATTATAAACTAGCGCTTGACCGCAATCCCGCCTGATGGTAAGCAGTGATGCGATCGTTGATGGTAAAGCGCGCTAGTTTGTTAAGAACCTATTCACTCAGATTGAGCGAATAGGAAGGAAGACGGCAGTTGAGCGAGGTGATGCAATGTTAAACCCAACAACACGACCAACGATGCTGCGCCAAAAGGAGATTGATCTGAAGACCCTCCACGACCAAACTCCCAACACAACAACATTTGGCGCATCGTACCCGGCACACATCGCAACACACCGGCTCAGACCCGTCCTCCGTACGGCTTCACCAGACGTCATGCCGGAACACGACTAATCGCTTGGCGGCAAGGCTTTGTCTGGTGGGTGGTAACTTCTGATTAACTAAAGTTAACTAATGATTAGAGCCCATTCATTTGAGACGTTTACATATCACTTAACTTTAATCATCGTTTATGAATAAACCCCTTAAACACTGTAGTGTTTATTCATAAACGATGATTAAAGTTAAGTGACGTTATAAGATACTCGGTGGTAGACCATAACATCGGCCGCCGGCAGAAGTTACCACCCACCAGACAAAGCCTTGCCGCTAAGCGATTTGTCGTGTTCCGGCATGATGTCTGGTGAAGCCGTTCGGAGGACGGGTCTGAGCAGTTGTGTTGCGATGTGTGCCGGGTACGATGCGCCTAATATTGTTGTGTTGGGAGTTTAGATGTGGAGGGTCTTCAGATCAATCTCCCTTTGGCGCAGCTTCGTTGGTCGTGTTGTTGGGTTTAACATTGCAACACCTCGCTCAACTGCTGTCTTCCTTCCTATTCGCTTAGTTTTTCTGAGTGATTAGGCTCTTAATAAACTAGCGCGCTTTAGCATCAACGATCGCATCACTGCTTACCATCAGGCGGGAATGCGGTCAAGTGCTAGTTTATAATTATTAAAAAAAAAATAGATGTATGGTTAAATAACCGTTAATCACTAGTTAATTTTAAGCAACGCCTATGAATAAGGGAAAAATAAATCAAGACAATCAGTACAATGATGGTAATGGTAATGGTAATGGTAACAACAATGGTAAACCGTACCGTCACGACAGATGAAGAGGCTTCACGTTGTTTGAGAAGATCTGCGTGAAGTTGTATAAATCTTGAAAGAATGGCGTCACCAAGAAACGTTTCGAATTTCGAACAAACATTTTAATTCTCATCTGTTTTTTACCCGACTACGGCAAAGCCAAAAGAGGGTTATGATTTTGACAGGCTATGTATGTATGTATGTATGTATGTATGTATGTATGTATGTTCATCTGTTCCCTCGTAACTTCTAAACCACTAATCACAATTCGACAAATGACATATCATTAGAAGCGTCTTAATTGTCCGCTGGTTATAGGCTATATAGATTTTCACCAAATTCAATGTGGCGCCCTCTAGCGGACAAAATATACAGAGTAAAAAAATAAAGTTAAGCTAGATATGCCGTGTTTGGTATCATTTTAAAGCGCTTCACTTGTACATTTCGAATATATATATATTACTAGCATTTGCTTGTGACTTTACCTGTATTCATGGGGTACTTTTATACTTTTTCAGCGTCGTTTTTTGTCGTAGTTGGGTTTTAGTTTTTTTACTTTATCTTGTTTAGATTCAAATTAGTTTCTTACCCAATTGCTGCTTTGTATTAACACTGAACACTAATAATTATTACAAAATTAAACCTATAAAAGAAATAAGGTTCCGATAACACTGCACACTACGCCGCGTCCGAGAAACGAGACTTTAGTACCTACGACTACCTTCAGTTATATAAAATTGTATGTGGATTTACCTACGGGTTTGGATTTACGAATCTTACTTTACTTTTTTTTATAAATTGTAAACTAGCACTCGACGGCAAACCCGCCTGATGGTAAGCAGTGATGCAATCGTTAATGGTAAAGCGCGCTGGTTTATTAAGAGTCTACTCACTCTAGCCTTGAAAACATTAAATTTTAATCCGACGGAAACACCGCCGCTGGCAAATTGTTCCAGTCCCTCGATGTACGCGGTATAAAATATGAGGCGAAACGCTTCTTTCGGACTGCCCGCAGCGGACATACGCCGTCCCGGCTTGGCTCGCCCTCACGGCCAAGATTCACAGGCAGAAGCTCCGGACGCAGCAGAACATCACGCTGCGTCAAACCGTCAAAGCACCTCGGTACGTGAGGAACTCTGTTATTCACAGGGACCTGCGTATCGAGAGCATCGAGGACTTCACCATCGGTCTGGCGGAGGGGATGTTCTCGCGTGCTAGCACCTCCGATCTCCATCACATCAAGCAAATTGCGCCCTGGCACGCGAGACCGCCAAACAAGAAGAGATTCCCGCGAGACCTCATCGCAGACTTCGCGCTATCACCGGACTTGACGCCCGGGTAGGCCGCTTACACGTTCACACGCGGCCTACTCAGACAAAAATATTAACTTCACATTCGCAACACGACACCGTCGGGCGCATTGCGGACTAAGTTAATATAGGCGCTGTGCTTTCGATATACAGACATGCACTACTCAACATGCATGCACACAAACAGAATTCCGCGCGAGCGGAGAACACACACACATACCGCTCGTTACTCACCACCACCCCCCGCACCCCGCAGCCAACCGTACATAGCTGGTTGAGCTGTTAGGGGTCGGGGTAAGCACCCACTGTAGCGGAGCGCCAAACAAAACCGGCGCTCGTTCGCTGGCCGACCCTTGCCGGGCCTTCTCTGGGCTGCTGGAGATCCCACTCGGCAGGGGCCTGGTCGCACGGGCGTCGAGAAGCACTTCAGGCGTTCCTACAGTCACACACCACAAAGCACACTGATGACCGCCGGAAGGGAGGCACACCCCTCCGGCGGCAGACACAGGTGTGCGAAGATGGCACCCTTAGGGTGCACTCCGATGACGGGTCCCCATTTCTGGGGACTGAGAGACCGATCTCAAGGTCATGGGGCCGGAAAGGAGCCCCAAAACCGTCTCCTCGCGCCCCCTTCTCGGGGTCGCAGTGAGGTCCACGAGGTTAAAAAATATCACTCGGCGGATAGCTCTCGCTCCGACCACACGTCGCCGCAAGCGCTCCCCGCGACCCGCTCCCCTCGCTGCTTGATCGTCCGAGACGCCACTCGCACGCCGCCACAGGCGCCCCCTGCGCCCCGCTGCCCCTGTGCTCGCGCGGCGTACGGAACGACTTGTTTACTCATAAATTATGAGTAAACAAGTCGGTCGATCGTAGACAAATTGTTTACTCGACCGCTTGTTTACTAATTAATTTAACAACAGTCTTTTTCAAGACTATCCTGTTTCAACAGACAGCCGCGTTTGTTTAGAGTCACTAGGCCCCTTCAGGGTAAAATCCACACCCTACCCTAACGGAAACCTAACGGTGTTAACGAAACCGAGTGGGGTGTTGACCCAACACACCCGCCGAATCCCCTCAGGGCAAGGCAGTCAATTGGACGGGTCCCAGAGCTCCGGCCTTGGGGGATCTCCTAGTCGGAACTGGTGTACAGTCTTCCCTTGCAGCTACACACCTAGCGTCTTTAGGGTGTGTCTACACCCTTCGCGCTACACCAGTCAGGGCCCCGTTGCACATTGAGATTGGCAACGGAATACAAGCTTAGGGCTCACCCTTAGGCACTCACCTCTCTGTCTATACCAGACAGGGAGGGGTCCACACCTCCGGGTCAATCCACCCGGGAGGGACAGGTTCCCGCTCAGGCTCAGCTAGGTGCACCGAGCTGAAAATCAGGTTCACCAGCGCCCGAACCACCCAGACAGGGATAAAGGTCTCCCTCCCTACCTCCAGGGATTACAGGGAGATCGCCCGGCTCCTCCGGTAGAGAGGTGTGGCTTTCCACACCTACTCACTCCCGGAGGATCGCCTCACTCGAGTGGTGATCCGAAGGATCCCCAAAGAGATCCCCACTACCGATGTAAGAGCCGACCTGGAAGCTCGGAACATCCCCGTCAAAGAGGTGCATAGAATGCACAAGGCCAGAGGCAACGTGGCCTATGACATGGTGCTGGTGGTATGTCCTCCAGTCGAAGGAGCTACCCTTCACCCTATCTTCCAGGTGAAGAGCATATGCTCCCTCAGCGGAATCCAGCTAGAAAAATCGCACAAGAGCGGCGTCGTCGGCCAATGCCACAGATGCCAGCTCTATTGGCACTCCCAGGCCCATTGCCACGCCAAAACCAGGTGCGTCAAGTGCCTGGGCGATCACGACACAGCAGAGTGCCCTCGGCCCAAGGACCGCGCGCTCTGCACCGAGCCGCCAAGCTGCGTCCTTTGCGGCACGACCGGTCACACGGCCAATTATCGGGGGTGCCCCAAGGCCCCAAAGTCAACCTCCGCAAAGCTGACGAAGCGTGCAAATGCACGCCAGCAGCGCGAGTCTCCTCAGACCCAGGGCCCAGTGAAACTGAGCCCCCAAAGACCCATCCCATGGAACCAGCTGAACCACCAGCAGGCTTTCCCAGCCCTCGTGGCAACAGATCCCCAACCCCCAACCCCCACCCCCTAGTCTGGCCCCAGCCGCCGCCCGGAACGCCACGGTTAACCCACGCTCCGTGTTTTTAACCCGAATAAAATCGGTTTGAGTGGCAAAAGTGCACAAATATAGTCGTGTGATATATGAAAATACGCGCCGCGACGCAACGAGTCGAACGCCGAATAAATCGTCGCGAACGGATGAAAATTGGGGGAGTTTTCCCCGAAAAACCCCGTTTTCGTGGCAAAAAATACAAAAAGTGCGCATATCTCGCGATCAAGATCGGCGACCTATAATTTTTATGGTGTCCCCTGGATCGTCTCGACGAGCCCTACAAGCTGGAGTAAGTCCCCGATTTTTCCCGCAAACAAGCGCGGAGTTACGGGGGCTTTTCTGATTACTGGGAAAACGTGGTCCCCCTTTCTGGGACCAGAAAGGGCGCCCAGCACGACATCAGGAAGCAGGAAGGGGTGCAAAACAGTGCAGTGTTTTTAAAATTGTAAAAAGTGCTAATAATAAAAAGTTATTTGAAAAAATAAAATCCTACAAACGAAAGTGCGGCCGCTGAAGAGGCAGACCCTATTTTAATGTAAGTTAATTTTAATTATTCAGTGACCTACCCCATAAAATTATATAAAGGAAGAAACTTATTCAAAAAAAGTGGTGGTGCAATCAAAAATTTTTAGGACTTTAGGACGCGAAGTTATAAATTAATTACCGAAGCGGAACTTTATGGCCGACCGCAAAAACAACCTTGTTTTGCTGGTTTGTAAAAAGTTTTATTACTGGATTATTATTTAATATTTTAATTATTGTTAATGTGTAATATATAGGTAAGTCCCCTAGGCACCCCCTGTAAAAATTTAGTTGTAATAGGTTGTCGGATGGAAGAGATACGGCCATTATCTAGGTCGTGAATTTACCCCGACTCCCACGCCCTCGGCATCCTCTAGATAATAAAAATATCTCCGGAACGGGGGGTCCCAGAGGATTGGGCTAAAAAGGGCGATCGTTTTTAAAAGACTCCCCATCGAATTGAAGTTGTCCCACCCCTCTACGACGTCGGGGAGAAAACCTCGGGGTAAATTCGCGAAGTATTTTCACCCGGCGGCATACTCCCACACAGCACCCGCTGTGCCGTGCAGCACCCGCGCTGATCTAATAATCATAATACATGTATATAGCTCGACTCACTCCAGCTTAAATTACTTATTTTAACTTTAATTATTGTGCGGCTAAATTATAATTTTATATACTTTAGGAGAGAGAGAGGAGAGATACCTGCCGGAAGCTCGGGCTAGTAAGGAAACTATCCGGTCCGAAAGAGAGGCCATGGTAGAGCGTGTGAGTGCTGCACTGCAGGCAGTCTCCGAATGGGGCAATGCCAATCTTGTAGCATTCAATGCCGCCAAAACACAGGCGTGTCTTTTCACCGCCAAAAGGAGCCCGTTTACCTTGGCTCCTACTTTTCAGAATGTATCCTTGGAGTGTACCGACCGCCTTCAGCTTTTGGGAGTTGAGATTTCCTCGAGCCTTAACTTTGGGCGGTTCATTGAGTCCAAGGCCGGGGTGGCTGCCAGAAAACTAGGCGTCATCGCGAAAGTCCGGCGGTACTTCACACCAGAGCAGCTTCTAATTTTATACAAAGCACAGGTCCGCTCGTGTGTGGAGTACTGCAGCCACATTTGGGCTGGTGCTGCGTAGTGTCACCTTGCCGCTTTGGATTCGGTGGAGAGGCGTGCGAAGAGGCTGATTGGCGACCCAGACTTAACTCGAAACGGTCTCCAAAGCCTGGAGCACAGGCGTAGAGTAGCCAGCCTTTCGGTCTTCTATAGGATGCATTCTGGTGAGAGTGCAAGGGAATTGCATGATTTAATTCCCCCATCTCCGTTCCATCATCGGACGACCCGTCGTACGGCGAGTTTCCACCCTTACGTTGTTGACACCACTGCGATCCGGACGAAGCGTTTTGCTTCCTCCTTTATACCGCGTACATCGAGGGATTGGAACAATTTGCCGGCGTCGGTGTTTCCGTCACATTACGATTTGAGTGTCTTCAAGGCTAGAGTGAATAGGCTCTTAATAAACTAGCGCGCTTTACCATCAACGATCGCGTCACTGCTTACCATCAGGCGGGATTGCGGTCAAGCGCTGGTTTATAATTTATAAAAAAAAAAAAAGATTACAAAATCGACCTTAGTTCCAAGGCGCTAAGGTTTAAAATTGATCGGCAAAGCCGACAGGACTTGGTGAGTCGGGCTGGTATTTACATACAACATCACGCTCACATTCCACACATATAATACGCATCACATCACACTCACAGACAACATTCACATATAAAACATTAATTATCAAATCTATTCACCCTACAGCCTCACTTCACAGTCCCTCCCGACACTTCCCCTTGCCCTAGACACCCTTCTACCCTACCCTAACTCACCCCACCCGACGCCCCCCTCATAATACCCCACCCCCTCGCGGATTCTCTGGGGAACCAGAGGTCGCAGGCTACCCGTGTTTGGGCTCGTTGAAACCGGGAGGAGAAGCCCGACCTCTTGGCCCCCAGGAAATCCCCCCCCCCACGCGCTCCTACCTCACACCCCCCGCGGCCTATCTTCGGACCCAGAGGTCACAGACCAGCCGAGTTTGGGCTCTTCGGAGTTGGGAGGAGGAGCCTAACCAGCTGGCCCCGGGAGATTCCACATACACACGCACACACACACACTTGGTGCGGTATACGCTAAATTGTGGGATAAACGGGCCGTATCTCTCAAGTTCTACATATTCTAGGTTAGTTAGGTTAATTTTTGTCTGTTGTGAGTGTATCGTGTTTGTCCCCCTATTGGGAATACAAGTTTAAATTAATAATTTTATTTAATTTTTATTTTTTAAATTAGTTATATGACTGCTCACATATCAGATATTAGTAATTTAATTATATAAGGGTTAGGTTAGTGTTGTGTTGTGTGTGTTGTCGATCGTCCCTTTATTGGGGACGTGAGATTTAATCTTAATCTAGATTTAAGTATGATGAGACTCCTCCCTGCCCTCCTGATTATCCTACTGGCCACCATCTTCAATTAAGCCATGGGCAACAATATCTTCCCACAAACGTGGAAGGAAGCGACCGTTATAGGCATTTCTAAGCCCGGCAAGCCAAAATTCGAGCCTTCGAGCTATCGTCCTATTAGCTTGCTAAAAGTTCTCGGCAAGGTCTATGAAAGGCTTATTTATAAGTGTCTCAGAGCCTTTGCCGAGAACTAAGGCCTCATCCCCGACGAACAATTCGGGTTCCGTTCTAGGCACCCCAGTGTCCAACAAGTCCTCCACATCACCGAGCACATCTCCAACTCGGCGTGCCTGATCATCTCTTACTCATCCTGCGAGACTTTCTGTCAAACCGGACTTTCCGCTATAAGACCGAAGGAGCTCTCCAAAATCGCTTTCCTTGTAGAGCAACAAACGCCACTTGGTTCTTCCGAAATGAGATCCTTCATCTCTAGATCTCAAAATCTCCACTATCCAGCAATTCATGAAACTCCTTTCCAAGCGTTTCTTTGACACAGCCGCTAAACATCACAACCTTCTGGTTTTCGCGGCAGCAAAATACACCCCCACCAAAATTAGTAAGCTTCACCGACCTAGGCACGTTCTCACCGACCCTGACGACCCCATAACCCTCCTCCAAGAGGCCAATAGGGCCATAAGCACAAAATACAAAAGACCCGACCTTCCGATCTCGCCGCCGAGGTGAAACGAATGAAGAATGAAATGCTGGATGGTGCACCACCGGGATTTTGGGGGGCCTGTAGTGACTTTGGGTGGATAACATCACAAGCATTCTATGATTGGTTCAAAAAAATTGTAGAATCCGTAAAACCCACTGAAGAAAAACCAGTCTTGTTGCTACTGGATGGTCATGCGTCACATACCAAAAACATTGATTTGATTGATTACGCTCGGAAACATCATATAATACTATTGTGTAAACCACCCCATTGCACACATAAGTTACAAGCACTGGACGTTGCATTCATGAGACCCCTAAGTGCATACTATGGTGCAGATGTGAAAAAGTGGCTTAGAGACCATCCTGGACTAGTAGTTTCACCCTACCAAGTGGCAAAGCTTTTTGGGCAAGTATATTTTACATTACTAGCAGCACATCCATAGTGTGGACTGCTCCCTAATTATTGTGAAACACATTATTACTATCAATTCAAGTGATTTCGAAGTATATTGTTAGTCCATTGCTCAATATGTTTGAAACATGTATCTGTTCAACAACATAAATAACACTGAATATTGTTGAACTGTCAAAATGAAACTCATTACTTCTGAAAGTGTGGTACACAATTACCCTGCTGGCGGGTTACTATGACGTGTTAAAACCACTGTGGTTCCAGTACCTATCAGACAAAGATGAAGCTATATAGAATGAATAGAACTATCTCTTTTTACAACAGTTCAATGATAGTCCTAATGCGTCATAGTAGGGCCCGACAGTGCTGCAAGTGAACCCAAGGTTACATAGGTCTGTAAATTTCAATTATTATAGCAAGTTCATTGGTTCCACTTTTAGCTACTACTAAATAAGTTTGTATTACAATATTAAGACTTTCCTTGATGTGTGACGCAACAGTGCTGTCATTTGATGGTAGCGTCCTCGAAACGAGCATCAGACAACTGATGGTGATGAGCATCACAGCAATTGATGCCGCAGACAGGAGTAAGAGGTTCCTGAAATTCAGAAATGAGGATTGTTTATAGCCTATCTAGCTTTTATTAAATGCTAAAAACTAGTGCTTCACTGTGAGCCCGGCGGATAATAAGTAGTGATGCAATCGTCGATGGTAAAGCGCACTAGTTTATTATGAGCCTGTTTCAGGTCTGCCTTGAAAACACTTAAAACTGTAATCAGATGGGAAGACTACCGCAGGCCAATTGTTCTTCCGGATAGTAGCAGTGTCAAAACCGTAAGGTTGGATACTCGCCGTGCTACGCATCGTCGGATGATGGAATGGTGTTGGCATAATAAGTCCCGTACCTAATTCTCGCGCATACTCCAAAATGCATCCTATAGAATATGAACAGTCTGCTACACCCCACACCTGTGCTCCAGGCTTTGAAGACTGCCCTTGCTATTATTACAAAAAATTGCATTGTTGGTGTAGAGGTCGCACACGCTGCTACTGAGCATGAGGTGCCGGTGATATCAGAGTCGGGAATTGTTCAGTAACAGCCCGGAATCTGAATTTGAGGTGTGTTAATATCAATGGACTCGACTTATTTTACTTGATCCGCATTAACAGTTATGATGAAGAAATAAAGTTGATATTTGTTTAACTTGAAATAGTGTGGGCAGTGCAGTGCTGAGCACTTGTACTATAATATAGGTGATGATATAAACATTCAACAGATTGGTGCAAATAATATCTCACCAACTATCATCGCAATTATTTTGATAACAAAGTGTTGGTTTGTTCAGTAGAGGTTTACATAAGTATGTTCATTGCATACTAAACTAAAACTAAAGAACTAGAAGAAATAAAATTACCTAATTGTTACTTGTCAGCTGTGATGACAATTTTCCAATGGTACAGTTTTGTTCATCTCTTCAGGTGCACAAGCATTCGTCAATGGACATGCTTCCTTGAGAGTAGTCCATTTTGCTTCGACCATGTCTTGAGCCGAACAAGCATACATCAACGGTCATCGAAATTGTCTAGCTTTCTACCAGGCATCTGTAATAAAAATCAATTTAATTACTCAGCCACTCTGGCATCAATCCATTGCCCTCCAAATGGAGCGTACTATGTCCCATCAACCGAAATAACTGTTGCACAACTTTCAACCTTATTTCAACTAGAATAGCAACTATAATTCCTAGACACCAAGTTACCGATAAGTCTCGCAGAAGGCTATGGCGTGCCGTGACAACCCGTGCTATGAAACTACATGACACCGTGTCATGTGCAACATCTCGCGCCACGTCGCATCTTGGTATCGACAAAAAGTAAAATTAATTGTGAACTAATTAAAACAGGATTCAGAATTACTTGATTAGATATAAAATTCCTTGCCGTGACACGCCGTACTGTGCGGTGCCGGCCCTTAGATAGCTATCAAAGGACAGTTAACCTAATGGACAGGGTAGGTACCTACATAATAAAGAAATCTGTATGTAGTGTCAAGTCCTAAAAACCGATTTGAAGCAGGGGACAGGTTACTATTGGCGCCGAACTCTTAAATTCTGTTTGATTTGTAAACAGCCGTTATTTACAAACTTAGTTAAATCTAAATTCAGTGCATCTCTTCCTTTCTATTAAATTGATGGTGCAGTGTTTCAATTGCGTCTAAACTATCTATAGAGTACCTTAATTTGACAGAACTAAACTAATATTTTATCTTGTACATACCTACTTCTCTTAATACAATAGCAAAAACATAAGGCACTGAACTTACAATTTGTTTAGTTTGTGAACTTGGGAATCGGCGCCATTATATGATTAAATAAATAAATAACCAAAACAACATAAACATACCTGATTGTTACTTGTCAGATGTGATGACTATCTTCCTTGAGAGTCATCTATTTTGCTTCAATCATCTCTTAAGCTGTACAACCATTCATTACAGAGATGCTTCTTTGAGAGTGATCTGATTGCTTCAAACATCTCTCGAGTTGTACAAGCATTGATCAACCCTCATGTCAAACAGTCTATGTTTCTACCAGACATCTGAAAAAATAAATCAATGTAATTACTTCTGAACAAAAAAAACAATGTTTGATGTTGAAGAAATGCTAAATGTAAGAGAACTCCATTTGTCTAAAGATGTGTGTGTGTTACAAATGTGCCTAGTTGAAGGCTAGTCGCCCAAGATACGACAGTGTCTCAAGACTAAAGTCTTTGACCAGTGTGTGTTGCCAGTGATGACTTACGGAACTCTAACGTGGTCGCTCACAATGGGCCTCATACGAAGGCTCAGGGTCACACAAAGGGCAATGGAAAGAGCTATGCTCGGAGTTTCTCTGCGTGATCGAATCAGAAATGAGGAGATCCGCAGAAGAACCAAAGTCACCGACATAGCTCTAAGAGTTGCTAAACTGAAGTGGCAGTGGGCAGGGCACATTGCTCGTAGAACCGATGGCCAATGGGGCAGTAAGATTCTGGAGTGGCGGCCACGTACTGGAAGACCCAGCGTAGGGAGGCCCCCAACAAGGTGGACCGATGACCTGGTGAAGGTCGCGGGAAGCCGATGGATGCGGGCAGCACAAGACCGGTCAGCGTGGAAAGCCTTGGGGGGGAGGCCTTTGTTCAGCAGTGGACATCCATAGGCTGAAGAAGAAGGCAAAAAAAATTCTTATGTAAATCTGTTGTAATAAACCAAACATGGTGTTATATAAGTGTGAACACAGCTATTTGACTAGAAATATGAATGTAGACCTAAAAAGAAGTCATTGCTTGTATGACCCAACAAAAGTGGAATACAAAATAATATAGGTAATTGATGATTTTTATACCTAATTTTTTTATCTTTGAATAGCAAACTACTATTTTATAAAGACATAAAAAACTGGTGTGATCTTGTGGTATATGGGAATTCAGTTCCATCACTAACTCCGACATTGAACAATTAACATTGAAATGTAGCAGAGATTACAAAATATAGTACTTATCATAATCAATATCAGGTGCAGGTGGTTTGTGAAACTGGGATCCATGAATACCTTAAAATATCTACAATAAAGGAAGAACAAACATACCAATAAATTGGCTTAGAACTTCCTTAATAAACAGTCTATAACATAAAAAGTTGGCATATACCGGACTTGGATCAGAAACTGAATAGCCATTATCATGATGTGTCAATGTCAGCTTGATCAATCAGTGTATCAATCAATATTTGTTTATTTGGGGCAATTAGGAACAATTTGTTAATGACACTGTTCTTAAAAACTATTTTTAGTAAATAGACACGAGACAAAAAAAAAAAAATATATAAACTATGTAGGTATGTACTTTATAGTAGTTTCCATCATAGCTACATAAACAGATTGTATTTTTGCCATTATTGTAATTTTTTTGATCATGTTAAGCTATGCTTGCCAAGTTAAATCCATAAATGGGTGACACCATTCACGTACCAAACCCTCCTCTTGCAAGCAATCGTTCATTTATTTATGGTTAATTAAAACAATACACCAATGTAATTGCTACACCAATTACATCAGTTAACATAACAACAAACATAACTTAATCATCATCATCATCAACCTTTTTACTGTCCCACTGCTGGGCACAGGTCTCCTTTCATACAGAGAACCACGCCTGCTCAATGCAGGTTGGCAATTTCAGACTTAAAGTCCAGGTTTCCTCAAGATGTTTTCCTTCACCTTGTAATCCATCTTTGGTGTCCAAGATATACTTAGAAAGTACATATAACTTAGAAAAGTTGCATTGGTACTCGCCTGACCTAGAATCGAACCCTCACTCATACTTGAGAGGCTGGTGTTTAAACCACTAGGCCACCACAACTAACAATATGACTTAATAACTACTAAAAACTAACATGGAACAGTGGACTCTCTCACATACTTCCTGTCACAGAAAACTAAACATATACACATAATCTTATTCCAAGTATCTTTAGACAGTTTTTAAGGGTCATCAGTAGCCCGAAAGACTACCAGTGTCACCAAAGAATAGTATTACACAAGAACTGGGTTCTGGAAGCCGACCTCAACAGAGTTGGGAAAGTGCTAATTCAGGCACACAACATATCTATCTACACTGATCTCATCTTCTTCTTCAGGTTTTTTACAAACTAAGTTTGGATTGGCCTGTAGTCTAACCAGCAGGATAACTGTGTAACTAATACTACTACTATGTAATGGGTTTCATTTGTCCGTTTTTGAGCAAACTTGTATCATATGGAGTGAATTTATTTTTATTTTGCCTCACACTATAAATGTCTCCGGTATAAATAAATATATACGGACAAATCACATAGATTGAGCTGGCCCCAAAGTAAGCTTGAGACTTGTGTTATGGGATACTAACTCAACAATACTATATTTATAATAGATATATATATAGATAAACATCCAACACCCAGGCTAATCAGGAAAAGATTGTTTTCCATTATGACTTGGCCAGGGATCAAACCCGGGGCCTCCACATCGCAGGCAGGCGTGATGACCGCTGCGCAACGGAAAATGTCAAAATCATGTATCATAGGTCATCACATAGATAAAGCCACACTTGGAACAATTACTTGTAGGTCATACAAATATTTGTAAGGAAGAAATATGCTTGTTATTTTCTATTACACAATAAGGATGCTGATCTATTTATACAAATAATAAAACTGATAATTTTAGGTATACACTCTGATCAAAATCTTTAGACCTGCCTAACAAAAACTACAATCTGATAATATATCTTTGCATAATTATGATAGTCTTATTGAAGGCCAAATTATTAATTATTAACATCCCGCTATAAACTTAGAAAGTAGAGCGAAAAGAATAACTCACGATAGGTATTTAACGCTGATGAAGGTGCTGGTAGTAGTGACTTACTCTTGATTCATAAACCGATATGTACCTCATTTATAATTTAAAATTAGGTATTACTACGCAGCATTAAGAGTTTTAAGAAAGAAACCTTCCTCCCGTACAGAAATTCCATCTTTTACGTTCGATTCTATCTCGTCGGCCATCTTGGCGGATGATAACTATAACGATTACTCACGGTTTCGAGATTTCGGGGCCACGTAATGAATGTGACGCAGGTGGCATCTTTACCGCTGAAGCAGGTAGATACAGCAGGGAGCAGGTGCTTCGCGACTATGGCAGAGTCGAGCGGTGAGCGCGCCAACAGCGATCTGGCCTCTGAACAGCTAACTGCACCTGGAATCAGTTGTAAGCACGGTATTACAATGGAAAATGGAGTACGTAAAGTGGGATCGGGACATCGGAGTGTTTGGCCTAAAGTAAAGTCTTACCTTTCATACTGTCTTCAGGGCTGGATCCAGGTTAACGTTACTTTAAACTGTGGCGGAATGTGTGTATTGATTCCAATGAGATTTATTTATTCAAACCGCTCCAGTTTAAAAATATAACTTTGTCGAGTTTTCTACAAATTACAAAATGTCTACCTTAAGAAATCATTCTTATTAGATTTTGAACTAATCTAAACTCGCTGGTGTTGTGAAAAGCTATCTAATTGGTCCGTAACTCTAATAAATACAATACGATTATAATTGCGACCAATCAGAGATAAGACAACTTTGACTTTAGGTGGCGCGTTTGTGCGGCTGGCTTTAAAGCCTCCGTGCATGACGGTATTTTCAAACTTCTCAACAACTTAAGATAAACTCAGTAAACAGTAAACGTCGACGTTACTATGATTGTTAGTTTAATATATCAATGGGTAATGCAATATTTAGAAAACAAGGTGGTAGCGTTAGTTCCGATTTTGGCCACACATCAAAATATACAGCTCTATAATTTATTAAGCAGTATCTTGAATTGGTTATAATAAACTAGCGCGCTTTACCATCAACGACCGCATCACTGCTTACCATCAGGCGGGATTGCGGTCAACCGCTGGTTTATAATTTATAAAAAAAAAAAAATCTATTGTTATAACCTAAACGTAAATCCCTAACGTGAATAGAAACAAAATCCATTATTGTATTTTACCTGTTGTGACAAATTAGATGAAGTAATAAGACTTCATCTAATTTGGCTTGAAGACCTGATGGCGCAGTACCACACACTTGAATTCGACCTTTCTTTCCCAAAAGTTCTTGGCTGGACATGCAGATATCCGGATGTACTCCTTACTTTTATCTGCATGTTCGCTATGTGAATACTAGGCAGTCTTCGTTCTAAGTTAAAGCATAGAAGACAGGCGTCCCAACAGTGTGGAACATATTTCTCAAATATAGAACATAATTCAAATTAGAGTCTCCTGTTGCATTTCTTCTTTTTTTTTTTCTTCATTTGGCATGATGATTGCATTAATTAAACTTTCCTAGTCACTGAATGACGCTGGCTGATGAAATTGCTTAACAAACGAGTTAGGAGTATAATAAATAAAGAAAATGGTTATACGGGCAGTAGAAACCAAAGCAACAATGGATCAATGGTGTGAATAATGATAATTATATATAGAAAGCCTTAACCTTGAATGAAACCTAAATAATAACAGCCTAAAGGTCGATCGATCGAGTTAAGCTACGCTTGCCGCGTTTGGTCTGTGGATGGATGACCATCTTTTCATACTGAGTTCCCTCCGTGCCTCGAAAAGCACGTTAAGTCGTTGGTCCCGGCTGTCATGTTAGATGATGTTTGACAGTCGTTACGGGTCGTCAGGAGCCTGAAAGTCCGATAACCGGTCTTACCAAGGGTAATACCTACTCGTAGTATTATCCAATGACTGGGTTGTGGTGGTCAGATGGGCAGTCGCTCCGTGTGAAATACTGGTATTCAGTTGATTCCGGTTAGTCTGAAAGCTGACATCAACGTGGTTGGAAAAAGGCTAGGCGGATGTTGGTGAGTTCTCTATTAGTGGTCATCTCGGGAGTTACGGGTCCCCGACGCCTAAAATTATGACTTTAAAGTGGAAGAAAAACAATGTTGTGCCAAACTTTTATTAATTGGACGAAGACAGGAGAATGGTGATTATGAAACGGACAGATGGAGAAGCTCCAAGTTCTATAGGAAGACATGGGTAAAAGTTTGGAAAATGGCGTCACAGGTACAGAATTTAAAAAAAAAAAACTACGGATTTATAGATTTCATTTAATTACTTACCCATAATAACTGCAATATTGCTTTGTATCACCACTGCACGCTAATCGTTAACGAGAAAATATCAATTTGTTAGGTTTTTTATTATAATACACGCTATGTTGGGTTGGTCGGAATTAAAGAAGTCACAGCGCAAGCAAAAACGATACTTTGCGGCGACTAAGTAAAAATACCGACGATTTCAGGAAAAATAAATGTAATGCCGGTACCAGATACTTCTAAATATAATTTTGCATTTTGAACAATTTTTACCATTTTTTACGGACGACAGCAGGCCAAGCTACCCGAAACTGTCAGATATTCCCAATCAAAACTGAGCCTTAACACCGTAGCTATAAAGTTGAAGATCTAATAAAGAAATCTGACAGATTGTAGTAGATTGATGTGCTGTCGTCTGTACATTGTTTTTAACAAATAAAAATAATAATAATTATTATCATTAAAACATAAGTATGTAGATATATGTTATTTTAAGGTGCAGAATAAGAACAACACAGCATTGTTATTGTTTATATATTTAGTAAGAAGTTAATTTTTTAATTTAGAAAATCAACATAATGTTTTCCCCACTGTACAGGCGTTGGTCTTCATTCTGACTGGATGACACTTATCGGCACGCTAATTGCCTAACACCTTATTACTATCAGTTGGAATTATTTCGAAGCAAATGAGCAATCCATTGCTTCATATGTTCCAAAATCTATTTGCTCAACGTACCTAAATAAGCAATGAATGTTGTTGAACTGTCAAAATGAAAACATTGCTACTGATAGTGTGTTACGCATTTACCTGCAGGTATCAGTATATGTAACTATTTTATTTGAAGGGATTGCAATCGACTAACTGGGATTTACTCTGGAATTATCATGTTAATGTTACATCTCAGACTGAATGTCAGCTTCGACCTACCGTGACGACAGTCAAATATTCACAAATGATCCGTTGGTCAGGGCAGTGGCATTAAACAACGATTTAAAGTGTAAAAGCATATGAGATATGTCATTAAAAACGATACTTATGAATGATTATGGAATGCATATGCATCTGTTCAGCTATAAGATCTTGTAGGCACTCCATACAAAATCTCTGTTTTCTATAAACAAAAATGAAACAGAACAGAATATAATAACTGTCCCTAAGCCGTTGTAATATGTAATGGATTCATATGACCCATGCAAGAACTGATCGCATCAAGTATTGTTAGAATACGTGTTAGCCTTGCAAGCAGCATTACATTATATTGTACTTATACCTACAACTATCTACATCAGCTTCACGTTTGGATAAATAGTTGATTTAACTACTACTACTATTACTGTTTGATTTAAACCATTTACCTACCAATACTAATATATATATATTTTTTTTTATTATTAAAATATAAACTAGCGCTTGACCGCAATCCCGCCCGATGGTAAGCAGTGACGCAATCGTCGATGGTAAAGCGCACTAGTTTATTAAGAGCCTATTCACTCTAGCCTTGAAGACACTCAAATTGTAGTCCGACGGAAACACCGCCGCCGGCAGATTGTTCCAGTCCCTCGATGTACGCGGTATAAAGGACGAGGCGAAACGCTTCGTCCGGATCGTAGAGGTGTTAACAACATATAAGTGGAAACTCGCCGTACGACGGGTCGTCCGATGGTGGAACGGGGATGGGGGAATTAAATCGTGCAATTCCCTCGCACACTCCCCAGAATGTATCCTATAGAACACCGAAAGGCTGGCTATAAAGCTGAAAAGTTTATTTTTTTAATAAGATGTCGTCAAAATAATTTATATATCTATTTACTTACGCTGCACACCGCGGTTTTACCCGCGTAAGTAGTAGTAATATGAAAATAAGTAAAAAACTATTCTTATGCCTAACGACATGTAGGTATGTACGAAATTTCAAAAAAATATATTATTATAAAATTCTCTTGTCACAGTGTTTGTCTTCAAACTCCTCCAAAACTGCTGACCGATTTAAATTCATGGAAATCTATTAAGATTTCCATGAATTTATATTTTACTTCGTAAAAACTGGAACCCGCACTTCGGTTTACTCTGAATACAACACATATACATGAGGAGTTGGCCCAAAATGGAAATCGCACCCTAATTGCGTAACATACTATTACTAACAATTGGAATAATTTTGATTAGAGATGCGCCGAATATTCGTTTGGTATTCGGTATTCGGCATATTCAGCATTTTTTCCACTATTTGTATTCGGTCGAATTATTCGGTTTTAATGCCTAATATATTCGGTTTGAGTAATTCTATTTTCATGGCTACATGATATAGAATAGACAGGAACTGGAACTGACAGACTGGACTGGCAGCTTCTTATGTAAGATTTATGTTTTTTATAAGTTAAATAAAACTTGCGAAGAATACGTATACAATATAAATAAATGAAAGCTATTAAACTTGAAATCAACATGTATTTTAACATCATAAGTCCACATATTTATTTATCGACTTATAGACCTATTGATCTACATCTAGCTTGGTTATAATTAACATTCATTTTAAAACTTAATTCAAAATGTGTTGTTAAGCCCTAGCTCAATGTTTATTTGACTATTTATTTTTAAACTTATAAAATTAACATGATATACACAGTTTCTTATAAACTTTTATTTTACAAATTGAGATCAAATGATTTTAAATTAATTTTTTTATTTTAAATGAACACACTTACTTGGTAAATTATTATAAACTAAAAGAAGTATATAATGGAGTATATATAGAGAAATACCTACATATTTAACTGTCGTCACGGTAGGTCTTAATAGCAATTATCTAATTATATTTATTTTTATTTGCTAAAGAGCATGATATAAATTTGTTTAAAATGCAAAATTATATTTAGTAAGTATCTGGTACCGCCATTACATTTATTTTTTCTGTATTCGTCGGTATTTTTACACACAATTTTTATTATCGAAGGTAGTCGCAACAAAGTGTCGTTTTATCTTGCGCTTTTCCCTTTTTCATTTCCGGCCGCCCCAATGTAGCGTGTATTATTATCAAAATCCTAATAAATTGCTACTTTTTGTTATTGATTAGCGTGCAGTGGTGACACAAGGCAGCTGGCAGTGTTGCAATTATTATGAGCAAGTAAGTAAATCAAATCTATAACACAAATGATAATTAATGTTTTTGTTTGAGATCCGAAATGTGTGTCGCCATTTTCAAAACTTTCTTTGTTCTTTACGCATGTCTTCCTATATTACTTGGAGCCTCTTCAATTGTCAGTTTCATAATCACCATTCCTCTGTCTTCGTCCAATTTATTTGAGTTCGACACAACATTGATTTTCTTCCATATTTCTACTTAAAGTTATAATCTCAGGCGTCGGTGACCCGTGACTCTCGCGATGACCACTACTAGAGAACTCAACTCATTATCATCCGCCTAGCCTTTTCTCAACTACGTTGTCGTTAGCTTTCAGACTAACCGGATTCAGATGAAATACCAGTATTTTACACGTGGCCAAAATCGGAACTAACGCTACCACCTTGTTTTCTAAATATTGGATTACCCATGATTGACATATTAAACTAACAAAAAGTGCTCTCATTCCTTTATATATTAAAGTACTCTGTGCATAGTAACGTCGACGTTTACTGTGTTAATTTGTACGTTGTTCACATTCCGCCACAGTTTACAAGTAACGCTAAACTGGATTCAGCCCTGAAGACAGTATGAAAGGTAAAATTTTACTTAAGGCCAAACATTCCGATGTCCCGATCCTACTTTACGTACACCATTTTCACTGTAATACCGTGCTTGCAACTGATTCCAGGCGCAGTTAGCTGTTCGGAGACCAGTTCGCTGTTCGCGCGCTCACGGCTCTGCTCTGCCATGGTCGCGAAGCATCTACTCCCTGCTGTATCTACCTACTTCAGCGGTAAAGATGCCATCTGCGTCACATTCATCACTTGGCATCGAAATCTGCAATCCGTGAGTATCTGGAATCGAAAATAAAAGATGGGAATTCTGTTTGAGAAAAAGGTTTCTCTGTTGAAAACTCGTAATGCTGCATAGTAATACCTAATTTAAAATTATAACGAGCTATATATCGGCTTATGAATTAAGGGAAGTCACTAAGTACTACCAGCGACTTCATCAGCATTAAATAGGTATAGTGAGTATTTCTTTTCGTCCGACTTTCTAAATTCATAGCGGGATGTTAATAATTAATAGCTTTGGCCTTCAATAAGGATATATTATCTGATTGTACTTTTTGTTAGGTAGGTCCAAAGATTAGTTTGATCAAACGGTACACATGAAATTTTTTATTATTTTTATGGAGATTAGTATAGATCAGCAACCTTATTGTGTAATACATAATAACAAACATAGATAATCCATACTTGCTTACAAATACTTCTATGACTGTGGCTGCTTATCTTTTTGAGTTTTATATGCCTGTAATTGTACCCACAATACAGGAGAAAATCTTAATGTGGGGCAACATTTAGAAAAAAATAAAATTGCATGTTTTCTCATAAACATAGACAAAGCAATGAATGTTTAAAATTCAAAATGAAACCTGTTGCTACTGATAGTGTATTATGCAATTACCCTGCTGGTCAGACTGGAGGCCAACCCATAGTTTGGAAAAGACTAGAAAGACGATGATATCAGTGTAGATAGATATATTCCCCCTTATTCATAAACACTGCTTAAAGTTACTAGTGATTAGCAATTCTTTAACCATACATTTTTGACCTTTTAACGTCACTTAACTTTAATTATCGTTTCTGAATAAACCCTTTATACACTGTGATGTTTATTCATAAAGGATGATTTAAGTTAAGTGGTGCTAAAAGGTCAAAATGTATGTTTAAAAATTTGCTAGTTAACTTTAAGCAGCGTTTATGAATAAGAGGGATTATGTATGTGAATCCGTGTAGATAGATATATTATGTGCCTGAATTAGCAGTTTCTAAACTCTGTTGAGGTCGGCTTCCACAACCCAGTTTTTAGGTAACACTGTATTCTTTAGTGACACTGGTTGTCTTTCGGGCTTCTGATGATCTTTTAAAACTGTCAAAGATACATAGAATGAGCTTACGTGTGTATGTTTGGTCTTCTGTAAAAAAAAGTATATGAGAGAGTCCACTGTTCCATGTTAGTTTTTAGTAGTTATGTTGGTTTTTATGTTAACTGATGTAATTGGTGTTGTACCGTTTTAATTAACTATAAATAAATGAATGATGGCTCTGAACACCGGCTTTACATTCTTTCTGAGGCAGGAAAAGGTTTTGGTAAGTGAAGGTTCTCACCCATTTATGGATTATGGAAAAATATAATCTGTTTATATAGCTACTCGTATAATGAAAACTACTATATAGTACATACATAGTTTATATTTTTAAATATTCTTTTTTTTGTCTATTCTGTCTATTTACTAAAAAAAGATTTTTAAGAACAGCGTTATTAACAAATCATTCCTAATTGCCTTGAATAAAATATTGATTGATAAGTCATTGATCAAGCTGACATTAACACACCATGATAAGGGCTATTCAGTCTCTGATCAGAGTCTGTTATATGCCATCTTTTTATGTTATAGACTGTTTATTAAGGAAGTTCTAAGCCAATTTATTGATATTTTTTCCTTTATTGTAGACATATTAAGGTATTCATGGATCATCCCAGAGTTTGACAAACCACCTGCACCTGATATTGATTGTAATACTATATTTTGTAATCTGTTAGATTGCAATGTTGCACTTAGTGATGGAACTGTATTGTCATATACCACAAGTCCACACCTTTTTTTATTATGTCCTTATGAAATAGTGGTTTGCTATTCAAAGATAGGAAAATTAGGTATTAAAATTATAAATTATATTATTTTGTATTCCACTTTTGTTGGTTCATACAAGCAATGGCTTGTTTTTAGGTCTACATTCATTTTCCTAGTCAAATAGCTGTGTTCACACTTGTATAACACCATACATCTGGTTTATTACAACAGATTTACATAAGATATTTTTGCCTTCAACTAGGCACAAATGTAAACACTTAGACAATGTCTGAACTGGGCTACCCACACATTATTGTCACACACATCTTTAGACAAATGCAGTTCTCTTACATTTAGCATTGCTTCAACATCAAGTATTGTTTTGTTTTTTTGTGCAGGAGTAATTAAATTGGTTTATATTTTTCAGATGTCTAGAAGAAACATAGACTGTTTGCATGAGTGTTGATCAATACTTGTGCAACTGAAGAGATGTTTGAAGCAATCAGATGACTCAAAGAAGCATCTCTGTTGATGAATGCTTGTAGGTACAGCTCGAGAGGATTGAAGCAAAATAGATGACTCTCAAGGAAGATGGTCATCACAGCTGACAAGTAACAATCAGGTATGTTTATGTTGTTTTAGTTATTTATTTATTTAATCATATAATGGCGCCGATTCCCAAGTTCACAAACTAAATAAATTTAAGTTCAGTGCCTTATGTTTTGCCATTTTATTAAGGGAAGTATGTACAAGATAAAATATTAGTTTAGTTCTGTCAAATTAAGGTACTTTATAGATAGTTCAGACGCTATTAAAACACGGCACCATCAATTTAATATAAAGGAAGGAGATGCACTGAACTTAGATTTAACTAAGTTTGTAAATAACGGATGTTTACAAATCAAACAGAATTTAAGTTCGGCCCCAATAGTAACCCATCCCCTGCTTCAAATCGGTTTTTAGGACTTGACACTACATACAGATTTCTTTATTATATACCCTGTCCATTAGGTTAACTGTCCTTTGATAGCTATTTCAGGGCTGGCACCACTGCCGGCACCGCACAGTACGGCGTGTCACGGAAAGGAATTTTATAACTACTCAAGTTATTTTGAACCTAGTTTCAATTAGTTAAGAATGAATTTTACTTTTTGTCGATACCAAGATACGACGTGGCGCGAGATGTTGCACATGACACGGTGTCATGCAGTCTCATAGCACGGGTTGTCACGGCACGCCATAGCCTCCTGCGAGACTTATCGGTCACTTGGTGTCGAGGAATTATAATAGCTAATGTAGTTCAAATAAGGTTGAAAGTTGTGCAGCAGTCATTTCGGTTGATGGGACTTAGTATGGTCCACTCGGAGGGCAACTGATTGATGCCAGAGTGGCTGAGAGTAATTAAATTGTTTTGTATTACAGATGCCTGGTAGAAAGCTAGATGATTTTGATGAATGTTATGTATGCTTGTTCGGCTCGAGACATGGTCGAAGCAAAAACAGACTAATCTCAAGGAAGCATGACCACTGACGAATGCTTGTACAGCTGAAGAGGTGAACAGAACATGAACGTAAGAAAATTGCCATTCCAGCTGACTAATTTTATTTCTTCTAGTTCTTAAGTTTTAGTTTAGAATGCAACGAACATACGTAAACCTCTGCTGAACAAACCAACACTTTGTTTTCAAAATAATTGTGATAATAGTTGGTGAAATATTATTTACACCGATCTAATAAATGTTATCATCACTTTAATTATAGTACAAGTGCTCAATGCTGCACCAACCACATTATTTCAAGTTAAACAAATATCAACTTTATTTCTTCTTCATAACTGTTGATGTGGATCAAGTAAAATGGGTCGCGTCCATTGATATTAACACACCTCAAATTCAGGTTCCGGGCTGATACTGAACAATTCCCGACTCTGATATCACCAGCACCTCATGCTCAGTAGCAGCGTGTGCGACCTCTAGACCAACAATGCAATCTTTTGTAATAATAGCAAGGGCAGTCTTCAAAGCCTGGAGCACAGGTGTGGGGGGTAGCACATTCTTCGTATTCTATAGGATGAATTTTGGAGTATGCACGAGAATTAGGTACGGGACTTTTACGCCATCACCGTTCCATCAATTATGACGATGCGTCGCACATCGAGTTTCAAATCTTACGTTGTTGACACTGCTATGATCTGGAAGAACAATTTGCCTGCAGTAGTCTTCCCATCTGATTATAATTTAGGTGTTTTCAAGGCTGGAGTGAATAGGCTCATAATAAATTAGTGCGCTTTATCATCGACGATTGTATCACTACTTATTATCAGGCGGGATCACAGTGAAGCACTAGTTTGTAGTATTTAATAAAAGCTAGATAGCCAATAAACAATTGTCATTTCTGAATTTCAGGAACCTCGTACTTCTGTCTGCAGCATCAATTGCTCTGAAGCTCATCAGCCGTCTCCTATGCTGGTTTCGAGCACGCTGCCATCAAGCGAGCACTGTTGCGTCGAACATCAAGGAAAGTCTCAATATTGTAATACAAACTTTTTAACTCATTAGCTACAAGTGGAACCAATGAACTTGCTATGTTAATTGAAATTTACAGACCTATGTAACACTGTCGGGCCCTACTATGACGCATTAGGACCATCATTGAACTGTTGTGAAAAAGAGATAGTGCTAGTCATTCTGTATAGCTTCATCTTTGTCAGATAGGTACTGGAACCATAATGGTTTTAACACGTCATAGTAACCCGCCAGCAGGGTAATTGTGTACCACACTTTCAGAAGCAATGGCTTTCATTTTGACAGTTCAACAATATTTACTTTGTTATTTACATTGTTGAGCAGATACATGTTTCAAACATATTGAGCAATGGACTAGCAATATACTACGAAATCACTTGAATTGATAGTTATAATGTGTTTCACAATAATTAGGGAGCAGTCCACACTATGTATGTGCCGGTGGTAATGTAGGTAGGTACAGTCCTGTCACAGTTAGTGCAGCGGCCAAACAGAAACACTATTGTAACAGTAAACACTATTTCAACCATAATAGTGTAAGAATAAAGATCACTGGTTTGGACTGTGACTCTCTCATCAAGCACCGTATATCCTTATAGCAGAGTACTTCATGTCCTCAATTAAAACTAAACGTAATGGATGCTCTTTCGAACCAGAATCAAATGTTTCTATAACATGTTTTTTTATTTTTATTCCACATATGTATTTGTTTTACCTTTTAATTTTAAGCTTTATCTAGGGGGGAGGGGGGAGAACTCCTTCGTTCTTAAAGTGAAAAGTGCGGTTTGTCAAAGTCTAGCATAATAAGCATGAGGTTATCTCCCGCCGCGAGCGCTGGGAAAGCCCCTTGGTGATTGAGACGGGGCCAGGGACTGGGCCTTTGAGGGCTCAGTCGCTCTGGGATCTGACTCCCGGGGGATTCTCTTTACTGGCGTGCATTTGCACGCTTGTGAAGCTTCTTCTCATCAATAGTTCGATGGCGCAGGTCGTGAACTCAGTTTTCTCGGGATGGATTTTCTTCGTAGTTTTTAAAGCGCCGGGGGCGCCGCGGCTTGCGTCCAGAGCGAGCCGCTTGGGTTTTTCCGCTTCTCGCCGCGGCGCGGTGCCGGCGCTAGGGGACGGCTGTTTCACGACCTGAGTGTAAGTCTCCTGGGTCGCTGGGCCTTGGGTTTCTTCCCTTTGCCTCCGCGTTTCTTCTTCCTCAGCCCGGAGGAGGAGGAGGCCTGGGTCCTCTCTGAGGGCCCGTTGGCCGCCGCCATTAGTGTTGCGGCCTCCTTTTCGGACTCTACCATTTGCGACCTCTCGGTGGCCGCAATCGGCCGGCGCGCTGTGGATATAATGGCGGCGGTCCCCGCTCGCCTGCACGCGGGATGTGGCCCCCCGCAGTTGGCGCAGGTTGCCGGTTCTTCCCGCGGGCGTGGGCAATCGCGTGCCGCGTGCTCGCCTCCGCATCTTACGCAGGCGAGCGGACGGTGGCACATGTGCGAACTGTGCCGGAAACGCTGGCACCTGTGGCACTGTGCGGGCCCTCGTTTTCCACGCCAGGCCTCTATTTTGACACCACGCATGTACATAAACACCGTGGTGTCAAATATGGCCCGGACGTCTGGCGTCCTCTTCAGGATGGCATGGAAGACACAGCCGGGTCTTCCCTGTGCGCCCTTGATGTGGCGTACGTACTCTGGCTGGTATCCCAGCGTCCGGAGCTCCTCCTCAATCTCCTTCGGGTCGGTGTCCGCTGGCAACCCCCTTATGGCCACCTTCAGACTCTTGTCCGCCGGTAGGGAGTAGGCGAACCAAGAGAGACCCTCTTCTTTTTCCAGGCCCGTCAAGTACCTTTGGACCAGCCTGTACTCGTCCTCGGTATCGGGGGTGAATCTCACCCCCGTCCCGTAGGGGCGAGCGTTAGGAGGCCGACCCAGTTTGGCACTGAGGGCCGGGAAATGGGTCGCCCAGTTCGGCAACTTCTCCACTACCAACGGAGGATATCGCAGCTTTTTCCCCGGCCTTTGCTTGGAAGAGTCGCCGGGGGCGGCAGCGTGCAGTGCCTGAGGTGCCATGGGGGCTGGGGGTAGTGAAGGATCACTTACCCTGCGGTTGATGGTCCTGGTTGCGGTGAGCGCGGCGGTGTGCGGCGCAACGTCTCTGCGAATGTGGGCGACGCCGGTGTGCCCAGACCACGCGGCGCGCGTTCGCGCTGTGGCCGCGGTGGGTCTGGGCAGTACCTCTTCTCCTCTTCTTCTTCTTCGGCATGCTTCGTGGAATGGTCCGACCGCGACCGCAGCGGCGGCGCTCCGCCGGGCAGCCCGGTGGTTCTGCTGCGCCTGCACCAGTCGCTAGGAGCAGGCTAATGCAGCCACAGGACAACAATAAAAAAAATTGCGGTCCGCGCGGCTTGTAGTGAGCTGGGTCTTATTGGGCACTTGTTGCAGGCACTTTCTTCGACTACAAACTGTTCACTACTGTAGGATCACTTTCCGATCCTGTGACCCAGGAATCCAGTAGTAATCGCGACGCCTAGGGCTTTGGCTCCCTGGTCGCAGAGTTCAAACTTATCGGTCCACTACTGCGGACCCCTCACCATATTCGGCAAACAAAGGCCTGTGGGACTCTTGACGTGCGTGAGTTGCGCACGTCTGTGATTGACTGCAGTGTGTTTATCTGTAGGCGCGTCACAGAACCCACTCACGGTCTGCTTTCTTCACCACACCTCGACGGTCATTCCCCGCCAGGTGGAACCCCCAGTTGCCTGAGGGATGCCCAGCGGAGGACGACCAGCGACAGAGGTGCCGACTCGACGCTCCTACAGAATAAGGGTGTAATTACCCCCCGCCCGTCCGGCTTCCAGCTATGTACGGTTACCTTTCGGGCTAAGGGGGTAGATTATGTGTGAGTATGGGCGGCATTGTGTTGTAATGTAACACCCCCCAGTGTCCACGCGTACCGCTGCCCGCGCTGCCCGTACGCGTTTGTGTATAGCGTCTGTGGAGTAAGGGTGTCTGTTCGCCGCGCAACGTGCCTATATTAACTTAGCACACGCTACGCGACGAGTGTAAATATGTAAGTGTAGGAGTTCAGTGTGCAAGTGAGCCGCGTGTAGCCTGGATGCAGCTCACTTGGGAGTCCAGTCCGGTGCGATGGGGTCGTCGTCCGCTACCAGGACGCGGGGCAGGGGTCTCGCGTCCGGAGGGCGCGCGTGCCAGGGCCCAAAGTACTTGACATGCGGCCAAGCAGCGTCGGCACGCGTGAACACCGTTTCGCGAGTTGCCGCACAAACTCATCCAGGCTCTCAATCCGGAGGTCCCGCTGGATGACGTCATTCCTCACGAAGCGAGGGGCGTCAACAATTGTCCGCAACGCAAGGTGCTGTTGCGTGCGGAGCAGTCTTCGGCTCGACTCGCTCGTAAGGGCGAACCAAGCGGGGGCGGCGTACGTCAGTACTGGGCGTATGTACGTCTTGTACACGCCCAACTTAACGCGCGCCGGAATGTCGGATGAGAGCATTGGTTTGAGTACGGCGCGGGCGACCCTACCTTTTGCGACAACCGAGCGGACGTGTGACCCCATCGAGAGCCGATGATCAATGGTGACCCCCAGGTATTTGACCCGGGGCGACCACGAGACGTCGACTCCTTGTAGCTGCAGGCGTGGCGGGAGGGGCGCTGAGCCTGTGATCAACGCCTGCGTCTTCCCACGTTCACCGACAACCGCCACTTCGAGAGCCAGTCGGGAAGGAGCTCTAGTGCGCGCTGATTTTGACGGCCACGTACTTCGCACTCAGCGACGAAGTAATGTACGCGGCGTCGTCCGCATACAGCGCGAGCATCACTTCCTGCGTCGTGGGGATGTCGTCGGTGTATAGTGAGTAACACGCCGGCGACAGGCAGCTGCCCTGCGGCACACCCGCGTGCACCGGGTGGGCGCCGGAGAGCGCCCCTTCCACCGCCACTCGAAAGGTCCTGTGGGACAAGAATGAGGAGACCACCTTAACAATGCGACGGGGCGCATCTGTCGCGGCCAGCTTGTGTAGCAGGCCCTCGTGCCACACACGGTCGAAGGCCTTCTCCATGTCGAGGAATACTGCCACCGAGTACTCGCAGCAGGAGAGCCTCGAACATCTTGGAGACTGTCGGCAGCAGAGTGATTGCTCGATAGCTCTCAGGCTTCAGAATATTCTTCCCCGCCTTGTGCAGCATGATGACGCGCCCTTCCTTCCATGCAGCGGGGAAGGACCCGGTGCGCAGTACCGCCGTAAACAGGCGCGCCAGCGCCGCTACCATACGGTACGGCAGGTGGCGCAGCGCTGTGTTGGTGATACCGTCAGCACCGGGAGCCTTCCTGGGCTTGGTGCGTAGGATGGCGCGTCTGACTGCGCCAGGCGAGAAAAACACAGTGTCTTCTTCGGGAACTATCGGCGCTGCGAAGTAGTCTCCCAGGTGTTTCTCGACTGCTGCGACATGGTCGGTGTCGCTGGTCGGGTTGGGACGGAACTGACGCTCCAGATGTTCGGCGAAGACCTCCGCCCGGTCCTCTGCGGCGTATTTGAGCGCCCTGTCGCTATTATACAGCGGTCGTACCGGGGCTGGGGTATTCCTTAATTGGCCACACAGTTTATGCAGCGATGGCCAATATCTGTCGTGGCCTCAATTCTTTCCTCCCAGCCCGCGGCGGTATGCGCCTTGAACTCGGCCTTTACCCTCTCCGCGAGACGGTTAAGTTGCGTTTTAAGCGTCGGACATCTTAGCTGCTGCCACTGCTTGCGTAGTCGCCTCTTCTCGGCGATCATCCTACTAAGACGCGCCGGCAGGGGCGGCAATAGCCCTCTCCCCTGCGGAGCCGAGTCGTCGAGTTTAAGGCGCTCTGTATGCAAGCAATGACATTGTCCGCCATCGAGTCGACGTCCGCGGCGGTGGTAATAGGCCGAGCCGGCGTGGTGGCCTCTACTTCCTCTGCGAACTTGGTCCAGTCTATGCGTCGACGTGGCGCTACGGGTTTCAATCGGGTCGGCGTGCCCGATAGGACGACGAGTACAGGCAAATGGTCCAACTGTAACTCGTCGTCGATCACATGTTGGGTGATCTGGCAGCGCAGCCCCCGGTGTACAACGATGTCCAGCACGTCCGGCATGCTCGTCTGGACATCCGGGTAATCCCACCAACCACCCATGGCCCCACCGACTTAAAGTCATATGGGCCGAAGCGTCAGGAGACGGCTGCGGACATATCCAGCCCCCCATACGGGCGCTGCACTGGCATATCACCGCAACCGCTTCTTGATTCCTGTACAAAGTGACCCTAGTGTGCCCTCTCCCCTTTCTGGGGCGGCACTCCAGCGTAGCATCAGCCCGAAGGGCGGACTGCACAATGATGTCTTAGGCCTGTAATAAAGTTTTTTTTTTCCGTTTCTTATGCGTTCCAACTTTTTTTTTATTATTTCTTTTTTTTTTATATATACGCATAGATATATATATACATTTTTTTTTCTTAGACATAAAATACAATAACCATTACTACACAATATACAATAATTATACACTATAAGCTAACCTAGCTCCAACTCGCTTCTCAGCCTATGCCACTCGTGGGCGAACTCTCGCAGCCTCTGGAAGTTGGTCTCCGAGGAGACAAGATCCGCGTAGTAGACCGGTCCCTCATCGGGGCGCGTAACCCCGTCCATCATCTTGCGCCTCAGCTCCTCATACATGGGGCACTGCCACAAAACGTGGTCCAAGCTCTCATCATCTTCCCCGCAGTAGCACACGCTAACTTCACACAACTTCATATCATGCAGCCTCTTGCGGAAACATCCATGCCCCGTTAGGATCTGCGAAACCTGATAATCCGGTTCCACCCAGGTCGCCCTAAGCCGCCCTTCCACCTCAGGAAAGAATCTAAATAGGTCCCTTCCTTTGGCTTCGGACTCCCATCGCCGTTGCCAGGCGGCAATGGCCTCCCCCGCTATCCTCCGTCTGCCCGCCCTGAACGCCTGTCTTGGGAAGTGCCGAATATCATCAATCTCACCCGCACGGATCACCTCGAGTTCGGCCGGCAGCGCGCCCGCCAGCACCGGGAGGGCCGCCGTGCTAGTCGACCTGTATGCCTTAGTCAAAAGGATAAGCGCAGGTCTCTGGGACCCCAGCAACGTATTCCTGACCGCATGGGTTTCTGCTCGCCTCCACCAACTTCCCGCCGCGTACGTCACGATGGGCAGATATATGCCCTTGTAAAGGAGCTTGAGGGCCCTGTACCGCACGCCCCAGGATGCGGCGGAGACTCGCGACATCTTGCCCAGCCCTGCTGCAGCATGCTCGCCGATGCGCTTGGCGTGTTCCAAAAAGGACAGACCCGCATCAATCACCAGATTGATGCCTGCATCACCGACCAGGGGCGTCAGCGTTCATGGCTGGGTCGTCCATGAAGATGCCAGCTGCAGCAAGCAGCGGGGTCGTGTGGAAGTCCTCGACCATGGGGTGCCCGCAGGGTTCTGTAGTGGGACCTTCACTATGGAACCTTCTGATGGTCGATCTGTTTCGGTTGCCATACCCTGAGGGCGTACGGGTGGTCGCGTACGCCGATGATGTGACGGTCCTCATCGAGGCCGATTCCCGCGCCGGCATCGAGGCTTCGGCCTCGTGCGCCATGGCCTTAGTCAGTGAGTGGGGGGTCCGCAACAGACTGGGCTTCTCCCCGTCAAAGTCATACTCTGTGACGTTGAAGGGGGGACTGTCCAGGCGACCCCCCACGATCAGGCTCGATGGGGGCTCTGTTGCTAGCGTGCGGTCAACCAGGGTCCTGGGTGATGCAGTCGCGGTGACGTCGATGTTGGTCTATGCCCGTGAGGGCAATGAGCGGGCGCCGCTCCATCGGCTCCGCCGTCCGCAGCGTCGGAGGCACCGCACTACGCAACGCCCTGGCCGCCTCCTCGGAGGTGGTCCGGATGACCACCCCCGCATTGCCCACCCTCCGGAGGCCCGCCACCTGCACTCCCAGCTGCGCCGGGTTGATGGCGGTGCGCAGGGCCGCTTTCGTCTCTTCGGACGTCTTCATGTGCCCCACCTGGTCCTCGGCAGGGTACACAACCGCCGCTGGTCCCGGGGGGCGCGGAATGGGCACCGGATCCTGGCTGCGGCCCAGGCGCAGCGCGTTGGCAAACGATCGCCGCACTGGGGTCCGCGCACTCGCCGCTGAGGGTCCAACGACCTCCGACTGCACCTTGTACTGCGCCTCCGCCACCGCTAGCCTCACAGTGAGGTGAGTGACCACTGCTCCCAGCCTCTCCGTCAGAGCACCGATCGCCGCTATCTCATCCTTATTGAGCTTGGAGGTTTTTGAACTCCGTTGGCGGTTGCGAAGGTGGCCGGCTGGTTTGCCACGTTGTGAATGTGCAGATCATGCGCCAACAGGAAGTCCTCCATGAGCTCGCGACGTCGGGTCACCTCGCGACCTCTGCTCTCGTACTGTAGCGGTGTGCAATGCCACATTGGCGAGTGAGCGTTTGTGTCCATCCCAATAAGTGTGTGTTTCCCCCGCAGAGCTTCCAGTACTCTGGTTAGGTGCTGCAGATGCGTAGAGATGTCCTCAGAGTACTGGAAGTACGCACTAACCATGTAAAGGTCCAAACTCCGATGAACCACGTGGCACACCAAACAGTGGCTGGTGGACAGATGGTGCAGCACCGCGACAGACGCCACATTTGAGTGGACGTAAATACCTGCCTTTGCAGGCTCGCCCTCTGGCAGCAACAGTTGGGGCAAGTGAGCCACGGACGAGATCGTCGCCTTGTAGGGCTCCTGCGTCAGTATGAAGTCCAGGCCCCGATCCCTGGCTATGGCTGGCAGTTCAGCCGTCGCCGCCGCCGAGCCCTGTAGGTTGAGCTGGCCCACTCTAAAATCCATACTGTGTGTCACTTACTGACCTCATTTCAGCGTGACGTATGGCGGGGCAATCCCGCGAGGCCGTTTTGTGGCTGCTAGCCCCCGACCTGCCGAATTTTATGCAGGTCGCGCATGCCGAATTCGTGGATTGGCACTCTTGGGCCTTGTGCCCCTCGCCGCCGCAGTTTCCGCATACCATATTACGGGCCCGGCAGTACTTCTCCGGGTGCCCGTACAATTGGCACCGGTGGCAGCAGGTGACGCTGACGTGGTCGGTAACCTCCACAACGTCCCAGCCCACGTACAACCTGCCCCGTGCGACCAAAGCGGCGCGCAGTTCGCCCGTGACCTCGCACACCCACATGCAGCGCCCATTCCTCCGGTTCCGCTTAAAACGGACGCGCAGCTCCTTCGTCACGCGCTCCCGGGTCCAAGCCTGGTCCTCGCGCAAGTTTTGATCCACGACATCAGCGATCACGGACTCCGTCGTGGCCCGCTGGTCTATGCCCGTGAGGGCAATGAGCGGGCGGCGCTCCGCCGGCTCCGCCGTCCGCAGCGTCGGAGGCACCGCACTGCGCAACGCCCTGGCCGCCTCCTCGGAGGTGGTCCGGGTGGTCCCAATAAGGGGACAGTCAACAATAAACAATTAAAAATTAAAATAAAATGACATAAAATAAAGTAGAATAATTAAAATCTAATTAAAATCTAAAATCTACGCCACCAATAGGGGTGGCGGTCAAAAGACTTGCTTAACTACTTAAACTATACGTCCCCAATAGGGGGGACGTTGACAACACAAAACACACAATTCCTAACCTAACCTAGAATTAAAATTTTTGAGAGATACAGCCCGTATATGAATTCCCTCGGGGCCAAAAGGTCGGGCTCCTCCTCCCGGTTCCAGAGAACCCAAACACGAGTAGCCTACGACCTCCGGATCCCGAGATAATCCGCGGCGGGGGTGGGGTAATGTAACGAGGGGAGGGGGGGGGGGGTTCATGGGGAGTAAAGGGGCGGATGGGGGGCGGGGTCTCGTGGGGAGTAGAAGGGGGGGTTCATGGGGAGTAAAGGGGCGGATGGGGGGGGGGGTCTCGTGGGGAGTAGAGGGGGGGGGGGAAGGAGTCAAGGGGGTAAAGAGTAGGGGTGGTTGGGAGGTATCCCGTACGGAGCGGAAAAGGGGAGGAAGGGGAATGTAAATAATGTAAAATGTGAAGTGTTAATGTGAAGTGTAAATGTGATGTGTGATTTAGGACTAAAATGTGATGTAATGTAATAACAGCTCGACCCACCCTGACCTATCGGCTCTGCCAGTTGAATTTGGGCCTTAATGCCTTGGCACTAAGGTTGAAAATCCGGTCCAACAGGTGTCTAAATTTTTCAAACAATGTATAATAAAATATAATTAATTAATCAAATTAAATAAAACTTTGGTCGCGTTATATATGAATGTAATAATTAAATAAAATAAATAAATTCGGTGCGGGTGCCGCTCAGCACAGCCGATGCTGTGTGGGAATGCCGCTCGGGGAAAACTTCGTGAATTTACCCCGAGGTTTTTTCCCCGACGTCGTAGAGGGGTGGGACAACTTCTGTCCGATGGGGAATCGTCCAAAAATGCCCCCCTTCTATTTCCTCTATCCTCTGGGACTCCCCGTTCCTGAGATATTTTTATCTATACGACGCCGAGAACGCGGGAGTCGGGGTAAATTCACGACCTAGATAATGGCTGTATCTCCCAAATACAGCGACTAATTTTTTCCAGCTTTTTGTGATGGATAACTGGGGTATTTTCCCATATAAGGCACTTTAAAAATAACTAAAATATTCTAAAACTAATGAGTAATTAAAGTTTTTAAAACCAGCAAAACCAGCTTAGTTGTGCCGTCGCGGGAAAAATCTCACTTCCTGAATTAATTTATTTCCACTTACTTTTCAGTCCAAAAATTTTTCATTTTTCGTCACCAGATTTTTGATTTATTTCCTCACTTCACAAAAAAATTTGAGGTGGGGTCGTCGCTGAAGAATTTAAATAACTTTTCATTAAAATAGGGTCTGCCACTTCAACGGCCGCACTTCCGTTTGTAGATTTTTGTTTTTGATATAACTTTTTATTATTATGATTTATTAAAATTTTAATAACACCACACTGTTCCACTCCCTCTCCTGCATCCCTTTAATGTGCTGGGTGCCTTTTCTGGGCCCAGAAAAGGTGACCACGTTTTCCCCAGCAATCGGAAAAAGCCCCGTAACTCCGCGCGTGTTTGCGGAAAAATTCGGGGGCTTCCTCTGGGTTGTGGGGCTCCACGGGATGGTCCAGAAGGCACTTTAAAAATATAATGTCACAGATCTAGATCTGGAGATATTTCACTTTTTGTGTTTTTGTTTTACTAAATTTGGGGGTTTTTTGGGGATAACTCCCCCAAATTTTTCCGTATCACAACAATTTTCACAGCACTAGGTTCGTCTCGTCACTGCGCGTATTTTGATATGTAGCACGACTAGTTTCGCACACAATTGCCACAAAAACTAATTTTTAATTACTTAAAATCACGGAGCGTGGGTTAACCGTGGCGTTCCGGGCGGCGGCTGGGGCCAGCCGACTTCTGAGGTTCACCGCTGTTGGATCACTGGCCGATCCCCGACCCAAGAAAAAAATCCAGTAGTAATCGCGACGCCCCCGCAAGGGGGCGTGGCGGGCGACGCCTAGGGCTTTGGCCCCCTGGTCGCAGAGTCCGTAATAATCGGTCCGCTACTGCGGACCCCTCACCATGTTCGGCAAACAATGGCCTGCGGGACTCATGACGTGCGTGAGTTGCGCACGTCTGTGATTGATTGCAGTATATTTTCCTGTAGGCGCGTCACAGAACCCACTCACGGCCTGCTTTCTTCACGACACCTCGGCGGTCAGTCCCCGCCAGGTGGAACCCCCAGTTACCTGAGGGAAGCCCAGCGGAGGACGATCAGCGACAGAGGTGCCGACTCGACGCTCCTACAGAATAAGGGTGTAATTACCCCCCGCCCGTCCGGCTTCCAGCTATGTACGGTTACCTTTCGGGCTAAGGGGGTAGAATATGTATGAGTGTGGGCGGCATTGTGTTGTAATGTAACACCGCCCAGTGTCTACGCGTACCGCTGCCCGCGCTGCCCGTACGCGTTTGTGTATAGCGTCTGTGGAGTAAGGGTGTCTGTTCGCCGCGCAACGTGCCTATATTAACTTAGCACACGCTACGCGACGAGTGTAAATATATAAATGTAGGATTTCAGTGTGCAAGTGAGCCGCGTGTAGCCTGGATGCAGCTCACTTGGGAGTCCAGTTCGGTGCGATGGGGTCGTCGTCCGCTACCAGGTCGCGGGGCAAGGGTCTCGCGTCCGGAGGGCGCGCGTGCCAGGGCGCAAGATGCTTGACATGCGGCCAAGCAGATGCGTGACGCGCAAACATCCGTTTCGCGAGTTGCCGCACAAACTCATCCAGGCTCTCTATCCGGAGGTCCCGCTGGATGACGTCATTCCTCACGAAGCGAGGGGCGTCAACAATTGTCCGCAACGCAAGGTGCTGTTGCGTGCGGAGCAGCCTTCGGCTCGACTCGCTCGTGAGGGCGAACCAAGCGGGGGCGGCGTACGTCAGTACTGGGCGTATGTACGTCTTGTACACGCCCAACTTGACGCGCGCCGGAATGTCGGATGAGAGCACTGGTTTGAGTACGGCGCGGGCGACCCTACCTTTTGCGACAACCGAGCGGACGTGTGACCCCATCGAGAGCCGACGGTCAATGGTGACCCCCAGGTATTTGACCCGGGGGGACCATTCGACGTCGACTCCTTGTAGCTGCAGGGGTGGCGGGAGGGGCGCTGAGCCTGTGACCAACGCCTGCGTCTTACTCACGTTCACCGACAACCGCCACTTCGACAGCCAGTCGGGAAGGAGCTCCAGTGCGCGCTGCATTTTGACGGCCGCGTACTTAACACTCAGCGACGAAGTAATGTACGCGGCGTCGTCCGCATACAGCGCGAGCATCACTTCCTGCGTCGTGGGGATGTCGTCGGTGTATAGTGCCCTGCGGCACACCCGCGTGCACCGGGTGGGTGGCAGAGGGCGTAGGCTTCTTGCCTTTGCCCTTGCCCCCGCGCCCCTTCTTCCTCCGCTGCGACGACGAGGCTTGGGTGCGGTCGGTAGGCCCGTTGGCTGCCGCCATTAAAGTTGCGGCTTGAGCGTCTGAGTCTACGTCGACCATTTGCGGCCTCTCAGTGGCCGCTTGTGGCCGGCGCGCGTGGTTGGAAATGACGGCAGTCCCCGCTCGCCTGTTCTTCAGCTCGGCCTGAAACACGGGGCACTTCACGTTGCACGCGGGGTGCGGGCCACCGCAGTTGACACATGTGGCCGGCTCCTCCCGCGGGCGTGGGCAGTCACGTGCCACGTGCTCCCCGCCGCATCGTACGCAGGCGAGCGGTCGGTGGCACTGGTGCGAACTGTGTCGGAATTTCTGGCATCGGTGGCACTGCGCGGGCCCACGTTTCCCGCGCCAAGCCTCTATCTTGACACCGCGCATGTTCATGAACACGGCGGTGTCGAAGACGGTCCGAACGTCCGGTGTCCTCTTGAGTATTGCGAAGACGACACAGCCGGGTCTTCCTTGTGCGCCCTTTATGTGGCGCACGTACTCCGGCTCGTGTCCCATCGCCCGGAGTTCGTCGTCGATCTCCTGGGGGTCCGTGTCCGCTGGCAACCCCCTGATGGCGATCTTAAAGTTCTTCTCTGCTGGCAGCGAGTAGGCAAACCAGGACACGCCGCTCTCCTTTTCCAGGCTCGTGAGGTAGCGCTGGACCAGCCGGTACTCCTCCTCGGTGTCGGGGGTAAAGCGCACCCCCGTCCCGTAGGGGCGCGCATTCGGCGGCCGGCCCAGTCGCTCCCTGATCGCCCGGAAGTGAGCGGCCCAGTTTGGCAGCCTCTCAACCACCAGCGGCGGGTATCGCGCCTTCTTCTTCTTCTCAGCAGCTAGCCGGCTGGTTGTGGCCTCTGCTCGTCCCTCGATGGGCCGGCGTCCGGATCGCGGTGTCGTATCCCTCGATACGTCTCCGCGACCAGACCCGGCCGAGTCCCCCGACGCCAGCGACATGCTCGATCCTGCACGCGACGAGCATGCCGATAGCATCGCTGGGGAGTCGAAGGCAAAGGCCCTCGGAGGTGTCGGCGACTCAGGCGCCGGAGGCGCCATCTGCGCCGGTCTGCGGGTTGACCCCGCGCTGGCTGGCCGCTCGAACCCCGCCATCGCCGCTCCCGCCAGCAAGCTGTGGGGGGCGGATGAGGCGGTGCGGGAAGCTGGCACAGCTTGGGGCACAGCTCGGTCGGCGGGTGGTGTATGCTGCGACTGGGGCGCAGCTGGGCGCGACTGGGGCGCGCGGGTGCGCGCGGGCGTCGCTGGTGTTCGCGCCGGCGCACACTGGTGAAATTCGCTCAAAAATCGGCCAAAATTACGTCAAGCGTGTTATGCCCATATATTGCTGTAATCTGCCTAAAATAATAGATTGAAGGTGTTTAAAACACCTTCAAAACTATTAAATGTATTTTTCATTGATGTATTTAATGTTAATAATATTAGTTAAAAACGAGACAAATAACAAAAAAAAAAAAAACAATTACGATATAGAACTTATTTCTGGTTCTTTTAAAAGATTTATTACATCTTGAGGATAGGGTTTAACTTGTCGTTTTGGTAGTTTTCTGAGACTTGTGAGGATCTGATGAAATTAAAAGTTGGTGAAACAAATCTTCCATAGTCTGTTTCCTAGAAAATTTCCGTGTGAAACCTTCACGATATTTTTTAATATCTTTGTTCTTAATTTCTTGGGCCTCTTCAGATAGAAGATCTATTGGAACCACTGCATTCTGTATTATAATATACCCATGGATTAATATTCTGTGAACTGTAGCTGGCATGGATATCATTTCAAAATGACAACAGCGGTTTTCAGGCAGTATTTTTTAAATTTTTCCTCATTTATTGCTAGCCCACTAGAAATCGTAATCAAAATAATCCATAGCCTATAAATCTATTGTTTACTTATGCCAGTTCTGCAGATATTTCGTAATTGCAGAAAAATCGTCGAGCTGAATTTCCATCATTGGTACTCCCATATCCAGGTTTAGGCTGATCTACCAACATACCAAGTTTTGTTTTAAATTCTTGTTGCAATCTTTTTTTTTTCTCCAATTCTACTAAAGTTTTATTTGCTGTTCCTCTGGCTTGCCACCTATAGTTTCAGTGTGTACTACAAGTTTAACATACATTCATAGAATCGGATCCAGCAATGGAGTGATGAAAGTCCTAGAAGCAATCGCTGTTCATCTATAATGGGTCATTTTCACAGTGTGTTTTTTCCCGAACTTTTGTAACTAAGCGTTGAAATTGTATCTCGTGGTTATTAGATTCACCCGTTGAGTAATAACTCAATAATTCTCTTCGACTAATTGGAATGCTATGCTGGGAACTGCCTCAAAAAATGTACTTTGTAAATTCGTAAACATTGTAAGTTTTGCACTATTTTGTTTAGGTGACGCAGTTAGACGCAGCTAATTTTGGTGTGATATGAAAGCTATAGATATGTTCTTTCGAAATATTTAAAAGAAACGGGTTGAGTGCGATTGAGTATGAACTTTTTCACTGAGTAAAACAAAAAAAAACTGTTAAAAGATAGACTTCTATTCAAACCTACATATCTATTATATGGCAAGTAATGTAAACTGTTTAGTAATACAGAAATAATAAACTAACCTGAAGGTATAGAATCCATTACGTTTTACACCAAATATCAACTAAATAAAATTGAAACGTTGTCATTAAACGAAAGCTCAAAGTTGTAATAAATTACTCAACAAGCAAAACTGTTTAAATTGAGTGCTGTGGTTATCCGAATAAAAACTCAAAGGTTTAAATGGTCATTAATAGACGGCGCCATATGTCTTGTTCCTAAATTAGGTTACTAATTTTGAATCGGAATAAATTTGTTTTTTTCAATTTTGGCCACTAATCACGTAAATTTCACCAGTGTGCGGCGGCGCGGTCTGCGCGGGCAACGCGGAGGCGCGCGCTGGCGCCGCGGTCCGCGCTGCGCATACGCGTGTATATGTAAGGTGTCTGTTATGTAGAGGTTGTCTGGTCGCCGCGCTAGCGTGCCTATATTATCTTAGCACACGCTACGCGACGAGTGTGTGTAGAGGGTGGAGTATTATTGGGTCAGGTGAGCCGCGTGTAGCCTGGGTGCAACTCACCTGTGGAGTCAGTCCGGTGGTGGGGGTCACTCGTCCGCTACCAGGTCGCGGGGGAAGGGTTTCGCGTCAGGGGGGCGCGCGTGCCAGGGCGCAATGTCCTTGACATGCGTCAAGTCGGACGCTTCGGCACGCGCGAACATTCCCTTCGCGAGGCGCCGCACAAACTCATCCAGGCTCTCTATCCTGAGGTCCCTCCGGATGACATCGTTCCTCACATAGTGAGGAGCGGCAAGATTTTCTTGCGCGCGGAGCGTCTTCCGGTGCGCCTCGCTAGTGAGGGCGAACCATGCCGGAGCGGCGTACGTCAATATGGGCCGTATGTACAACTTGTACACGGCCAGTTTGACGCGCGCCGGGATGCAGGACGAGAGCACTGGATAGAGCAGGTAGCGGGCAACCCTGCCCCGTGCGGCGACCGAGCGGACGTGTGGCCCCATGGTGAGCCGGCGATCAATCGTCACCCCCAGGTACTTCACCCGGGGGGACCACTCGACGTCGGCTCCCAGGAGTCTCAGGGGGGGTGGGAGGGACGCGTATCCGAATACTATCGCCTGCGTTTTTCCCACGTTCACCGACAGCCGCCACTTCGAGAGCCACTCAGGAAGGAGCCCGAGCGCACGCTGCATCTTGACGGCCGCGTACTTCGCGTTAAGCGATGTAGTAATGTACGCGGCGTCATCAGCGTAGAGCGCGAGCATCGCTTCCGAGGTAGTGGGGATGTCGTCGGTGTAACGTGAGTAGCACGCAGGCGAGAGACCGCTGCCCTGCGGTACACCCGCGAGCATTGGGCGGGGGGCGGATAGCGTCCCGTCGACCACCACCCGGAAAGTCCTGTCGGAGAGAAAAGTAGAGACCACCTTTACAACGCGACGGGGCGCGCCTGATGTGGCCAGTTTATAAACCAGGCCGTCGTGCCACACGCGGTCGAAGGCCTTCTCCATGTCGAGGAGTACTGCAACGGCGCACTCCTTCCTGTTCAGTGCGGCCGTGATGTGGTGCAGCACCCTCGACAGCTGGAGCGTCGTGCTGTGCTCCGCCCTGAACCCGAATTGCTCGGGCCGCGGCGCGATGTGAGGCTGGAGATGTCGCAGCAGGAGTGCTTCGAACACCTTGGAGACTGTCGGCAGCAGGTTGATCGGCCGATAGCTCTCCGGCTTCAATATGTTTTTCCCCGCCTTGGGCAACATTATGACGCGCCCTTCCTTCCACGCAGCGGGGAAGGACCCGGTGCGCAGCACCGCCGTAAACAGGCGCGCCAGCGCCGCCACCATACGTTACGGCAGGTGGCGCAGCGCTGCGTTGGTGATACCATCATCACCGGGAGCCTTCCTTGGCTTCGTGGTATGCGTGGGCGTCTCTGGGCCGGACACCGTATAACCGGAGGCCTCCGCGTCCGCAAAGAGCCGTCTGCCACCCGTATTGGCCAGCACCGAGTTCCACGCCGGGTGCTTGCAGTTGAAGTCGCCGGCGAGGACAACAGCGAAAATGACAATTACGCATCCCCACCCGTCGGGGGACGGGTGGGGTATGTGGGACTCCCCGGGAGAGAGCCTCCCGGTATACCCACTAAAAACCCCAGCGCAACTCCGGCATCGCCATAGTGGCGGGGGAGTGGGAAACTAGCACAGCCTCAGCTACCTCTCCCCCGCCGGCGAAACCCGCCTAAGAAGGCGGGCCCTCATTTGCCCCTCTTAAAGAGGGGCCGTGGCTCCCGCGTGGTGAGCGGTGCAGGGCGGGCGCGGGCACCCCCGTGCCTCACGCCCGCCGCTCACCTCAGGGCGGGAGAAAGCGGGCGAAATCCCGCCTTCTCCTGCCCCTACGCCGCCTACGGAGCGCCGGAGCGAGGGGATCCTCCTCTCGCTCCCGCTCCGCGGCCTCCTTCTGCGACATCACGACCTCGCAGAAGGAGGCCATCGCCGCCCAGGTCCCCTCCTACCGCCGCGACAAGATCGCGGCGCGGCACGGCCCACGACGGGCACACCGCGAGGGTGTGGTCCGCCGTGTCCTCCGCCGCGCCGCAACCGTGGCACGACGGCGTCTCCTCTCGTCCTATCCGGTGCAGGTACCTGCCGAAGCAGCCGTGACCGGAGAGTACCTGCACCAGACGGAAGGAGAGGAACCCGTGACGCCTGTCGAGCCAGTCCTTGAGGACCGGCCCGATGGCGTCGAGGGTGCGACGGCCGAACACCGCGGAGACGAGGTCGCGCGTCCAATGTTGGACGATGGCGTCCCTCGCCTCGCGGCGGACGGCCTCCCTCAGCTCCGGGGCCGGACGCTCGCCCAGCGCCCTGCGCCCCGCCGTCCACTCGTACACTCTGGCGAGCACCCAGGCCTCGAGCTCCCAAGGCGGGGTGCTCGCCAGAGCGCATGCCGAAGCGAAGCCTACCGTGCGGTAGGCCCGCGCTACCCGCTGGGCGATGGCCCTTTGGGGCGCCCGAAGAGCGGTGACGTTCTCCCTCCTATGGAGGGAGTCCGCCCAAATGGGGGCCCCATATAGGGCCATGCTCCGCAGTATGCCGGCGTATAACCGCCGGCAACGACTGCTCGGCCCTCCCATGTTCGGCATGAGCCATGAGAGGGCGTCCGCGGCTTTCAGCAGGCGCGTCGACAGCCCGCTGAAGTGCGGGCCGAAGCGCCACCTGCTGTCAAGCATTAGGCCCAGATACTTTATCTGGGCCTCAACCCCGACCCTTACCCCCGCCACAAAAATGTGGGCGTCGGGTGGGAGGCGCTGCCGGGGGCCGTGAAAGAACACGGCCTCCGTTTTGTGCAGCGCCACCCTCAAGCCCAGGCGGCGGATCCTCCCCGCCACTAAGGATCCGCCCGCCGACGCCAAACTGGCCGCCTCCCGGAAGGTGCTCCCGCGGGAAGTGAGGAGAGTGTCATCCGCGTAGCAGATGACACTCGTGCCTCGTAGGAGGGTTCCCCGCAGGAGCCAGTCATAACCGACGTTCCACAGAAGAGGCCCTAGAACGGACCCCTGTGGAACGCCGGTTTCTACGCTATACCGCCGGACCTGGCCAGCCCCGTCCACGAGGAGGACGGCACGGTCCTCCAAGTAGCTAGCCAGGAGGCCCCGTAAATAAAGGGGCACACCGTGGAACCGGAGCGCCTCCAGGATGGTGGAGTGGGGGATGGAGTTGAAGGCGTTGGCAATGTCGAATGACACAGCCAACACTCCATCCCTCACTCCTACCGCCTCTGTCACCTGGCCCTTTAGACGGGCCAGGGCGTCCACTGTCGAACGCCCAGCTCGAAAACCGAACTGGGCGTCCGACAGGTCCGGTCCCACGTCCCGCAGATGGCGCTTCAGGCGGGCGGCGATAATCCCCTCGAACATCTTACCGGCCTCGTCAAGCAAGACGATGGGCCGGTAAGCCGAGGGGGAGTCCGCCGGCCGCCCTTCCTTCCGGAGGAGGCACAGTTGGCCTTCCCGCCAAGGTTTCGGGAACCTCCCCGACGCGAAGCACGCGTTGAAGAGGTCCCGAAACCTTCCCTCCATCTCGGTGGCCGCGATGGCCACCACACTGGCGGGAACGCCGTCGGGGCCAGCAGCCGTCTTTTTGGCGCGGAGACGGAGCGTCGCCGCGCCAAATTCCTCCTCTGAAACCGGAGGAGGAGGAGCTTCCTCCTCCGGTCCTTCCCTTGGCGGGCCCATCGCTGGTGGGGCACGTCTCGACCGAGGCATGCTGGCGTTGCACACCTCGGTCAATGACCCCCTCAGTCGGGCCGCCGCCGCGTCCATGTCCAGGACGTCCACGCCGGGACCTGGCCAAAGCCAGTCCTGGACGAACGCGGCCTCCCGTGCCGCCTCCCGATCCAGGTGGGTCAGAGCCCACCTTGGAAACGGGGAACGGCCCGACGATGAGGGGGTGCTGCGGCGCCCCCGTGGATTCTGGGGGGAGATCTCGAATCGCACGTAGCGGTGATCCGAGATCGTCTCCCCCAGTTCCACCCTCCAATTTCGAATGCGGGCGGCCAGTGCGGGCGCGGCAAAGGTGAGGTCCGCTATGGACCCGCCCTGCCGCCGCACGCACGTCTGGACGCTCCCCCTATTCAAGAGGGAGAGACCAGACGAGGCCGCCCACTTTTCCACCGCCCGCCCGCGGGCGTCGGTGGCCGGGTTTCCCCAGACCACCGACTTGGCGTTCAGGTCTCCTAGCACGGAGACCTGTCGTGGCGCCGTCCTCCCGATGACCGCCGTCAGGACCCCGAGGAAATCCTCGAAGTCCTGGAGAGGGCGGTTTGGAGAGAAGTAGACCCCCACAAGGGCCAACCCTCCCCACGCGGCGGCCACGTATCCCGGTCCCCTCTCTAAGAGCGAGAGGGGAGGGGAGTCCGAGGAAGACCGCGCCACGATTGCCACCGAGCCGTCACTATCTCCCAGCCAATTGCTGGGAGTATAGTACGGCTCGGCCACCACTGCCACATCCACCAACCACTCGGCCATTGACTGCACCAGCAGGTCCTGGGCAGCCCGGCAGTGGTTGGTGTTTGCCTGCAAGATGCGATGGTCGGTACCCATTATTCGACCATCGCATCACCCTCGGCCACCGCCGCTGATGGAATATCAGCGGGAGTGGTGGCAGCAGTGACAGGCCGGCTTATAGCCGCCTGCGGCTTGCCCTTCTTCGTAGGAGGTCGGCATGCGCTCCCCCCCATTACGTGGTCTGCGGGGCGACCACTATCGGTACATGCCGCGCAATGCGGCTTGGCGGCCTCGCACGAGGCCGCCTTATGCCCCTGTTGCCCGCAGCGGAAGCAGGTGTCCGCCCTATCCACGGAGGACGGACACATGGCTCGGGTGTGGCCAATCCCCAGGCACTTGAAGCAGCGCATCGGCGCTGCCTCAAGTACCCGGATCACGGCCCGGCTAAAACCCACTAGTAGCCGCCCCTGGCATTTAGCCTGGGCGGCCAACACTGCGGCGACTGGGCACACCAGCCGGATAGTTCCCAGTCCACCGCGGCCGGGCCTAATGTCCCGAGCCTGGACCGCTGCGGGGTCGCAGCCTCCTGCCGAGGCGATGGCGGCCACCACCTCCTCCTTGGTGACCGAGTCATCAAGACCGGTCACCTCGACGGCCGTCGTCTTCACTGGCCTGGCGACCTTGGCCACGTCGGCAAGGACCTTCCGCACCTTGTTGGCAAACAAATCGGCATTTTTGCCGCCGTCCTTCCCCGGAAACTCGAATAACCGAGCTCCGGTTTGGGTCCGACGGCAGGCACCGATTCTCAACTGGGCGGGGTCCGCGACGGCTCGAGCCCGCCTCAAGACGGACTCGTAGGTTACCCCCTTCTTCGCGGCCTCGGGGACGATCGTCACCGTGACCGCCGCGGTTTTGGGGGCAACCAGCCTCGGAGCCTTTGCGGCTGCCGCGGCAGCTGCCGGGGCAGCCGCCGGGGCAGCCGTCGGGGCAGCCGTGGCCATGGTCGCCTTTTTGCCCTTTCCCTTTCCCTTCCTAACCACCTCTGACCACGACTGGTTGGCTGGGGTGGTAGAAGGGAGGAGGGCGTCTCCCTGCTGGGCCTGGGGGGGTGCCGTGATGGCAACCGGCCCCGGTTTGGCGCCCGCACTCGTACTGGGGTAGGCTGAGCCCCCGGAGACTTTTTCCCCTTGCCCTTACCCTTTGAGGGCCTCGGGGCCTGGGGAACCGCTGTCGGCGCCTTATCAGCCGCTAGCGGCGGACGGAGGCGCTTCTCCGGCAGCAAGCGGTCCTCGATGCCCGCAAAGCAGGCTCGAGGGAACGCCCTCTCCTCCATGACCACCTTGCGGAATAATTCCTCAAGGTTGGAGGAGGAGGGGGCGGGAACCGCTGCCGATGGTGCAGCCGCTGACGGGGGCGGGGCCGTAGCCTCAGCCAGCTTCTTGTGAAGCTGGCTGACCTCCGCTTGCAGGCGATCCACCCTCGCCTGCAGCTGCCTCGTTTCTTCTGACGCAGTGCGCTGCGTCAGCTCCACTATTATCCCGTGCAGGCTGGTTGCACGGCATTTGAGGGCCTTCTGGAAGGTCCCCTTGAGGTTGGAGGACCTGGAGGCGACCTCAACGATCTCCTCCTTGTCCTCCTCCGCCAAGCGGGCCAACTCGGCCACGGACAGGCCCTCGAAACTGACGAGGGCCGAACCGTATCCGGCCCTCGCCTTGGTTGCGCGCGCCTGCCTCTCCTTGGCGGCAACCAACTCCTCCAGTTCCAGCTCGGCCTCGGCCCGTCTGGCCAAGCCGAGCTGGCGCTGGGCGTCTGCCAAATCCACATAGTGGGTGCCAGCCTGAGAAGAAGTCGATGGCGAAGCATTCTTCGCCTTCGACTTCTTCTTGTTGGGCTTACCCTTGGCCGAGCCCGAGGAGCCCTCGGACCCGAGCCTCAGCTAGGCCCTCTTCAGGCTGCGCTCCGCAGCCACTCCACACACAGAGGACGAGTCCCCGACAACGGACCCCATGTCCGAGTCGGAGAACTCGTCCTCTCCGCAGAAGCCCGTCGCAGAAGGTGCGCGACTCGCCTCCGACGCCGACATTTCGTCGGGGTGGCCCTGAGAAGGGCCTTTGGGTTGGCCCTGAGAAGGGCCTTTTGGTTGGCCCTGAGAAGGGCCTTTTGGGACGAAACGCCCGGAAGCATCTCGCATTGGTTTCGGCATCGCTACCAAAAACCAAATCCTCAATAAAAAATAAAATCCTCAATAAAACCAAACCCACAATAATAAAAACCCACGATAAAAACAATATTAAAAACCACAATACGCAGTCGCCCTCAAAGTAAAATAAAATTTCGCAGATCGCGTAGGTCACAGTGCTTGTTAGCCACCGGTCTGCCACTCCGTTACGGTGGTCACATGTGCGAACTGTGCCGGAAACGCTGGCACCTGTGGCACTGTGCGGGCCCTCGCTTTCCACGCCAGGCCTCTATTTTGACACCACGCATGTACATAAACACCGTGGTGTCAAATATGGCCCGGACGTCTGGTGTCCTCTTGAGGATGGCATGGAAGACACAGCCGGGTCTTCCCTGTGCGCCCTTGATGTGGCGCACGTACTCCGGCTGGTATCCCAACGTCCGGAGCTCCTCCTCAATCTCCTTCGGGTCGGTGTCCGCTGGCAGCCCCCTTATGGCCACCTTCAGACTCTTGTCCGCCGGTAGGGAGTAGGCGAACCAAGAGAGACCCTCTTCTTTTTCCAGGCCCGTCAAGTACCTCTGGACCAGCCTGTACTCATCCTCGGTGTCGGGGGTGAACCTCACCCCCGTCCCGTAGGGGCGAGCGTTAGGGGGCCGGCCCAGTTTGGCACTGAGGGCCCGGAAATGGGTCGCCCAGTTCGGCAACTTCTCCAGTACCAGCGGAGGATATCGTTGTTTTTTCCCCGGCTTTTGCTTGGAAGCGTCGCCGGGGGCGGCAGCGTGCTGTGCCTGAGGTGCCACGGGGGCTGGGGGTAGTGAGGCATCACTTACCCCTGCGGTTGATATTCCTGGTGAGCGCGGCGGTGTGCGGCGCAGCGCCTCTGCGAAGGAGGGCGACGCTGGTGTGCCCCGACCCCGCGGCGCGCGTTCGCGCTGTGGCCGCGGCGGGTCTGGGCAGTACATTTTCGCCTCTTCTTCGCCGGCGGCGGAGTCGTCGGTGCTCCTCCGGCGCCGCTGCGGTCTGGCCCCGAGATTGAACTCGTACCCGAAGCCGAGCAGCGGCGTCGGAGAGGTAGGTGGTGGGCTCAACTGGTCCGCCGGGTCTCCCTCGATGGGCCGCCGTCCGGGGTCCGGGGAGGAGTCTCGCGACACGTCCCCGCGCCGGGACCAGGCCGACCCCGCCGATGCGAGCGACATACTCGACCCCGCTATCGATGAGCACGTCGATCGCACGGCCGGGGAATCGAATGCGGCACCTCGGGGTGGAGCCGGCGACTCAGGCGCCATCTGCACCGGTCTGCGGGCGCCGCCCGCGCTGGCTGGCGGCTCGAGCCCCGCCCTCGCCCGTCCCGCCAGCAAGCTGTGGGGAGCGGATGAGGCGGTGCCCGAAGCTGGCACAGCTTTGGCAGCGGGCGGTGTAGTGAGCTGCGTCGACGCAGCTGGTCGCGACGGGGGCGCGCGGGTGTGCGCGGGCGTCGCGGGGGTTCGCGCCGGCGGCGCGGTCTGCGCGGGCTGCGCGGCGGCGCGCGCTGGCGCCGCGGCCCGCGCAGCGGGCGCAGCCGTGCGCGCGGGTGCTTGTACGCGGGCTGACGTCACGGGTGCACGCGCTTGTTGCGTGCGCCCTTGGGTGGTGACCGGTCCCGGCGCCTGAATGGGCACCGGCCGGAACGCAGCTGGGCGAACGGGCACCGCGTGCTGCCGGCTCGACGACGGTGCCGGCGCAACGCGCGCAGGCGCCGGTGTCGTCGGTGGGCCGGCGGCACTAGCAGCGCCGGGTCCGCCCCCTCTCCTACTTCCTTCACCCCGCCCGGCCGGCGGCGAAGCGGACGCCGCACTGCCTATGTCAGGCAGTGACAGCGCCCGGTCCAACGCCGGACGGGGCTCTTCTTCCTGCCCGGACCCCCGGCCCAGTGAGCCGCGGGTGCCGGGCTTCGGCATCTTCTTTGGAGTGATACGACCGCGACCGCAGCGGCGGCGCTCCGCCGGGCAGCCCCGGTGGTTCTCCTGCGCCTGCACCAGTCGCTAGGAGCAGGCCAATGCAGCCACAGGAGAACAGTTAAAACAATTTGCGGTCCGCGCAGCTGGTGGTGACTCTTACGGCACTACTTCAGGCACTGTTGACGACTTCAGGCGAACACCACTGTAGGATCACTGGCCGATCCTGACCCAGGAGCAACTCTGTGGAGGTCGCGACGCCCCCGTCAGGGGGCGTGGTGGCGTGGCGGCCGCAAAATCAGGTAAATTGACCCGTAAATACGGGTCCTTCGTAGGGTCGGCAACAAGGGCCTGTCAAATATGTAATGGTACGTGCGTGAGTTGCGCACGTCTGTATAATGGTTGCAATGTGTTTTTCTGTAGGCGCGTCACAGAACCCACTCACGGTCCTGCTTACTTCACGGCACCTCGGCGGTCTGTCCCCGCCAGGTGAGACCTCCAGTTACCTGGAGGAAGCCCAGCGGAGGACGACCAGCGACAGAGGCGCCGACTCGACGCCCTACAGAAATTACGGATGAAAACCCCCGCCCGTCCGGTTTCCAGCTATGTACGGTTACGTTCCGGGCTAAGGGGTCGTGATGTATGTGTGGGCGGTATTGAACTGTACAGTAACACCGCCCAGTGATAACGCGTACCGCTGCCCGCGCTTTTTTTTTTTTTTTTTTTTGATATGGCATCTCGTAGTTGACCTTGAGAGGCCGTGACTACTTAACCGGACTTTCCTGTGGATGCCTTAAATGAATTTAAAGCCTCCAGCCAGGGCTATTAAAATCTAAGCGACTGCGCACTAAGGGCACCCCCTGTGGGGTACGAACCTCGGCTTAGGGCGTCGCTGGAGTGAACAGCAAGGGATGGCTAGATCGAATTTTGATTTTATTTCGGTTTGATGACCGCGGCGTTTCCTAGACTAGCTCTGAGAAGAAACGACCGAAACAAACTCAGAGGTCATGGTTGGGAAGTTATGTTTACTGGCTCAGCTGCGGCGCGGGCTGGCCTTCATCGGACGAGGGACGGGGGAGGGGGCTGCTACGTTGAACGCGTCGCGATGGACCTCGGCGGCGAGGTCGGTAGGTCGGTCTGTTCTTTGTAAGAGTGCTGGTGGCTCTATTGGCCTCTTGGAGGAGGGTAATGAGGTCATCAGGGTCTGTGAGAACGTGCCTTGGGCGGCGAAGCTTGAAGATGGTGGAGGGGGAGTAGTTAGCAGCCGCTACTATCAGGGGATTGCGGTGCTTGGCAGCAGTGTCAAAGAAGCGTTTTGAAAGACGCTTCATGAACTGCTGGATGGTGGGGATTTTGAGATCGAGGTGGAGGATCTCATTACGGACGAACCAAGGGGCGTTTGTGGCTTTACGCAGGAAACGGTTTTGGACTACTTGCATCCTATGGATATGACGCGGCAAGGCATGTGCGAAGACTGGACAAGCGTATGTCATAATCGGGCGTATGCACGCTGTGTACAAGCGCATTTTGCACTTGAGCGACAGTTTGCTACGCGGGTTGAGGACGGGGTGGAGTCGTCCCAGAGCATAGGCGGCGCGTGAGCGGACCGCCTTAATGTGCTCTGAGAAGTTGAGGTTGCGGTCGAGGATCACACCGAGATATTTGGCTTGCTTCCCCCAGGGGATCAGCTCGCCAGACATGGTGATGGGTCGTGGGGTGGGGACGTTTAGTCGCGGCTTCGTGTGGAGTACCGCTTGACTTTTTTGGGGGTTAACTTCGATCCTCCATTTCTTGAACCAGTCAGCCAGTTTGTTGACTGCGGTTTGGAAATGGTGTCGAATTCGGTCAGGGCTGAGTCCCGAGCAGTAGATGGCGGTGTCGTCTGCGAACAGAGCGACTTGGGCCTTACCACCTTTCGGGATATCGCTTGTGTACAGCGTGAAAATAAGAGGGGCTAGCACGGAGCCCTGGGGAACACCTGCACGGATGGGGCGGGGGGAGGAGTGTGCTCCTTCGATTTTGTAGCGGAAGGTGCGGTTTCACAGGAAGTCCCGTAAGATGAGAACGAGACGGTCGGGCACTCCGAGTTTGTACAGCTTATAGATTAAGCCGTTGTGCCAGACTTTGTCAAACGCTTTCGCTATATCGAAGTAGACTACGCCTGTGTACATCCCACGCATGAACCCTGCGTGGATATGTTCAGTGATGCGTAGGATTTGTTGTGGACAGGAGTGTTGGGCACGGAACCCGAACTGCTCATTTGGTATGAGGCCCTTATTCTCGGCATAGGCTCTGAGACGCTTATAAATAAGCCTCTCGTAGATTTTGCCGAGAACTTTCAGTAAGCTGATTGGACGGTAACTATTGGGATCGGCTTTAGGCTTACCGGGCTTGGGAATGCCAATCACAGTGGCTTCTTTCCACGTTTGTGGGAAAATGTTATTCCCCATTGCACCATTGAAGATGGTGGTCAAGAGGAGGACTAGGTGGGCTGGGAAGAGACGGACCACTCTGTTGGTGATGCCGTCTGATCCGGGTGCTTTTTTGGGTTGAAGGCCATTGATGATGTCCTGCACTTCATCTGGAGTGATGGGAGGCAGGGGATCATCCGGGTCGTCAACGGGCGGGAGGGAGGTCCTACGTTCAACTCTAGGAGGTGGGCTTGGTCTACTGGTAGGAGGCTGGGGGAGCACTGGGCTTCGAGGCAGGAGGCAAGGCATTCAGCCTTTTCATCGTCGTCGAAGGCGATGGTATTGTCGGGGCGAACCAGAGGAGGCATGGTGACAACTTCTTTGGATTTTAACTTCCTCTGAAGTTCCCAGAAGGCTAGATGGGTGGGCTCTAACTCGTCCAGCATCTTATCCCAGCCGGCTTCACGCCACTCCGATATGCGTCTTTTTACAGTTCTCTGTAAATAGCGCATATGGGCTTTGTTGGCCGCGCAGGGGAAGCTGCTGTAGGCACGGACAGCCGCGTTCTTCTCGGTCAGGAGTTCACGCAAGTCAGTGGGAAGTTTCCAGCGACAGTCTTCTGTCGCTGTTACCTCCCTTGAACAGTCGTTCAGGACTGACTGTACGTGATCCGTGAACGAGTCGATCGCGGTCGTCGTGTCCGCGATAGAGTCCAGGCGTGCAGGTATGGAGTCCAGGTGGGGGGATGTGGAGGATTTCAGCCGATCGCTTACTTTCCTCCAGTCCGTTACCACCTTCGTAAGGGGTTCCTGACCTGGGTCAGAGAGGCCAGTGCGGGGAGCCAGTCTGATAACGACTGGTCGATGATCGGACGATAGCTCTGGTAGCGCTTCTATAGAGTCTAACCGTAGGTTGACGTTCTTTAGGAGCGCCACGTCAAGGACGTCCGGGGTGTGATTGGGGTCGTAGGGGAAATGGGTGGGGGTCATAGGTCCCACGACGTCGAAGTTCATTCGGGTAGAGAGGTCAAACAAGAGTCTGCCTCTGGAGTTGGTCCTGGTGCTATTCCAGGCGGTGTGTTTGGCGTTGAGGTCGCCCGCTATTATCACGGAGTCGCTCAGCCCCAGAAGTAGGGCGATGTCGTCTGCTATGAGTTGATGATTCTCTGCAGAGGAACTGGGAGGGAGGTAGGCCGACACTAATGTGATAGGTTGGTGGCCTGTCATGCCGAGGCGGCACATTGACACTTCGAGTCGTGAGAGGGGTGGGGGGTCCATTGGGATGCAATGTAGAGCCCTTTTGAAATAAATGAGGGTTCCGCCTTTGTGACAACGCAACCTGTCGTTGCGAACTACGTGGTAGTTCGCGATCAGAGGTGTGCGGTGGCTAGGCTTGAGGAAGGTCTCTTGGGCGAGGAAGATGTCTATCTGGTGCTCACGTAGAAATGTTGAGATCTCTAATTTCTGATCTCTAATGCCATCGGCATTGAAGTGCACCAGTTTCAGGGATCGGGGCTTGGTTCGTTTACTGCCCCTGCAATCCATTAATTGGATGCGATGGAGGACAGGGCCTGGGTAATTTCAGGGTAGGCATTGTAAATGCCTATCACGGCCTCAAGGTTGCCAGCAGATCTGGCAGCCAAGAGCTCTTTTGCCATTTGCCTGGCACGGGGGGACATGAAAATAAGGAAGGTCCCCGAGATGACGTTGAATGCGTCAAGGGGGTTGCTTCCGGTGGTTGTTGCGGGGGTTGTGCGTGCGGGGGTTGTTGTCGCCGCAGCAGCAGTTGTTGCCCCCTTTTGGGCCGTGGAAGGTCGGATGCGAGGATCCTTGTCCTTCCAGGCGGGGGTGGATTGAGGGGTCGTGGGGGTGGCCGCCACTAAGGCCGGGAAGGCCTTCTGGTGGTTTAAGGCGTTCCAGGGACTAGGTCTCTGGGGGCTCAAAGCCACCGGGGGCTGGGTCTGGCCTGCTGGGGCCTCCCTTTGCTGGCGAGCGCTTGCGCGCTTCGCCAGTTTAGGCGATGTTGACTTGGGGGCCTTGGGGCACCCACGGTAGTTGGCCGTGTGGCCGGTCGTGCCGCATAGGACACAGCTTGGTGGCTCGGTGCAGAGCGCGCGGTCCTTGGGCCGTGGGCACTCTGCTGTGCCGTAGTCGCCTAGGCACTTGACGCACCTGGGCTTGGCGTGGCAGTGTGCCTGTGAGTGGCCGTACAGTTGGCACCTATGGCATTGGCCAACGGTGCCGCTTTTGTGCGGCTTCTCGATGATTAAGCCTGATAGAGAGCAGATGCTCTTAATCAGGAATGAAGGGTGGTGGGTGACTCCCTCGACGGGGTGACTGATCACTAGGATCATATCTTACGCCGCCCCTTTTCCGCGTGCCTTGTGCATGCGGTGGACTTCCTTGATTGGGATCCCCTGTGCAATGAGATCAGCTTTGATCTCTTCAGTGGGGATCTCCTTTGGGATCCTTGGGATCACCACGCGTGTGAGACGATCCTCAGGGAGGGAGTAGGTGTGGAAGGCCACACCTCTTTGGCGGAGGAGCTTTGTTAGCTCACGGAAGTCCCTGGCTGACGGGACTGAGACTTTAATCCCCGTCTGAGTGGACTTAGCATTTGTGAATGCTATTTTGTGTTCCGTGCACCAGCCGGACACTGAGGGCCACTTCGCCTTGTCTTGGATGAAGACAGGCGGGGGAGGGGGGATTTTAGAGGCCGCACGTGGGGCCGAGGGGGTGGATTTGGGTGACGCGGCACGAGGGGCATCAGTCCCTTTAGGGAGGACGGGTGAGGGGCTGGGACGGCCGCTGGCCGACTCGGCAGCCACCAATTTGGGGGCTTGGATGGAGGAGGAGGATTTCTTCCTCCTCCTCTTGAGGGCGACGACCTTGAAAGTCTGGTTCGTCGTCGTCGTCTGACGCCTGGGTGGGCGGGGTTGATTCCTCGGAGGAGTCCGAGGAGATGGGGTTGGGGCGTTTGGCCGAGAAGACTTCGGTGTCCATGGATACCTCGGTTTCGGCGGGGACGGCATCGGGCTGGGGGGAGGGGGCTAGCTGTTGGAGGACAGCTAGCCTGTCGCCATATTTGGCGCGGACCGAGGGCTCCTGGAGGATCACCTCTTTTAGTAAGGCGAGAAGCGCCTCCTGATATTGGGAGTCCATACCTAGTCCTCCGGGTTGAAGGCCCGGAGGGTGTGTACCCTCCCTGTCGCCGGACAGGGAGGTATGTGCCTAACCAAGCCGGTGCAGCGTATGTTAGCTGCGGGCGCACGTAGGTCTTATATATCCCCAGCTTGACTCGCGTGGAGAGGCGTGACGAGAACACCGGATGTAAAAGGTTCCTTGTTACCTTGACCCGCGCGACGGTGTTGCAGACGTGCGGGCCCATGGTGAGCCGACTGTCGAGTGTGACCCCCAAGTACTTGGCGGTCTTGGTCCACCCGACCTCGGTCCCCATGAGCTGAAGGCTCGGTGGATGGCGGCCGCTTCGTGCCGTGACTATAATAGCCTGCGTCTTACCTGCGTTAACCGACAGTCTCCACTTGCTGAGCCAGTCGGGGAGGTCGTCTAGCGCGCGCTGCATCTTGATGGCCGCGTGGTCGGCCGACAGCGACGTGGTGATATACGCGGCGTCATCGGCGTACAGCGCGAGCGTCGCAGTGTGCGTGGCGGGAATGTCGTCGGTGTATAACGAGTATAACGCAGGCGAGACGCAGCTCCCCTGTGGCACGCCCGCTCTGACGGGGCGTGCGTTGGATGACACGTTCTCCACCGAAACCTTGATAGTCCTGTCCTGTAGGAAGGAGGAGACCACCTGTATCAAGCGACGGGGCGTGGTGGTCATGGTCAGTTTGTAGATAAGGCCGGCGTGCCAGACCCGGTCGAATGCCTTCTCCATGTCGAGGAATACTGCTGCGGCGTACTCTCTCTTGTTCACGGCCGCCGTGAGTAAGTGCAGTACCCTCGACAGCTGGAGCGTCGTGCTGTGTTCGGCCCTGAAGCCAAACTGTTCTTGGCGCGGCGTGATGTGCGGCAGCAGGTGGTGCAGCAGGAGCGCCTCATACACCTTGGAGGTGGTGGGAAGGAGCGTGATGGGCCGGTAGCTTTCCGGCTTCAGGACGTTCTTCCCGGGCTTGGGCAACATAATCACCTTCCCCTGCTTCCAGCAGGTGGGGAAGGTGCCGGTGCGGAGTATGCCGTTATACAGGCGAGCTATCGCTGCCACTGTTTTCGGTGGCAGGTGTCTAAGTGCGGTGTTAGTTATACCGTCCGCACCGGGTGCCTTTCTTGGCTTGGTGCGCCTTATTGCCCCCAGTACTTGGCCCGGGGAGAAAAAGATAGGGTCTTCCTCTGGAGCTACCGGCGTCTTGAAGTACTCTCCAAGGTGTTGCTCCACTGCTGCGACATGGTCCAGGGCGTCAGTCTGGTTGGGCGTGAATTGACGCTCCAGGTGTTCGGCGAATATTTCGGCCCGGTCGGCCGCCTCGTAGCGTAGCGCCCCGTCGCTGTTGCGCAGCGGGCGCACCGGGGCTGGGGTATTCTTGAGGCGTCGGCATAGTCGGTGCACCGACGCCCAGTCGCTATCAGCCGAGTCTATGATGTTCTCCCAGCTCTCCGTTGCGCGCGCGTGTAGCTCGGCCTTCACCTTGTCCGTGGCACGGTTGAGCTGGTTCTTAATGGTGGGGCATCTTGTCTGTTGCCACCGCTAAGGCAGACGCCTCTTGACGGCGATCAGGTCTGCGATGTGTGCGGGGAGCTTGTGGTAGCGCCCCTGTGTCGCGGTGGTGGTGCATGTCGCCGCTTCCAAGGCGCTCTGGATGCAAGCGGTGAGCCCCTCTGCCAACGCGTCCACGTCCGTGGCGCTGGTGATGGGCCGAGTGGGTGTGGTGGCCTCCATGACCTTCCGGAATTTTTCCCAGTCCGTGTGTCGACGTGGCGCCGGATGGGCAACTCTGGTGGCGTGGTCTGTTAGGCGGACGAGCACCGGCTGGTGGTCCGATCGCAGCTCGTCGTCCAGTACCTCCTGCGCGATCTGACAGGTGAGGCCTTTGTGCACGACGATGTCCAGTACGTCGGGTGTATGTGCAATGTTATCCGGGTAGTGTGTCGGCGTCTCCGGTCCAGACACGTCGTACCCTTGGGCCTCTGCGTCGTTGAAGAGCCGTCTGCCCCCCGTGTTGGTGGTGCCGCTATTCCAAGCCAGATGTTTGCAATTTAAGTCGCCGGCGATGATGGTGGGATGCGGCGATGCTAGCAACGTGTGTATGTCGCTAGTGTTAAGCTGCTTGTGTGGTTGTTTATAGGCTGCATACATACACACGTGCCTGCCGGCGACATGCAGCTGCACACCCAGCGCAGACATACTGCTGAGTATGGGGGGCGGTAGTTCCTGGTGGACGACTCTTCGCTTCACCAGCACCACCAGCCCTTGAGAGTGGCACCTGTTGGTGTTATTGGGTTGCCCATCCTTCTTATAGACGTGGTATCCTGGGAACTTGACCGTGTCTGCTGGTCCCAGGAATGTCTCGCTGATGAGCGCCACGTCGATGTCCTGCTCCTGTAGGAGAGGACGGAGGAGCACGACCTTCTCCCTGAGGCCGCGGGCATTCCAGTGAAGTATTCTCACCGGCTTAGCCATTCCTGTGTAACATAATAAGTTCCGTTATGCCGGCGAGAATAACTGGCATCGGGTCCTGTCCTCTACTAAGAGCCACCAGTATCTCCTGTAGGACCCGAAGAGCGGCCTCTATAACTGTGGACCCGGGGTTATTGTTCTTAGTGCACTCCCCGGGTGCGCCCGCCGACAAGGAATCCGACTGTGGCGGCCGCATGTCTCTACGGCCGCTGGGAGCCGAGCTATTCGCATTTTTCGCGATGCGTTTCGCCTCTGCTCGGCCCCCGGACGCTAGTGAGTCGTGAGTCGCCGCCTTATGTTTATTTACATTGTTATTGTCACCGCCCACCTGTTGCACGACGGGCGGTCTGTGACTCACTCGTCCATGGTTTTCTAAGTGGGATGCGCCCAATCCCGTCTGCGCCCTGTGATTGGTCGGCGGTCGGGAGAGGTCGGGTTTCAGCGGCTTAGGTCCCGCCCCCGTCGGTTGTATATGGCTCGGTACATACCTCTGTCTAGTGTTTTGTTCGGTAGCGGGGGTGATAGGGGCGTAGCTTTCGTTGCGTGGGACATCTATATCTTTATTTACTTTATTTACCGTTTGTGTTTCGGTAATGTTCCCACGCTTGCCGCCGCGTCTTTTCCTCCTCCGTCCTGAGGAGGTGGTGGCCGCGTCGCGCGCTGAAGGGTTGTTAGCGGCCGCCATCAGGGACGCCGTTTGGGTCTCTCCCGTCGGCGTCGGCTGTAACGGCCTCTCAGCGGCCGTATTCGACCGGCGCGTGTTGCCGGTGATGGCGACCGTGCCCGCTCGCTTGTTGCGCACCTCCTTGCGCAATACCGGACACTTGGTGTAGTTGGCGGGGTGCGCCCCCCCGCAGTTAACGCAGGTGGCGGGCTCCTCCCGCGGTCTCGGGCACTCTCTAGCCGCGTGACCCCCGCCGCACCTGACGCAAGCGAGCGGTCTGTGGCACTGTTCGGAGGAGTGCCTGAATTGCTGGCAACGATGACATTGCGCAGGCCCCCTCTTGCCACGCCACGCCTCAATCTTGATGCCGGGCATGCAGAGGATCTCTCTAACCTCATAATCTCCGCCGCTCTGTATGCAAGCAGTGACATTGTCCGCCATAGAGTCTACGTCCGCGGCGGTAGCAATAGGCCGAGCCGGCGTGGTGGCCTCTACTTCCTCTGCGAACTTCGTCCAGTCTATGCGTCGACGTGGCGCTAGCGGCTTCAGTTGGGTCAGCGTCCCCGATAGGACGACGAGTACAGGCTGATGGTCAGACTGCAGCTCGTCGTCAATCACCTGTTGGGTGATCTGGCAGCACAGCCCCCGGTGGATCACGATGTCCAGCACGTCCGGCATATACCCAGGGTTGCCCGGGTAATGCGTGGGCGTCTCTGGGCCGGACACCGTATAACCGGAGGCCTCCGCGTCCGCAAAGAGTCGTCTGCCACCCGTATTGGCCAGCACCGAGTTCCACGCCGGGTGCTTGCAGTTGAAGTCGCCGGCGAGGACAACAGCGCGCGGCGTGCCGTAAAGGAGGCCCCGCAGCTCGACTGTGTTCATGGGAGCCGCGGGCGGCCTGTAGCACGCATACACGTCAATGTCCTCGCCAGCCACGTGCAGCTGGACACCCAGCGCGTAAAGTGTGCCGAGCGACGGTACGGGTAGCTCTTGATGGACGACCCTTCGCCTCACAAGTACCGCCAGACCACGGTACCGGGAGTGGGAGGCTGACCGTTCGTCCTTCCTATAAACGAGATATCCCGGGAATCTGACCTTGTCCTCCGGTCCCAGGAAGGTCTCGTTTATTAGCGCCACGTCCACGTCCTGTTCCCTCAGGAGATGGCGGAGTGGGGCGACCTTTCCCCTAAGGCCGCGGGCATTCCAATGTATGATCCTCAACGGCCTAGCCATGACGAAGCAGTAATAGCTTGGTCAGGCCGTCGAGGATGACGGTCTCCACGTCCTGACCCTGCCTGATGGCCTTAATAAGGCCCATCAACAGTTCTATTGCGCAGGTCGTGAACTCCTTTGTGGTCTCGGACTTGGTTCTCGTATGTGTTGTGGCGCCGGTGGCGCCGCGGTTGGCTCGAGCCTTCTGTCGCGGCGCTGAGCCGGCGCCAGACTCCAGCGTGCCCGGAGCCACGACCTGCTTGCCCTTTGAGGCAGGGTCGGCGGCCTTAAGCGCGTCATCCTGGGTGGCTCTGGGTTCTTCCGGCCTCTTGCCTTTTCCCTTGCCCCCGCGCCCTTTCCTCCTCCGCTTCGACGAGGTGGCTTGAGCGCGGTCGGTGGGCCCGTTGGCTGCCGCCATTAGTGTGGCGGCCTTGGCGTCAGCGTCGACCGTTTGCGGCCTCTCGGTGGCCGCTTGCGGCCGGCGCGCTTTGGTGGTGGTGATGGCGGCAGTCCCCGCTCGCCTGTTCTTCATCTCCGCCTGGAAGACGGGGCACTTGGTGTTGCACGCGGGGTGCGGGCCACCGCAGTTCGCGCAGGTGGCCGGCTCCTCCCGCGGGCGTGGGCAGTCGCGTGCCGCGTGTTCCCCGCCGCAGCGAACGCAGGCACGCGGGCTGGTGTCGGGGGCGCACGCGCTTGCTGCGCGCGCCCCTGGGTGGCGGCCGGTCCCGGCGCTTGGATAGGCACCGGCCGGAACGCAGCTGGGCGGACGGGCACCGCGTGCTGCCGGCTCGACGACGGTGCCGGCGCAACGCGCGCAGGCGCCGGCGACGTCGGTGGGCCGGCGGCTCCAGCAGCGCCAGGTCCGTCCCCTCTTCTTCTCTCTTCACCCCGCCCGGCCGGCGGTGAAGCGGACGCCGCACTGCCTATGTCGGGCAGAGACAGCGCCCGGTCCATCGCCGGACGGGGCTCCTCTTCTTGTCCGGACCCGCGGCCCAATGAGCCGCGAGCGCCGGGCTTCGGCATACTGTGGGCGTGTCCGACCGCGACCGCGGCGGCGGCACTCCGCCGGGCTGCTCGGTGGCTCCCCTGTGTCCGCACCAGTCACTGGGGCAGGCTAATGCAGGCACAGGAAAGCAGTAGTCTTCGGTCCGCGCGGTGTTCGGAGAGCTGAGTCTTCCTAGGTATTCCTTTCTTGACTTCCTTGGAGCTCCCCGCCGGATCACTGGCCGATCCAGCTGACCCAGAAGTCCAGTAGTAATCGCGACGCCCCCGCAAGGGGGCGTGGCGGGCGACGCCTAGGGCTTTGGCCCCCTGGTCGCAGAGTCCGTAATTTATCGGTCCGCTACTGCGGACCCCTCACCTTGTGCGGCTATCAAAGGCCTGCGGGACTCTTGACGTGCGTGAGTTGCGCATGTCTGTGATTAATTGCAGTGTGTTTATCTGTAGGCGCGTCACAGAACCCACTCACGGTCTGCTTTCTTCACGACACCTTGGCGGTCAGTCCCCGCCAGGTGGAACCCCCAGTTACCTGGGGGAAGCCCAGCGGAGGACGACCAGCGACAGAGGTGCCGACTCGACGCTCCTACAGAATAAGGGTGTAATTACTCCCCGCCCGTCCGGCTTCCAGCTATGTACGGTTACCTTTCGGGCTAAGGGGGTAGATTATGTATGTGTATGGGCGGCATTGTCTTGTAATGTAACACCGCCCAGTGTCTACGCGTACCGCTGCCCGCGCTGCCCGTACGCGTTTGTGTAAAGCGTCTGTGGAGTAAGGGTGTCTGTTCGCCGCGCAACGTGCCTATATTAACTTAGCACACGCTACGCGACGAGTGTAAATATATAAGTGTAGGAGTTCAGTGTGCAAGTGAGCCGCGTGTAGCCTGGATGCAGCTCACTTGGGAGTCCAATCCGGTGCGATGGGGTCGTCGTCCGCTACCAGGTCGCGGGGCAGGGGTCTCGCGTCCGGAGGGCGCGCGTGCCAGGGCGCAAGGTGCTTGACATGCGGCCAAGCAGATGCGTCGGCACGCGCGAACATCCGCTTCGCGAGTTGCCGCACAAACTCATCCAGGCTCTCAATCCGGAGGTCCCGCTGGATGACGTCATTCCTCACGAAGCGAGGGGCGTCAACAATTGTCCGCAACGCAAGGCTCTGTTGCGTGCGGAGCAGCCTTCGGCTCGACTCGCTCGTGAGGGCGAACCAAACTGGAGCGGCGTACGTCAGTACTGGGCGTATGTACGTCTTGCACACGCCCAACTTGACGCGCGCCGGAATGTCGGATGAGAGCACTGGTTTGAGTACGGCGCGGGCGACCCTACCTTTTGCGACAACCGAGCGGACGTGTGACCCCATCGAGAGCCGACGATCGATCGTCACCCCCAGGTACTTCACCCGGGGGGACCACTCGACGTCGACTCCTTGTACCTGCAGGGGTGGCGGGAGGGGCGCTGAGCCTGTAACCAACGCCTGCGTCTTACCCACGTTTACCGACAACCGCCACTTCGACAGCCAGTCGGGAAGGAGCTCCAGTGCGCGCTGCATTTTGACGGCCGCGTACTTCGCACTCAGCGACGAAGTAATGTACGCGGCGTCGTCCGCATACAGCGCGAGCATCACTTCCTGCGTCGTGGGGATGTCGTCGGTGTAAAGTGAGTAACACGCCGGCGACAGGCAGCTGCCCTGCGGCACACCCGCGTGCACCGGGTGGGCGTCGGAGAGCGCCCCTTCCACCGCCACTCGGAAGGTCCTGTGGGACAAGAATGAGGAGACCACCTTAACAATGCGACGGGGCGCATCTGTTGTGGCCAGCTTGTGTAGCAGGCCCTCATGCCACACACGGTCGAAGGCCTTCTCCATGTCGAGGAATACTGCCACCGAGTACTCCTTCTTGTTGAGCGCGGCTGTCAGGTGGTGCAGTACCCTCGACAGCTGGAGCGTCGTGCTGTGGTCCGCCCTAAACCCGAATTGCTCCGGACGTGGCGAAATGTGCTTCTGGAGATGTCGCAGCAGGAGTGCTTCGAACACCTTGGAGACTGTCGGCAGCAGAGTGATTGGCCGATAGCTCTCAGGCTTCAGGATATTCTTCCCCGCCTTGGGCAGCATGATGACGCGCCCCTCCTTCCAAGAGGCCGGAAAAACCCCCGTACGCAGGATGGCAGTGAACAGGCGCGCGAGCGCTGCCACCGTACGGTAGGGCAGGCGGCGCAGCACTGCATTCGTGATGCCATCGGCGCCGGGGGCCTTCCCTGGCTTCGTCCTAAGGATGGCGCGTCTGACTGCGCCAGGCGAGAAGAAGACGGGGTCCTCTTCAGGAGCTATCGGCGCTGCGAAGTAGTCTCCAAGGTGTTTCTCGACTGCTGCGACATGGTCGGTGTCGCTGGTCGGGTTCGGGCGGAACTGACGCTCCAGGTGTTCAGCGAAGACCTTCGCCCGGTCCTCCGCTACATATTTCAGCGCCCCGTCGCTGTCCTGCAGCGGTCGCACTGGGGCTGGGGTATGTGACAGCTGGCGGCACAGCCTGTGTACCGACGGCCAGCTGTCTGCTGCTGCCTCTATGCGTTCCTCCCAGCCCGCGACGTTGTGCGCCTGCAGCTCGGCCTTGACCTTCCCCGCAAGGCGGTTGAGCTCCTTTTTGAGCGTGGGACACCTCAGCTGCTGCCACTGCTTGCGAAGGCGCCTCTTCACGGCGATCATAGAGCGAATGTGCGCCGGCAGGGGCGGCAATAGCACTCTCCCCTGCGGCTGCGTGCTCGTCGCCGCTTCTAAGGCGCTCTGGATGCAAGCAGTGATGTCCCGCGCCGCCTGGTCCACGTCCGCGGGGTTGGCGATGGGCCGAGTCGGCGTGGTGGTCTCCATCTTGTCCACGAACTTGTTCCAGTCCGTGCATCGACGTGGCGCTGGTGGCTTCAGTCGGGTCGGCACGCCTGAGATGACGACGAGCACCGGATGATGATCCGACTGGAGCTCGTCGTCGATCACTTGCTGTGTGATCTGGCAGTGTAGCCCTCGGTGGGCTACGATGTCCAGCACATCCGGCATGTAACCCTCTTGGTCCGGGTAATGAGTCGGCGTCTCCGGGCCGGACACCGTATAGCCGAAGGCTTCCGCGTCCTCGAAGAGCCGTCTCCCCTCTGCGTTTGCGTGCATGGAGTTCCACGCTGGGTGCTTACAATTGAAGTCGCCGGCGAGGAGGGTGCCCTTGCCGTTCTTTGGTGTCAGTAACGCCCGCAGCTCCAGTAAATCAAGTCGAGCCGCGGGCGGCTTGTAAAAGGCATACAAGTTGATGTCCTCGCCGGCGATGTGCACCTGGACACCCAGCGCGTAGCACGTCGCGTTCGGAGGCACGGGGAGTTCCTGGTGGACGACTCTTCGCTTCACAAGTACTGCCAGACCACGGTACCTCATGTGTGCCGACCTTTCGTCCTTCCTGTAGGTGTGATACCCCGGGACCCTGACCCTATCTTCGGGTCCGAGGAGGGTTTCACTGATGAGCGCCACGTCGATGTCCTGTTCCCCCAGGAGGTGTCGGATGACCCAGAACTCTCTGTGGAGGTCGCGACGCCCCCGTCAGGGGGCGTGGCGAGCGGTGCCAGGGCTAAGCCCCCCGGCCGCGGAGTCGGTTCAATTGGCCCGTCACTACGGGCCCTTCATCTGGTCGGCAACAAGGGCCTGTACGATATGTCTTAGTACGTGCGTGAGTTGCGCACGTCTGTATAATGGTTGCAATGAGTTTCTCTGTAGGCGCGTCACAGAACCCACTCACGGTCCTGCTTGCTTCACGGCACCTCGGCGGTCAGTCCCCGCCAGGTGAGACCTCCAGTTACCTGGAGGAAGCCCAGCGGAGGACGACCAGCGACAGAGGCGCCGACTCGACGCCCTACAGAGATTACGGATGTAAACCCCCGCCCGTCCGGTTTCCAGCTATGTACGGTTACGTTCCGGGCTAAGGGGTCGTGATGTATGTGTGGGCGGTATTGAACTGTACAGTAACACCGCCCAGTGATAACGCGTACCGCTGCCCGCGCTTTTTTTTTTTTTTTTTTTGATATGGCATCTCGTAGTTGACCTTGAGAGGCCGTGACTACTTAACCGGACTTTCCTGTGGATGCCTTAAATGAATTTAAAGCCTCCAGCCAGGGCTATTAAAATCTAAGCGACTGCGCACTAAGGGCACCCCCTGTGGGGTACGAACCTCGGCTTAGGGCGTCGCTGGAGTGAACAGCAAGGGATGGCTAGATCGAATTTTGATTTTATTTCGGTTTGATGACCGCGGCGTTTCCTAGACTAGCTCTGAGAAGAAACGACCGAAACAAACTCAGAGGTCATGGTTGGGAAGTTATGTTTACTGGCTCAGCTGCGGCGCGGGCTGGCCTTCATCAGACGAGGGACGGGGGAGGGGGCTGCTACGTTGAACGCGTCGCGATGGACCTCGGCGGCGAGGTCGGTAGGTCGGTCTGTTCTTTGTAAGAGTGCTGGTGGCTCTATTGGCCTCTTGGAGGAGGGTAATGAGGTCATCAGGGTCTGTGAGAACGTGCCTTGGGCGGCGAAGCTTGGAGATGGTGGAGGGGGAGTAGTTAGCAGCCGCTACTATCAGGGGATTGCCCAGAAGTGGGTAGGCCACCGTTTATATACATTTTGTTCATAGCACAAGTAGTGGGTAGCAGTGTGGAGTGGGGCGTTTTCCCGCCGGCCAATCAGAGGCTGACCGTCTAGTTATTTCTATCTCACTCTAACCCTCTCTAAACCGCCTTACAGTTTTCTTATAACCAATCACGAATCATCAAAACGAAATGTTATCTTAATTATAACTGTGTGGTCCACAACGACTTATGTATCTAGGCCGTCTTCCGCAATATCTAAGCTTGTAGACCATCGCCAATTTCAATGTGCAAACGGGACTCGAAGGGTTTGGACGCACCCTAAAGACGCTAGGTGTGATGTTTGGTAAGGAAAACTGCCAACATTCCAATTGACTGCCTAGGCTGAAGGGGTTCAGCGGGTGTAATTGGGGCAACACCCCACTCCACTTAATGGTCACATCTTTCCACCGAGAACCACGACACTGTATAAATGCATGACATTATTCTTGAATAACTTACTTTGATTGTTATAGAAGGTGTGCAATGTGTGATATACCTTGAAAATTGTAAATTGAAATTTTCTTGACACCTTAGAGCATACAATTCATTCAATTTGTACCCTAATATTGTAATGTAAATATTAATACACTATTACTGACAAATTAAATAATTTTGAAATATATTGTATTACTAATCCATTGCTTCATAATTATGTCCGAAATACGTGTCTGCTTGGCACCGTAAACAACGCAGTGACTGATGTTGAACTGTCTGTTTACTATAAATGAAATCGTTGCTCTGTTACCTTACCGAATTATTTTGAAGGATGTTGAATAACCATTGTTTTATGTCTTCGAAAATCATGTCTATTTGACAACAAATAATGCGATAAATAATGTTGAACTGTCACTCAAATGTGCCAATAAATTCTTGTCTTGTAGTACAGTCAATATGTCGAAAAAAAAGCCGTGAGCTCCGAAAAATGACAAACCGGAATTTGACTTGATGAATCGTTAGAGGGGCGAGTAATAAACTTAATGTTAGATTTCCGAAGTCCCTCCTCCTGCTGTTTTTGAGAAAATCCAAAAATATTTTGAAATTGATTTATCTCAGCAACTATAAGGGCTAGCGACCTTTTTTTTTTTTAAACTGTTAAGGACACTTAGGACTACATTTTCTTTCATTGAAGTGACATCGTCCGACTTAAACTGCAAAAGCTAGATGGCGCTAAAGTTTGAAAAAATTGGTTTTTTGCCATTTTCATTATGAAATAACAATTTTTTTACAATAATGTAAATGAGAAAGTTGTTTGTCACAAAATTAGCTACAACTTTTGTTTAAAACATTTTTTCGTAAAACTCACCGTTTCCGAGCTGAAGCTTGTTGAAGTGTACAAATCGTACATTATGTGCCTTGCTGTAGGGTGTTTGTCACACAATTCATGGATAGATCAATGAATTGAAATGTTTACATAATTTTCAATTTTTAATAATTTTTTTTTTTTTTTTTTTTTTTTTTTTTTTTTTTTTTTTTTTTTTTTTTTTTGTACGCTTCTTAGAGCATCTGGTAGATGTTAGAAACCGGTCCATTGTCCAAACTATGCCCACGTATTCGGTGAAAGTGACAAAAGAACCGTTGTTCTGCTCACTGCACTTCTTCACCTATATAGCTCGGAAACGGTAAGTTTTACGAAAAAATGTTTTAAACAAAAGTTGTAGCTAATTTTGTGACAAACAACTTTCTCATTTACATTATTGTAAAAAAATTGTTATTTCATAATGAAAATGGCAAAAAACCAATTTTTTCAAACTTTAGCGCCATCTAGCTTTTGCAGTTTAAGTCGGACGATGTCACTTCAATGAAAGAAAATGTAGTCCTAAGTGTCCTTAACAGTTTAAAAAAAAAAAAGGTCGCTAGCCCTTATAGTTGCTGAGATAAATCAATTTCAAAATATTTTTGGATTTTCTCAAAAACAGCAGGAGGAGGGACTTCGGAAATCTAACATTAAGTTTATTACTCGCCCCTCTAACGATTCATCAAGTCAAATTCCGGTTTGTCATTTTTCGGAGCTCAAATTGCAGATTGACTGTACTATTGGTTAATTTAAGTTTACTCGTAAGTTTGTTAATTGTGAACACTGTTGTTGTGTTAAAATAAAAGTCTTTTGTAGAAAAAAAAATCGTTTATTTTTAATTATAATAAACAGAAATACATATATTATGTAAAAAAAAAGAAACCATTTATTTTGCGCACACCCTTATAAATACATACAGTATATGTAGTGACAGTAGTGGTAGACTAATAATAGTTTTAAACAAAGAAGTCAGAAAAAATAAGAGGGATGTTAATGGTCATGCTTGATCAAAGTCGTTCATCAAGTTCATTATTTCAGTAGCTTTAATTTACTAAGTACAGATTTATTTTTCAATATTATTAATATGTAGATCACAAATAAGTAAGTTGTCAAATTGTTAACCGTTCATTCGGACCCATAACCATTTCTAGAAGGACATTCCGTCAATAATGTCCTTGGTGGGCGGTATGTTAATGATCATGCTTGATCAAAGTCGTTCATCAAGTTTTAAAGTTTACACAAAATGTAACTAGATGGCGTTGACGTCGAAATAGAAGTCGCAAGCGTTGTATGACAATGTTTTGGTTGGGTCCTTTAGAATTTTAAGAAATAAAAACGCATATATAGAACAGTATACAGTAGTTGTTTTATTTTGATTACGTCAACCCTACTTGTATACAAATAAAGGTCAACTTTTAAGTACTGGGTACCTTCGCGGTGTTCGGTATTTAACAAGGGAAATAGATAAAAAGACGGTCAACAAATGAGAGTCCAACGGTTGCGCCAAATAGGTCCAGTTTGTAAGGAAAGGATTTCATGAAGTAAAGCACAGATAGACAAAAGGCATATATTAAATTTTAATTTAGACTTGTCAGGAATTAGAAAACTAGTCGTCCGTTCGCTCAACTAGGTCATCAAGCAGAAGAATCAGACGAGACATCGCCTCAGCCGATCACAGCGCGCTACTCTAGCCAGCCAATCACAGCCAAGCCAAGCCACCGCCATAACCACCGGGTGCCTCCGGTGGGGGAAATGCCATGCGAGCTTATTTTTGGTTTGATTGCTGCCTCTACATGACGAAAGCTATATCTGTTCGATTGCACATTAAATCAGTGTGATTATAAGTCTGCCTTTTAATCATTTATGCCCTTCTGTTTCATCACATCGGCCGCCGGCAGGAGTTTATTTTTTTTTTATAAGGATGGGGGGATACCCCCCGTATTGGATGCACCCGCCATCACAGGACATTATGAGCCTGCGGGACCCGGATTTCCTTCCATGATTATAGTACTACGGGAAGCGATGAGAGGATGGATCTCCTACCATTTTTTTATTATTCTATTTCGGCTAGCCCGATCTTTATTTATATATATCATATATATTCACATCTGATATTCTAACATATTTTTTACCTTTGTTACATTTCTACCTTTTACTTATAACAATAATCTTACTACCACCAGTTACTTCCATTTTATTCTCTTACGATTATACTAACTGTCTATCATATTACGTAATTCTTAATCTAGAAATTACAGTTATTCTACTTTATCTATTTTTAATTAATACCTACTATGTATTTGACTGTATCTTATTTCTACACATTTATTCTTAAATTTATTTAACTAATAATATTTTGTTAACGTTTATATATTATACTAAAATATATAATTTAACAATCTTATTTATCTATCACTTATTCTATTTTTCTTTTGTTTACTTTTGTATTATTCTATTGTTTACAATATTACAGACATCCGTGCAGTAGTCCACAAATTGTTTACGACTTATTTCACTGGTAAGTAGGTCCTACAGGTTTTGCCTAACTAATTTTATTTTTAACTTTTGTTCCAAATCGTACCTCCGCGCTGCGTGAACGGGGTAGTCGACGAGAATGTGCACGACATCTACGGCGTCTGGCTCACAAATGCATGATGGACTCTCCTTTAACTTAAACCGGTTTAAGTACTGGGAGAATCCACCATGCCCCGTCAGCATCTGAGTGAGCTTCCCCTCGGGCTTGGCCTTGAGTACAAAGCGGTGAGCCACTCTGACATCGGGAAGGAATATCTTAGTGACCGACGCAGTGTCCCCGGCTATATACCGACTGTTCCATTCATCCAATGATGACTGACGTATAAGCCGCTTCAGGTAGGATATGGGACATTGATCGTAATCAGGCTTCCTTCTCGATGGCAGAGCCGCCTCCTTAGCCAAATCGTCAGCACGCTCGTTCCCCGGGAGTCCCGCATGGGCCTTGACCCAGTACAATGACACAGCCTTGCCCGGAGCCAAGGCTTTCCGCAGGTTCTCCCTCGTCTCCACGGCCAGTGGGTGGTGCGACCCATGGTTAACGACCGTCTCCAAAGCGGCTCTCGAGTCGCTGTATAGACCATAGGTCAACTTTTTATCCTTGAGGATGACGCTCGTGGCTTTACATATGGCCAGAAACTCCGCCTGATAGACAGTGCAGTACGCGGACAGACAAAGCTTGATGTTCTGGACTTCGGCCTCGCTATTCCACAAGGATAGCGCGGCTCCGACCTTCCCATCAATCTTACTGCCGTCGGTGAAGATTCGCACCTGCTGCACATTACACCTGTCCACAAGGCTTTGTTCTATCAGTTGAGTGAATTCTAAAGCTATATGCTCTGCCGGGTGAGGAGTTTCTGCAAACCCTACCGGACGCTCCGTTTCCCTATTGCACAGCTCCAGCGGGGGCGACCCTCTCTTTGCCTCGTACAATGCGGCTGCTTCTTGTACCCTGAGGTCGAGAGGAAGTATCCCCGCTAAGACCAGAGCGGAGTGTAGAGAAACCGTGCGGCAAGATTTGCAGAGCTTCTGAGCGAAATCTCTCTGGATCGTGTCGAGCATCTTACATACCCCGATTTTCTTAGCCGCGGGTGCATACACAGCAGACGCGTACATTATAATCGGCTCTACAGTGGCCGTATAGATTGAGCGGATTACGTCGGTGTGCAGACCCCAGTCTACCTTGGCAGCCTTGGATAGCTGTTTGTAAATATTCAAGGCTTTCCGGCACTGAAACGCTACATGCGTCTTAAACGTCAGTCGATCGTCAATTGTCAATCCTAGAATCTTGACTTCCCGCGACATGCCAACGCTGACCCCTCCCATGCTCAGCTGCGGGGTGTCATACTTAAGTTTCCTGGTTAACACCATTGCTCAGGTTTTATGTGGCGCAAACTTCAACTTATTTCTGACACCCTACTGCCGAACATAGGCGAGTGCCACATTCGCATACCTCGAGACGCCAAGTCCAGTGTCTCCGTCAAAAACCATAACGACGTCTTCCGCGAAAGCCTGCATACACATACACCCCCATCGCCTCCAGTTCTCGCAGCAGAGGATCCAGTAGAAGGTCCCAAAGGACAGGACCACCGATTGACCCCTGCACACAACCTTTGTTGGTGCTCCTCGTGCATTCTTCCCCGGCGTACCTTACACTGACTTTTCTGCAGTCCAGATAGCTATCGAGTAGCCTCCTGATATTAACCGGACACTTTTCCTCAGCCAGACGGTTTCGGATTTTCGGCCACCATGCTTTATCGAAGGCCCCCTCTATATCCAACGACACTAGGGTAACTAGCTTTTTCTGCTTTATCAGACCTTCGATTCGGTGTATTAGAGTATAGAGGGCGTCCTCGGTGCTCTTCTGGGGCATGAAACCAAACTGGCGAGTATAATCCTCGGTGATATGATGTGCCATTTAATCCTTGCTACTGTCATCTTCTCCAGGACTTTACCCAAAACCGGCAACAGACCAATAGGCCTGTAAGCTTTGGGGTTCGTGTAGTCGGTTGCCTGCTTCCAGATGTCCGGAAAGTGACCTATCTCTAGGCACTTGTTGAATAGGGCAAGGAACGCGTCTAGGTCCTGGTAGATAGCCCTGCTGCAAATATCTGCTGTGAAGCCATCAGCTCTCGGGGCCTTGGGATTGAAACTGGCCTCCGCGGTCTTCAGCTCTAGCAGCGTAAACGGTGGGTCATGAATTTCATCATGCCGCCAGTCATTTACCCGCTTTGCCGCTTTTCTAGCGCGACAATGGTCTTCATCGTCAGTTTCCTCCAGGTCTTGTGGGTAGAATGTCTCCGCAAGTAAGGCAGCCGACTTTTGGGTTAAGGAATGCACCCTCTTTGGTTAGGGTCAAGTCTTCTTGTCTCCTGGTGGTCCTACGGATGATCCGGTATATACCGTCCCATACCCCTTTCCTGTCCTGTCTTCTACAGAACTCCTTCCAACTTTCTATTTGGGCTTTCTTGGCTTGGCACTCATATTCTTTATTTTTTCCTTTCAGGTACTCAGTTACCACTATTACTCTTTGCGGTACGGTGCCCCGTTTCAAATTTTTCGCCTGAAGGTAGTGGCAACTTTCTTCAGCCTTGCGAGCTCATCATTCCACCATGGAACCTTGAGTACCTCTGTACTCTTCTTGAGAGGCATGATGATTTTGCATGCTTCTCTGATGGCCTCGGTGAATTTACTAACGCTGGCAAACTGTTCCAGTCCCTCGATGTACGCGGTATAAAGGAGGAGGCGAAACGCTTCGTCCGGATCGTAGTGGTGTTAACAACGTAAGAGTGGAAACTCGCCGTACGACGGGTCGTCCGATGGTGGAACGGAGATGGGGGAATTAAATCATGCAATTCCTTCGCACACTCCCCAAAATACATCCTATAGAAGACCGAAAGGCTGGCTACTCTACGCCTCTGTTCTAGGCTTTGGAGACCGTCTCGAGTTAAGTCAGGGTCAAAAATCAGCCTCTTTGTCCGCCTCTCCACCGAATCCAAAGTGGCCAGGTGACACTTAGCAGCACCAGCCCCAATGTGGCTGCAGTACTCCACACACGAACGGACCTGTGCTTTGTACAGCATTAGAAGCTGCCCTGGTGTGAAGTACCGCCGGACCTTTGCGATAACGCCAAGTTTCTTGGCAGCCACTTTGGCCTTGGACTCAATGAACCGCCTAAAGTTTAGGTTCGAGGAAATCTCAACTCCCAAAAGCTGAAGGCGGTCGGTACACTCCAAGGATACATTTCGAAAAGTAGGAGCCAAGGTGAATGGGCTCCTTTTGGCGGCGAAAAGACACGCCTGCGTTTTGGTGGCATTGAATGCTACAAGATTGGCATTGCCCCATTCGGAGACTGCCTGTAGTGCAACATTCGTTCGCTCTACCATAGCCTCTCTTTCGGACCGGATTGATTCCCTACTAGCCCGAGCATCCGGCAGGTATCTCTCCACAACTGTGCTGTCATCTGCATACCCATAGATACTGGGCATCAGCAGATCGTTAATATGCAGCAAGAACAGAGTTGCAGAGAGAACAGACCCCTGAGGAACACCGGCATTAGTCAACAAGGGCTCAGATGAGCATACGTCGACAACGACTCGGAGGGACCGTTCAATCAGGAAGTCTTTTACCCAGCCAGTCAGGCCAGGGGAAATGCCGTACGCTGGAAGCTTACTCAAAAGACCCCCCTCTTGGCTCCGTGGAGTGCGGCCACTTCCCAGATACGAAGGTCGAGTGGGAGTAACCCAGCCAGAACTAGTGCCGAGTTTAGGGAAACGGTACGGTAGGCTCTGCAAAACTTGAGAGCAAAACCTCTTTGGATTGTGTTGAGCTGCTTCCTAACCCCTAATTTCTTAGCAGCTGGTGCCCATGCACTTGCAGCGTACAGCACAGTTGGTTCCACTGCTGCAGTGTAAATGGCCCTTATCACCTCCGGGTGCAGACCCCAACTGACCCGGGCCGCTCTGGCCAGCTGCTTGTACATAGCAGCATTGAATGTGAGCTTGGTGTTTATGACCAGCCCTAAGATTTTAATATCTTGGGACATTCCAATGTCGATCCCCCCTTTATGGGGTGGGTGACTCCCGATATAAATGAAATTCAACTTGAACTGATTCTATGATTTACTTTAACTTTTCCTTAATACAAATATCAGAAGGATTACATATGTACGACCATACTGGGTGTCCGGAACCGACTGGCGTGGCTCGCCGCTGTTCGGCTCCAAGCGGCGGGGTTAGCTTACGCTGCAAATACATAGCCGCTACAACATTCCCCCTTTTACAAAAAAATAAAATAAAATGACAATATGAGAATCTTAAAAATATAAAATTTTCTATAAGTGAAACCTCGGTAGATACATTGTACTTCTAACAAACTACTTACCACTGCACAGGACACCGTTGCTATTTGCTTATTCAGCTACTTGCTCGTGTGTGTGCCGTGGTGGTCTGATTACTTGCTATCGTTCTATGTTTCTGCGAATTTAGTTTGACCTATATTTAATTGTACACGTTATGAAATATTTATGGTTACATTATTTTGAAAAAGACAGTTTACAATTACAACACACTTTACACATTTCATTTTTATATGTAATATATATGTCTACATTATCATGAGCTATGACTGAATACTCGTAATTATTCGATATTTTTTTTTTGGCATATTCATTACACTGTTGAGCCTGGACTTGTTTGCTGAATGACTGTTCCTATTTCTTTCCGTAGACCACTTTGTATTCCAATTTTACATTTTCTAATTAATTTATATTTGTCTACTCTCGATGGATAATGTTCCGGGACAAGGATGCCCGATTGCATTATGCGATAAGCGTGTTCAGCTGAATCGCCGTAAGTCTCGGGCCTTGTTATTAGTGTCGCTTCTTGCTGCGATGCCACGTTTACAGCATCCCATGACTCTGGGGATGGTATGGGGTTGCTCCAAATCCACTTTTTAATTGCCGTCCCTGGTCGCTTGTTCTGCATACCAGAGGGCCAAAATGACAACCCATACTTCGTCAAAAAAGTTTCGCTACTCCCTCCGCCTGTCTCTTAACCTTGCGGGGCTGGGGCGCCTCCATCGCCGCCATCTGTGCTGCCGGTACCTATCCTCTGTCAAGGACTTTCTTCTAGGCGTTGCAGCTGTACGTCCTTCGCTGGCCTCATTACGTAGTGCACTTCCAGCGCCAGCGTATTCTCTCTCGTGGTATCTCCATTGCCACTTCCGGCGACCACGTGCTCTGTTGCCACGTGCCATTATATAATCTCGCCGCTCTTAATTTTCCTGACTCTGCCTCCATCAACGGGAGGTTCAAGAGCCATTCTGTTTTACCTGCTTTCCGTTGTAAGGTATGTAATGCAGGGAGTCGTTTCCGGACACCGGGTTCAAAGTACATTTGTTACTGCGTCACCACTGTCCAACACTTGTTCGCTAATTTGCATGATCACGTCGGATGTCACCACTTTTAGGGTGGGTGAGTCCCGATATAAATAAAACTCACTTGTACTGATTCTATACTTTACTTTAACTTTTCCTTAATACACATATCAGAAGGATTACATATGTACGACCATACTGGGTGTCCGGAACCGACTGGCGTGGCTTGCCGCTGTTCGGCTCCAAGCGGCGGGGTTAGCTTACGCTGCAAATACATAGCCGCTACACCCCCATGCTCAAGCGTGGCGTGTCGTACTTTCGCTTCCGCGTAAGTACCATCGCATAGGTTTTGTGCGGTGCGAATTTCAGCCAATTTCTGACACTCCACGCCCGAACATGTTCGTAGCGGCATTGGCTTGTCTCTCAATTTCCTGGGCTGTATTCCCATTAAATACCAGGACCACGTCGTCAGCAAATGCTTGGCAGTAATCTCCCCTCCTTGCCAGCTGTTTTAGGAGCGGGTCAAGCAGCACGTTCCAAAGAATCGGTCCTCCTATGGATCCCTGGACGCATCCCTTCCTGGTTTGCCTTCTGCTCTCCCCGGCGTTCCGCACTGCCAATCGCCAATCGTACTTTAAACGCGGGCCACCACGCACTGTCGAAAGCTCCCTCTATATCCAGCGAAACGAGCGTGACGATTCTTTTCTGCTCCAGTTTCCCACGGACGCACTGCATGAGGGTGACGAGGGAGTCTTCAGTGCTTTTTTGGGGCATAAACCCATATTGGCGAGTACTCATCCCGGGGAGAAGGTAGAATTTGAGACGGGTAACCAGCATCTTCTCGAACACTTTCCCAAGGACAGGCAAAAGCCCAATCGGCCTGTACGACTTTCCCCGGTTTCTTGAGCACAACCACCGTAGCTTCCTTCCAGGCCTTTGGGAAGTAGTGGTGTGCCAGGCATTTGTTTATCAGTGCCAGGAAGTATTCGGGATCACAGTTTATGGCTTGAGAGCAAAGCTTGTAAGCATTTTTGGGGGGAGTAGTATATGTCAATGATATCAAAACGGGTAAATTAAACATATATGGTCACGACAGTTTAATAACTTTTGTTAGCAAGAACCGGCGCTCCACCCAAAGCTCACTATAAAAGGCGCTGCGCACCCGCTCCTGGGTCACTCTGGGCCGGCCGCCGAAAGTTCGCCCCTACGGGACGGGGGTGCGCTTCACCCCCGACACCGGGAGGAGTACCGGTTGGTCCAGCGAGCTCCTCACGAGCCGGAAAAGGAGAGCGGCGTGTCCTGGTTCGTCTATTCACTGCCAGCCGACAAGAACTTTAAGATTGCCATCAGGGGATTGCCAGCGGACACAGACCCCTAGGAGATCGACGACGAACTCCGAACGATGGGGCACGAGCCGGAGTACGTGCGCCATATAAAGGGCGCACAAGGAAGACCCGGCTGTGTCTTCTTCGCCATCTTAAAGAGGACACCGGACGTTCGGTCTGTCTTTGATACCGGCGTGTTCATGTACATGCGCGGTGTCAAGATAGAGGCTTGGCGCGGGAAACATGAGCCCGCTCAGTGCCACCGGTGCCAGAAATTTCGGCAGTTTGCACTAGTGCCACCGACCGAACCATGCGACTGCTCGCTTGGTCCATTATCCGACCTAAGCCATTCTTACAGATAGATAGATAGATAGATAGATAGATAGATAGATAGATAGATAGATAGATAGATAGATAGATAGATAGATAGATAGATAGATAGATAGATAGATAGATAGATAGATAGATAGATAGATAGATAGATAGATAGATAGATAGATAGATAGATAGATAGATAGATAGATAGATAGATAGATAGATAGATAGATAGATAGATAGATAGATAGATAGATAGATAGATAGATAGATAGATAGATAGATAGATAGATAGATAGATAGATAGATAGATAGATAGATAGATAGATAGATAGATAGATAGATAGATAGATAGATAGATAGATAGATAGATAGATAGATAGATAGATAGATAGATAGATAGATAGATAGATAGATAGATAGATAGATAGATAGATAGATAGATAGATAGATAGATAGATAGATAGATAGATAGATAGATAGATAGATAGATAGATAGATAGATAGATAGATAGATAGATAGATAGATAGATAGATAGATAGATAGATAGATAGATAGATAGATAGATAGATAGATAGATAGATAGATAGATAGATAGATAGATAGATAGATAGATAGATAGATAGATAGATAGATAGATAGATAGATAGATAGATAGATAGATAGATAGATAGATAGATAGATAGATAGATAGATAGATAGATAGATAGATAGATAGATAGATAGATAGATAGATAGATAGATAGATAGATAGATAGATAGATAGATAGATAGATAGATAGATAGATAGATAGATAGATAGATAGATAGATAGATAGATAGATAGATAGATAGATAGATAGATAGATAGATAGATAGATAGATAGATAGATAGATAGATAGATAGATAGATAGATAGATAGATAGATAGATAGATAGATAGATAGATAGATAGATAGATAGATAGATAGATAGATAGATAGATAGATAGATAGATAGATAGATAGATAGATAGATAGATAGATAGATAGATAGATAGATAGATAGATAGATAGATAGATAGATAGATAGATAGATAGATAGATAGATAGATAGATAGATAGATAGATAGATAGATAGATAGATAGATAGATAGATAGATAGATAGATAGATAGATAGATAGATAGATAGATAGATAGATAGATAGATAGATAGATAGATAGATAGATAGATAGATAGATAGATAGATAGATAGATAGATAGATAGATAGATAGATAGATAGATAGATAGATAGATAGATAGATAGATAGATAGATAGATAGATAGATAGATAGATAGATAGATAGATAGATAGATAGATAGATAGATAGATAGATAGATAGATAGATAGATAGATAGATAGATAGATAGATAGATAGATAGATAGATAGATAGATAGATAGATAGATAGATAGATAGATAGATAGATAGATAGATAGATAGATAGATAGATAGATAGATAGATAGATAGATAGATAGATAGATAGATAGATAGATAGATAGATAGATAGATAGATAGATAGATAGATAGATAGATAGATAGATAGATAGATAGATAGATAGATAGATAGATAGATAGATAGATAGATAGATAGATAGATAGATAGATAGATAGATAGATAGATAGATAGATAGATAGATAGATAGATAGATAGATAGATAGATAGATAGATAGATAGATAGATAGATAGATAGATAGATAGATAGATAGATAGATAGATAGATAGATAGATAGATAGATAGATAGATAGATAGATAGATAGATAGATAGATAGATAGATAGATAGATAGATAGATAGATAGATAGATAGATAGATAGATAGATAGATAGATAGATAGATAGATAGATAGATAGATAGATAGATAGATAGATAGATAGATAGATAGATAGATAGATAGATAGATAGATAGATAGATAGATAGATAGATAGATAGATAGATAGATAGATAGATAGATAGATAGATAGATAGATAGATAGATAGATAGATAGATAGATAGATAGATAGATAGATAGATAGATAGATAGATAGATAGATAGATAGATAGATAGATAGATAGATAGATAGATAGATAGATAGATAGATAGATAGATAGATAGATAGATAGATAGATAGATAGATAGATAGATAGATAGATAGATAGATAGATAGATAGATAGATAGATAGATAGATAGATAGATAGATAGATAGATAGATAGATAGATAGATAGATAGATAGATAGATAGATAGATAGATAGATAGATAGATAGATAGATAGATAGATAGATAGATAGATAGATAGATAGATAGATAGATAGATAGATAGATAGATAGATAGATAGATAGATAGATAGATAGATAGATAGATAGATAGATAGATAGATAGATAGATAGATAGATAGATAGATAGATAGATAGATAGATAGATAGATAGATAGATAGATAGATAGATAGATAGATAGATAGATAGATAGATAGATAGATAGATAGATAGATAGATAGATAGATAGATAGATAGATAGATAGATAGATAGATAGATAGATAGATAGATAGATAGATAGATAGATAGATAGATAGATAGATAGATAGATAGATAGATAGATAGATAGATAGATAGATAGATAGATAGATAGATAGATAGATAGATAGATAGATAGATAGATAGATAGATAGATAGATAGATAGATAGATAGATAGATAGATAGATAGATAGATAGATAGATAGATAGATAGATAGATAGATAGATAGATAGATAGATAGATAGATAGATAGATAGATAGATAGATAGATAGATAGATAGATAGATAGATAGATAGATAGATAGATAGATAGATAGATAGATAGATAGATAGATAGATAGATAGATAGATAGATAGATAGATAGATAGATAGATAGATAGATAGATAGATAGATAGATAGATAGATAGATAGATAGATAGATAGATAGATAGATAGATAGATAGATAGATAGATAGATAGATAGATAGATAGATAGATAGATAGATAGATAGATAGATAGATAGATAGATAGATAGATAGATAGATAGATAGATAGATAGATAGATAGATAGATAGATAGATAGATAGATAGATAGATAGATAGATAGATAGATAGATAGATAGATAGATAGATAGATAGATAGATAGATAGATAGATAGATAGATAGATAGATAGATAGATAGATAGATAGATAGATAGATAGATAGATAGATAGATAGATAGATAGATAGATAGATAGATAGATAGATAGATAGATAGATAGATAGATAGATAGATAGATAGATAGATAGATAGATAGATAGATAGATAGATAGATAGATAGATAGATAGATAGATAGATAGATAGATAGATAGATAGATAGATAGATAGATAGATAGATAGATAGATAGATAGATAGATAGATAGATAGATAGATAGATAGATAGATAGATAGATAGATAGATAGATAGATAGATAGATAGATAGATAGATAGATAGATAGATAGATAGATAGATAGATAGATAGATAGATAGATAGATAGATAGATAGATAGATAGATAGATAGATAGATAGATAGATAGATAGATAGATAGATAGATAGATAGATAGATAGATAGATAGATAGATAGATAGATAGATAGATAGATAGATAGATAGATAGATAGATAGATAGATAGATAGATAGATAGATAGATAGATAGATAGATAGATAGATAGATAGATAGATAGATAGATAGATAGATAGATAGATAGATAGATAGATAGATAGATAGATAGATAGATAGATAGATAGATAGATAGATAGATAGATAGATAGATAGATAGATAGATAGATAGATAGATAGATAGATAGATAGATAGATAGATAGATAGATAGATAGATAGATAGATAGATAGATAGATAGATAGATAGATAGATAGATAGATAGATAGATAGATAGATAGATAGATAGATAGATAGATAGATAGATAGATAGATAGATAGATAGATAGATAGATAGATAGATAGATAGATAGATAGATAGATAGATAGATAGATAGATAGATAGATAGATAGATAGATAGATAGATAGATAGATAGATAGATAGATAGATAGATAGATAGATAGATAGATAGATAGATAGATAGATAGATAGATAGATAGATAGATAGATAGATAGATAGATAGATAGATAGATAGATAGATAGATAGATAGATAGATAGATAGATAGATAGATAGATAGATAGATAGATAGATAGATAGATAGATAGATAGATAGATAGATAGATAGATAGATAGATAGATAGATAGATAGATAGATAGATAGATAGATAGATAGATAGATAGATAGATAGATAGATAGATAGATAGATAGATAGATAGATAGATAGATAGATAGATAGATAGATAGATAGATAGATAGATAGATAGATAGATAGATAGATAGATAGATAGATAGATAGCTAAGCGTACGTACAGGAAACATTGGAAACCTATAAGTGGCGACATCTATGTTGTTAATATCGGGTGTGTGTGTTTTGAAGTTTTTTTTTTTTTTCTTTAAACTAATGTTATGCAACCCGTTAGGGTAAACACCGTTAACCTTGAAACCAGTGGTTTGGTTTCAATTGCAGAACGTAAATTTAATCGGAAAAAAAATATTTTTTTTGTTATTATTGTAAAAACCTGTGCCAAACCAGCAGTACCAGCAGTTGACCTTAAGGAACGCATACTGAATTTCTTCGCGGCGAACTCAGAAGAGAGCACGAGGCGGGCTATTCGTTTCTCATCGTCTGCCGAGTTTAATGTAAGTGTGCTTAATTCGATCAGGGTAGATATTCAATTGGTGTGTAAATTAAACAAGTAATTTTTAATGAAACTGTACATAAAAATGTGATTAACATATAAACACGCCAAAAATACCTACCCAGTTGTTGTTTTTTTCTGTATTGTTAAATCTAACTTTAACACTCATTTGGACTCTTCACGCAACTCAGGGTAAGTATCTTTGCCTGTCCTAGTTATACAAGCTTTGTGGTAGTCTAATTCAGTATTTACCACATAATATTACGTTTCTCAGTCCTTTTTTTTTCATTTGTTGTTACTAATAAGGTTCTAGTATTATCATAAAAGTGTGTGTGTGTGTGTGTGTGTGAGAGAGAGAGAGAGAGAGAGAGAGAGAGAGAGAGAGAGAGAGAGAGAGAGAGACTCACTGACTCGTGTTAGGTTCATTCTAACATTCAATAATAGTAGGTAATAATTGTGAAAATTATAGTTTTACTAGGTAGGTACGTTTTTGTTTGACGACAACAAACCGTTAAAGAAACTGTCTTTGTTATAAATTTGACGAATCATATTGTGGCCCTGAAAAGGGCCTTTTGTCTTGAATATGCTCGTATGAGCGGAGAGCATCGCGCAATCGACATAATACGATTTATTATTATATCGAAGTGTGCGTGCGCGGGGTCGCTCGCACGATGCACCAGGTTCGTTCGTAGAAGTCGCGGCACCACGTTTAATCCGTCTTCTTGGGCTACTGCCGAAATGACAACTGTAGAACGACGCGGCACGGCGCGGGCTCGGCCTTGATGTTCGGCAGCACGCCACCTTGAGAGATCGTCACATCGGAGAGCAGCTTGTCCAACTCCTTGTCGTTGCGGATGCCCAATAGAAGATGACGCGGGGTGATCCTCTTCCTTTTGTTGTCTCTCGCGGCGTTGACGGCCACCTCGAGTACCTCAGCAGCCAGAAACTCCATCACAGCGGCAAGGTACACGGGAGCGCCGGCACCTATGCGCTCGGAGAACTTTCCGTTACGCAGCAGCCTATGAATACGACCCACAGGGAACTGGAGACAAGCGCGGTTGGAACGGGACTTTGCTTTTCCCTTCACCTTGCCACCTTTACCGCGATCGGACATAATTCAAGGATTTGTTTATATAATACACAACTCGATAAAATGTCGCGAACACGTGAACGACAGTGCGCGCGCCGTTAGACTCTGGTTACAAATGCCACGAAACACCAGAAATACCGTTGTTTTATACTCGCGCCGTGTGGCTGAGTTAGCGGGAGCGGTAAACAGCAAACGAAACTGTATCACAAAACGCGCAAGCGCACGCACTGCACCATGCACACGGCGGGTTACGAGTTCGGTAGTGATATTTTAAGTTGTGTACATCTTTTATAGAAATTGTGTATCATTAATAAATGTAAAATCAATATTAACTAATGTGAAATTCAAATATATTGAATGATTTTTTTCTTTTTTTTTATTTATTTAAGTTATAGCTATGAGTTTCAGTTAGTTAGTTAGTTAGTTACCTAACTAACTGACTAACTACTACCTGTAAGTAGTAGTAGTGGCGACATCTATGTTGTTAATATCGGATGTGTGTGTTGTGAAGTTTCTTTTTTTTTAACTAATGTTATACAGGCTGTTAGGGTAAACACCGTTAACCTTGAAATCAGTGGTTTGGTTTCAATTGCAGAACGTAAATTTAATGGGAAAAAACTATCTTTTTTTATTATTGTAAAAACCTGTACCAAACCAGCAGTACCAGAAGCTGCTAGTTGACCTTATGGAACGCATACTGAATATTGAGAAAAAATGTGATTAACATATAAATACGCCAAAAATACCTACCCAGTTGTTGGTTTTTTTTTTTCAGTATTGTTAAATCTAACTTTAATACTCATTTGGACTCTTCACGCAACTCAGGGTAAGTATCTTTGCCTGTCCTAGGTGTTAGTGAAAACTTTCCCGCGATCATACGAGCAAAACCTCCAGCGACATCACAGTCCTCGCTACGGTAAAGTTTCGGCGTGCCTAAGCGTACGTACAGGAAACATTGGAAACCTATAAGTGGCGACATCTATGTTGTTAATATCGGGTGTGTGTGTTTTGAAGTTTTTTTTTTTTTTTTTTTTAACTAATGTTATGCAACCCGTTAGGGTAAACACCGTTAACCTTGAAACCAGTGGTTTGGTTTCAATTGCAGAACGTAAATTTAATCGGAAAAAAAATTTTTTTTTTTGTTATTATTGTAAAAAACCTGTGCCAAACCAGCAGTACCAGCAGTTGACCTTAAGGAACGCATACTGAATTTCTTCGCGGCGAACTCAGAAGAGAGCACGAGGCGGGCTATTCGTTTCTCATCGTCTGCCGAGTTTAATGTAGGTGTGCTTAATTCGATCAGGGTAGATATTCAATTGGTGTGTAAATTAAACAAGTAATTTTTAATGAAACTGTACATAAAAATGTGATTAACATATAAACACGCCAAAAATACCTACCCAGTTGTTGTTTTTTTCTGTATTGTTAAATCTAACTTTAACACTCATTTGGACTCTTCACGCAACTCAGGGTAAGTATCTTTGCCTGTCCTAGTTATACAAGCTTTGTGGTAGTATAATTCAGTATTTACCACATAATATTACGTTTCTCAGTCCTTTTTTTTTTCATTTGTTGTTACTAATAAGGTTCTAGTATTATCATAAAAGTGTGTGTATGTGTGTGTGTGTGTGAGAGAGAGAGAGAGAGAGAGACTCACTGACTCGTGTTAGGTTCATTCTAACATTCAATAATAGTAGGTAATAATTGTGAAAATTATAGTTTTACTAGGTAGGTACGTTTTTGTTTGACGACAACAAACCGTTAAAGAAACTGTCTTTGTTATAAATTTGACGAATCATATTGTGGCCCTGAAAAGGGCCTTTTGTCTTGAATATGCTCGTATGAGCGGAGAGCATCGCGCAATCGACATAATACGATTTATTATTATATCGAAGTGTGCGTGCGCGGGGTCGCTCGCACGATGCACCAGGTTCGTTCGTAGAAGTCGCGGCACCACGTTTAAGCCGTCTTCTTGGGCTACTGCCGAAATGACAACTGCAGAACGACGCGGCACGGCGCGGGCTCGGCCTTGATGTTCGGCAGCACGCCACCTTGAGAGATCGTCACATCGGAGAGCAGCTTGTCCAACTCCTTGTCGTTGCGGATGCCCAATAGAAGATGACGCGGGGTGATCCTCTTCCTTTTGTTGTCTCTCGCGGCGTTGACGGCCACCTCGAGTACCTCAGCAGCCAGAAACTCCATCACAGCGGCAAGGTACACGGGAGCGCCGGCACCTATGCGCTCGGAGAACTTTCCGTTACGCAGCAGCCTATGAATACGACCCACAGGGAACTGGAGACAAGCGCGGTTGGAACGGGACTTTGCTTTTCCCTTCACCTTGCCACCTTTACCGCGATCGGACATAATTCAAGGATTTGTTTATATAATACACAACTCGATAAAATGACGCGAACACGTGAACGACAGTGCGCGCGCCGTTAGACTCTGGTTACAAATGCCACGAAACACCAGAAATACCGTTGTTTTATACTCGCGCCGTGTGGCTGAGTTAGTGGGAGCGGTAAACAGCAAACGAAACTGTATCACAAAACGCGCAAGCGCACGCACTGCACCATGCACACGGCGGGTTACGAGTTCGGTAGTGATATTTTAAGTTGTGTACATCTTTTATAGAAATTGTGTATCATTAATAAATGTAAAATCAATATTAACTAATGTGAAATTCAAATATATTGAATGATTTTTTTCTTTTTTTTTATTTATTTAAGTTATAGCTATGAGTTTCAGTTAGTTAGTTAGTTAGTTACCTAACTAACTGACTAACTACTACCTGTAAGTAGTAGTAGTGGCGACATCTATGTTGTTAATATCGGATGTGTGTGTTGTGAAGTTTCTTTTTTTTTTAACTAATGTTATACAGGCTGTTAGGGTAAACACCGTTAACCTTGAAATCAGTGGTTTGGTTTCAATTGCAGAACGTAAATTTAATGGGAAAAAACTATCTTTTTTATTATTGTAAAAACCTCTACCAAACCAGCAGTACCAGAAGCTGCTAGTTGACCTTATGGAACGCATACTGAATATTGAGAAAAAATGTGATTAACATATAAATACGCCAAAAATACCTACCCTGTTGTTGGTTTTTTTTTCAGTATTGTTAAATCTAACTTTAATACTCATTTGGACTCTTCACGCAACTCAGGGTAAGTATCTTTGCCTGTCCTAGGTGTTAGTGAAAACTTTCCCGCGATCATACGAGCAAAACCTCCAGCGACATCACAGTCCTCGCTACGGTAAAGTTTCGGCGTGCCTAAGCGTACGTACAGGAAACATTGGAAACCTATAAGTGGCGACATCTATGTTGTTAATATCGGGTGTGTGTGTTTTGAAGTTTTTTTTTTTTTTTTTTTTAACTAATGTTATGCAACCCGTTAGGGTAAACACCGTTAACCTTGAAACCAGTGGTTTGGTTTCAATTGCAGAACGTAAATTTAATCGGAAAAAAAATTTTTTTTTTGTTATTATTGTAAAAAACCTGTGCCAAACCAGCAGTACCAGCAGTTGACCTTAAGGAACGCATACTGAATTTCTTCGCGGCGAACTCAGAAGAGAGCACGAGGCGGGCTATTCGTTTCTCATCGTCTGCCGAGTTTAATGTAGGTGTGCTTAATTCGATCAGGGTAGATATTCAATTGGTGTGTAAATTAAACAAGTAATTTTTAATGAAACTGTACATAAAAATGTGATTAACATATAAACACGCCAAAAATACCTACCCAGTTGTTGTTTTTTTCTGTATTGTTAAATCTAACTTTAACACTCATTTGGACTCTTCACGCAACTCAGGGTAAGTATCTTTGCCTGTCCTAGTTATACAAGCTTTGTGGTAGTATAATTCAGTATTTACCACATAATATTACGTTTCTCAGTCCTTTTTTTTTCATTTGTTGTTACTAATAAGGTTCTAGTATTATCATAAAAGTGTGTGTATGTGTGTGTGTGTGAGAGAGAGAGAGAGAGAGAGAGAGACTCACTGACTCGTGTTAGGTTCATTCTAACATTCAATAATAGTAGGTAATAATTGTGAAAATTATAGTTTTACTAGGTAGGTACGTTTTTGTTTGACGACAACAAACCGTTAAAGAAACTGTCTTTGTTATAAATTTGACGAATCATATTGTGGCCCTGAAAAGGGCCTTTTGTCTTGAATATGCTCGTATGAGCGGAGAGCATCGCGCAATCGACATAATACGATTTATTATTATATCGAAGTGTGCGTGCGCGGGGTCGCTCGCACGATGCACCAGGTTCGTTCGTAGAAGTCGCGGCACCACGTTTAATCCGTCTTCTTGGGCTACTGCCGAAATGACAACTGTAGAACGACGCGGCACGGCGCGGGCTCGGCCTTGATGTTCGGCAGCACGCCACCTTGAGAGATCGTCACATCGGAGAGCAGCTTGTCCAACTCCTTGTCGTTGCGGATGCCCAATAGAAGATGACGCGGGGTGATCCTCTTCCTTTTGTTGTCTCTCGCGGCGTTGACGGCCACCTCGAGTACCTCAGCAGCCAGAAACTCCATCACAGCGGCAAGGTACACGGGAGCGCCGGCACCTATGCGCTCGGAGAACTTTCCGTTACGCAGCAGCCTATGAATACGACCCACAGGGAACTGGAGACAAGCGCGGTTGGAACGGGACTTTGCTTTTCCCTTCACCTTGCCACCTTTACCGCGATCGGACATAATTCAAGGATTTGTTTATATAATACACAACTCGATAAAATGTCGCGAACACGTGAACGACAGTGCGCGCGCCGTTAGACTCTGGTTACAAATGCCACGAAACACCAGAAATACCGTTGTTTTATACTCGCGCCGTGTGGCTGAGTTAGCGGGAGCGGTAAACAGCAAACGAAACTGTATCACAAAACGCGCAAGCGCACGCACTGCACCATGCACACGGCGGGTTACGAGTTCGGTAGTGATATTTTAAGTTGTGTACATCTTTTATAGAAATTGTGTATCATTAATAAATGTAAAATCAATATTAACTAATGTGAAATTCAAATATATTGAATGATTTTTTTCTTTTTTTTTATTTATTTAAGTTATAGCTATGAGTTTCAGTTAGTTAGTTAGTTAGTTACCTAACTAACTGACTAACTACTACCTGTAAGTAGTAGTAGTGGCGACATCTATGTTGTTAATATCGGATGTGTGTGTTGTGAAGTTTCTTTTTTTTTAACTAATGTTATACAGGCTGTTAGGGTAAACACCGTTAACCTTGAAATCAGTGGTTTGGTTTCAATTGCAGAACGTAAATTTAATGGGAAAAAACTATCTTTTTTTATTATTGTAAAAACCTGTACCAAACCAGCAGTACCAGAAGCTGCTAGTTGACCTTATGGAACGCATACTGAATATTGAGAAAAAATGTGATTAACATATAAATACGCCAAAAATACCTACCCAGTTGTTGGTTTTTTTTTTTCAGTATTGTTAAATCTAACTTTAATACTCATTTGGACTCTTCACGCAACTCAGGGTAAGTATCTTTGCCTGTCCTAGGTGTTAGTGAAAACTTTCCCGCGATCATACGAGCAAAACCTCCAGCGACATCACAGTCCTCGCTACGGTAAAGTTTCGGCGTGCCTAAGCGTACGTACAGGAAACATTGGAAACCTATAAGTGGCGACATCTATGTTGTTAATATCGGGTGTGTGTGTTTTGAAGTTTTTTTTTTTTTTTTTTAACTAATGTTATGCAACCCGTTAGGGTAAACACCGTTAACCTTGAAACCAGTGGTTTGGTTTCAATTGCAGAACGTAAATTTAATCGGAAAAAAATTTTTTTTTTTGTTATTATTGTAAAAAACCTGTGCCAAACCAGCAGTACCAGCAGTTGACCTTAAGGAACGCATACTGAATTTCTTCGCGGCGAACTCAGAAGAGAGCACGAGGCGGGCTATTCGTTTCTCATCGTCTGCCGAGTTTAATGTAGGTGTGCTTAATTCGATCAGGGTAGATATTCAATTGGTGTGTAAATTAAACAAGTAATTTTTAATGAAACTGTACATAAAAATGTGATTAACATATAAACACGCCAAAAATACCTACCCAGTTGTTGTTTTTTTCTGTATTGTTAAATCTAACTTTAACACTCATTTGGACTCTTCACGCAACTCAGGGTAAGTATCTTTGCCTGTCCTAGTTATACAAGCTTTGTGGTAGTATAATTCAGTATTTACCACATAATATTACGTTTCTCAGTCCTTTTTTTTTTCATTTGTTGTTACTAATAAGGTTCTAGTATTATCATAAAAGTGTGTGTATGTGTGTGTGTGTGTGAGAGAGAGAGAGAGAGAGAGACTCACTGACTCGTGTTAGGTTCATTCTAACATTCAATAATAGTAGGTAATAATTGTGAAAATTATAGTTTTACTAGGTAGGTACGTTTTTGTTTGACGACAACAAACCGTTAAAGAAACTGTCTTTGTTATAAATTTGACGAATCATATTGTGGCCCTGAAAAGGGCCTTTTGTCTTGAATATGCTCGTATGAGCGGAGAGCATCGCGCAATCGACATAATACGATTTATTATTATATCGAAGTGTGCGTGCGCGGGGTCGCTCGCACGATGCACCAGGTTCGTTCGTAGAAGTCGCGGCACCACGTTTAAGCCGTCTTCTTGGGCTACTGCCGAAATGACAACTGCAGAACGACGCGGCACGGCGCGGGCTCGGCCTTGATGTTCGGCAGCACGCCACCTTGAGAGATCGTCACATCGGAGAGCAGCTTGTCCAACTCCTTGTCGTTGCGGATGCCCAATAGAAGATGACGCGGGGTGATCCTCTTCCTTTTGTTGTCTCTCGCGGCGTTGACGGCCACCTCGAGTACCTCAGCAGCCAGAAACTCCATCACAGCGGCAAGGTACACGGGAGCGCCGGCACCTATGCGCTCGGAGAACTTTCCGTTACGCAGCAGCCTATGAATACGACCCACAGGGAACTGGAGACAAGCGCGGTTGGAACGGGACTTTGCTTTTCCCTTCACCTTGCCACCTTTACCGCGATCGGACATAATTCAAGGATTTGTTTATATAATACACAACTCGATAAAATGTCGCGAACACGTGAACGACAGTGCGCGCGCCGTTAGACTCTGGTTACAAATGCCACGAAACACCAGAAATACCGTTGTTTTATACTCGCGCCGTGTGGCTGAGTTAGCGGGAGCGGTAAACAGCAAACGAAACTGTATCACAAAACGCGCAAGCGCACGCACTGCACCATGCACACGGCGGGTTACGAGTTCGGTAGTGATATTTTAAGTTGTGTACATCTTTTATAGAAATTGTGTATCATTAATAAATGTAAAATCAATATTAACTAATGTGAAATTCAAATATATTGAATGATTTTTTTCTTTTTTTTTATTTATTTAAGTTATAGCTATGAGTTTCAGTTAGTTAGTTAGTTAGTTACCTAACTAACTGACTAACTACTACCTGTAAGTAGTAGTAGTGGCGACATCTATGTTGTTAATATCGGATGTGTGTGTTGTGAAGTTTCTTTTTTTTTAACTAATGTTATACAGGCTGTTAGGGTAAACACCGTTAACCTTGAAATCAGTGGTTTGGTTTCAATTGCAGAACGTAAATTTAATGGGAAAAAACTATCTTTTTTTATTATTGTAAAAACCTGTACCAAACCAGCAGTACCAGAAGCTGCTAGTTGACCTTATGGAACGCATACTGAATATTGAGAAAAAATGTGATTAACATATAAATACGCCAAAAATACCTACCCAGTTGTTGGTTTTTTTTTTCAGTATTGTTAAATCTAACTTTAATACTCATTTGGACTCTTCACGCAACTCAGGGTAAGTATTTCTCGGTGGTAGGCCTCACCATCGGCCGCCGGCGTAGTTACCACCCACCAGACAAAGTCATGCCGCCAAGCGATTCGTCGTGTTCCGGCATGATGTCTGGTGAAGCCGTTTGGAGGGCGGGTCTGAGCAGTTGTGTTGCGATGTATGCCGGGTACGATGCGCCGAGTGTTGTCGTGTCGGGAGTTTGGTCGTGGAGGGTAGCGGGATCCGAAGCACGGTGCTCCGCTGGCCGACCGCAGGTAGTTGGGGGCCCAAGTAGTGTGCCAGCCACATACGAAAGGCTGCCCCGCCAACTGCGAAAAATCCCAGGGTGGCCCCATCGTGCCGGTTGGCGACCGGACGAGAGGACCCGATGGCGATCCCTGGGGGGGTTCGGGCGTCCCCGCAGTCTCCAGATCAATCTCCCTCTGGCCCGGCATCGTTGGTCGCATTGTTGGGATTAACATTGCATCACCTCACTCAACTGCCGTCTTCCTTCCTATTCACTCAATTTTTTTTTTAAATGAAAAGGTCCAAAAAGAAAAGTAGGTGTGTACAGCGGGCGCACGTCCTCTCTTTCAAAGTGCACCTCTCTAATATTCGAGGTCTGCACTCCAATCTCATTGCAGTACATCACCACCTTGAGACTGAGAAGCCCCATCTACTTTTCTTGACGGAGACCCAGATCAGATGTCCGTCTGATGCGGCATACCTCAGCTACCCGGGATACGCATTGGAACACCATTTCCTGCAGCGTGCTGGGGTCTGTGTGTATGTCCGCAATGACATTTGTTGCCGGCGCCTCCGTCACCTCGAAGACCCTCATTTCTCTTCCCTATGGCTGTTGGTTGACACTGGTGTGGACAAAATTGTTTACACTTGTGTCTACCGATCGCACAGCGGTGATCAGGAGACAACTCGTTTATTTGACCACCTCAGTGAGGCTGCTGACAATGCACTGCAGCGGCACCCTGACGCACACTTCGTCGCTCTGGGGGATTTCAATGCCTGCCATCAGGACTGGCTTTTCCCGTACCAGAAGACCGACCACGCTGGGAGAGAAGCGCGACACTTCGCGCTTTCAATGGGCCTTTCCCAGCTGGTAAAGCAAGCGACTAGGGTGCCTGATGTAGTCGGACATACTGCCAATTGTCTGGACCTTCTGCTGACCACTGATCCGGACAGGTGTGTTGTAACAGTTTCCTCACCGTTGGGAACTTCAGACCACTGTCTGGTGAAGTCTGTGTCGACCTTCTCCCCACCAGATCACGACTCTCGTGGTGAACGGCGAATGTGGCGATACAGGTCAGCAGACTGGGATGAGATGCGCCATTTCTTTGCGTCTTATCCTTGGCAGCAGGTCTGCTTCTCTTCTAGCAATCCGTCGAGCTGTGCGGATGCTATAACCGATGTGGTGCGTCAAGCTATGGAATATTTTATTCCCTATAATGACCTGCCCGTCGGTGGCTCGGCTCGCCCATGGTTCAATGCCGATTGTGCCCAAGCTGAACAGCGTAAGCACACAGCATTTCTCACCTGGGTTGACGCTCGTGACCGCGGAGCTCCGGATCTAAGCTCAAAGAAGAGAGCCTTTAACCGTGCTGCCAAGTCCTACAAAAAGGCGCTAAAGAAGGCTCGCTTTGACCGTATTACCCATATTGGCAACAAGTTATCTGCGCAGCCTTCCGGTAGCAGATCTTTTTGGTCCCTTGCCAAATCGGTCGAGGCGAACTTCTGTCGGCCCTCACTGCCTCCGCTGGTTAGGCCTGATGGAACACTGGCTCATACGGCGAGAGAGAAAGCAGGTCTCTTTGCATCTCTCTTTGCCCATAATTCGCGTCTTGATACTGGCAGTGCTACTCCACCTATTTTACCCCACTGCGGTACTTCAATGCCTGAGGTTCGCATTCGGAACAAGGAGGTTCTGAGAGCACTGTGTCGTCTGGACGTGAATAAGGCTAGTGGTCCGGATGGTATACCAGCGATTGTTCTAAAAGCATGTGCGCCCGAGTTGTCTCCTGTATTGACACGCTTGTATCGCCTCTCATTTGGGACTGGTATAGTGCCCAAGTCCTGGAAGCTTGCCAACGTGCAGCCCGTGCCCAAAAAGGGTAGTCGTGCCGATCCTAACAACTATCGGCCGATTTCGATCACCTCCATACTTTGCAAAATTATGGAGCGTGTATTGAACTCGCGCCTCTTGGCATACCTGGAAGGTAACGATCTCCTCAGTGACCGACAGTACGGGTTTCGCCGCAATCGGTCAACTGGGGACCTACTAGTGTATACCACTCACTTGTGGGGCGAGGCACTCGAGAGGAATGGGGAAGCAATTGCTGTCTCCCTTGATGTCTCGAAGGCCTTCGACCGGGTATGGCACGCTGGCCTTTTTGAGTAAGCTTCCAGCGTACGGCATTTCCCCTAGCCTGACTGGCTGGGTAAAAGACTTCCTGACTGAACGGTCCCTCCGAGTTGTTGTCGACGGTTGCTCATCTGAGCCCATGTCGACTAATGCCGGTGTTCCTCAGGGGTCTGTTCTCTCTGCAACTCTGTTTCTGCTACATATTAACGATCTGCTGATGCCCGGTATCTATGGGTACGCAGATGACAGCACAGTTGTGGAGAGATACCTGCCGGATGCTCGGGCTAGTAGGGAATCAATCCGGTCCGAAAGAGAGGCCATGGTAGAGCGAACGAGTGTTGCACTTCAGGCAGTCTCCGAATGGGGCAATGCCAATCTTGTAGCATTCAATGCCGCCAAAACGCAGGCGTGTCTTTTCACCGCCAAAAGGAGCCCGTTCACCTTGGCTCCTACTTTTCGGAATGTATCCTTGGAGTGTACCGACCGCCTTCAGCTTTTGGGTATTGAGATTTCCTCGAACCTAAACTTTGGGCGGTTCATTGAGTCCAAGGCCAAGGTGGCTGCCAGAAAACTTGGTGTAATCGCAAAGGTCCGGCGGTACTTCACACCAGGGCAGCTTCTAATGTTGTACAAAGCACAGGTCCGTTCGTGTGTGGAGTACTGCAGCCACATTTGGGCTGGTGCTGCTAAGTGTCACCTGGCCACTTTGGATTCAGTGGAGAGGCGCGCGAAGAGGCTGATTGGTGACCCTGATTTAACTCGAGTTGGTCTCCAAAGCCTAGAGCACAGGCGTAGAGTAGCCAGCCTTTCGGTGTTCTATAGGATACATTCTGGGGAGTGTGCGAGGGAATTGCACGATTTAATTCCCCCATCCCCGTTCCACCATCGGACGACCCGTCGTACGGCGAGTTTCCACCCTTATGTTGTTAACACCTCTACGATCCGAACGAAGCGTTTCGCCTCCTCCTTTATACCGCGTACATCGAGGGACTGGAACAATCTGCCGGCGGCGGTGTTTCCGTCGGACTACAATTTGAGTGTCTTCAAGGCTAGAGTGAATAGGCTCTTAATAAACTAGTGCGCTTTACCATCAACGATTGCGTCACTGCTTACCATCAGGCAGGATTGCGGTCAAGCGCTGGTTTATACATTAATAAAAAAAATAAAAAAAAAAAAAAAAAAAAAAGTATCTTTGCCTGTCCTAGGTGTTAGTGAAAACTTTCCCGCGATCATACGAGCAAAACCTCCAGCGACATCACAGTCCTCGCTACGGTAAAGTTTCGGCGTGCCTAAGCGTACGTACAGGAAACATTGGAAACCTATAAGTGGCGACATCTATGTTGTTAATATCGGGTGTGTGTGTTTTGAAGTTTTTTTTTTTTTTTTTTAACTAATGTTATGCAACCCGTTAGGGTAAACACCGTTAACCTTGAAACCAGTGGTTTGGTTTCAATTGCAGAACGTAAATTTAATCGGAAAAAAATTATTTTTTTTGTTATTATTGTAAAAACCTGTGCCAAACCAGCAGTACCAGCAGTTGACCTTAAGGAACGCATACTGAATTTCTTCGCGGCGAACTCAGAAGAGAGCACGAGGCGGGCTATTCGTTTCTCATCGTCTGCCGAGTTTAATGTAAGTGTGCTTAATTCGATCAGGGTAGATATTCAATTGGTGTGTAAATTAAACAAGTAATTTTTAATGAAACTGTACATAAAAATGTGATTAACATATAAACACGCCAAAAATACCTACCCAGTTGTTGTTTTTTTCTGTATTGTTAAATCTAACTTTAACACTCATTTGGACTCTTCACGCAACTCAGGGTAAGTATCTTTGCCTGTCCTAGTTATACAAGCTTTGTGGTAGTATAATTCAGTATTTACCACATAATATTACGTTTCTCAGTCCTTTTTTTTTTCATTTGTTGTTACTAATAAGGTTCTAGTATTATCATAAAAGTGTGTGTGTGTGTATGTGTGAGAGAGAGAGAGAGAGAGAGACTCACTGACTCGTGTTAGGTTCATTCTAACATTCAATAATAGTAGGTAATAATTGTGAAAATTATAGTTTTACTAGGTAGGTACGTTTTTTTTTGACGGCAACAAACCGTTAAAGAAACTGTCTTTGTTATAAATTTGACGAATCATATTGTGGCCCTGAAAAGGGCCTTTTGTCTTGAATATGCTCGTATGAGCGGAGAGCATCGCGCAATCGACATAATACGATTTATTATTATATCGAAGTGCGCGTGCGCGGGGTCGCTCGCACGATGCACCAGGTTCGTTCGTAGAAGTCGCGGCACCACGTTTAAGCCGTCTTCTTGGGCTACTGCCGAAATGACAACTGCAGAACGACGCGGCACGGCGCGGGCTCGGCCTTGATGTTCGGCAGCACGCCACCTTGAGAGATCGTCACATCGGAGAGCAGCTTGTCCAACTCCTTGTCGTTGCGGATGCCCAATAGAAGATGACGCGGGGTGATCCTCTTCCTTTTGTTGTCTCTCGCGGCGTTGACGGCCACCTCGAGTACCTCAGCAGCCAGAAACTCCATCACAGCGGCAAGGTACACGGGAGCGCCGGCACCTATGCGCTCGGAGAACTTTCCGTTACGCAGCAGCCTATGAATACGACCCACAGGGAACTGGAGACAAGCGCGGTTGGAACGGGACTTTGCTTTTCCCTTCACCTTGCCACCTTTACCGCGATCGGACATAATTCAAGGATTTGTTTATATAATACACAACTCGATAAAATGACGCGAACACGTGAACGACAGTGCGCGCGCCGTTAGACTCTGGTTACAAATGCCACGAAACACCAGAAATACCGTTGTTTTATACTCGCGCCGTGTGGCTGAGTTAGTGGGAGCGGTAAACAGCAAACGAAACTGTATCACAAAACGCGCAAGCGCACGCACTGCACCATGCACACGGCGGGTTACGAGTTCGGTAGTGATATTTTAAGTTGTGTACATCTTTTATAGAAATTGTGTATCATTAATAAATGTAAAATCAATATTAACTAATGTGAAATTCAAATATATTGAATGATTTTTTTCTTTTTTTTTATTTATTTAAGTTATAGCTATGAGTTTCAGTTAGTTAGTTAGTTAGTTACCTAACTAACTGACTAACTACTACCTGTAAGTAGTAGTAGTGGCGACATCTATGTTGTTAATATCGGATGTGTGTGTTGTGAAGTTTCTTTTTTTTTTAACTAATGTTATACAGGCTGTTAGGGTAAACACCGTTAACCTTGAAATCAGTGGTTTGGTTTCAATTGCAGAACGTAAATTTAATGGGAAAAAACTATCTTTTTTATTATTGTAAAAACCTCTACCAAACCAGCAGTACCAGAAGCTGCTAGTTGACCTTATGGAACGCATACTGAATATTGAGAAAAAATGTGATTAACATATAAATACGCCAAAAATACCTACCCTGTTGTTGGTTTTTTTTTCAGTATTGTTAAATCTAACTTTAATACTCATTTGGACTCTTCACGCAACTCAGGGTAAGTATCTTTGCCTGTCCTAGGTGTTAGTGAAAACTTTCCCGCGATCATACGAGCAAAACCTCCAGCGACATCACAGTCCTCGCTACGGTAAAGTTTCGGCGTGCCTAAGCGTACGTACAGGAAACATTGGAAACCTATAAGTGGCGACATCTATGTTGTTAATATCGGGTGTGTGTGTTTTGAAGTTTTTTTTTTTTTTTTTTTTAACTAATGTTATGCAACCCGTTAGGGTAAACACCGTTAACCTTGAAACCAGTGGTTTGGTTTCAATTGCAGAACGTAAATTTAATCGGAAAAAAAATTTTTTTTTTGTTATTATTGTAAAAAACCTGTGCCAAACCAGCAGTACCAGCAGTTGACCTTAAGGAACGCATACTGAATTTCTTCGCGGCGAACTCAGAAGAGAGCACGAGGCGGGCTATTCGTTTCTCATCGTCTGCCGAGTTTAATGTAGGTGTGCTTAATTCGATCAGGGTAGATATTCAATTGGTGTGTAAATTAAACAAGTAATTTTTAATGAAACTGTACATAAAAATGTGATTAACATATAAACACGCCAAAAATACCTACCCAGTTGTTGTTTTTTTCTGTATTGTTAAATCTAACTTTAACACTCATTTGGACTCTTCACGCAACTCAGGGTAAGTATCTTTGCCTGTCCTAGTTATACAAGCTTTGTGGTAGTATAATTCAGTATTTACCACATAATATTACGTTTCTCAGTCCTTTTTTTTTTCATTTGTTGTTACTAATAAGGTTCTAGTATTATCATAAAAGTGTGTGTATGTGTGTGTGTGTGAGAGAGAGAGAGAGAGAGAGAGAGACTCACTGACTCGTGTTAGGTTCATTCTAACATTCAATAATAGTAGGTAATAATTGTGAAAATTATAGTTTTACTAGGTAGGTACGTTTTTGTTTGACGACAACAAACCGTTAAAGAAACTGTCTTTGTTATAAATTTGACGAATCATATTGTGGCCCTGAAAAGGGCCTTTTGTCTTGAATATGCTCGTATGAGCGGAGAGCATCGCGCAATCGACATAATACGATTTATTATTATATCGAAGTGTGCGTGCGCGGGGTCGCTCGCACGATGCACCAGGTTCGTTCGTAGAAGTCGCGGCACCACGTTTAAGCCGTCTTCTTGGGCTACTGCCGAAATGACAACTGCAGAACGACGCGGCACGGCGCGGGCTCGGCCTTGATGTTCGGCAGCACGCCACCTTGAGAGATCGTCACATCGGAGAGCAGCTTGTCCAACTCCTTGTCGTTGCGGATGCCCAATAGAAGATGACGCGGGGTGATCCTCTTCCTTTTGTTGTCTCTCGCGGCGTTGACGGCCACCTCGAGTACCTCCTTCCTTTTGTTGTCTCTCGCGGCGTTGACGGCCACCTCGAGTACCTCAGCAGCCAGAAACTCCATCACAGCGGCAAGGTACACGGGAGCGCCGGCACCTATGCGCTCGGAGAACTTTCCGTTACGCAGCAGCCTATGAATACGACCCACAGGGAACTGGAGACAAGCGCGGTTGGAACGGGACTTTGCTTTTCCCTTCACCTTGCCACCTTTACCGCGATCGGACATAATTCAAGGATTTGTTTATATAATACACAACTCGATAAAATGTCGCGAACACGTGAACGACAGTGCGCGCGCCGTTAGACTCTGGTTACAAATGCCACGAAACACCAGAAATACCGTTGTTTTATACTCGCGCCGTGTGGCTGAGTTAGCGGGAGCGGTAAACAGCAAACGAAACTGTATCACAAAACGCGCAAGCGCACGCACTGCACCATGCACACGGCGGGTTACGAGTTCGGTAGTGATATTTTAAGTTGTGTACATCTTTTATAGAAATTGTGTATCATTAATAAATGTAAAATCAATATTAACTAATGTGAAATTCAAATATATTGAATGATTTTTTTCTTTTTTTTTATTTATTTAAGTTATAGCTATGAGTTTCAGTTAGTTAGTTAGTTAGTTACCTAACTAACTGACTAACTACTACCTGTAAGTAGTAGTAGTGGCGACATCTATGTTGTTAATATCGGATGTGTGTGTTGTGAAGTTTCTTTTTTTTTAACTAATGTTATACAGGCTGTTAGGGTAAACACCGTTAACCTTGAAATCAGTGGTTTGGTTTCAATTGCAGAACGTAAATTTAATGGGAAAAAACTATCTTTTTTTATTATTGTAAAAACCTGTACCAAACCAGCAGTACCAGAAGCTGCTAGTTGACCTTATGGAACGCATACTGAATATTGAGAAAAAATGTGATTAACATATAAATACGCCAAAAATACCTACCCAGTTGTTGGTTTTTTTTTTTCAGTATTGTTAAATCTAACTTTAATACTCATTTGGACTCTTCACGCAACTCAGGGTAAGTATTTCTCGGTGGTAGGCCTCACCATCGGCCGCCGGCGTAGTTACCACCCACCAGACAAAGTCATGCCGCCAAGCGATTCGTCGTGTTCCGGCATGATGTCTGGTGAAGCCGTTTGGAGGGCGGGTCTGAGCAGTTGTGTTGCGATGTATGCCGGGTACGATGCGCCGAGTGTTGTCGTGTCGGGAGTTTGGTCGTGGAGGGTAGCGGGATCCGAAGCACGGTGCTCCGCTGGCCGACCGCAGGTAGTTGGGGGCCCAAGTAGTGTGCCAGCCACATACGAAAGGCTGCCCCGCCAACTGCGAAAAATCCCAGGGTGGCCCCATCGTGCCGGTTGGCGACCGGACGAGAGGACCCGATGGCGATCCCTGGGGGGGTTCGGGCGTCCCCGCAGTCTCCAGATCAATCTCCCTCTGGCCCGGCATCGTTGGTCGCATTGTTGGGATTAACATTGCATCACCTCACTCAACTGCCGTCTTCCTTCCTATTCACTCAATTTTTTTTTTAAATGAAAAGGTCCAAAAAGAAAAGTAGGTGTGTACAGCGGGCGCACGTCCTCTCTTTCAAAGTGCACCTCTCTAATATTCGAGGTCTGCACTCCAATCTCATTGCAGTACATCACCACCTTGAGACTGAGAAGCCCCATCTACTTTTCTTGACGGAGACCCAGATCAGATGTCCGTCTGATGCGGCATACCTCAGCTACCCGGGATACGCATTGGAACACCATTTCCTGCAGCGTGCTGGGGTCTGTGTGTATGTCCGCAATGACATTTGTTGCCGGCGCCTCCGTCACCTCGAAGACCCTCATTTCTCTTCCCTATGGCTGTTGGTTGACACTGGTGTGGACAAAATTGTTTACACTTGTGTCTACCGATCGCACAGCGGTGATCAGGAGACAACTCGTTTATTTGACCACCTCAGTGAGGCTGCTGACAATGCACTGCAGCGGCACCCTGACGCACACTTCGTCGCTCTGGGGGATTTCAATGCCTGCCATCAGGACTGGCTTTTCCCGTACCAGAAGACCGACCACGCTGGGAGAGAAGCGCGACACTTCGCGCTTTCAATGGGCCTTTCCCAGCTGGTAAAGCAAGCGACTAGGGTGCCTGATGTAGTCGGACATACTGCCAATTGTCTGGACCTTCTGCTGACCACTGATCCGGACAGGTGTGTTGTAACAGTTTCCTCACCGTTGGGAACTTCAGACCACTGTCTGGTGAAGTCTGTGTCGACCTTCTCCCCACCAGATCACGACTCTCGTGGTGAACGGCGAATGTGGCGATACAGGTCAGCAGACTGGGATGAGATGCGCCATTTCTTTGCGTCTTATCCTTGGCAGCAGGTCTGCTTCTCTTCTAGCAATCCGTCGAGCTGTGCGGATGCTATAACCGATGTGGTGCGTCAAGCTATGGAATATTTTATTCCCTATAATGACCTGCCCGTCGGTGGCTCGGCTCGCCCATGGTTCAATGCCGATTGTGCCCAAGCTGAACAGCGTAAGCACACAGCATTTCTCACCTGGGTTGACGCTCGTGACCGCGGAGCTCCGGATCTAAGCTCAAAGAAGAGAGCCTTTAACCGTGCTGCCAAGTCCTACAAAAAGGCGCTAAAGAAGGCTCGCTTTGACCGTATTACCCATATTGGCAACAAGTTATCTGCGCAGCCTTCCGGTAGCAGATCTTTTTGGTCCCTTGCCAAATCGGTCGAGGCGAACTTCTGTCGGCCCTCACTGCCTCCGCTGGTTAGGCCTGATGGAACACTGGCTCATACGGCGAGAGAGAAAGCAGGTCTCTTTGCATCTCTCTTTGCCCATAATTCGCGTCTTGATACTGGCAGTGCTACTCCACCTATTTTACCCCACTGCGGTACTTCAATGCCTGAGGTTCGCATTCGGAACAAGGAGGTTCTGAGAGCACTGTGTCGTCTGGACGTGAATAAGGCTAGTGGTCCGGATGGTATACCAGCGATTGTTCTAAAAGCATGTGCGCCCGAGTTGTCTCCTGTATTGACACGCTTGTATCGCCTCTCATTTGGGACTGGTATAGTGCCCAAGTCCTGGAAGCTTGCCAACGTGCAGCCCGTGCCCAAAAAGGGTAGTCGTGCCGATCCTAACAACTATCGGCCGATTTCGATCACCTCCATACTTTGCAAAATTATGGAGCGTGTATTGAACTCGCGCCTCTTGGCATACCTGGAAGGTAACGATCTCCTCAGTGACCGACAGTACGGGTTTCGCCGCAATCGGTCAACTGGGGACCTACTAGTGTATACCACTCACTTGTGGGGCGAGGCACTCGAGAGGAATGGGGAAGCAATTGCTGTCTCCCTTGATGTCTCGAAGGCCTTCGACCGGGTATGGCACGCTGGCCTTTTTGAGTAAGCTTCCAGCGTACGGCATTTCCCCTAGCCTGACTGGCTGGGTAAAAGACTTCCTGACTGAACGGTCCCTCCGAGTTGTTGTCGACGGTTGCTCATCTGAGCCCATGTCGACTAATGCCGGTGTTCCTCAGGGGTCTGTTCTCTCTGCAACTCTGTTTCTGCTACATATTAACGATCTGCTGATGCCCGGTATCTATGGGTACGCAGATGACAGCACAGTTGTGGAGAGATACCTGCCGGATGCTCGGGCTAGTAGGGAATCAATCCGGTCCGAAAGAGAGGCCATGGTAGAGCGAACGAGTGTTGCACTTCAGGCAGTCTCCGAATGGGGCAATGCCAATCTTGTAGCATTCAATGCCGCCAAAACGCAGGCGTGTCTTTTCACCGCCAAAAGGAGCCCGTTCACCTTGGCTCCTACTTTTCGGAATGTATCCTTGGAGTGTACCGACCGCCTTCAGCTTTTGGGTATTGAGATTTCCTCGAACCTAAACTTTGGGCGGTTCATTGAGTCCAAGGCCAAGGTGGCTGCCAGAAAACTTGGTGTAATCGCAAAGGTCCGGCGGTACTTCACACCAGGGCAGCTTCTAATGTTGTACAAAGCACAGGTCCGTTCGTGTGTGGAGTACTGCAGCCACATTTGGGCTGGTGCTGCTAAGTGTCACCTGGCCACTTTGGATTCAGTGGAGAGGCGCGCGAAGAGGCTGATTGGTGACCCTGATTTAACTCGAGTTGGTCTCCAAAGCCTAGAGCACAGGCGTAGAGTAGCCAGCCTTTCGGTGTTCTATAGGATACATTCTGGGGAGTGTGCGAGGGAATTGCACGATTTAATTCCCCCATCCCCGTTCCACCATCGGACGACCCGTCGTACGGCGAGTTTCCACCCTTATGTTGTTAACACCTCTACGATCCGAACGAAGCGTTTCGCCTCCTCCTTTATACCGCGTACATCGAGGGACTGGAACAATCTGCCGGCGGCGGTGTTTCCGTCGGACTACAATTTGAGTGTCTTCAAGGCTAGAGTGAATAGGCTCTTAATAAACTAGTGCGCTTTACCATCAACGATTGCGTCACTGCTTACCATCAGGCAGGATTGCGGTCAAGCGCTGGTTTATACATTAATAAAAAAAATAAAAAAAAAAAAAAAAAAAAAAGTATCTTTGCCTGTCCTAGGTGTTAGTGAAAACTTTCCCGCGATCATACGAGCAAAACCTCCAGCGACATCACAGTCCTCGCTACGGTAAAGTTTCGGCGTGCCTAAGCGTACGTACAGGAAACATTGGAAACCTATAAGTGGCGACATCTATGTTGTTAATATCGGGTGTGTGTGTTTTGAAGTTTTTTTTTTTTTTTTTTAACTAATGTTATGCAACCCGTTAGGGTAAACACCGTTAACCTTGAAACCAGTGGTTTGGTTTCAATTGCAGAACGTAAATTTAATCGGAAAAAAATTATTTTTTTTGTTATTATTGTAAAAACCTGTGCCAAACCAGCAGTACCAGCAGTTGACCTTAAGGAACGCATACTGAATTTCTTCGCGGCGAACTCAGAAGAGAGCACGAGGCGGGCTATTCGTTTCTCATCGTCTGCCGAGTTTAATGTAAGTGTGCTTAATTCGATCAGGGTAGATATTCAATTGGTGTGTAAATTAAACAAGTAATTTTTAATGAAACTGTACATAAAAATGTGATTAACATATAAACACGCCAAAAATACCTACCCAGTTGTTGTTTTTTTCTGTATTGTTAAATCTAACTTTAACACTCATTTGGACTCTTCACGCAACTCAGGGTAAGTATCTTTGCCTGTCCTAGTTATACAAGCTTTGTGGTAGTATAATTCAGTATTTACCACATAATATTACGTTTCTCAGTCCTTTTTTTTTTCATTTGTTGTTACTAATAAGGTTCTAGTATTATCATAAAAGTGTGTGTGTGTGTATGTGTGAGAGAGAGAGAGAGAGAGAGACTCACTGACTCGTGTTAGGTTCATTCTAACATTCAATAATAGTAGGTAATAATTGTGAAAATTATAGTTTTACTAGGTAGGTACGTTTTTTTTTGACGGCAACAAACCGTTAAAGAAACTGTCTTTGTTATAAATTTGACGAATCATATTGTGGCCCTGAAAAGGGCCTTTTGTCTTGAATATGCTCGTATGAGCGGAGAGCATCGCGCAATCGACATAATACGATTTATTATTATATCGAAGTGCGCGTGCGCGGGGTCGCTCGCACGATGCACCAGGTTCGTTCGTAGAAGTCGCGGCACCACGTTTAAGCCGTCTTCTTGGGCTACTGCCGAAATGACAACTGCAGAACGACGCGGCACGGCGCGGGCTCGGCCTTGATGTTCGGCAGCACGCCACCTTGAGAGATCGTCACATCGGAGAGCAGCTTGTCCAACTCCTTGTCGTTGCGGATGCCCAATAGAAGATGACGCGGGGTGATCCTCTTCCTTTTGTTGTCTCTCGCGGCGTTGACGGCCACCTCGAGTACCTCAGCAGCCAGAAACTCCATCACAGCGGCAAGGTACACGGGAGCGCCGGCACCTATGCGCTCGGAGAACTTTCCGTTACGCAGCAGCCTATGAATACGACCCACAGGGAACTGGAGACAAGCGCGGTTGGAACGGGACTTTGCTTTTCCCTTCACCTTGCCACCTTTACCGCGATCGGACATAATTCAAGGATTTGTTTATATAATACACAACTCGATAAAATGACGCGAACACGTGAACGACAGTGCGCGCGCCGTTAGACTCTGGTTACAAATGCCACGAAACACCAGAAATACCGTTGTTTTATACTCGCGCCGTGTGGCTGAGTTAGTGGGAGCGGTAAACAGCAAACGAAACTGTATCACAAAACGCGCAAGCGCACGCACTGCACCATGCACACGGCGGGTTACGAGTTCGGTAGTGATATTTTAAGTTGTGTACATCTTTTATAGAAATTGTGTATCATTAATAAATGTAAAATCAATATTAACTAATGTGAAATTCAAATATATTGAATGATTTTTTTCTTTTTTTTTATTTATTTAAGTTATAGCTATGAGTTTCAGTTAGTTAGTTAGTTAGTTACCTAACTAACTGACTAACTACTACCTGTAAGTAGTAGTAGTGGCGACATCTATGTTGTTAATATCGGATGTGTGTGTTGTGAAGTTTCTTTTTTTTTTAACTAATGTTATACAGGCTGTTAGGGTAAACACCGTTAACCTTGAAATCAGTGGTTTGGTTTCAATTGCAGAACGTAAATTTAATGGGAAAAAACTATCTTTTTTATTATTGTAAAAACCTCTACCAAACCAGCAGTACCAGAAGCTGCTAGTTGACCTTATGGAACGCATACTGAATATTGAGAAAAAATGTGATTAACATATAAATACGCCAAAAATACCTACCCTGTTGTTGGTTTTTTTTTCAGTATTGTTAAATCTAACTTTAATACTCATTTGGACTCTTCACGCAACTCAGGGTAAGTATCTTTGCCTGTCCTAGGTGTTAGTGAAAACTTTCCCGCGATCATACGAGCAAAACCTCCAGCGACATCACAGTCCTCGCTACGGTAAAGTTTCGGCGTGCCTAAGCGTACGTACAGGAAACATTGGAAACCTATAAGTGGCGACATCTATGTTGTTAATATCGGGTGTGTGTGTTTTGAAGTTTTTTTTTTTTTTTTTTTTAACTAATGTTATGCAACCCGTTAGGGTAAACACCGTTAACCTTGAAACCAGTGGTTTGGTTTCAATTGCAGAACGTAAATTTAATCGGAAAAAAAATTTTTTTTTTGTTATTATTGTAAAAAACCTGTGCCAAACCAGCAGTACCAGCAGTTGACCTTAAGGAACGCATACTGAATTTCTTCGCGGCGAACTCAGAAGAGAGCACGAGGCGGGCTATTCGTTTCTCATCGTCTGCCGAGTTTAATGTAGGTGTGCTTAATTCGATCAGGGTAGATATTCAATTGGTGTGTAAATTAAACAAGTAATTTTTAATGAAACTGTACATAAAAATGTGATTAACATATAAACACGCCAAAAATACCTACCCAGTTGTTGTTTTTTTCTGTATTGTTAAATCTAACTTTAACACTCATTTGGACTCTTCACGCAACTCAGGGTAAGTATCTTTGCCTGTCCTAGTTATACAAGCTTTGTGGTAGTATAATTCAGTATTTACCACATAATATTACGTTTCTCAGTCCTTTTTTTTTTCATTTGTTGTTACTAATAAGGTTCTAGTATTATCATAAAAGTGTGTGTATGTGTGTGTGTGTGAGAGAGAGAGAGAGAGAGAGAGAGACTCACTGACTCGTGTTAGGTTCATTCTAACATTCAATAATAGTAGGTAATAATTGTGAAAATTATAGTTTTACTAGGTAGGTACGTTTTTGTTTGACGACAACAAACCGTTAAAGAAACTGTCTTTGTTATAAATTTGACGAATCATATTGTGGCCCTGAAAAGGGCCTTTTGTCTTGAATATGCTCGTATGAGCGGAGAGCATCGCGCAATCGACATAATACGATTTATTATTATATCGAAGTGTGCGTGCGCGGGGTCGCTCGCACGATGCACCAGGTTCGTTCGTAGAAGTCGCGGCACCACGTTTAAGCCGTCTTCTTGGGCTACTGCCGAAATGACAACTGCAGAACGACGCGGCACGGCGCGGGCTCGGCCTTGATGTTCGGCAGCACGCCACCTTGAGAGATCGTCACATCGGAGAGCAGCTTGTCCAACTCCTTGTCGTTGCGGATGCCCAATAGAAGATGACGCGGGGTGATCCTCTTCCTTTTGTTGTCTCTCGCGGCGTTGACGGCCACCTCGAGTACCTCAGCAGCCAGAAACTCCATCACAGCGGCAAGGTACACGGGAGCGCCGGCACCTATGCGCTCGGAGAACTTTCCGTTACGCAGCAGCCTATGAATACGACCCACAGGGAACTGGAGACAAGCGCGGTTGGAACGGGACTTTGCTTTTCCCTTCACCTTGCCACCTTTACCGCGATCGGACATAATTCAAGGATTTGTTTATATAATACACAACTCGATAAAATGTCGCGAACACGTGAACGACAGTGCGCGCGCCGTTAGACTCTGGTTACAAATGCCACGAAACACCAGAAATACCGTTGTTTTATACTCGCGCCGTGTGGCTGAGTTAGCGGGAGCGGTAAACAGCAAACGAAACTGTATCACAAAACGCGCAAGCGCACGCACTGCACCATGCACACGGCGGGTTACGAGTTCGGTAGTGATATTTTAAGTTGTGTACATCTTTTATAGAAATTGTGTATCATTAATAAATGTAAAATCAATATTAACTAATGTGAAATTCAAATATATTGAATGATTTTTTTCTTTTTTTTTATTTATTTAAGTTATAGCTATGAGTTTCAGTTAGTTAGTTAGTTAGTTACCTAACTAACTGACTAACTACTACCTGTAAGTAGTAGTAGTGGCGACATCTATGTTGTTAATATCGGATGTGTGTGTTGTGAAGTTTCTTTTTTTTTAACTAATGTTATACAGGCTGTTAGGGTAAACACCGTTAACCTTGAAATCAGTGGTTTGGTTTCAATTGCAGAACGTAAATTTAATGGGAAAAAACTATCTTTTTTTATTATTGTAAAAACCTGTACCAAACCAGCAGTACCAGAAGCTGCTAGTTGACCTTATGGAACGCATACTGAATATTGAGAAAAAATGTGATTAACATATAAATACGCCAAAAATACCTACCCAGTTGTTGGTTTTTTTTTTCAGTATTGTTAAATCTAACTTTAATACTCAAATCAAATCAAATCAAATCAAATCAAAGCATTTATTTCAAATAAACCAGTTACAGGCACTTTTGAATTGTCAGAAGTTCGGTCAGTCAGTAAGGTGAAGCTAGTCGCCCATTCCAAAAAGTAGGTACCTATGGAGAAGAACGGGCAAGAAACTCCATGGACACTCTTTTAAAATATCAAGCTATTGATACAAATATTTGATTACATCATTCATTTTGAAATCAATCGTGTGAGAACGCTGCAGAAATATATTGTACGCTGAGAGCGTCCATTATGGAAAAAAAAAACAACAATTCAGAAATTAAAATACGCCGTAGCAGCTAAGAGATGACCAGTCCCCTCTGACGGCGTCCGTTCACGAACATGACGTATGGATCAGCATCATTCAGCTCAACCATAAGGAAGGGAACCTAATGACCCAACACACACGCCACCACCAGCGAGACATTTGAGTGAGCATGACATACTCTCAACAGCCATAGCACTATCAAGTCAATAAACGACTAACCCAACAAATAGATGCTTTACAGCAAATAGATCGTGCTCACACGTGTTCCATGCAATTATACAATACTAAGAAATTGAATCTACACAATGCAAAGACAGTTTTGTCCAAGGTTCAGCAGCTCCAACGGTGTTCCCGAATGCTAAGTTTAGCTCCTGTGCAGCTGCACCAGTGCCGAATACCCCTGTCAGCGATGCAATTCCGTAACGTACAATATGCCTGGCTACATAGTGTGTACTGGCTTTGAGTTAAGAAAAAACAAACAATTGCAAATTTAAACTACGAGAGGAAAAATCAAAGAACAATCAGTGTAAGCATAGAAATCGGACGCAGCTCAAGCCCAAGCCTTTTTGTCGTCAATATAATCTTTAACACTATAAAATGCTTTCTGACACAACTTACGTTTAATGAAGCATTTGAATTTATTCAGGCTCAGATCTTGAACCACCTCTGGAAGTCTATTGTAAAAATGTATACATTGGCATCTAAAAGAGCCACCTATTTTCTTGAGCCTTGTTGTAGGTACAATAAATTTGTGCTTGTTTCTAGTATTTATAGTATGGACATCACTGTATTTTTTATACAATTTTATATTTTTATGAGCATACAAAAGATTTTCATAAATATATTGAGACGGCACGGTCAGTACATTAATTTCTTTAAATTTTTCTCTGAGAGAGTGTCTTGGACTTAATTTATAAATTGCACGAACAGCTCGTTTCTGCAAAACAAATATTGTCTGAATATCAGTGGCATTTCCCCACAACAGAATGCCGTACGACATTACGCTATGGAAATAGCCAAAGTACACTAAACGGGCCGTCTCAATATCAGTCAAATTACGAATTGTTCTAACTGCGTATGCAGCAGAACTTAGTTTTTTACTCATTTGGACTCTTCACGCAACTCAGGGTAAGTATCTTTGCCTGTCCTAGGTGTTAGTGAAAACTTTCCCGCGATCATACGAGCAAAACCTCCAGCGACATCACAGTCCTCGCTACGGTAAAGTTTCGGCGTGCCTAAGCGTACGTACAGGAAACATTGGAAACCTATAAGTGGCGACATCTATGTTGTTAATATCGGGTGTGTGTGTTTTGAAGTTTTTTTTTTTTTTTTTAACTAATGTTATGCAACCCGTTAGGGTAAACACCGTTAACCTTGAAACCAGTGGTTTGGTTTCAATTGCAGAACGTAAATTTAATCGGAAAAAAAATTTTTTTTTTGTTATTATTGTAAAAAACCTGTGCCAAACCAGCAGTACCAGCAGTTGACCTTAAGGAACGCATACTGAATTTCTTCGCGGCGAACTCAGAAGAGAGCACGAGGCGGGCTATTCGTTTCTCATCGTCTGCCGAGTTTAATGTAGGTGTGCTTAATTCGATCAGGGTAGATATTCAATTGGTGTGTAAATTAAACAAGTAATTTTTAATGAAACTGTACATAAAAATGTGATTAACATATAAACACGCCAAAAATACCTACCCAGTTGTTGTTTTTTTCTGTATTGTTAAATCTAACTTTAACACTCATTTGGACTCTTCACGCAACTCAGGGTAAGTATCTTTGCCTGTCCTAGTTATACAAGCTTTGTGGTAGTATAATTCAGTATTTACCACATAATATTACGTTTCTCAGTCCTTTTTTTTTTCATTTGTTGTTACTAATAAGGTTCTAGTATTATCATAAAAGTGTGTGTATGTGTGTGTGTGTGTGAGAGAGAGAGAGAGAGAGAGAGACTCACTGACTCGTGTTAGGTTCATTCTAACATTCAATAATAGTAGGTAATAATTGTGAAAATTATAGTTTTACTAGGTAGGTACGTTTTTGTTTGACGACAACAAACCGTTAAAGAAACTGTCTTTGTTATAAATTTGACGAATCATATTGTGGCCCTGAAAAGGGCCTTTTGTCTTGAATATGCTCGTATGAGCGGAGAGCATCGCGCAATCGACATAATACGATTTATTATTATATCGAAGTGTGCGTGCGCGGGGTCGCTCGCACGATGCACCAGGTTCGTTCGTAGAAGTCGCGGCACCACGTTTAAGCCGTCTTCTTGGGCTACTGCCGAAATGACAACTGCAGAACGACGCGGCACGGCGCGGGCTCGGCCTTGATGTTCGGCAGCACGCCACCTTGAGAGATCGTCACATCGGAGAGCAGCTTGTCCAACTCCTTGTCGTTGCGGATGCCCAATAGAAGATGACGCGGGGTGATCCTCTTCCTTTTGTTGTCTCTCGCGGCGTTGACGGCCACCTCGAGTACCTCAGCAGCCAGAAACTCCATCACAGCGGCAAGGTACACGGGAGCGCCGGCACCTATGCGCTCGGAGAACTTTCCGTTACGCAGCAGCCTATGAATACGACCCACAGGGAACTGGAGACAAGCGCGGTTGGAACGGGACTTTGCTTTTCCCTTCACCTTGCCACCTTTACCGCGATCGGACATAATTCAAGGATTTGTTTATATAATACACAACTCGATAAAATGTCGCGAACACGTGAACGACAGTGCGCGCGCCGTTAGACTCTGGTTACAAATGCCACGAAACACCAGAAATACCGTTGTTTTATACTCGCGCCGTGTGGCTGAGTTAGCGGGAGCGGTAAACAGCAAACGAAACTGTATCACAAAACGCGCAAGCGCACGCACTGCACCATGCACACGGCGGGTTACGAGTTCGGTAGTGATATTTTAAGTTGTGTACATCTTTTATAGAAATTGTGTATCATTAATAAATGTAAAATCAATATTAACTAATGTGAAATTCAAATATATTGAATGATTTTTTTCTTTTTTTTTATTTATTTAAGTTATAGCTATGAGTTTCAGTTAGTTAGTTAGTTAGTTACCTAACTAACTGACTAACTACTACCTGTAAGTAGTAGTAGTGGCGACATCTATGTTGTTAATATCGGATGTGTGTGTTGTGAAGTTTCTTTTTTTTTAACTAATGTTATACAGGCTGTTAGGGTAAACACCGTTAACCTTGAAATCAGTGGTTTGGTTTCAATTGCAGAACGTAAATTTAATGGGAAAAAACTATCTTTTTTTATTATTGTAAAAACCTGTACCAAACCAGCAGTACCAGAAGCTGCTAGTTGACCTTATGGAACGCATACTGAATATTGAGAAAAAATGTGATTAACATATAAATACGCCAAAAATACCTACCCAGTTGTTGGTTTTTTTTTTTCAGTATTGTTAAATCTAACTTTAATACTCATTTGGACTCTTCACGCAACTCAGGGTAAGTATCTTTGCCTGTCCTAGGTGTTAGTGAAAACTTTCCCGCGATCATACGAGCAAAACCTCCAGCGACATCACAGTCCTCGCTACGGTAAAGTTTCGGCGTGCCTAAGCGTACGTACAGGAAACATTGGAAACCTATAAGTGGCGACATCTATGTTGTTAATATCGGGTGTGTGTGTTTTGAAGTTTTTTTTTTTTTTTTTTAACTAATGTTATGCAACCCGTTAGGGTAAACACCGTTAACCTTGAAACCAGTGGTTTGGTTTCAATTGCAGAACGTAAATTTAATCGGAAAAAAATTATTTTTTTTGTTATTATTGTAAAAACCTGTGCCAAACCAGCAGTACCAGCAGTTGACCTTAAGGAACGCATACTGAATTTCTTCGCGGCGAACTCAGAAGAGAGCACGAGGCGGGCTATTCGTTTCTCATCGTCTGCCGAGTTTAATGTAAGTGTGCTTAATTCGATCAGGGTAGATATTCAATTGGTGTGTAAATTAAACAAGTAATTTTTAATGAAACTGTACATAAAAATGTGATTAACATATAAACACGCCAAAAATACCTACCCAGTTGTTGTTTTTTCTGTATTGTTAAATCTAACTTTAACACTCATTTGGACTCTTCACGCAACTCAGGGTAAGTATCTTTGCCTGTCCTAGTTATACAAGCTTTGTGGTAGTATAATTCAGTATTTACCACATAATATTACGTTTCTCAGTCCTTTTTTTTTTCATTTGTTGTTACTAATAAGGTTCTAGTATTATCATAAAAGTGTGTGTGTGTGTATGTGTGAGAGAGAGAGAGAGAGAGAGACTCACTGACTCGTGTTAGGTTCATTCTAACATTCAATAATAGTAGGTAATAATTGTGAAAATTATAGTTTTACTAGGTAGGTACGTTTTTTTTTGACGGCAACAAACCGTTAAAGAAACTGTCTTTGTTATAAATTTGACGAATCATATTGTGGCCCTGAAAAGGGCCTTTTGTCTTGAATATGCTCGTATGAGCGGAGAGCATCGCGCAATCGACATAATACGATTTATTATTATATCGAAGTGCGCGTGCGCGGGGTCGCTCGCACGATGCACCAGGTTCGTTCGTAGAAGTCGCGGCACCACGTTTAAGCCGTCTTCTTGGGCTACTGCCGAAATGACAACTGCAGAACGACGCGGCACGGCGCGGGCTCGGCCTTGATGTTCGGCAGCACGCCACCTTGAGAGATCGTCACATCGGAGAGCAGCTTGTCCAACTCCTTGTCGTTGCGGATGCCCAATAGAAGATGACGCGGGGTGATCCTCTTCCTTTTGTTGTCTCTCGCGGCGTTGACGGCCACCTCGAGTACCTCAGCAGCCAGAAACTCCATCACAGCGGCAAGGTACACGGGAGCGCCGGCACCTATGCGCTCGGAGAACTTTCCGTTACGCAGCAGCCTATGAATACGACCCACAGGGAACTGGAGACAAGCGCGGTTGGAACGGGACTTTGCTTTTCCCTTCACCTTGCCACCTTTACCGCGATCGGACATAATTCAAGGATTTGTTTATATAATACACAACTCGATAAAATGACGCGAACACGTGAACGACAGTGCGCGCGCCGTTAGACTCTGGTTACAAATGCCACGAAACACCAGAAATACCGTTGTTTTATACTCGCGCCGTGTGGCTGAGTTAGCGGGAGCGGTAAACAGCAAACGAAACTGTATCACAAAACGCGCAAGCGCACGCACTGCACCATGCACACGGCGGGTTACGAGTTCGGTAGTGATATTTTAAGTTGTGTACATCTTTTATAGAAATTGTGTATCATTAATAAATGTAAAATCAATATTAACTAATGTGAAATTCAAATATATTGAATGATTTTTTTCTTTTTTTTTATTTATTTAAGTTATAGCTATGAGTTTCAGTTAGTTAGTTAGTTAGTTACCTAACTGACTAACTACTACCTGTAAGTAGTAGTAGTGGCGACATCTATGTTGTTAATATCGGATGTGTGTGTTGTGAAGTTTCTTTTTTTTTTAACTAATGTTATACAGGCTGTTAGGGTAAACACCGTTAACCTTGAAATCAGTGGTTTGGTTTCAATTGCAGAACGTAAATTTAATGGGAAAAAACTATCTTTTTTTATTATTGTAAAAACCTGTACCAAACCAGCAGTACCAGAAGCTGCTAGTTGACCTTATGGAACGCATACTGAATATTGAGAAAAAATGTGATTAACATATAAATACGCCAAAAATACCTACCCAGTTGTTGGTTTTTTTTTTTCAGTATTGTTAAATCTAACTTTAATACTCATTTGGACTCTTCACGCAACTCAGGGTAAGTATCTTTGCCTGTCCTAGGTGTTAGTGAAAACTTTCCCGCGATCATACGAGCAAAACCTCCAGCGACATCACAGTCCTCGCTACGGTAAAGTTTCGGCGTGCCTAAGCGTACGTACAGGAAACATTGGAAACCTATAAGTGGCGACATCTATGTTGTTAATATCGGGTGTGTGTGTTTTGAAGTTTTTTTTTTTTCTTTAAACTAATGTTATGCAACCCGTTAGGGTAAACACCGTTAACCTTGAAACCAGTGGTTTGGTTTCAATTGCAGAACGTAAATTTAATCGGAAAAAAATTATTTTTTTTGTTATTATTGTAAAAACCTGTGCCAAACCAGCAGTACCAGCAGTTGACCTTAAGGAACGCATACTGAATTTCTTCGCGGCGAACTCAGAAGAGAGCACGAGGCGGGCTATTCGTTTCTCATCGTCTGCCGAGTTTAATGTAAGTGTGCTTAATTCGATCAGGGTAGATATTCAATTGGTGTGTAAATTAAACAAGTAATTTTTAATGAAACTGTACATAAAAATGTGATTAACATATAAACACGCCAAAAATACCTACCCAGTTGTTGTTTTTTTCTGTATTGTTAAATCTAACTTTAACACTCATTTGGACTCTTCACGCAACTCAGGGTAAGTATCTTTGCCTGTCCTAGTTATACAAGCTTTGTGGTAGTATAATTCAGTATTTACCACATAATATTACGTTTCTCAGTCCTTTTTTTTTCATTTGTTGTTACTAATAAGGTTCTAGTATTATCATAAAAGTGTGTGTGTGTGTGTGTGTGAGAGAGAGAGAGAGAGAGAGACTCACTGACTCGTGTTAGGTTCATTCTAACATTCAATAATAGTAGGTAATAATTGTGAAAATTATAGTTTTACTAGGTAGGTACGTTTTTGTTTGACGACAACAAACCGTTAAAGAAACTGTCTTTGTTATAAATTTGACGAATCATATTGTGGCCCTGAAAAGGGCCTTTTGTCTTGAATATGCTCGTATGAGCGGAGAGCATCGCGCAATCGACATAATACGATTTATTATTATATCGAAGTGCGCGTGCGCGGGGTCGCTCGCACGATGCACCAGGTTCGTTCGTAGAAGTCGCGGCACCACGTTTAAGCCGTCTTCTTGTGCTACTGCCGAAATGACAACTGCAGAACGACGCGGCACGGCGCAGGCTCGGCCTTGATGTTCGGCAGCACGCCACCTTGAGAGATCGTCACATCGGAGAGCAGCTTGTCCAACTCCTTGTCGTTGCGGATGCCCAATAGAAGATGACGCGGGGTGATCCTCTTCCTTTTGTTGTCTCTCGCGGCGTTGACGGCCACCTCGAGTACCTCAGCAGCCAGAAACTCCATCACAGCGGCAAGGTACACGGGAGCGCCGGCACCTATGCGCTCGGAGAACTTTCCGTTACGCAGCAGCCTATGAATACGACCCACAGGGAACTGGAGACAAGCGCGGTTGGAACGGGACTTTGCTTTTCCCTTCACCTTGCCACCTTTACCGCGATCGGACATAATTCAAGGATTTGTTTATATAATACACAACTCGATAAAATGTCGCGAACACGTGAACGACAGTGCGCGCGCCGTTAGACTCTGGTTACAAATGCCACGAAACACCAGAAATACCGTTGTTTTATACTCGCGCCGTGTGGCTGAGTTAGCGGGAGCGGTAAACAGCAAACGAAACTGTATCACAAAACGCGCAAGCGCACGCACTGCACCATGCACACGGCGGGTTACGAGTTCGGTAGTGATATTTTAAGTTGTGTACATCTTTTATAGAAATTGTGTATCATTAATAAATGTAAAATCAATATTAACTAATGTGAAATTCAAATATATTGAATGATTTTTTCTTTTTTTTTATTTATTTAAGTTATAGCTATGAGTTTCAGTTAGTTAGTTAGTTAGTTACCTAACTAACTGACTAACTACTACCTGTAAGTAGTAGTAGTGGCGACATCTATGTTGTTAATATCGGATGTGTGTGTTGTGAAGTTTCTTTTTTTTTAACTAATGTTATACAGGCTGTTAGGGTAAACACCGTTAACCTTGAAATCAGTGGTTTGGTTTCAATTGCAGAACGTAAATTTAATGGGAAAAAACTATCTTTTTTTATTATTGTAAAAACCTGTACCAAACCAGCAGTACCAGAAGCTGCTAGTTGACCTTATGGAACGCATACTGAATATTGAGAAAAAATGTGATTAACATGTAAATACGCCAAAAATACCTACCCAGTTGTTGGTTTTTTTTTTTCAGTATTGTTAAATCTAACTTTAATACTCATTTGGACTCTTCACGCAACTCAGGGTAAGTATCTTTGCCTGTCCTAGGTGTTAGTGAAAACTTTCCCGCGATCATACGAGCAAAACCTCCAGCGACATCACAGTCCTCGCTACGGTAAAGTTTCGGCGTGCCTAAGCGTACGTACAGGAAACATTGGAAACCTATAAGTGGCGACATCTATGTTGTTAATATCGGGTGTGTGTGTTTTGAAGTTTTTTTTTTTTTTTTTTAACTAATGTTATGCAACCCGTTAGGGTAAACACCGTTAACCTTGAAACCAGTGGTTTGGTTTCAATTGCAGAACGTAAATTTAATCGGAAAAAAATTATTTTTTTTGTTATTATTGTAAAAACCTGTGCCAAACCAGCAGTACCAGCAGTTGACCTTAAGGAACGCATACTGAATTTCTTCGCGGCGAACTCAGAAGAGAGCACGAGGCGGGCTATTCGTTTCTCATCGTCTGCCGAGTTTAATGTAAGTGTGCTTAATTCGATCAGGGTAGATATTCAATTGGTGTGTAAATTAAACAAGTAATTTTTAATGAAACTGTACATAAAAATGTGATTAACATATAAACACGCCAAAAATACCTACCCAGTTGTTGTTTTTTTCTGTATTGTTAAATCTAACTTTAACACTCATTTGGACTCTTCACGCAACTCAGGGTAAGTATCTTTGCCTGTCCTAGTTATACAAGCTTTGTGGTAGTATAATTCAGTATTTACCACATAATATTACGTTTCTCAGTCCTTTTTTTTTCATTTGTTGTTACTAATAAGGTTCTAGTATTATCATAAAAGTGTGTGTGTGTGTGTGTGTGAGAGAGAGAGAGAGAGAGACTCACTGACTCGTGTTAGGTTCATTCTAACATTCAATAATAGTAGGTAATAATTGTGAAAATTATAGTTTTACTAGGTAGGTACGTTTTTGTTTGACGACAACAAACCGTTAAAGAAACTGTCTTTGTTATAAATTTGACGAATCATATTGTGGCCCTGAAAAGGGCCTTTTGTCTTGAATATGCTCGTATGAGCGGAGAGCATCGCGCAATCGACATAATACGATTTATTATTATATCGAAGTGCGCGTGCGCGGGGTCGCTCGCACGATGCACCAGGTTCGTTCGTAGAAGTCGCGGCACCACGTTTAAGCCGTCTTCTTGGGCTACTGCCGAAATGACAACTGCAGAACGACGCGGCACGGCGCAGGCTCGGCCTTGATGTTCGGCAGCACGCCACCTTGAGAGATCGTCACATCGGAGAGCAGCTTGTCCAACTCCTTGTCGTTGCGGATGCCCAATAGAAGATGACGCGGGGTGATCCTCTTCCTTTTGTTGTCTCTCGCGGCGTTGACGGCCACCTCGAGTACCTCAGCAGCCAGAAACTCCATCACAGCGGCAAGGTACACGGGAGCGCCGGCACCTATGCGCTCGGAGAACTTTCCGTTACGCAGCAGCCTATGAATACGACCCACAGGGAACTGGAGACAAGCGCGGTTGGAACGGGACTTTGCTTTTCCCTTCACCTTGCCACCTTTACCGCGATCGGACATAATTCAAGGATTTGTTTATATAATACACAACTCGATAAAATGTCGCGAACACGTGAACGACAGTGCGCGCGCCGTTAGACTCTGGTTACAAATGCCACGAAACACCAGAAATACCGTTGTTTTATACTCGCGCCGTGTGGCTGAGTTAGCGGGAGCGGTAAACAGCAAACGAAACTGTATCACAAAACGCGCAAGCGCACGCACTGCACCATGCACACGGCGGGTTACGAGTTCGGTAGTGATATTTTAAGTTGTGTACATCTTTTATAGAAATTGTGTATCATTAATAAATGTAAAATCAATATTAACTAATGTGAAATTCAAATATATTGAATGATTTTTTCTTTTTTTTTATTTATTTAAGTTATAGCTATGAGTTTCAGTTAGTTAGTTAGTTAGTTACCTAACTAACTGACTAACTACTACCTGTAAGTAGTAGTAGTGGCGACATCTATGTTGTTAATATCGGATGTGTGTGTTGTGAAGTTTCTTTTTTTTTAACTAATGTTATACAGGCTGTTAGGGTAAACACCGTTAACCTTGAAATCAGTGGTTTGGTTTCAATTGCAGAACGTAAATTTAATGGGAAAAAACTATCTTTTTTTATTATTGTAAAAACCTGTACCAAACCAGCAGTACCAGAAGCTGCTAGTTGACCTTATGGAACGCATACTGAATATTGAGAAAAAATGTGATTAACATATAAATACGCCAAAAATACCTACCCAGTTGTTGGTTTTTTTTTTTCAGTATTGTTAAATCTAACTTTAATACTCATTTGGACTCTTCACGCAACTCAGGGTAAGTATCTTTGCCTGTCCTAGGTGTTAGTGAAAACTTTCCCGCGATCATACGAGCAAAACCTCCAGCGACATCACAGTCCTCGCTACGGTAAAGTTTCGGCGTGCCTAAGCGTACGTACAGGAAACATTGGAAACCTATAAGTGGCGACATCTATGTTGTTAATATCGGGTGTGTGTGTTTTGAAGTTTTTTTTTTTTTCTTTAAACTAATGTTATGCAACCCGTTAGGGTAAACACCGTTAACCTTGAAACCAGTGGTTTGGTTTCAATTGCAGAACGTAAATTTAATCGGAAAAAAATTATTTTTTTTGTTATTATTGTAAAAACCTGTGCCAAACCAGCAGTACCAGCAGTTGACCTTAAGGAACGCATACTGAATTTCTTCGCGGCGAACTCAGAAGAGAGCACGAGGCGGGCTATTCGTTTCTCATCGTCTGCCGAGTTTAATGTAAGTGTGCTTAATTCGATCAGGGTAGATATTCAATTGGTGTGTAAATTAAACAAGTAATTTTTAATGAAACTGTACATAAAAATGTGATTAACATATAAACACGCCAAAAATACCTACCCAGTTGTTGTTTTTTTCTGTATTGTTAAATCTAACTTTAACACTCATTTGGACTCTTCACGCAACTCAGGGTAAGTATCTTTGCCTGTCCTAGTTATACAAGCTTTGTGGTAGTATAATTCAGTATTTACCACATAATATTACGTTTCTCAGTCCTTTTTTTTTCATTTGTTGTTACTAATAAGGTTCTAGTATTATCATAAAAGTGTGTGTGTGTGTGTGTGTGAGAGAGAGAGAGAGAGAGACTCACTGACTCGTGTTAGGTTCATTCTAACATTCAATAATAGTAGGTAATAATTGTGAAAATTATAGTTTTACTAGGTAGGTACGTTTTTGTTTGACGACAACAAACCGTTAAAGAAACTGTCTTTGTTATAAATTTGACGAATCATATTGTGGCCCTGAAAAGGGCCTTTTGTCTTGAATATGCTCGTATGAGCGGAGAGCATCGCGCAATCGACATAATACGATTTATTATTATATCGAAGTGCGCGTGCGCGGGGTCGCTCGCACGATGCACCAGGTTCGTTCGTAGAAGTCGCGGCACCACGTTTAAGCCGTCTTCTTGGGCTACTGCCGAAATGACAACTGCAGAACGACGCGGCACGGCGCGGGCTCGGCCTTGATGTTCGGCAGCACGCCACCTTGAGAGATCGTCACATCGGAGAGCAGCTTGTCCAACTCCTTGTCGTTGCGGATGCCCAATAGAAGATGACGCGGGGTGATCCTCTTCCTTTTGTTGTCTCTCGCGGCGTTGACGGCCACCTCGAGTACCTCAGCAGCCAGAAACTCCACCACAGCGGCAAGGTACACGGGAGCGCCGGCACCTATGCGCTCGGAGAACTTTCCGTTACGCAGCAGCCTATGAATACGACCCACAGGGAACTGGAGACAAGCGCGGTTGGAACGGGACTTTGCTTTTCCCTTCACCTTGCCACCTTTACCGCGATCGGACATAATTCAAGGATTTGTTTATATAATACACAACTCGATAAAATGACGCGAACACGTGAACGACAGTGCGCGCGCCGTTAGACTCTGGTTACAAATGCCACGAAACACTTTTTTTTTTTTTTTTTTTTTTTTTGATATGGCATCTCGTAGTTGACCTTGAGAGGCCGTGACTACTTAACCGGACTTTCCTGTGGATGCCTTAAATGAATTTAAAGCCTCCAGCCAGGGCTATTAAAAACTAAGCGACTGCGCACTAAGGGCACCCCCTGTGGGGTACGAACCTCGGCTTAGGGCGTCGCTGGAGAAAACAGCAAGGGACGGCTGGATCGAATTATTTTATTTTTATTTCGGTTTGATGACCACGGCGTTTCCTAGTACTAGCTCTGAGAAGAAACGGCCGAAACAAACTCAGAGGTCATAGTCGGGAGTTTATATTTACTGGCTCAGCTGCGGCGCGGGCTGGCCTTCAACGGACAAGGGACGGGGAGGGCGATTACTACGTTGAACGCGTCGCGATGGACCTCGGCGGCGAGGTCGGTAGGTCGGTCTAGCTTTGTGTGTTTTGCTGGTGGCCCTATTGGCCTCTTGGAGGAGAGTAATGGGGTCATCGGGGTCTGTGAGAGCGTGCCTTGGGCGGCGAAGCTTGGAGATGGTGGAGGGGGTGTAGTTAGCAGCCGCTACTATCAGGGGATTGCGGTGCTTGGAGGCAGTGTCAAAGAAGCGTTTTGAAAGACGCTTCATGAACTGCTGGATGGTGGGGATTTTGAGATCGAGGTGGAGGATCTCGTTACGGACGAACCAAGGGGCGTTTGTGGCTTTACGCAAGAAACGGTTTTGGACTACTTGCATCCTATGGATATGACGCGGCTTGGCGTGTGCGAAGACAGGACAAGCGTATGTCATAATCGGGCGTATGCACGCTGTGTACAAGCGCATTTTGCACTTGAGCGACAGTTTGCTGCGCGGGTTGAGGACGGGGTGGAGTCGACCCAGAGCGTAGGCGGCACGTGAGCGGACCGCCTTAATGTGCTCTGAGAAGTTGAGGTTGCGGTCGAGGATCACACCTAGATATTTGGCTTGCTTCCCCCAGGGGATCAGCTCGCCAGACATGGAGATGGGTCGTGGGGTGGGGACGTTTTGTCGCGGCTTTGTGTGGAGTACCGCTTGACTTTTCTGGGGGTTAACTTCGATCCTCCATTTCTTGAACCAGTCAGCCAATTTGTTGACTGCGGTTTGGAGATGGTGTCGAATTCGGTCAGGGCTGAGTCCCGAGCAGTAGATGGCGGTGTCGTCTGCGAACAGTGCGACTTGAGCCTTACCACCTTTCGGGATATCGCTTGTGTACAGCGTGAAAATAAGGGGGGCTAGCACGGAGCCCTGGGGAACACCTGCACGGATGGGGCGGGGGGAGGAGTGTGCTCCTTCGATTTTGTAGCGGAAGGTGCGGTTTGACAGGAAGTCCCGTAAGATGAGAACGAGACGGTCGGGCACTCCGAGTTTGTACAGCTTATAGATTAAGCCGTTGTGCCAGACTTTGTCAAACGCTTTCGCTATATCGAAGTAGACTACGCCTGTGTACATACCACGCATGAACCCTGCGTGTATATGTTCAGTGATGCGTAGGACTTGTTGTGGACAAGAGTGTTGGGATCGGAACCCGAACTGCTCATTGGGAATGAGGCCCTTGTTCTCAGCGTAAGCTCTGAGACGCTTATAAATAAGCCTCTCATAGATTTTGCCGAGAACTTTCAGCAAGCTGATGGGACGGTAACTGGTGGGTTCGGCTTTGGGCTTGCCGGGCTTGGGAATGCCAATCACTGTGGCTTCTTTCCACGTTTGTGGGAAAATGTTATTCCCCATTGCACCATTGAAGATGGTGGTCAAGAGGAGGTCTAGGTGGGCTGGGAAGAGACGGACCACTCTGTTGGTGATGCCGTCTGATCCGGGTGCCTTTTTGGGTTGAAGGCCTTTGATGATGTCCTGCACTTCATCTGGAGTGATGGGAGGCAGGGGATCATCCGGGTCGTCAACGGGCGGGAGGGAGGTCCTACGTTCAACTTCAGCGTCGACCTCTAGGAGGTGGGCTTGGTCTACTGGTAGGAGGCTGGGGGAGCACTGGGCTTCGAGGCAGGAGGCAAGGCATTCAGCCTTTTCATCGTCATCGAAGGCGATGGTATTGTCGGGGCGAACCAGAGGAGGCATGGTGACAACTTCTTTGGATTTTAACTTCCTCTGAAGTTCCCAGAAGGCTAGATGGGTGGGCTCTAACTCGTCCAGCATCTTATCCCAGCCGGCTTCACGCCACTCCGATATGCGTCTTTTTACAGTTCTCTGTAAATAGCGCATATGGGCTTTGTTTGCCGCGCAGGGGAAGTTGCTGTAGGCACGGACAGCCGCGTTCTTCTCGGTCAGGAGTTCACGCAAGTCAGTGGGAAGTTTCCAGCGACAGTCTTCTGTCGCTGTTACCTCCCTTGAACAGTCGTTCAGGACTGACTGTACATGATCCGTGAACGAGTCGATCGCGGTCGTCGTGTCCGCGATAGAGTCCAGGCGTGCAGGTATGGAGTCCAGGTGGGGGGATGTGGTGGATTTCAGCCGATCGCTTACTTTCCTCCAGTCCGTTACCACCTTCGTAAGGGGTTCTTGACCTGGGTCAGAGAGGCCAGTGCGGGGAGCCAGTCTGATAACGACTGGTCGATGATCGGACGATAGCTCTGGTAGCGCTTCTATAGAGTCTAACCGTAGGTTGACGTTCTTTAGGAGCGCCACGTCAAGGACGTCCGGGGTGTGATCGGGGTCGTAGGGGAAATGGGTGGGGGTCATAGGTCCCACGACGTCGAAGTTCATTCGGGTAGAGAGGTCAAACAGGAGTCTGCCTCTGGAATTGGTCCTGGTGCTATTCCAGGCGGTGTGTTTGGCGTTGAGGTCGCCCGCTATTATCACGGAGTCGCTCAACCCCAGAAGTAGGGCGATGTCGTCTGCTAAGAGTTGGTGATTCTCTGCAGAGGAACTGGGAGGGAGGTAGGCCGACACTAGTGTGATAGGTTGGTGGCCTGTCATGCCGAGGCGGCACATTGACACTTCGAGTCGTGAGAGGGGTGGGGGGTCCATTGGAATGCAATGTAGAGCCCTTTTGAAGTAAATAAGGGTTCCGCCTTTGTGACAACGCAACCTGTCGTTGCGAACTACACGGTAATTCGCGATCAGAGGTGTGCGGTGGCTAGGCTTGAGGAAGGTCTCTTGGGCGAGGAAGATGTCTATCTGGTGCTCGCGAAGGAATGTTGAGATCTCTAATTTCTGATCTCTAATGCCATCGGCATTGAAGTGCACCAGTTTCAGGGATCGGGGCTTGGTTCGTTTGCTGCCCCTGCTATCCATTATTTGGATGCGATGGAGGACAGGGCCTGGGTAATTTCGGGGTAGGCATTGTAAATGCCTATCACGGCCTCAAGGTTGCCAGCAGATCTGGCAGCCAAGAGTTCATTTGCCATTTGCCTGGCACGGGGGGACATGAAAATGAGGAAGGTCCCCGAGATGACGTTGAATGCGTCAAGGGGGTTGCTTCCGGTGGTTGTTGCGGGGGTTGTGCGTGCGGGGGTTGTTGTCGCCGCAGCAGCAGTTGTTGCCACCTTTTGGGCCGTGGAAGGTCGGACGCGAGGATCCTTGTCCTTCCATGCGAGGGTGGATTGAGGGGTCGTGGGGGCGGCCGCCACTAAGGCCGGGAAGGCCTTCTGGTGGTTTAAGGCGTTCCAGGGACTAGGTCTCTGGGGGCTCAAAGCCACCGGGGGCTGGGTCTGGCCTGCTGGGGCCTCCCTTTGCTGGCGAGCGCTCGCGCGCTTCGCCAGTTTAGGGGATGATGACTTGGGGGCCTTGGGGCACCCACGGTAGTTGGCCGTGTGGCCGGTCGTGCCGCATAAGACACAACTTGGTGGCTCGGTGCAGAGCGCGCGGTCTTTGGGCCGTGGGCACTCTGCTGTGCCGTGGTCGCCTAGGCACTTGACGCACCTGGGCTTGGCGTGACAGTGTGCCTGAGAGTGGCCGTACAGTTGGCACCTATGGCATTGGCCAACGGTGCCGCTTTTGTGCGGCTTCTCGATTATTATGCCTGATAGAGAGCAGATGCTCTTAAGCAGGAATAAAGGGTGGTGGGTGACTCCCTCGACGGGGGGACTGATCACTAGGATCATGTCGTACGGTGTCCCTTTTCCGCGTGCCTTGTGCATGCGGTGGACTTCCTTGATTGGGATCCCCTGTGCAATGAGATCAGCTTTGATCTCTTCAGTAGGGATCTCCTTAGGGACCCTTCGGATCACCACGCGTGTGAGACGATCCTCAGGGAGGGAGTAGGTGTGGAAGGCCACACCTCTTTGGCGGAGGAGCTTGGTCAGCTCTCGGAAGTCTTTTGAAGTGGGGACGGAGACTTTTATCCCCGTCTGCGTGGATTTAGCATTAGTGAATGCTATCCTGGATTCAGTGCACCAGCCGGACACTGTGGGCCACTTCGCCTTGTCTTGGATGAAGACAGGCGGGGGAGGGGGGATTTTAGGGGTCGCTCGTGGGGCCGAGGGGGCGGGTTTAACTGACGCGGCACGAGGGGCGTCAGTCCCTTTAGGGGGGATGGGTGTGGGGTTGGGGCGGCCGCTAGCCGACTCGGTGGCTACCAGCTTAGGGGCTTGAGAGGAGGAGGATTTCTTCCTCCTCCTCTTGAGGGCGACGACCTTGAAGTCGGGTTCATCGTCGTCCGACGCCTGAGAGGGCGGAGATGATTCCTCGGCAGAGTCCGAGGAGGCGGGGTTGGGGCGCTTGGCCGAGAATACTTCGGTGTCCATGGACACCTCGGTTTCGGCGGGGGCGGCATCGGGCTGGGGGGAGGGGGCCAGCTGTTGGAGGACAGCCACCCTGTCGCCATATTTGGCGCGGATCGAAGGTTCTTCAAGCAGAACCTCCTTTAGAATGGCGAGAAGCGCCTCAAAGTGGGGGGATGACATTATGGGGCCTAGTCCTCCGGGTTGGAGGCCCGGAGGGTGTGTACCCTCCCTGTCTCCGGACAGGGAGGTGTGTGCCTAGCCCTACTAACCTTATTGGTCTCGGTGGCGTAGCTCCGGTGCACTACTCGACGTGTCGCTACACCGCACTTTCACACACTCACACAACACTATCGGACTCTTTCGAGTCCGGCGGCGCGGCACGAGAACGCGGCGATGCGGTTTAGCGAACGCGACGTTTAGCGCTAGACGCGGCGCGACGGAGCGTCAGGAGATTCGCGGCGGAGCACACGGACGCGGCGGGTCGGTGCAGGGATCGGGAGTGGAGCGAGAGCGAAAGTTCGCGGCGGGGCTAGCGAGTGGCGCGGTGGTGGTTGCCAAGCAAGCGCGGCGGGGCTGCGGCGCAGGTAGTGCGGCGGTACGGCGCGGTAATCGCGGCAGTGAGGCACGCGAGGACGCGGCGGATATGCTAAAGAGCACGTAGGGTGCTAGCGAGCGCGACGGAGCGGCACGGGGTTCGCGGCGTAGGCGCGGGAGCACGTGCGCTCAGGGCGAGCGCTGAGCGGGGAATGCGCCACGAAACACCAGAAATACCGTTGTTTTATACTCGCGCCGTGTGGCTGAGTTAGCGGGAGCGGTAAACAGCAAACGAAACTGTATCACAAAACGCGCAAGCGCACGCACTGCACCATGCACACGGCGGGTTACGAGTTCGGTAGTGATATTTTAAGTTGTGTACATCTTTTATAGAAATTGTGTATCATTAATAAATGTAAAATCAATATTAACTAATGTGAAATTCAAATATATTGAATGATTTTTTTCTTTTTTTTTATTTATTTAAGTTATAGCTATGAGTTTCAGTTAGTTAGTTAGTTAGTTACCTAACTGACTAACTACTACCTGTAAGTAGTAGTAGTGGCGACATCTATGTTGTTAATATCGGATGTGTGTGTTGTGAAGTTTCTTTTTTTTTTAACTAATGTTATACAGGCTGTTAGGGTAAACACCGTTAACCTTGAAATCAGTGGTTTGGTTTCAATTGCAGAACGTAAATTTAATGGGAAAAAACTATCTTTTTTTATTATTGTAAAAACCTGTACCAAACCAGCAGTACCAGAAGCTGCTAGTTGACCTTATGGAACGCATACTGAATATTGAGAAAAAATGTGATTAACATATAAATACGCCAAAAATACCTACCCAGTTGTTGGTTTTTTTTTTTTCAGTATTGTTAAATCTAACTTTAATACTCATTTGGACTCTTCACGCAACTCAGGGTAAGTATCTTTGCCTGTCCTAGGTGTTAGTGAAAACTTTCCCGCGATCATACGAGCAAAACCTCCAGCGACATCACAGTCCTCGCTACGGTAAAGTTTCGGCGTGCCTAAGCGTACGTACAGGAAACATTGGAAACCTATAAGTGGCGACATCTATGTTGTTAATATCGGGTGTGTGTGTTTTGAAGTTTTTTTTTTTTCTTTAAACTAATGTTATGCAACCCGTTAGGGTAAACACCGTTAACCTTGAAACCAGTGGTTTGGTTTCAATTGCAGAACGTAAATTTAATCGGAAAAAAATTATTTTTTTTTGTTATTATTGTAAAAACCTGTGCCAAACCAGCAGTACCAGCAGTTGACCTTAAGGAACGCATACTGAATTTCTTCGCGGCGAACTCAGAAGAGAGCACGAGGCGGGCTATTCGTTTCTCATCGTCTGCCGAGTTTAATGTAAGTGTGCTTAATTCGATCAGGGTAGATATTCAATTGGTGTGTAAATTAAACAAGTAATTTTTAATGAAACTGTACATAAAAATGTGATTAACATATAAACACGCCAAAAATACCTACCCAGTTGTTGTTTTTTTCTGTATTGTTAAATCTAACTTTAACACTCATTTGGACTCTTCACGCAACTCAGGGTAAGTATCTTTGCCTGTCCTAGTTATACAAGCTTTGTGGTAGTATAATTCAGTATTTACCACATAATATTACGTTTCTCAGTCCTTTTTTTTTCATTTGTTGTTACTAATAAGGTTCTAGTATTATCATAAAAGTGTGTGTGTGTGTGTGTGTGAGAGAGAGAGAGAGAGAGACTCACTGACTCGTGTTAGGTTCATTCTAACATTCAATAATAGTAGGTAATAATTGTGAAAATTATAGTTTTACTAGGTAGGTACGTTTTTGTTTGACGACAACAAACCGTTAAAGAAACTGTCTTTGTTATAAATTTGACGAATCATATTGTGGCCCTGAAAAGGGCCTTTTGTCTTGAATATGCTCGTATGAGCGGAGAGCATCGCGCAATCGACATAATACGATTTATTATTATATCGAAGTGCGCGTGCGCGGGGTCGCTCGCACGATGCACCAGGTTCGTTCGTAGAAGTCGCGGCACCACGTTTAAGCCGTCTTCTTGTGCTACTGCCGAAATGACAACTGCAGAACGACGCGGCACGGCGCAGGCTCGGCCTTGATGTTCGGCAGCACGCCACCTTGAGAGATCGTCACATCGGAGAGCAGCTTGTCCAACTCCTTGTCGTTGCGGATGCCCAATAGAAGATGACGCGGGGTGATCCTCTTCCTTTTGTTGTCTCTCGCGGCGTTGACGGCCACCTCGAGTACCTCAGCAGCCAGAAACTCCATCACAGCGGCAAGGTACACGGGAGCGCCGGCACCTATGCGCTCGGAGAACTTTCCGTTACGCAGCAGCCTATGAATACGACCCACAGGGAACTGGAGACAAGCGCGGTTGGAACGGGACTTTGCTTTTCCCTTCACCTTGCCACCTTTACCGCGATCGGACATAATTCAAGGATTTGTTTATATAATACACAACTCGATAAAATGTCGCGAACACGTGAACGACAGTGCGCGCGCCGTTAGACTCTGGTTACAGTAGTAATCGCGACGCCCCCGCAAGGGGGCGTGGCGGGCGACGCCTAGGGCTTTGGCCCCCTGGTCGCAGAGTCCGAAAAATAATCGGTCCGCTACTGCGGACCCCTCTCCATGTTCGGCAACAATGGCCTGTGGGACTCTTGACGTGCGTGAGTTGCGCACGTCTGTGATTAATTGCAGTGTGTTTATCTGTAGGCGCGTCACAGAACCCACTCACGGTCTGCTTTCTTCACGACACCTCGGCGGTCAGTCCCCGCCAGGTGGAACCCCCAGTTACCTGAGGGAAGCCCAGCGGAGGACGACCAGCGACAGAGGTGCCGACTCGACGCTCCTACAGAATAAGGGTGTAATTACCCCCCGCCCGTCCGGTTTCCAACTATGTACGGTTACCTTTCGGGCTAAGGGGGTAGAATATGTATGTGTATGGGCGGCATTGTGTTGTAATGTAACACCGCCCAGTGTCTACGCGTACCGCTGCCCGCGCTGCCCGTACGCGTTTGTGTATAGCGTCTGTGGAGTAAGGGTGTCTGTTCGCCGCGCAACGTGCCTATATTAACTTAGCACACGCTACGCGACGAGTGTAACTATGTAAGTGTAGGAGTTCAGTGTGCAAGTGAGCCGCGTGTAGCCTGGATGCAGCTCACTTGGGAGTCCAGTCCGGTGCGATGGGGTCGTCGTCCGCTACCAGGTCGCGGGGGAAGGGTCTCGCGTCCGGAGGGCGCGCGTGCCAGGGCGCAAGGTGCTTGACATGCGGCCAAGCAGATGCGTCGGCACGCGCGAACATCCGCTTCGCGAGTTGCCGCACAAACTCATCCAGGCTCTCAATCCGGAGGTCCCGCTGGATGACATCGTTCCTCACGAAGCGAGGGGCGTCCACAATTGTCCGCAACGCAAGATGCTGTTGCGTGCGGAGCAGCCTTCGGCTCGACTCGCTCGTGAGGGCGAACCAAGCGGGAGCGGCGTACGTCAGTACTGGGCGTATGTACGTCTTGTACACGCCCAACTTGACGCGCGCCGGAATGTCGGATGAGAGCACTGGTTTGAGTACGGCGCGGGCGACCCTACCCTTTGCGACAACCGAGCGGACGTGTGACCCCATCGAGAGCCGACGATCTATCGTCACCCCCAGGTACTTCACCCGGGGGGACCACTCGACGTCGACTCCTTGTAGCTGCAGGGGTGGCGGGAGGGGCGCTGAGCCTGTGACCAACGCCTGCGTCTTACCCACGTTCACCGACAACCGCCACTTTGACAGCCAGTCGGGAAGGAGCTCCAGTGCGCGCTGCATTTTGACGGCCGCGTACTTCGCACTCATCGACGAAGTAATGTACGCGGCGTCGTCCGCATACAGCGCGAGCATCACTTCCTGCGTCGTGGGGATGTCGTCGGTGTAAAGTGAGTAACACGCCGGCGACAGGCAGCTGCCCTGCGGCACACCCGCGTGCACCGGGTGGGCGTCGGAGAGCGCCCCTTCCACCGCCACTCGGAAGGTCCTGTGGGACAAGAATGAGGAGACCACCTTAACAATGCGACGGGGCGCATCTGTTGTGGCCAGCTTATGTAGCAGGCCCTCATGCCACACACGGTCGAAGGCCTTCTCCATGTCGAGGAATACTGCCACCGAGTACTCCTTCTTATTGAGCGCGGCTGTCAGGTGGTGCAGTACCCTCGACAGCTGGAGCGTCGTGCTGTGGTCCGCCCTAAACCCGAATTGCTCCGGACGTGGCGTGATGTACTTCTGGAGATGTCGCAGCAGAAGTGCTTCGAACACCTTGGAGACTGTCGGCAGCAGAGTGATTGGCCGATAGCTCTCAGGCTTCAGGATATTCTTCCCCGCCTTGGGCAGCATGATGACGCGCCCTTCCTTCCAAGAGGCCGGAAAAACCCCCGTACGCAGGATGGCAGTGAACAGGCGCGCGAGCGCTGCCACCGTACGGTAGGGCAGGCGGCGCAGCACTGCGTTCGTGATGCCATCGGCGCCGGGGGCCTTCCTTGGCCTCGTCCTAAGGATGGCGCGTCTGACTGCACCAGGCGAGAAAAAGACGGGGTCCTCTTCAGGAGCTATCGGCGCTGCGAAGTAGTCTCCGAGGTGTTTCTCGACTGCTGCGACATGGTCGGTGTCGCTGGTCGGGTTCGGGCGGAACTGACGCTCCAGGTGTTCAGCGAAGACCTTCGCCCGGTCCTCCGCTACATATTTCAGCGCCCCGTCGCTGTCCTGCAGCGGTCGCACTGGGGCTGGGGTATGTGACAGCTGGCGGCACAGTCTGTGTACCGACGGCCAGCTGTCTGCTGCTGCCTCTATACGTTCCTCCCAGCCCGCGACGTTGTGCGCCTGCAGCTCGGCCTTGACCTTCCCCGCAAGGCGGTTGAGCTCTTTCTTGAGCGTGGGACACCTCAGCTGCTGCCACTGCTTGCGAAGGCGCCTCTTCACGGCGATCATAGAGCGAATGTGCGCCGGCAGGGGCGGCAATAGCACTCTCCCCTGCGGCTGCGTGCTCGTCGCCGCTTCTAAGGCGCTCTGGATGCAAGCAGTGATGTCCCGCGCCGCCTGGTCCACGTCCGCGGGGTTGGCGATGGGCCGAGTCGGCGTGGTGGTCTCCATCTTGTCCACGAACTTGTTCCAGTCCGTGCATCGACGTGGCGCTGGTGGCTTCAGTCGGGTCGGCACGCCTGAGATGACGACGAGCACCGGATGATGATCCGACTGGAGCTCGTCGTCGATCACTTGCTGTGTGATCTGGCAGTGTAGCCCTCGGTGGGCTACGATGTCCAGCACATCCGGCATGTAACCCTCTTGGTCCGGGTAGTGAGTCGGCGTCTCCGGGCCGGACACCGTATAGCCGAAGGCTTCCGCGTCCTCGAAGAGCCGTCTCCCCTCTGCGTTTGCGTGCATGGAGTTCCACGCTGGGTGCTTACAATTGAAGTCGCCGGCGAGGAGGGTGCCCTTGCCGTTCGATGGTGTCAGTAGCGCCCGCAGCTCCAGTAAGTCAAGTCGGGCCGCGGGCGGCTTGTAAAAGGCATACAAGTTGATGTCCTCGCCGGCGATGTGCACCTGGACACCCAGCGCGTAGCACGTCGCGTTCGGAGGCACGGGGAGTTCCTGGTGGACGACTCTTCGCTTCACAAGTACTGCCAGACCACGGTACCTCATGTGTGCCGACCTTTCGTCCTTCCTGTAGGTGTGATACCCCGGGACCCTGACCCTATCTTCGGGTCCGAGGAGGGTTTCACTGATGAGCGCCACGTCGATGTCCTGTTCCCCCAGGAGGTGTCGGAGGGGGGCGACCTTTCCCCTAAGGCCGCGGGCGTTCCAGTGTAACACCCTTAACGGCCTAGCCATGGTAGAGGAGCAATAGTTTGGCCAGGCCGTCAAGGATGACGGTCTCCACGTTCTGACCCTGCCTTATCGCCTTGATGAGCTCCATGAGCAGCTCAATGGCGCAGGTCGTGAACTCTCTGGTGGTCTCGGGCTTGGATTTCTTAGTGGGGGCGCCGGTAGCGCCGCGGTTGGCTAGAGCCTTCTGTACCAGCGCTTTACCGGCGCCGGTCTCCTTTGCGCCTCGAGCCACGACCTGTTTGCCCTCGGGGGCAGGGTCGGCGGCCTTAGGCGCGTCTTCCTGGGTGGCAGAGGGCGTAGGCTTCTTGCCTTTGCCCTTACCCCCGCGCCCCTTCTTCCTCCGCTTCGACGACGAGGCTTGGGTGCGGTCGGTAGGCCCGTTGGCTGCCGCCATTAAAGTTGCGGCTTGAGCATCAGCGTCTACGTCGACCATTTGCGGCCTCTCAGTGGCCGCTTGTGGCCGGCGCGCGCGGTTGGAAATGGCGGCAGTCCCCGCTCGCCTGTTCTTCAGCTCGGCCTGGAACACGGGGCACTTTACGTTGCACGCGGGGTGCGGGCCACCACAGTTGGCGCATGTGGCCGGCTCCTCCCGCGGGCGTGGGCAGTCACGTGCCACGTGTTCCCCGCCGCATCGTACGCAGGCGAGCGGTCGGTGGCACTGGTGCGAACTGTGCCGGAATTTCTGGCACCGGTGGCACTGAGCGGGCCCACGTTTCCCGCGCCAAGCCTCTATCTTGACACCGCGCATGTTCATGAACACGGCGGTGTCGAAGATAGTCCGAACGTCCGGTGTCCTCTTCAGGATGGCGAAGAAGACACAGCCGGGTCTTCCTTGTGCGCCCTTTATATGGCGCACGTACTCCGGCTCATGTCCCATCGCCCGGAGTTCGTCGTCGATCTCCTGGGGGTCCGTGTCCGCTGGCAACCCCCTGATGGCGATCTTGAGATTCTTCTCTGCTGGTAGCGAGTAGGCGAACCAGGACACGCCGCTCTCCTTTTCCAGGCTCGTGAGGTAGCGCTGGACCAGCCGGTACTCCTCCTCGGTGTCGGGGGTAAAGCGCACCCCCGTCCCGTAGGGGCGAGCATTCGGCGGCCGGCCCAGTCGCTCCCTGATTGCCCGGAAGTGAGCGGCCCAGTTTGGTAGCCTCTCAACCACCAGCGGCGGGTATCTCGACTTCTTCTTCTTGTCCGGCTTTGGAGAGCCGGGAGTGGTCGCAGGGGGCGCAGCTGTACCAACGGACACGCTTGCGTCTTCATGGTCCTCCGGTGTAGGCGAGCGCGGCGGTGTACGGCGCACCGCGTCGGCGAAGGTGGGCGAAGCAGGCTCGCCCCTCCCCCGCGGCGCGCGGTCGCGCTGAGGCCGCGGCGGGTCGAGGCAGTAACGCTTCGCATCCTCGCCGACGGCGGACTCGCCTGAGCTCCTGCGCCGCCGCTGCGGTCGGGCCCCGAGATCAAACTCGTAGCCGAACCCAAGCGGCGGCAACAGGGGTGAGGCCGGCGCTAGCCGGCTGGTTGTGGCCTCTGCTCGTCCCTCGATGGGCCGGCGTCCGGATCGCGGTGTCGTATCCCTCGATACGTCTCCGCGACCAGACCCGGCCGAGTCCCCCGACGCCAGCGACATGCTCGATCCTGCACGCGACGAGCATGCCGATAGCATCGCTGGGGAATCGAAGGCCGAGGCCCTCGGAGGTGCCGGCGACTCAGGCGCCGGAGGCGCCATCTGCGCCGGTCTGCGGGTTGACCCCGCGCTAGCTGGCCGCTCGAGCCCCGCCATTGCCGCTCCCGCCAGCAAGCTGTGGGGGGCGGATGAGGCGGTGCGGGAAGCTGGCACAGCTTGGGGCACAGCTCGGTCGGCGGGCGGTGTACGCTGCGACTGAGGCGCAGCTGGGCGCGACTGGGGCGCGCGGGTGCGCGCGGGCGTCGCTGGTGTTCGCGCCGGCGGCGCGGTCTGCGCGGGCAACGCGGCGGCGCGCGCTGGCGCCGCGGCCCGCGCAGCGGGCGCAGCCGTGCGCGCGGGTGCGGGTACGCGGGCAGACGTCGGGGGCGCACGCGCTTGTTGCGAGCGCCCTTGGGTGGCGACCGGTCCCGGTGCCTGGATAGGCACCGGCCGGAACGCGGCGGGGCGGACGGGCACCGCGTGCTGCCGGCTCGACGACGGCGTCGGCGCAACGCGCGCAGGCGCCGATGTCGTCGGTGGGCCGGCGGCAGCTGGTACAGCGCCAGGTCCCCCTCCTCTTCTTTCTTCACCCCGCCCGGCCGGCGGCGAAGCGGACGCCGCACTGCCTATGTCAGGCAGAGACAGCGCCCGGTCCATCGCCGGACGGGGCTCCTCTTCTTGCCCGGACCCCCGGCCCAGAGAGCCGCGGGTGCCGGGCTTCGGCATGTTGGTGTGCGTGGTCCTCCCGCGAACGCAGCGGCGGTGGTCCGCCGAGCAGCGCGGTGGCTCCCCCTGTGCCCGCACCAGTTACTTCACAGCTGGTGCACACACAGGAGAAACAAATCTTCGGGCGTTCCGCACGGCGTCGGCAAGCTGGCGTTTGCTTCCTTATTCGCTGGAGCTCTGCAGGCAACTTGCTCGTTAGGACCGTAGGCCGATCCACTCTGGTTACAAATGCCACGAAACACCAGAAATACCGTTGTTTTATACTCGCGCCGTGTGGCTGAGTTAGCGGGAGCGGTAAACAGCAAACGAAACTGTATCACAAAACGCGCAAGCGCACGCACTGCACCATGCACACGGCGGGTTACGAGTTCGGTAGTGATATTTTAAGTTGTGTACATCTTTTATAGAAATTGTGTATCATTAATAAATGTAAAATCAATATTAACTAATGTGAAATTCAAATATATTGAATGATTTTTTTATTTTTTTTTATTTATTTAAGTTATAGCTATGAGTTTCAGTTAGTTAGTTAGTTAGTTACCTAACTAACTGACTAACTACTACCTGTAAGTAGTAGTAGTGGCGACATCTATGTTGTTAATATCGGATGTGTGTGTTGTGAAGTTTCTTTTTTTTTAACTAATGTTATACAGGCTGTTAGGGTAAACACCGTTAACCTTGAAATCAGTGGTTTGGTTTCAATTGCAGAACGTAAATTTAATGGGAAAAAACTATCTTTTTTTATTATTGTAAAAACCTGTACCAAACCAGCAGTACCAGAAGCTGCTAGTTGACCTTATGGAACGCATACTGAATATTGAGAAAAAATGTGATTAACATATAAATACGCCAAAAATACCTACCCAGTTGTTGGTTTTTTTTTTTTTCAGTATTGTTAAATCTAACTTTAATACTCATTTGGACTCTTCACGCAACTCAGGGTAAGTATCTTTGCCTGTCCTAGGTGTTAGTGAAAACTTTCCCGCGATCATACGAGCAAAACCTCCAGCGACATCACAGTCCTCGCTACGGTAAAGTTTCGGCGTGCCTAAGCGTACGTACAGGAAACATTGGAAACCTATAAGTGGCGACATCTATGTTGTTAATATCGGGTGTGTGTGTTTTGAAGTTTTTTTTTTTTTTCTTTAAACTAATGTTATGCAACCCGTTAGGGTAAACACCGTTAACCTTGAAACCAGTGGTTTGGTTTCAATTGCAGAACGTAAATTTAATCGGAAAAAAATTATTTTTTTTGTTATTATTGTAAAAACCTGTGCCAAACCAGCAGTACCAGCAGTTGACCTTAAGGAACGCATACTGAATTTCTTCGCGGCGAACTCAGAAGAGAGCACGAGGCGGGCTATTCGTTTCTCATCGTCTGCCGAGTTTAATGTAAGTGTGCTTAATTCGATCAGGGTAGATATTCAATTGGTGTGTAAATTAAACAAGTAATTTTTAATGAAACTGTACATAAAAATGTGATTAACATATAAACACGCCAAAAATACCTACCCAGTTGTTGTTTTTTTCTGTATTGTTAAATCTAACTTTAACACTCATTTGGACTCTTCACGCAACTCAGGGTAAGTATCTTTGCCTGTCCTAGTTATACAAGCTTTGTGGTAGTATAATTCAGTATTTACCACATAATATTACGTTTCTCAGTCCTTTTTTTTTCATTTGTTGTTACTAATAAGGTTCTAGTATTATCATAAAAGTGTGTGGGTGTGTGTGTGTGAGAGAGAGAGAGAGAGAGACTCACTGACTCGTGTTAGGTTCATTCTAACATTCAATAATAGTAGGTAATAATTGTGAAAATTATAGTTTTACTAGGTAGGTACGTTTTTGTTTGACGACAACAAACCGTTAAAGAAACTGTCTTTGTTATAAATTTGACGAATCATATTGTGGCCCTGAAAAGGGCCTTTTGTCTTGAATATGCTCGTATGAGCGGAGAGCATCGCGCAATCGACATAATACGATTTATTATTATATCGAAGTGCGCGTGCGCGGGGTCGCTCGCACGATGCACCAGGTTCGTTCGTAGAAGTCGCGGCACCACGTTTAAGCCGTCTTCTTGGGCTACTGCCGAAATGACAACTGCAGAACGACGCGGCACGGCGCAGGCTCGGCCTTGATGTTCGGCAGCACGCCACCTTGAGAGATCGTCACATCGGAGAGCAGCTTGTCCAACTCCTTGTCGTTGCGGATGCCCAATAGAAGATGACGCGGGGTGATCCTCTTCCTTTTGTTGTCTCTCGCGGCGTTGACGGCCACCTCGAGTACCTCAGCAGCCAGAAACTCCATCACAGCGGCAAGGTACACGGGAGCGCCGGCACCTATGCGCTCGGAGAACTTTCCGTTACGCAGCAGCCTATGAATACGACCCACAGGGAACTGGAGACAAGCGCGGTTGGAACGGGACTTTGCTTTTCCCTTCACCTTGCCACCTTTACCGCGATCGGACATAATTCAAGGATTTGTTTATATAATACACAACTCGATAAAATGACGCGAACACGTGAACGACAGTGCGCGCGCCGTTAGACTCTGGTTACAAATGCCACGAAACACCAGAAATACCGTTGTTTTATACTCGCGCCGTGTGGCTGAGTTAGCGGGAGCGGTAAACAGCAAACGAAACTTTACCTAACTGACTAACTACTACCTGTAAGTAGTAGTAGTGGCGACATCTATGTTGTTAATATCGGATGTGTGTGTTGTGAAGTTTCTTTTTTTTTTAACTAATGTTATACAGGCTGTTAGGGTAAACACCGTTAACCTTGAAATCAGTGGTTTGGTTTCAATTGCAGAACGTAAATTTAATGGGAAAAAACTATCTTTTTTTATTATTGTAAAAACCTGTACCAAACCAGCAGTACCAGAAGCTGCTAGTTGACCTTATGGAACGCATACTGAATATTGAGAAAAAATGTGATTAACATATAAATACGCCAAAAATACCTACCCAGTTGTTGGTTTTTTTTTTTTCAGTATTGTTAAATCTAACTTTAATACTCATTTGGACTCTTCACGCAACTCAGGGTAAGTATCTTTGCCTGTCCTAGGTGTTAGTGAAAACTTTCCCGCGATCATACGAGCAAAACCTCCAGCGACATCACAGTCCTCGCTACGGTAAAGTTTCGGCGTGCCTAAGCGTACGTACAGGAAACATTGGAAACCTATAAGTGGCGACATCTATGTTGTTAATATCGGGTGTGTGTGTTTTGAAGTTTTTTTTTTTTTCTTTAAACTAATGTTATGCAACCCGTTAGGGTAAACACCGTTAACCTTGAAACCAGTGGTTTGGTTTCAATTGCAGAACGTAAATTTAATCGGAAAAAAATTATTTTTTTTGTTATTATTGTAAAAACCTGTGCCAAACCAGCAGTACCAGCAGTTGACCTTAAGGAACGCATACTGAATTTCTTCGCGGCGAACTCAGAAGAGAGCACGAGGCGGGCTATTCGTTTCTCATCGTCTGCCGAGTTTAATGTAAGTGTGCTTAATTCGATCAGGGTAGATATTCAATTGGTGTGTAAATTAAACAAGTAATTTTTAATGAAACTGTACATAAAAATGTGATTAACATATAAACACGCCAAAAATACCTACCCAGTTGTTGTTTTTTTCTGTATTGTTAAATCTAACTTTAACACTCATTTGGACTCTTCACGCAACTCAGGGTAAGTATCTTTGCCTGTCCTAGTTATACAAGCTTTGTGGTAGTATAATTCAGTATTTACCACATAATATTACGTTTCTCAGTCCTTTTTTTTTCATTTGTTGTTACTAATAAGGTTCTAGTATTATCATAAAAGTGTGTGTGTGTGTGTGTGTGTGAGAGAGAGAGAGAGAGAGACTCACTGACTCGTGTTAGGTTCATTCTAACATTCAATAATAGTAGGTAATAATTGTGAAAATTATAGTTTTACTAGGTAGGTACGTTTTTGTTTGACGACAACAAACCGTTAAAGAAACTGTCTTTGTTATAAATTTGACGAATCATATTGTGGCCCTGAAAAGGGCCTTTTGTCTTGAATATGCTCGTATGAGCGGAGAGCATCGCGCAATCGACATAATACGATTTATTATTATATCGAAGTGCGCGTGCGCGGGGTCGCTCGCACGATGCACCAGGTTCGTTCGTAGAAGTCGCGGCACCACGTTTAAGCCGTCTTCTTGGGCTACTGCCGAAATGACAACTGCAGAACGACGCGGCACGGCGCAGGCTCGGCCTTGATGTTCGGCAGCACGCCACCTTGAGAGATCGTCACATCGGAGAGCAGCTTGTCCAACTCCTTGTCGTTGCGGATGCCCAATAGAAGATGACGCGGGGTGATCCTCTTCCTTTTGTTGTCTCTCGCGGCGTTGACGGCCACCTCGAGTACCTCAGCAGCCAGAAACTCCATCACAGCGGCAAGGTACACGGGAGCGCCGGCACCTATGCGCTCGGAGAACTTTCCGTTACGCAGCAGCCTATGAATACGACCCACAGGGAACTGGAGACAAGCGCGGTTGGAACGGGACTTTGCTTTTCCCTTCACCTTGCCACCTTTACCGCGATCGGACATAATTCAAGGATTTGTTTATATAATACACAACTCGATAAAATGTCGCGAACACGTGAACGACAGTGCGCGCGCCGTTAGACTCTGGTTACAAATGCCACGAAACACCAGAAATACCGTTGTTTTATACTCGCGCCGTGTGGCTGAGTTAGCGGGAGCGGTAAACAGCAAACGAAACTGTATCACAAAACGCGCAAGCGCACGCACTGCACCATGCACACGGCGGGTTACGAGTTCGGTAGTGATATTTTAAGTTGTGTACATCTTTTATAGAAATTGTGTATCATTAATAAATGTAAAATCAATATTAACTAATGTGAAATTCAAATATATTGAATGATTTTTTCTTTTTTTTTATTTATTTAAGTTATAGCTATGAGTTTCAGTTAGTTAGTTAGTTAGTTACCTAACTAACTGACTAACTACTACCTGTAAGTAGTAGTAGTGGCGACATCTATGTTGTTAATATCGGATGTGTGTGTTGTGAAGTTTCTTTTTTTTTAACTAATGTTATACAGGCTGTTAGGGTAAACACCGTTAACCTTGAAATCAGTGGTTTGGTTTCAATTGCAGAACGTAAATTTAATGGGAAAAAACTATCTTTTTTTATTATTGTAAAAACCTGTACCAAACCAGCAGTACCAGAAGCTGCTAGTTGACCTTATGGAACGCATACTGAATATTGAGAAAAAATGTGATTAACATATAAATACGCCAAAAATACCTACCCAGTTGTTGGTTTTTTTTTTTTCAGTATTGTTAAATCTAACTTTAATACTCATTTGGACTCTTCACGCAACTCAGGGTAAGTATCTTTGCCTGTCCTAGGTGTTAGTGAAAACTTTCCCGCGATCATACGAGCAAAACCTCCAGCGACATCACAGTCCTCGCTACGGTAAAGTTTCGGCGTGCCTAAGCGTACGTACAGGAAACATTGGAAACCTATAAGTGGCGACATCTATGTTGTTAATATCGGGTGTGTGTGTTTTGAAGTTTTTTTTTTTTTTTCTTTAAACTAATGTTATGCAACCCGTTAGGGTAAACACCGTTAACCTTGAAACCAGTGGTTTGGTTTCAATTGCAGAACGTAAATTTAATCGGAAAAAAATTATTTTTTTTGTTATTATTGTAAAAACCTGTGCCAAACCAGCAGTACCAGCAGTTGACCTTAAGGAACGCATACTGAATTTCTCCGCGGCGAACTCAGAAGAGAGCACGAGGCGGGCTATTCGTTTCTCATCGTCTGCCGAGTTTAATGTAAGTGTGCTTAATTCGATCAGGGTAGATATTCAATTGGTGTGTAAATTAAACAAGTAATTTTTAATGAAACTGTACATAAAAATGTGATTAACATATAAACACGCCAAAAATACCTACCCAGTTGTTGTTTTTTTCTGTATTGTTAAATCTAACTTTAACACTCATTTGGACTCTTCACGCAACTCAGGGTAAGTATCTTTGCCTGTCCTAGTTATACAAGCTTTGTGGTAGTATAATTCAGTATTTACCACATAATATTACGTTTCTCAGTCCTTTTTTTTTCATTTGTTGTTACTAATAAGGTTCTAGTATTATCATAAAAGTGTGTGTGTGTGTGTGTGTGTGAGAGAGAGAGAGAGAGAGACTCACTGACTCGTGTTAGGTTCATTCTAACATTCAATAATAGTAGGTAATAATTGTGAAAATTATAGTTTTACTAGGTAGGTACGTTTTTGTTTGACGACAACAAACCGTTAAAGAAACTGTCTTTGTTATAAATTTGACGAATCATATTGTGGCCCTGAAAAGGGCCTTTTGTCTTGAATATGCTCGTATGAGCGGAGAGCATCGCGCAATCGACATAATACGATTTATTATTATATCGAAGTGCGCGTGCGCGGGGTCGCTCGCACGATGCACCAGGTTCGTTCGTAGAAGTCGCGGCACCACGTTTAAGCCGTCTTCTTGGGCTACTGCCGAAATGACAACTGCAGAACGACGCGGCACGGCGCAGGCTCGGCCTTGATGTTCGGCAGCACGCCACCTTGAGAGATCGTCACATCGGAGAGCAGCTTGTCCAACTCCTTGTCGTTGCGGATGCCCAATAGAAGATGACGCGGGGTGATCCTCTTCCTTTTGTTGTCTCTCGCGGCGTTGACGGCCACCTCGAGTACCTCAGCAGCCAGAAACTCCATCACAGCGGCAAGGTACACGGGAGCGCCGGCACCTATGCGCTCGGAGAACTTTCCGTTACGCAGCAGCCTATGAATACGACCCACAGGGAACTGGAGACAAGCGCGGTTGGAACGGGACTTTGCTTTTCCCTTCACCTTGCCACCTTTACCGCGATCGGACATAATTCAAGGATTTGTTTATATAATACACAACTCGATAAAATGTCGCGAACACGTGAACGACAGTGCGCGCGCCGTTAGACTCTGGTTACAAATGCCACGAAACTCCAGTAGTAATCGCGACGCCCCCGCAAGGGGGCGTGGCGGGCGACGCCTAGGACTTTGGCCCCCTGGTCGCAGAGTCCGAAAATAATCGGTCCGCTACTGCGGACCCCTCGCCATGTTCGGCAACAATGGCCTGTGGGACTCTTGACGTGCGTGAGTTGCGCACGTCTGTGATTGATTGCAGTGTGTATTACTGTAGGCGCGTCACAGAACCCACTCACGGTCTGCTTTCTTCACGACACCTCGGCGGTCAGTCCCCGCCAGGTGGAACCCCCAGTTACCTGAGGGAAGCCCAGCGGAGGACGACCAGCGACAGAGGTGCCGACTCGACGCTCCTACAGTATAAGGGTGTAATTACCCCCCGCCCGTCCGGTTTCCAGCTATGTACGGTTACCTTTCGGGCTAAGGGGGTAGAATATGTATGTGTATGGGCGGCATTGTGTTGTAATGTAACACCGCCCAGTGTCTACGCGTACCGCTGCCCGCGCTGCCCGTACGCGTTTGTGTATAGCGTCTGTGGAGTAAGGGTGTCTGTTCGCCGCGCAACGTGCCTATATTAACTTAGCACACGCTACGCGACGAGTGTAACTATATAAGTGTAGGAGTTCAGTGTGCAAGTGAGCCGCGTGTAGCCTGGATGCAGCTCACTTGGGAGTCCAGTCCGGTGCGATGGGGTCGTCGTCCGCTACCAGGTCGCGGGGGAAGGGTCTCGCGTCCGGAGGGCGCGCGTGCCAGGGCGCAAGGTGCTTGACATGCGGCCAAGCAGATGCGTCGGCACGCGCGAACATCCGCTTCGCGAGTTGCCGCACAAACTCATCCAGGCTCTCAATCCGGAGGTCCCGCTGGATGACATCGTTCCTCACGAAGCGAGGGGCGTCAACAATTGTCCGCAACGCAAGATGCTGTTGCGTGCGGAGCAGCCTTCGGCTCGACTCGCTCGTGAGGGCGAACCAAGCGGGAGCGGCGTACGTCAGTACTGGGCGTATGTACGTCTTGTACACGCCCAACTTGACGCGCGCCGGAATGTCGGATGAGAGCACTGGTTTGAGTACGGCGCGGGCGACCCTACCCTTTGCGACAACCGAGCGGACGTGTGACCCCATCGAGAGCCGACGATCTATCGTCACCCCCAGGTACTTCACCCGGGGGGACCACTCGACGTCGACTCCTTGTAGCTGCAGGGGTGGCGGGAGGGGCGCTGAGCCTGTGACCAACGCCTGCGTCTTACCCACGTTCACCGACAACCGCCACTTCGACAGCCAGTCGGGAAGGAGCTCCAGTGCGCGCTGCATTTTGACGGCCGCGTACTTCGCACTCAGCGACGAAGTAATGTACGCGGCGTCGTCCGCATACAGCGCGAGCATCACTTCCTGCGTCGTGGGGATGTCGTCGGTGTAAAGTGAGTAACACGCCGGCGACAGGCAGCTGCCCTGCGGCACACCCGCGTGCACCGGGTGGGCGCCGGAGAGCGCCCCTTCCACCGCCACTCGGAAAGTCCTGTGGGACAAGAAAGAGGAGACCACCTTAACAATGCGACGGGGCGCATCCGTTGTGGCCAGCTTGTGTAGCAGGCCCTCATGCCACACACGGTCGAAGGCCTTCTCCATGTCGAGGAATACTGCAACCGAGTACTCCTTCTTATTGAGCGCAGCTGTCAGGTGGTGCAGTACCCTCGACAGCTGGAGCGTCGTGCTGTGGTCCGCCCTAAACCCGAATTGCTCCGGACGTGGCGTGATGTACTTCTGGAGATGTCGCAGCAGGAGTGCTTCGAACACCTTGGAGACTGTCGGCAGCAGAGTGATTGGCCGATAGCTCTCAGGCTTCAGGATGTTCTTCCCCGCCTTGGGCAGCATGATGACGCGCCCTTCCTTCCACGAGGCCGGAAAAACCCCCGTACGCAGTATGGCAGTGAACAGGCGCGCGAGCGCTGCCACCGTACGGTAGGGCAGGCGGCGCAGCACTGCGTTTGTGATGCCATCGGCGCCGGGGGCCTTCCTTGGCTTCGTCCTAAGGATGGCGCGTCTGACTGCGCCAGGCGAGAAGAAAATGGGGTCCTCTTCAGGAGCTATCGGCGCTGCGAAGTAGTCTCCGAGGTGTTTCTCGACTGCTGCGACATGGTCGGTGTCGCTGGTCGGGTTCGGGCGGAACTGACGCTCCAGGTGTTCAGCGAAGACCTTCGCCCGGTCCTCCGCTACATATTTCAGCGCCCCGTCGCTGTCCTGCAGCGGTCGCACTGGGGCTGGGGTATGTGACAGCTGGCGGCACAGTCTGTGTACCGACGGCCAGCTGTCTGCTGCTGCCTCTATACGTTCCTCCCAGCCCGCGACGTTGTGCGCCTGTAGCTCGGCCTTGACCTTCCCCGCAAGGCGGTTGAGCTCTTTCTTGAGCGTGGGACATCTGAGCTGCTGCCACTGCTTGCGAAGGCGCCTCTTCACGGCGATCATGGAGCGAATGTGCGCCGGCAGGGGCGGCAATAGCACTCTCCCCTGCGGCTGCGTGCTCGTCGCCGCTTCTAAGGCGCTCTGGATGCTAGCAGTGATGTCCCCCGCCGCCTGGTCCACGTCCGCGGGGTTGGCGATGGGCCGAGTCGGCGTGGTGGTCTCCATCTTGTCCGTGAACTTCTTCCAGTCCGTGAATCGACGTGGCGCTAGTGGCTTCAGTCGGGTCGGCACGCCTGAGATGACGACGAGCACCGGATGATGATCCGACTGGAGCTCGTCGTCGATCACTTGCTGTGTGATCTGGCAGTGTAGCCCTCGGTGGGCTACGATGTCCAGCACATCCGGCATGTAGCCCTCTTGATCCGGGTAATGTGTCGGCGTCTCCGGGCCGGACACCGTATAGCCGAAGGCTTCCGCGTCCTCGAAGAGCCGTCTCCCCTCTGTGTTCTGGTGCATGGAGTTCCACGCTGGGTGCTTACAATTGAAGTCGCCGGCGAGGAGGGTGCCCTTGCCGTTCTCTGGCGTCAGTAGCGCCCGCAGCTCCAGTAGATCAAGTCGAGCCGCGGGCGGTTTGTAGAAGGCGTATAAGTTGATGTCCTCGCCGGCGATGTGCACCTGGACACCCAGCGCGTAGCACGTCGCGTTCGGAGGCACGGGGAGTTCCTGGTGGACGACTCTTCGCTTCACAAGTACTGCCAGACCACGGTACCTCATGTGTGCCGACCTTTCGTCCTTCCTGTATACGTGATACCCCGGGACCCTGACCCTATCTTCGGGTCCGAGGAGGGTTTCACTGATGAGCGCCACGTCGATGTCCTGTTCCCCCAGGAGGTGTCGGAGGGGGGCGACCTTTCCCCTAAGGCCGCGGGCGTTCCAGTGTAACACCCTTAACGGCCTAGCCACGGTAGAGGAGCAGTAGTTTGGCCAGGCCGTCAAGGATGACGGTCTCCACGTTCTGACCCTGCCTTATCGCCTTGATGAGCTCCATGAGCAGCTCAATGGCGCAGGTCGTGAACTCTCTGGTGGTCTCGGGCTTGGATTTCTTAGTGGGGGCGCCGGTAGCGCCGCGGTTGGCTAGAGCCTTCTGTACCAGCGCTTTACCGGCGCCGGTCTCCTTTGCGCCTCGAGCCACGACCTGTTTGCCCTCAGGGGCAGGGTCGGCGGCCTTAGGCGCGTCTTCCTGGGTGGCAGAGGGCGTAGGCTTCTTGCCTTTGCCCTTGCCCCCGCGCCCCTTCTTCCTCCGCTGCGACGACGAGGCTTGGGTGCGGTCGGTAGGCCCGTTGGCTGCCGCCATTAAGGTTGCGGCTTGAGCGTCTGCGTCTACGTCGACCGTTTGCGGCCTCTCAGTGGCCGCTTGTGGCCGGCGCGCGTGGTTCGAAATGGCGGCAGTCCCCGCTCGCCTGTTCTTCAGCTCGGCCTGGAACACGGGGCACTTTACGTTGCACGCGGGGTGCGGGCCACCACAGTTGGCGCATGTGGCCGGCTCCTCCCGCGGGCGTGGGCAGTCACGTGCCACGTGTTCCCCGCCGCATCGTACGCAGGCGAGCGGTCGGTGGCATTGGTGCGAACTGTGCCGGAATTTCTGGCACCGGTGGCACTGAGCGGGCCCACGTTTCCCGCGCCAAGCCTCTATCTTGACACCGCGCATGTTCATGAACACGGCGGTGTCAAAGATAGTCCGAACGTCCGGTGTCCTCTTTAGGATGGCGAAGAAGACACAGCCGGGTCTTCCTTGTGCGCCCTTTATGTGGCGCACGTACTCCGGCTCGTGTCCCATTGCCCGGAGTTCGTCGTCGATCTCCTGGGGGTCCGTGTCCGCTGGCAACCCCCTGATGGCGATCTTGAAGTTCTTCTCCGCTGGCAGCGAGTAGGCAAACCAGGACACGCCGCTCTCCTTTTCCAGGCTCGTGAGGTAGCGCTGGACCAGCCGGTACTCCTCCTCGGTGTCGGGGGTAAAGCGCACCCCCGTCCCGTAGGGGCGAGCATTTGGCGGCCGGCCCAGTCGCTCCCTGATCGCCCGGAAATGAGCGGCCCAGTTTGGCAGCCTCTCAACCACCAGCGGCGGGTATCGCGCCTTCTTCTTCTTCTTCTCAGCAGCAGCAGGGGGCGCAGCTGTGCCAGCGGACACGCTTGCGTCTTGATCCTCCGGTGTAGGCGAGCGCGGCGGCGTACGGCGTACCGCCTCGGCGAAGGTAGGTGAAGCGGGCGGCTCGCCCCTCCCCCGCGGCGCGCGGTCGCGCTGAGGCCGCGGCGGGTCGAGGCAGTAGCGCTTCGCATCTTCGCCGACGGCGGACTCGCCTGAGCTCCTGCGCCGCCGCTGCGGTCGGGCCCCGAGATCAAACTCGAAGCCGAACCCAAGCGGCGGCAACAGGGGTGAGGCCGGCGCTAGCCGGCTGGTTGTGGCCTCTGCTCGTCCCTCGATGGGCCGGCGTCCGGATCGCGGTGTCGTATCCCTCGATACGTCTCCGCGACCAGACCCGGCCGAGTCCCCCGACGCCAGCGACATGCTCGATCCTGCACGCGACGAGCATGCCGATAGCATCGCTGGGGAGTCGAAGGCCGAGGCCCTCGGAGGTGCCGGCGACTCAGGCGCCGGAGGCGCCATCTGCGCCGGTCTGCGGGTTGACCCCGCGCTGGCTGGCCGCTCGAGCCCCGCCATCGCCGCTCCCGCCAGCAAGCTGCGGGGGGCGGATGAGGCGGTGCGCGAAGCTGGCACAGCTTGGGGCACAGCTCGGTCATCGGGCGGTGTATGCTGCGACTGGGGCGCAGCTGGGCGCGACTGGGGCGCGCGGGTGCGCGCGGGCGTCGCTGGGGTTCGCGCCGGCGGCGCGGTCTGCGCGGGCAACGCGGCGGCGCGCGCTGGCGCCGCGGCCCGCGCAGCGGGCGCAGCCGTGCGCGCGGGTGCGGGTACGCGGGCAGACGTCGGGGGCGCACGCGCTTGTTGCGAGCGCCCTTGGGTGGCGACCGGTCCCGGTGCCTGGATGGGCACCGGCCGGAACGCGGCGGGGCGGACGGGCACCGCGTGCTGCCGGCTCGACGACGGCGTCGGCGCAACGCGCGCAGGCGCCGATGTCGTCGGTGGGCCGGCGGCAGCTGGCACAGCGCCAGGTCCCCCTCCTCTCCTCTTCTCTTCGCTTCGCCCGGCCGGCGGCGAAGCGGGCGCCGCACTGCCTATATCAGGCAGCGACAACGCCCGGTCCATCGCCGGACGGGGCTCCTCTTCTTGCCCGGACCCCCGGCCCAGAGAGCCGCGGGTGCCGGGCTTCGGCATGTTGGTGTGCGTAGTCCTCGCCGCGAACGCAGCGGCGGTGCTCCGCCGAGCAGCGCGGTGGCTTCCCCCTGTGCCTGCACCAGTTACTTCACAGCTGGTGCACACACAGGAGAAACAAGTCTTCAAGCGTTCCGCGCGGCGCAGTTAGTCGGCGTTTGCTTCCCTCTTCTTCCGGAGCACTTGCAGGCGACTTCACTACAGGACCGTAGGTGCCACGAAACACCAGAAATACCGTTGTTTTATACTCGCGCCGTGTGGCTGAGTTAGCGGGAGCGGTAAACAGCAAACGAAACTGTATCACAAAACGCGCAAGCGCACGCACTGCACCATGCACACGGCGGGTTACGAGTTCGGTAGTGATATTTTAAGTTGTGTACATCTTTTATAGAAATTGTGTATCATTAATAAATGTAAAATCAATATTAACTAATGTGAAATTCAAATATATTGAATGATTTTTTCTTTTTTTTTATTTATTTAAGTTATAGCTATGAGTTTCAGTTAGTTAGTTAGTTAGTTACCTAACTAACTGACTAACTACTACCTGTAAGTAGTAGTAGTGGCGACATCTATGTTGTTAATATCGGATGTGTGTGTTGTGAAGTTTCTTTTTTTTTAACTAATGTTATACAGGCTGTTAGGGTAAACACCGTTAACCTTGAAATCAGTGGTTTGGTTTCAATTGCAGAACGTAAATTTAATGGGAAAAAACTATCTTTTTTTATTATTGTAAAAACCTGTACCAAACCAGCAGTACCAGAAGCTGCTAGTTGACCTTATGGAACGCATACTGAATATTGAGAAAAAATGTGATTAACATATAAATACGCCAAAAATACCTACCCTGTTGTTGGTTTTTTTTTCAGTATTGTTAAATCTAACTTTAATACTCATTTGGACTCTTCACGCAACTCAGGGTAAGTATCTTTGCCTGTCCTAGGTGTTAGTGAAAACTTTCCCGCGATCATACGAGCAAAACCTCCAGCGACATCACAGTCCTCGCTACGGTAAAGTTTCGGCGTGCCTAAGCGTACGTACAGGAAACATTGGAAACCTATAAGTGGCGACATCTATGTTGTTAATATCGGGTGTGTGTGTTTTGAAGTTTTTTTTTTTTTTTTTTAACTAATGTTATGCAACCCGTTAGGGTAAACACCGTTAACCTTGAAACCAGTGGTTTGGTTTCAATTGCAGAACGTAAATTTAATCGGAAAAAAATTATTTTTTTTGTTATTATTGTAAAAACCTGTGCCAAACCAGCAGTACCAGCAGTTGACCTTAAGGAACGCATACTGAATTTCTTCGCGGCGAACTCAGAAGAGAGCACGAGGCGGGCTATTCGTTTCTCATCGTCTGCCGAGTTTAATGTAAGTGTGCTTAATTCGATCAGGGTAGATATTCAATTGGTGTGTAAATTAAACAAGTAATTTTTAATGAAACTGTACATAAAAATGTGATTAACATATAAACACGCCAAAAATACCTACCCAGTTGTTGTTTTTTTCTGTATTGTTAAATCTAACTTTAACACTCATTTGGACTCTTCACGCAACTCAGGGTAAGTATCTTTGCCTGTCCTAGTTATACAAGCTTTGTGGTAGTATAATTCAGTATTTACCACATAATATTACGTTTCTCAGTCCTTTTTTTTTCATTTGTTGTTACTAATAAGGTTCTAGTATTATCATAAAAGTGTGTGTGTGTGTGTGTGTGTGTGAGAGAGAGAGAGAGAGAGAGACTCACTGACTCGTGTTAGGTTCATTCTAACATTCAATAATAGTAGGTAATAATTGTGAAAATTATAGTTTTACTAGGTAGGTACGTTTTTGTTTGACGACAACAAACCGTTAAAGAAACTGTCTTTGTTATAAATTTGACGAATCATATTGTGGCCCTGAAAAGGGCCTTTTGTCTTGAATATGCTCGTATGAGCGGAGAGCATCGCGCAATCGACATAATACGATTTATTATTATATCGAAGTGCGCGTGCGCGGGGTCGCTCGCACGATGCACCAGGTTCGTTCGTAGAAGTCGCGGCACCACGTTTAAGCCGTCTTCTTGGGCTACTGCCGAAATGACAACTGCAGAACGACGCGGCACGGCGCGGGCTCGGCCTTGATGTTCGGCAGCACGCCACCTTGAGAGATCGTCACATCGGAGAGCAGCTTGTCCAACTCCTTGTCGTTGCGGATGCCCAATAGAAGATGACGCGGGGTGATCCTCTTCCTTTTGTTGTCTCTCGCGGCGTTGACGGCCACCTCGAGTACCTCAGCAGCCAGAAACTCCATCACAGCGGCAAGGTACACGGGAGCGCCGGCACCTATGCGCTCGGAGAACTTTCCGTTACGCAGCAGCCTATGAATACGACCCACAGGGAACTGGAGACAAGCGCGGTTGGAACGGGACTTTGCTTTTCCCTTCACCTTGCCACCTTTACCGCGATCGGACATAATTCAAGGATTTGTTTATATAATACACAACTCGATAAAATGTCGCGAACACGTGAACGACAGTGCGCGCGCCGTTAGACTCTGGTTACAAATGCCACGAAACACCAGAAATACCGTTGTTTTATACTCGCGCCGTGTGGCTGAGTTAGCGGGAGCGGTAAACAGCAAACGAAACTGTATCACAAAACGCGCAAGCGCACGCACTGCACCATGCACACGGCGGGTTACGAGTTCGGTAGTGATATTTTAAGTTGTGTACATCTTTTATAGAAATTGTGTATCATTAATAAATGTAAAATCAATATTAACTAATGTGAAATTCAAATATATTGAATGATTTTTTTCTTTTTTTTTATTTATTTAAGTTATAGCTATGAGTTTCAGTTAGTTAGTTAGTTAGTTACCTAACTAACTGACTAACTACTACCTGTAAGTAGTAGTAGTGGCGACATCTATGTTGTTAATATCGGATGTGTGTGTTGTGAAGTTTCTTTTTTTTTAACTAATGTTATACAGGCTGTTAGGGTAAACACCGTTAACCTTGAAATCAGTGGTTTGGTTTCAATTGCAGAACGTAAATTTAATGGGAAAAAACTATCTTTTTTTATTATTGTAAAAACCTGTACCAAACCAGCAGTACCAGAAGCTGCTAGTTGACCTTATGGAACGCATACTGAATATTGAGAAAAAATGTGATTAACATATAAATACGCCAAAAATACCTACCCAGTTGTTGGTTTTTTTTTTTCAGTATTGTTAAATCTAACTTTAATACTCATTTGGACTCTTCACGCAACTCAGGGTAAGTATCTTTGCCTGTCCTAGGTGTTAGTGAAAACTTTCCCGCGATCATACGAGCAAAACCTCCAGCGACATCACAGTCCTCGCTACGGTAAAGTTTCGGCGTGCCTAAGCGTACGTACAGGAAACATTGGAAACCTATAAGTGGCGACATCTATGTTGTTAATATCGGGTGTGTGTGTTTTGAAGTTTTTTTTTTTTTTTTTTAACTAATGTTATGCAACCCGTTAGGGTAAACACCGTTAACCTTGAAACCAGTGGTTTGGTTTCAATTGCAGAACGTAAATTTAATCGGAAAAAAATTATTTTTTTTGTTATTATTGTAAAAACCTGTGCCAAACCAGCAGTACCAGCAGTTGACCTTAAGGAACGCATACTGAATTTCTTCGCGCCGAACTCAGAAGAGAGCACGAGGCGGGCTATTCGTTTCTCATCGTCTGCCGAGTTTAATGTAAGTGTGCTTAATTCGATCAGGGTAGATATTCAATTGGTGTGTAAATTAAACAAGTAATTTTTAATGAAACTGTACATAAAAATGTGATTAACATATAAACACGCCAAAAATACCTACCCAGTTGTTGTTTTTTTCTGTATTGTTAAATCTAACTTTAACACTCATTTGGACTCTTCACGCAACTCAGGGTAAGTATCTTTGCCTGTCCTAGTTATACAAGCTTTGTGGTAGTATAATTCAGTATTTACCACATAATATTACGTTTCTCAGTCCTTTTTTTTTCATTTGTTGTTACTAATAAGGTTCTAGTATTATCATAAAAGTGTGTGTGTGTGTGTGTGTGTGTGAGAGAGAGAGAGAGAGAGAGACTCACTGACTCGTGTTAGGTTCATTCTAACATTCAATAATAGTAGGTAATAATTGTGAAAATTATAGTTTTACTAGGTAGGTACGTTTTTGTTTGACGACAACAAACCGTTAAAGAAACTGTCTTTGTTATAAATTTGACGAATCATATTGTGGCCCTGAAAAGGGCCTTTTGTCTTGAATATGCTCGTATGAGCGGAGAGCATCGCGCAATCGACATAATACGATTTATTATTATATCGAAGTGCGCGTGCGCGGGGTCGCTCGCACGATGCACCAGGTTCGTTCGTAGAAGTCGCGGCACCACGTTTAAGCCGTCTTCTTGGGCTACTGCCGAAATGACAACTGCAGAACGACGCGGCACGGCGCAGGCTCGGCCTTGATGTTCGGCAGCACGCCACCTTGAGAGATCGTCACATCGGAGAGCAGCTTGTCCAACTCCTTGTCGTTGCGGATGCCCAATAGAAGATGACGCGGGGTGATCCTCTTCCTTTTGTTGTCTCTCGCGGCGTTGACAGCCACCTCGAGTACCTCAGCAGCCAGAAACTCCATCACAGCGGCAAGGTACACGGGAGCGCCGGCACCTATGCGCTCGGAGAACTTTCCGTTACGCAGCAGCCTATGAATACGACCCACAGGGAACTGGAGACAAGCGCGGTTGGAACGGGACTTTGCTTTTCCCTTCACCTTGCCACCTTTACCGCGATCGGACATAATTCAAGGATTTGTTTATATAATACACAACTCGATAAAATGTCGCGAACACGTGAACGACAGTGCGCGCGCCGTTAGACTCTGGTTACAAATGCCACGAAACACCAGAAATACCGTTGTTTTATACTCGCGCCGTGTGGCTGAGTTAGCGGGAGCGGTAAACAGCAAACGAAACTGTATCACAAAACGCGCAAGCGCACGCACTGCACCATGCACACGGCGGGTTACGAGTTCGGTAGTGATATTTTAAGTTGTGTACATCTTTTATAGAAATTGTGTATCATTAATAAATGTAAAATCAATATTAACTAATGTGAAATTCAAATATATTGAATGATTTTTTCTTTTTTTTTATTTATTTAAGTTATAGCTATGAGTTTCAGTTAGTTAGTTAGTTAGTTACCTAACTAACTGACTAACTACTACCTGTAAGTAGTAGTAGTGGCGACATCTATGTTGTTAATATCGGATGTGTGTGTTGTGAAGTTTCTTTTTTTTTTAACTAATGTTATACAGGCTGTTAGGGTAAACACCGTTAACCTTGAAATCAGTGGTTTGGTTTCAATTGCAGAACGTAAATTTAATGGGAAAAAACTATCTTTTTTTATTATTGTAAAAACCTGTACCAAACCAGCAGTACCAGAAGCTGCTAGTTGACCTTATGGAACGCATACTGAATATTGAGAAAAAATGTGATTAACATATAAATACGCCAAAAATACCTACCCAGTTGTTGGTTTTTTTTTTTTCAGTATTGTTAAATCTAACTTTAATACTCATTTGGACTCTTCACGCAACTCAGGGTAAGTATCTTTGCCTGTCCTAGGTGTCAGTGAAAACTTTCCCGCGATCATACGAGCAAAACCTCCAGCGACATCACAGTCCTCGCTACGGTAAAGTTTCGGCGTGCCTAAGCGTACGTACAGGAAACATTGGAAACCTATAAGTGGCGACATCTATGTTGTTAATATCGGGTGTGTGTGTTTTGAAGTTTTTTTTTTTTTTTTTTAACTAATGTTATGCAACCCGTTAGGGTAAACACCGTTAACCTTGAAACCAGTGGTTTGGTTTCAATTGCAGAACGTAAATTTAATCGGAAAAAAATTATTTTTTTTGTTATTATTGTAAAAACCTGTGCCAAACCAGCAGTACCAGCAGTTGACCTTAAGGAACGCATACTGAATTTCTTCGCGGCGAACTCAGAAGAGAGCACGAGGCGGGCTATTCGTTTCTCATCGTCTGCCGAGTTTAATGTAAGTGTGCTTAATTCGATCAGGGTAGATATTCAATTGGTGTGTAAATTAAACAAGTAATTTTTAATGAAACTGTACATAAAAATGTGATTAACATATAAACACGCCAAAAATACCTACCCAGTTGTTGTTTTTTTCTGTATTGTTAAATCTAACTTTAACACTCATTTGGACTCTTCACGCAACTCAGGGTAAGTATCTTTGCCTGTCCTAGTTATACAAGCTTTGTGGTAGTATAATTCAGTATTTACCACATAATATTACGTTTCTCAGTCCTTTTTTTTTTCATTTGTTGTTACTAATAAGGTTCTAGTATTATCATAAAAGTGTGTGTGTGTGTGTGTGTGTGTGAGAGAGAGAGAGAGAGAGACTCACTGACTCGTGTTAGGTTCATTCTAACATTCAATAATAGTAGGTAATAATTGTGAAAATTATAGTTTTACTAGGTAGGTACGTTTTTGTTTGACGACAACAAACCGTTAAAGAAACTGTCTTTGTTATAAATTTGACGAATCATATTGTGGCCCTGAAAAGGGCCTTTTGTCTTGAATATGCTCGTATGAGCGGAGAGCATCGCGCAATCGACATAATACGATTTATTATTATATCGAAGTGCGCGTGCGCGGGGTCGCTCGCACGATGCACCAGGTTCGTTCGTAGAAGTCGCGGCACCACGTTTAAGCCGTCTTCTTGGGCTACTGCCGAAATGACAACTGCAGAACGACGCGGCACGGCGCGGGATCGGCCTTGATGTTCGGCAGCACGCCACCTTGAGAGATCGTCACATCGGAGAGCAGCTTGTCCAACTCCTTGTCGTTGCGGATGCCCAATAGAAGATGACGCGGGGTGATCCTCTTCCTTTTGTTGTCTCTCGCGGCGTTGACGGCCACCTCGAGTACCTCAGCAGCCAGAAACTCCATCACAGCGGCAAGGTACACGGGAGCGCCGGCACCTATGCGCTCGGAGAACTTTCCGTTACGCAGCAGCCTATGAATACGACCCACAGGGAACTGGAGACAAGCGCGGTTGGAACGGGACTTTGCTTTTCCCTTCACCTTGCCACCTTTACCGCGATCGGACATAATTCAAGGATTTGTTTATATAATACACAACTCGATAAAATGTCGCGAACACGTGAACGACAGTGCGCGCGCCGTTAGACTCTGGTTACAATTGCCACGAAACACCAGAAATACCGTTGTTTTATACTCGCGCCGTGTGGCTGAGTTAGCGGGAGCGGTAAACAGCAAACGAAACTGTATCACAAAACGCGCAAGCGCACGCACTGCACCATGCACACGGCGGGTTACGAGTTCGGTAGTGATATTTTAAGTTGTGTACATCTTTTATAGAAATTGTGTATCATTAATAAATGTAAAATCAATATTAACTAATGTGAAATTCAAATATATTGAATGATTTTTTCTTTTTTTTTATTTATTTAAGTTATAGCTATGAGTTTCAGTTAGTTAGTTAGTTAGTTACCTAACTAACTGACTAACTACTACCTGTAAGTAGTAGTAGTGGCGACATCTATGTTGTTAATATCGGATGTGTGTGTTGTGAAGTTTCTTTTTTTTTAACTAATGTTATACAGGCTGTTAGGGTAAACACCGTTAACCTTGAAATCAGTGGTTTGGTTTCAATTGCAGAACGTAAATTTAATGGGAAAAAACTATCTTTTTTTATTATTGTAAAAACCTGTACCAAACCAGCAGTACCAGAAGCTGCTAGTTGACCTTATGGAACGCATACTGAATATTGAGAAAAAATGTGATTAACATATAAATACGCCAAAAATACCTACCCAGTTGTTGGTTTTTTTTTTTCAGTATTGTTAAATCTAACTTTAATACTCATTTGGACTCTTCACGCAACTCAGGGTAAGTATCTTTGCCTGTCCTAGGTGTTAGTGAAAACTTTCCCGCGATCATACGAGCAAAACCTCCAGCGACATCACAGTCCTCGCTACGGTAAAGTTTCGGCGTGCCTAAGCGTACGTACAGGAAACATTGGAAACCTATAAGTGGCGACATCTATGTTGTTAATATCGGGTGTGTGTGTTTTGAAGTTTTTTTTTTTTTTTTAACTAATGTTATGCAACCCGTTAGGGTAAACACCGTTAACCTTGAAACCAGTGGTTTGGTTTCAATTGCAGAACGTAAATTTAATCGGAAAAAAATTATTTTTTTTGTTATTATTGTAAAAACCTGTGCCAAACCAGCAGTACCAGCAGTTGACCTTAAGGAACGCATACTGAATTTCTTCGCGGCGAACTCAGAAGAGAGCACGAGGCGGGCTATTCGTTTCTCATCGTCTGCCGAGTTTAATGTAAGTGTGCTTAATTCGATCAGGGTAGATATTCAATTGGTGTGTAAATTAAACAAGTAATTTTTAATGAAACTGTACATAAAAATGTGATTAACATATAAACACGCCAAAAATACCTACCCAGTTGTTGTTTTTTTCTGTATTGTTAAATCTAACTTTAACACTCATTTGGACTCTTCACGCAACTCAGGGTAAGTATCTTTGCCTGTCCTAGTTATACAAGCTTTGTGGTAGTATAATTCAGTATTTACCACATAATATTACGTTTCTCAGTCCTTTTTTTTTTCATTTGTTGTTACTAATAAGGTTCTAGTATTATCATAAAAGTGTGTGTGTGTGTGTGTGTGTGTGTGAGAGAGAGAGAGAGAGACTCACTGACTCGTGTTAGGTTCATTCTAACATTCAATAATAGTAGGTAATAATTGTGAAAATTATAGTTTTACTAGGTAGGTACGTTTTTGTTTGACGACAACAAACCGTTAAAGAAACTGTCTTTGTTATAAATTTGACGAATCATATTGTGGCCCTGAAAAGGGCCTTTTGTCTTGAATATGCTCGTATGAGCGGAGAGCATCGCGCAATCGACATAATACGATTTATTATTATATCGAAGTGCGCGTGCGCGGGGTCGCTCGCACGATGCACCAGGTTCGTTCGTAGAAGTCGCGGCACCACGTTTAAGCCGTCTTCTTGGGCTACTGCCGAAATGACAACTGCAGAACGACGCGGCACGGCGCGGGCTCGGCCTTGATGTTCGGCAGCACGCCACCTTGAGAGATCGTCACATCGGAGAGCAGCTTGTCCAACTCCTTGTCGTTGCGGATGCCCAATAGAAGATGACGCGGGGTGATCCTCTTCCTTTTGTTGTCTCTCGCGGCGTTGACGGCCACCTCGAGTACCTCAGCAGCCAGAAACTCCATCACAGCGGCAAGGTACACGGGAGCGCCGGCACCTATGCGCTCGGAGAACTTTCCGTTACGCAGCAGCCTATGAATACGACCCACAGGGAACTGGAGACAAGCGCGGTTGGAACGGGACTTTGCTTTTCCCTTCACCTTGCCACCTTTACCGCGATCGGACATAATTCAAGGATTTGTTTATATAATACACAACTCGATAAAATGTCGCGAACACGTGAACGACAGTGCGCGCGCCGTTAGACTCTGGTTACAAATGCCACGAAACACCAGAAATACCGTTGTTTTATACTCGCGCCGTGTGGCTGAGTTAGCGGGAGCGGTAAACAGCAAACGAAACTGTATCACAAAACGCGCAAGCGCACGCACTGCACCATGCACACGGCGGGTTACGAGTTCGGTAGTGATATTTTAAGTTGTGTACATCTTTTATAGAAATTGTGTATCATTAATAAATGTAAAATCAATATTAACTAATGTGAAATTCAAATATATTGAATGATTTTTTTCTTTTTTTTTATTTATTTAAGTTATAGCTATGAGTTTCAGTTAGTTAGTTAGTTAGTTACCTAACTAACTGACTAACTACTACCTGTAAGTAGTAGTAGTGGCGACATCTATGTTGTTAATATCGGATGTGTGTGTTGTGAAGTTTCTTTTTTTTTAACTAATGTTATACAGGCTGTTAGGGTAAACACCGTTAACCTTGAAATCAGTGGTTTGGTTTCAATTGCAGAACGTAAATTTAATGGGAAAAAACTATCTTTTTTTATTATTGTAAAAACCTGTACCAAACCAGCAGTACCAGAAGCTGCTAGTTGACCTTATGGAACGCATACTGAATATTGAGAAAAAATGTGATTAACATATAAATACGCCAAAAATACCTACCCAGTTGTTGGTTTTTTTTTTTCAGTATTGTTAAATCTAACTTTAATACTCATTTGGACTCTTCACGCAACTCAGGGTAAGTATCTTTGCCTGTCCTAGGTGTTAGTGAAAACTTTCCCGCGATCATACGAGCAAAACCTCCAGCGACATCACAGTCCTCGCTACGGTAAAGTTTCGGCGTGCCTAAGCGTACGTACAGGAAACATTGGAAACCTATAAGTGGCGACATCTATGTTGTTAATATCGGGTGTGTGTGTTTTGAAGTTTTTTTTTTTTTTTTTTAACTAATGTTATGCAACCCGTTAGGGTAAACACCGTTAACCTTGAAACCAGTGGTTTGGTTTCAATTGCAGAACGTAAATTTAATCGGAAAAAAAATATTTTTTTTGTTATTATTGTAAAAACCTGTGCCAAACCAGCAGTACCAGCAGTTGACCTTAAGGAACGCATACTGAATTTCTTCGCGGCGAACTCAGAAGAGAGCACGAGGCGGGCTATTCGTTTCTCATCGTCTGCCGAGTTTAATGTAAGTGTGCTTAATTCGATCAGGGTAGATATTCAATTGGTGTGTAAATTAAACAAGTAATTTTTAATGAAACTGTACATAAAAATGTGATTAACATATAAACACGCCAAAAATACCTACCCAGTTGTTGTTTTTTTCTGTATTGTTAAATCTAACTTTAACACTCATTTGGACTCTTCACGCAACTCAGGGTAAGTATCTTTGCCTGTCCTAGTTATACAAGCTTTGTGGTAGTATAATTCAGTATTTACCACATAATATTACGTTTCTCAGTCCTTTTTTTTTCATTTGTTGTTACTAATAAGGTTCTAGTATTATCATAAAAGTGTGTGTGTGTGTGTGTGTGAGAGAGAGAGAGAGAGAGACTCACTGACTCGTGTTAGGTTCATTCTAACATTCAATAATAGTAGGTAATAATTGTGAAAATTATAGTTTTACTAGGTAGGTACGTTTTTGTTTGACGACAACAAACCGTTAAAGAAACTGTCTTTGTTATAAATTTGACGAATCATATTGTGGCCCTGAAAAGGGCCTTTTGTCTTGAATATGCTCGTATGAGCGGAGAGCATCGCGCAATCGACATAATACGATTTATTATTATATCGAAGTGCGCGTGCGCGGGGTCGCTCGCACGATGCACCAGGTTCGTTCGTAGAAGTCGCGGCACCACGTTTAAGCCGTCTTCTTGGGCTACTGCCGAAATGACAACTGCAGAACGACGCGGCACGGCGCAGGCTCGGCCTTGATGTTCGGCAGCACGCCACCTTGAGAGATCGTCACATCGGAGAGCAGCTTGTCCAACTCCTTGTCGTTGCGGATGCCCAATAGAAGATGACGCGGGGTGATCCTCTTCCTTTTGTTGTCTCTCGCGGCGTTGACGGCCACCTCGAGTACCTCAGCAGCCAGAAACTCCATCACAGCGGCAAGGTACACGGGAGCGCCGGCACCTATGCGCTCGGAGAACTTTCCGTTACGCAGCAGCCTATGAATACGACCCACAGGGAACTGGAGACAAGCGCGGTTGGAACGGGACTTTGCTTTTCCCTTCACCTTGCCACCTTTACCGCGATCGGACATAATTCAAGGATTTGTTTATATAATACACAACTCGATAAAATGTCGCGAACACGTGAACGACAGTGCGCGCGCCGTTAGACTCTGGTTACAAATGCCACGAAACACCAGAAATACCGTTGTTTTATACTCGCGCCGTGTGGCTGAGTTAGCGGGAGCGGTAAACAGCAAACGAAACTGTATCACAAAACGCGCAAGCGCACGCACTGCACCATGCACACGGCGGGTTACGAGTTCGGTAGTGATATTTTAAGTTGTGTACATCTTTTATAGAAATTGTGTATCATTAATAAATGTAAAATCAATATTAACTAATGTGAAATTCAAATATATTGAATGATTTTTTCTTTTTTTTTATTTATTTAAGTTATAGCTATGAGTTTCAGTTAGTTAGTTAGTTAGTTACCTAACTAACTGACTAACTACTACCTGTAAGTAGTAGTAGTGGCGACATCTATGTTGTTAATATCGGATGTGTGTGTTGTGAAGTTTCTTTTTTTTTAACTAATGTTATACAGGCTGTTAGGGTAAACACCGTTAACCTTGAAATCAGTGGTTTGGTTTCAATTGCAGAACGTAAATTTAATGGGAAAAAACTATCTTTTTTTATTATTGTAAAAACCTGTACCAAACCAGCAGTACCAGAAGCTGCTAGTTGACCTTATGGAACGCATACTGAATATTGAGAAAAAATGTGATTAACATATAAATACGCCAAAAATACCTACCCAGTTGTTGGTTTTTTTTTTTTTCAGTATTGTTAAATCTAACTTTAATACTCATTTGGACTCTTCACGCAACTCAGGGTAAGTATCTTTGCCTGTCCTAGGTGTTAGTGAAAACTTTCCCGCGATCATACGAGCAAAACCTCCAGCGACATCACAGTCCTCGCTACGGTAAAGTTTCGGCGTGCCTAAGCGTACGTACAGGAAACATTGGAAACCTATAAGTGGCGACATCTATGTTGTTAATATCGGGTGTGTGTGTTTTGAAGTTTTTTTTTTTTTTCTTTAAACTAATGTTATGCAACCCGTTAGGGTAAACACCGTTAACCTTGAAACCAGTGGTTTGGTTTCAATTGCAGAACGTAAATTTAATCGGAAAAAAATTATTTTTTTTGTTATTATTGTAAAAACCTGTGCCAAACCAGCAGTACCAGCAGTTGACCTTAAGGAACGCATACTGAATTTCTTCGCGGCGAACTCAGAAGAGAGCACGAGGCGGGCTATTCGTTTCTCATCGTCTGCCGAGTTTAATGTAAGTGTGCTTAATTCGATCAGGGTAGATATTCAATTGGTGTGTAAATTAAACAAGTAATTTTTAATGAAACTGTACATAAAAATGTGATTAACATATAAACACGCCAAAAATACCTACCCAGTTGTTGTTTTTTTCTGTATTGTTAAATCTAACTTTAACACTCATTTGGACTCTTCACGCAACTCAGGGTAAGTATCTTTGCCTGTCCTAGTTATACAAGCTTTGTGGTAGTATAATTCAGTATTTACCACATAATATTACGTTTCTCAGTCCTTTTTTTTTCATTTGTTGTTACTAATAAGGTTCTAGTATTATCATAAAAGTGTGTGTGTGTGTGTGTGTGAGAGAGAGAGAGAGAGAGACTCACTGACTCGTGTTAGGTTCATTCTAACATTCAATAATAGTAGGTAATAATTGTGAAAATTATAGTTTTACTAGGTAGGTACGTTTTTGTTTGACGACAACAAACCGTTAAAGAAACTGTCTTTGTTATAAATTTGACGAATCATATTGTGGCCCTGAAAAGGGCCTTTTGTCTTGAATATGCTCGTATGAGCGGAGAGCATCGCGCAATCGACATAATACGATTTATTATTATATCGAAGTGCGCGTGCGCGGGGTCGCTCGCACGATGCACCAGGTTCGTTCGTAGAAGTCGCGGCACCACGTTTAAGCCGTCTTCTTGGGCTACTGCCGAAATGACAACTGCAGAACGACGCGGCACGGCGCAGGCTCGGCCTTGATGTTCGGCAGCACGCCACCTTGAGAGATCGTCACATCGGAGAGCAGCTTGTCCAACTCCTTGTCGTTGCGGATGCCCAATAGAAGATGACGCGGGGTGATCCTCTTCCTTTTGTTGTCTCTCGCGGCGTTGACGGCCACCTCGAGTACCTCAGCAGCCAGAAACTCCATCACAGCGGCAAGGTACACGGGAGCGCCGGCACCTATGCGCTCGGAGAACTTTCCGTTACGCAGCAGCCTATGAATACGACCCACAGGGAACTGGAGACAAGCGCGGTTGGAACGGGACTTTGCTTTTCCCTTCACCTTGCCACCTTTACCGCGATCGGACATAATTCAAGGATTTGTTTATATAATACACAACTCGATAAAATGTCGCGAACACGTGAACGACAGTGCGCGCGCCGTTAGACTCTGGTTACAAATGCCACGAAACACCAGAAATACCGTTGTTTTATACTCGCGCCGTGTGGCTGAGTTAGCGGGAGCGGTAAACAGCAAACGAAACTGTATCACAAAACGCGCAAGCGCACGCACTGCACCATGCACACGGCGGGTTACGAGTTCGGTAGTGATATTTTAACCCTACAAGGCACCCAGTGACTCATCGGGAACAGTTACTAAATCGCTCCCTACACCTTTATTTTGCGTGATAGAGACATCCATCGGATTTTTAAGTAAACTACTTTAATGCAATAGTTAAGTAGTACCAGTGGTTTCGTGTAGATGGTGCTAGTAATCGTTGTACAACTACAAGAGTTAAAAATTTGCGACATCGTATTGCGTGAGTGAATTCGAAGATTTCAAAAAAAAATTAAAAATATTCTATTTACGTTTTGAGACTAAAAAAAATATTGTGTGTTAGAAATAGTGTTATCTTTGCTGAGGTAAGTTTGTTTTTGTATTTATCATTGTTTATGTATTGTAAAATATAATTTTTTTGTACGTTCCCGATACGGCACACTGTGCCCTAAGCTTCCTTTTGACAGATAAGTACCTACAGTAGTTTTACTAAGAAATTTGTTGATTTTCTTGCAGAATATGGATAGAAACAGATTGGGCGACGACGAAATTTCACATTTCTTGAGTATACCATCAGGTAGTGAAGATGGCGAAGATTCTTCTGGTGCAGATAGTGATGAAGACAGTGAAAGAATTCTATCCACCTTCAACTATTTATCGGAATCTATTAGCGATAAGGAAAATTTAGTATTGCCGTCAAGAAATCAAAATTCTTTTCACGCTAATAATGAGGTACATCGAGCAAGCCCACAACCCAGTACATCCTCAGGTGTGATTGTAGAACCTCCTTTAGGAATCGCTCGCTCATCACGACGAAGCAGACCATCATCAATTTCTATGAGTGTTGCGCCTCCCAAAAAAAAAGTCACTACTGTGGTCTCCAAAAGAAAAAAAAGGAAATTCATCTGGAAAAAGATGCCTTTTCAAGCAACTCATCCTCATTTTACTGGAAACACTGTGTTACCGCCACAGATTTCACAATTTGACACTCCTTTGCAATATTTTCTATGGTTTTTTGACGATGAATTATTAGGACACATTACAGAAGAAATGCGTAAATTTAGCATTCAAAAGAATTCTTCTAAACCGTTTCAAATTACTATCAATGAATTGAAAAAGTTTTTAGGCATTTGTCTTACTATGAGCTTGGCTCCGTTACCGAATATACGTATGTATTGGGCAAATGAACTCGGTATACCACTGATTATGGAAACAATGCCTATCAATCATTTCAAAAGAATCGGTCAGTTCTTGCATTTCAATGATAATTCTCTACAACCACCTTCAAGTGCTCCAGGACATGATCGTTTGCATAAAATTAGACCTATCTTAGAAACACTCAAGAAAAAGTGTCAAAGTGTGCCTAAAAGAGAAGCACTATCAGTAGATGAGCAAATGTGCGCGACAAAAGCTTCCAATATTCTGCGACAATACCTTCCGAACAAGCCACATAAATGGGGGTATAAGCTGCTAGTTCTTTGCGATGATCGTGGGTTTGCATACGATTTTGAAATCTATTCGGGCATGGAGAATGATCCAAAACTTAGACAGTCAAATGAGCCAGACTTAGGAGCAAGCACAAATATTGTTGTGCGTCTATCTAGAAGCATACCCAAGCATCAGCAATATAAATTGTTCTTTGACAATTATTATACATCGCCAGAATTGATATCATATTTAGCAAAAGAAGGGATTCAATCATTGGGTACTCTGAATAAAGGTCGTTTGGGAAAAGACTTGACAATACCACCTATAAAAGACCTGAAAAAAGATAAAATCAATAGAGGATTTTCTGAGGAATGGGTAGCTAATATTGATGATATAGAGGTCGCGACAATAATGTGGTACGACAATAAACCAGTAATTCTAACATCATCATTTGTGGGTCGAGAGCCTGTACAACAAGTCAGGAGATATTGTAAAAAAACTAAAAAATATATTCAAGTGGATTGTCCCCAAATAGTGAAAATTTATAATCAGCATATGGGAGGCGTGGATTTACTGGATTCATTCTTGGGTAAATATAAAATAAAAATAAGAACCAGGAAATGGTATTTGAGACTATTTTATCACCTTGTAGACGTTGTGGTAATAAATAGTTGGTTACTGTACAGAAGAGTTGGAGAGCAGGAAGAAACGCCGACCCCTCTAAAGTTAAAAGAGATTTCAAATTTGAAATTGCAAAAAGTCTCTGTATGTCTGGTCTATCGATCAATAAGAAAAGAGGAAGACCATCATCTGCATCTGATGAAATTGAGCAGAAGAGGGCTAAGCGCAATACCGCAATCCTACCTCCTTCTGACGTCAGGCGTGACGGTTTTGAGCATCTTCCAATATGGGGTCTGAAGCGTCAAAGGTGCAAATATCCAGGATGTCATGGGAAAACCTTCATTAGTTGTGAAAAATGTCGTGTTGAACTTTGCTTGCACAAAGATAAAAATTGTTTTCGCAATTTTCATCAATAAATACATACTTTTATTTATATTTGAAATGTCATTATGATATTCGAAAAACTGTATTAAGGCACAATGTCCCTCAACGGGAACAGAAAAAAAAATAAACATTTCGTATAGAAATATTTGTTTTTAATTTTTTTTTTATTTTTCCCTGCTTAGTAATGGCTAACCACATCACATATATTTTTTTGGCCACATAAAAAAAAATCATGCCTTGTAGGGTTAAGTTGTGTACATCTTTTATAGAAATTGTGTATCATTAATAAATGTAAAATCAATATTAACTAATGTGAAATTCAAATATATTGAATGATTTTTGAAGTGTAACTTCTTTACGCACGCTTGACTTGGGGAGTAAACTGGCGAACGCGTGACGTAAGCGTTACGAAAAGTGATCGGGCAAGGCGAACGGAAGTTAGGTGGGGGATATAAGCACAGAGGCGCCCGTGGCGCGAGCTTTTTCAATAAAAATAGAAGATCTAATCGCAAAAATATTAATTTACCAATGAAACCATGAAATAAATTTAAATATTTATAGAAAATAAATATATGTATATGTGTATACATGTATATATTGTACACACACACATATATATATACATACAGATGGAGCGAAAGAAGTTTCACTTCAGTCGTGTGGTCATAAGCACACTCGTTTTTTCTTTTTTTTTATTTATTTAAGTTATAGCTATGAGTTTCAGTTAGTTAGTTAGTTACCTAACTAACTGACTAACTACTACCTGTAAGTAGTAGTAGTGGCGACATCTATGTTGTTAATATCGGATGTGTGTGTTGTGAAGTTTCTTTTTTTTTAACTAATGTTATACAGGCTGTTAGGGTAAACACCGTTAACCTTGAAATCAGTGGTTTGGTTTCAATTGCAGAACGTAAATTTAATGGGAAAAAACTATCTTTTTTTATTATTGTAAAAACCTGTACCAAACCAGCAGTACCAGAAGCTGCTAGTTGACCTTATGGAACGCATACTGAATATTGAGAAAAAATGTGATTAACATATAAATACGCCAAAAATACCTACCCAGTTGTTGGTTTTTTGTTTTTTCAGTATTGTTAAATCTAACTTTAATACTCATTTGGACTCTTCACGCAACTCAGGGTAAGTATCTTTGCCTGTCCTAGGTGTTAGTGAAAACTTTCCCGCGATCATACGAGCAAAACCTCCAGCGACATCACAGTCCTCGCTACGGTAAAGTTTCGGCGTGCCTAAGCGTACGTACAGGAAACATTGGAAACCTATAAGTGGCGACATCTATGTTGTTAATATCGGGTGTGTGTGTTTTGAAGTTTTTTTTTTTTTTTTTTAACTAATGTTATGCAACCCGTTAGGGTAAACACCGTTAACCTTGAAACCAGTGGTTTGGTTTCAATTGCAGAACGTAAATTTAATCGGAAAAAAATTATTTTTTTTGTTATTATTGTAAAAACCTGTGCCAAACCAGCAGTACCAGCAGTTGACCTTAAGGAACGCATACTGAATTTCTTCGCGGCGAACTCAGAAGAGAGCACGAGGCGGGCTATTCGTTTCTCATCGTCTGCCGAGTTTAATGTAAGTGTGCTTAATTCGATCAGGGTAGATATTCAATTGGTGTGTAAATTAAACAAGTAATTTTTAATGAAACTGTACATAAAAATGTGATTAACATATAAACACGCCAAAAATACCTACCCAGTTGTTGTTTTTTTCTGTATTGTTAAATCTAACTTTAACACTCATTTGGACTCTTCACGCAACTCAGGGTAAGTATCTTTGCCTGTCCTAGTTATACAAGCTATGTGGTAGTATAATTCAGTATTTACCACATAATATTACGTTTCTCAGTCCTTTTTTTTTTTATTTGTTGTTACTAATAAGGTTCTAGTATTATCATAAAAGTGTGTGTGTGTGTGTGTGTGTGTGTGAGAGAGAGAGAGAGAGAGACTCACTGACTCGTGTTAGGTTCATTCTAACATTCAATAATAGTAGGTAATAATTGTGAAAATTATAGTTTTACTAGGTAGGTACGTTTTTGTTTGACGACAACAAACCGTTAAAGAAACTGTCTTTGTTATAAATTTGACGAATCATATTGTGGCCCTGAAAAGGGCCTTTTGTCTTGAATATGCTCGTATGAGCGGAGAGCATCGCGCAATCGACATAATACGATTTATTATTATATCGAAGTGCGCGTGCGCGGGGTCGCTCGCACGATGCACCAGGTTCGTTCGTAGAAGTCGCGGCACCACGTTTAAGCCGTCTTCTTGGGCTACTGCCGAAATGACAACTGCAGAACGACGCGGCACGGCGCGGGCTCGGCCTTGATGTTCGGCAGCACGCCACCTTGAGAGATCGTCACATCGGAGAGCAGCTTGTCCAACTCCTTGTCGTTGCGGATGCCCAATAGAAGATGACGCGGGGTGATCCTCTTCCTTTTGTTGTCTCTCGCGGCGTTGACGGCCACCTCGAGTACCTCAGCAGCCAGAAACTCCATCACAGCGGCAAGGTACACGGGAGCGCCGGCACCTATGCGCTCGGAGAACTTTCCGTTACGCAGCAGCCTATGAATACGACCCACAGGGAACTGGAGACAAGCGCGGTTGGAACGGGACTTTGCTTTTCCCTTCACCTTGCCACCTTTACCGCGATCGGACATAATTCAAGGATTTGTTTATATAATACACAACTCGATAAAATGTCGCGAACACGTGAACGACAGTGCGCGCGCCGTTAGACTCTGGTTACAAATGCCACGAAACACCAGAAATACCGTTGTTTTATACTCGCGCCGTGTGGCTGAGTTAGCGGGAGCGGTAAACAGCAAACGAAACTGTATCACAAAACGCGCAAGCGCACGCACTGCACCATGCACACGGCGGGTTACGAGTTCGGTAGTGATATTTTAAGTTGTGTACATCTTTTATAGAAATTGTGTATCATTAATAAATGTAAAATCAATATTAACTAATGTGAAATTCAAATATATTGAATGATTTTTTCTTTTTTTTTATTTATTTAAGTTATAGCTATGAGTTTCAGTTAGTTAGTTAGTTAGTTACCTAACTAACTGACTAACTACTACCTGTAAGTAGTAGTAGTGGCGACATCTATGTTGTTAATATCGGATGTGTGTGTTGTGAAGTTTCTTTTTTTTTAACTAATGTTATACAGGCTGTTAGGGTAAACACCGTTAACCTTGAAATCAGTGGTTTGGTTTCAATTGCAGAACGTAAATTTAATGGGAAAAAACTATCTTTTTTTATTATTGTAAAAACCTGTACCAAACCAGCAGTACCAGAAGCTGCTAGTTGACCTTATGGAACGCATACTGAATATTGAGAAAAAATGTGATTAACATATAAATACGCCAAAAATACCTACCCAGTTGTTGGTTTTTTATTTTTTCAGTATTGTTAAATCTAACTTTAATACTCATTTGGACTCTTCACGCAACTCAGGGTAAGTATCTTTGCCTGTCCTAGGTGTTAGTGAAAACTTTCCCGCGATCATACGAGCAAAACCTCCAGCGACATCACAGTCCTCGCTACGGTAAAGTTTCGGCGTGCCTAAGCGTACGTACAGGAAACATTGGAAACCTATAAGTGGCGACATCTATGTTGTTAATATCGGGTGTGTGTGTTTTGAAGTTTTTTTTTTTTTTCTTTAAACTAATGTTATGCAACCCGTTAGGGTAAACACCGTTAACCTTGAAACCAGTGGTTTGGTTTCAATTGCAGAACGTAAATTTAATCGGAAAAAAATTATTTTTTTTGTTATTATTGTAAAAACCTGTGCCAAACCAGCAGTACCAGCAGTTGACCTTAAGGAACGCATACTGAATTTCTTCGCGGCGAACTCAGAAGAGAGCACGAGGCGGGCTATTCGTTTCTCATCGTCTGCCGAGTTTAATGTAAGTGTGCTTAATTCGATCAGGGTAGATATTCAATTGGTGTGTAAATTAAACAAGTAATTTTTAATGAAACTGTACATAAAAATGTGATTAACATATAAACACGCCAAAAATACCTACCCAGTTGTTGTTTTTTTCTGTATTGTTAAATCTAACTTTAACACTCATTTGGACTCTTCACGCAACTCAGGGTAAGTATCTTTGCCTGTCCTAGTTATACAAGCTTTGTGGTAGTATAATTCAGTATTTACCACATAATATTACGTTTCTCAGTCCTTTTTTTTTCATTTGTTGTTACTAATAAGGTTCTAGTATTATCATAAAAGTGTGTGTGTGTGTGTGTGTGAGAGAGAGAGAGAGAGAGACTCACTGACTCGTGTTAGGTTCATTCTAACATTCAATAATAGTAGGTAATAATTGTGAAAATTATAGTTTTACTAGGTAGGTACGTTTTTGTTTGACGACAACAAACCGTTAAAGAAACTGTCTTTGTTATAAATTTGACGAATCATATTGTGGCCCTGAAAAGGGCCTTTTGTCTTGAATATGCTCGTATGAGCGGAGAGCATCGCGCAATCGACATAATACGATTTATTATTATATCGAAGTGCGCGTGCGCGGGGTCGCTCGCACGATGCACCAGGTTCGTTCGTAGAAGTCGCGGCACCACGTTTAAGCCGTCTTCTTGGGCTACTGCCGAAATGACAACTGCAGAACGACGCGGCACGGCGCAGGCTCGGCCTTGATGTTCGGCAGCACGCCACCTTGAGAGATCGTCACATCGGAGAGCAGCTTGTCCAACTCCTTGTCGTTGCGGATGCCCAATAGAAGATGACGCGGGGTGATCCTCTTCCTTTTGTTGTTTCTCGCGGCGTTGACGGCCACCTCGAGTACCTCAGCAGCCAGAAACTCCATCACAGCGGCAAGGTACACGGGAGCGCCGGCACCTATGCGCTCGGAGAACTTTCCGTTACGCAGCAGCCTATGAATACGACCCACAGGGAACTGGAGACAAGCGCGGTTGGAACGGGACTTTGCTTTTCCCTTCACCTTGCCACCTTTACCGCGATCGGACATAATTCAAGGATTTGTTTATATAATACACAACTCGATAAAATGTCGCGAACACGTGAACGACAGTGCGCGCGCCGTTAGACTCTGGTTACAAATGCCACGAAACACCAGAAATACCGTTGTTTTATACTCGCGCCGTGTGGCTGAGTTAGCGGGAGCGGTAAACAGCAAACGAAACTGTATCACAAAACGCGCAAGCGCACGCACTGCACCATGCACACGGCGGGTTACGAGTTCGGTAGTGATATTTTAAGTTGTGTACATCTTTTATAGAAATTGTGTATCATTAATAAATGTAAAATCAATATTAACTAATGTGAAATTCAAATATATTGAATGATTTTTTCTTTTTTTTTATTTATTTAAGTTATAGCTATGAGTTTCAGTTAGTTAGTTAGTTAGTTACCTAACTAACTGACTAACTACTACCTGTAAGTAGTAGTAGTGGCGACATCTATGTTGTTAATATCGGATGTGTGTGTTGTGAAGTTTCTTTTTTTTTAACTAATGTTATACAGGCTGTTAGGGTAAACACCGTTAACCTTGAAATCAGTGGTTTGGTTTCAATTGCAGAACGTAAATTTAATGGGAAAAAACTATCTTTTTTTATTATTGTAAAAACCTGTACCAAACCAGCAGTACCAGAAGCTGCTAGTTGACCTTATGGAACGCATACTGAATATTGAGAAAAAATGTGATTAACATATAAATACGCCAAAAATACCTACCCAGTTGTTGGTTTTTTTTTTTCAGTATTGTTAAATCTAACTTTAATACTCATTTGGACTCTTCACGCAACTCAGGGTAAGTATCTTTGCCTGTCCTAGGTGTTAGTGAAAACTTTCCCGCGATCATACGAGCAAAACCTCCAGCGACATCACAGTCCTCGCTACGGTAAAGTTTCGGCGTGCCTAAGCGTACGTACAGGAAACATTGGAAACCTATAAGTGGCGACATCTATGTTGTTAATATCGGGTGTGTGTGTTTTGAAGTTTTTTTTTTTTTTTTTAACTAATGTTATGCAACCCGTTAGGGTAAACACCGTTAACCTTGAAACCAGTGGTTTGGTTTCAATTGCAGAACGTAAATTTAATCGGAAAAAAATTATTTTTTTTGTTATTATTGTAAAAACCTGTGCCAAACCAGCAGTACCAGCAGTTGACCTTAAGGAACGCATACTGAATTTCTTCGCGGCGAACTCAGAAGAGAGCACGAGGCGGGCTATTCGTTTCTCATCGTCTGCCGAGTTTAATGTAAGTGTGCTTAATTCGATCAGGGTAGATATTCAATTGGTGTGTAAATTAAACAAGTAATTTTTAATGAAACTGTACATAAAAATGTGATTAACATATAAACACGCCAAAAATACCTACCCAGTTGTTGTTTTTTTCTGTATTGTTAAATCTAACTTTAACACTCATTTGGACTCTTCACGCAACTCAGGGTAAGTATCTTTGCCTGTCCTAGTTATACAAGCTTTGTGGTAGTATAATTCAGTATTTACCACATAATATTACGTTTCTCAGTCCTTTTTTTTTTCATTTGTTGTTACTAATAAGGTTCTAGTATTATCATAAAAGTGTGTGTGTGTGTGTGTGTGTGTGAGAGAGAGAGAGAGAGAGACTCACTGACTCGTGTTAGGTTCATTCTAACATTCAATAATAGTAGGTAATAATTGTGAAAATTATAGTTTTACTAGGTAGGTACGTTTTTGTTTGACGACAACAAACCGTTAAAGAAACTGTCTTTGTTATAAATTTGACGAATCATATTGTGGCCCTGAAAAGGGCCTTTTGTCTTGAATATGCTCGTATGAGCGGAGAGCATCGCGCAATCGACATAATACGATTTATTATTATATCGAAGTGCGCGTGCGCGGGGTCGCTCGCACGATGCACCAGGTTCGTTCGTAGAAGTCGCGGCACCACGTTTAAGCCGTCTTCTTGGGCTACTGCCGAAATGACAACTGCAGAACGACGCGGCACGGCGCGGGCTCGGCCTTGATGTTCGGCAGCACGCCACCTTGAGAGATCGTCACATCGGAGAGCAGCTTGTCCAACTCCTTGTCGTTGCGGATGCCCAATAGAAGATGACGCGGGGTGATCCTCTTCCTTTTGTTGTCTCTCGCGGCGTTGACGGCCACCTCGAGTACCTCAGCAGCCAGAAACTCCATCACAGCGGCAAGGTACACGGGAGCGCCGGCACCTATGCGCTCGGAGAACTTTCCGTTACGCAGCAGCCTATGAATACGACCCACAGGGAACTGGAGACAAGCGCGGTTGGAACGGGACTTTGCTTTTCCCTTCACCTTGCCACCTTTACCGCGATCGGACATAATTCAAGGATTTGTTTATATAATACACAACTCGATAAAATGTCGCGAACACGTGAACGACAGTGCGCGCGCCGTTAGACTCTGGTTACAAATGCCACGAAACACCAGAAATACCGTTGTTTTATACTCGCGCCGTGTGGCTGAGTTAGCGGGAGCGGTAAACAGCAAACGAAACTGTATCACAAAACGCGCAAGCGCACGCACTGCACCATGCACACGGCGGGTTACGAGTTCGGTAGTGATATTTTAAGTTGTGTACATCTTTTATAGAAATTGTGTATCATTAATAAATGTAAAATCAATATTAACTAATGTGAAATTCAAATATATTGAATGATTTTTTCTTTTTTTTTATTTATTTAAGTTATAGCTATGAGTTTCAGTTAGTTAGTTAGTTAGTTACCTAACTAACTGACTAACTACTACCTGTAAGTAGTAGTAGTGGCGACATCTATGTTGTTAATATCGGATGTGTGTGTTGTGAAGTTTCTTTTTTTTTAACTAATGTTATACAGGCTGTTAGGGTAAACACCGTTAACCTTGAAATCAGTGGTTTGGTTTCAATTGCAGAACGTAAATTTAATGGGAAAAAACTATCTTTTTTTATTATTGTAAAAACCTGTACCAAACCAGCAGTACCAGAAGCTGCTAGTTGACCTTATGGAACGCATACTGAATATTGAGAAAAAATGTGATTAACATATAAATACGCCAAAAATACCTACCCAGTTGTTGGTTTTTTTTTTTCAGTATTGTTAAATCTAACTTTAATACTCATTTGGACTCTTCACGCAACTCAGGGTAAGTATCTTTGCCTGTCCTAGGTGTTAGTGAAAACTTTCCCGCGATCATACGAGCAAAACCTCCAGCGACATCACAGTCCTCGCTACGGTAAAGTTTCGGCGTGCCTAAGCGTACGTACAGGAAACATTGGAAACCTATAAGTGGCGACATCTATGTTGTTAATATCGGGTGTGTGTGTTTTGAAGTTTTTTTTTTTTCTTTAAACTAATGTTATGCAACCCGTTAGGGTAAACACCGTTAACCTTGAAACCAGTGGTTTGGTTTCAATTGCAGAACGTAAATTTAATCGGAAAAAAATTATTTTTTTTGTTATTATTGTAAAAACCTGTGCCAAACCAGCAGTACCAGCAGTTGACCTTAAGGAACGCATACTGAATTTCTTCGCGGCGAACTCAGAAGAGAGCACGAGGCGGGCTATTCGTTTCTCATCGTCTGCCGAGTTTAATGTAAGTGTGCTTAATTCGATCAGGGTAGATATTCAATTGGTGTGTAAATTAAACAAGTAATTTTTAATGAAACTGTACATAAAAATGTGATTAACATATAAACACGCCAAAAATACCTACCCAGTTGTTGTTTTTTTCTGTATTGTTAAATCTAACTTTAACACTCATTTGGACTCTTCACGCAACTCAGGGTAAGTATCTTTGCCTGTCCTAGTTATACAAGCTTTGTGGTAGTATAATTCAGTATTTACCACATAATATTACGTTTCTCAGTCCTTTTTTTTTCATTTGTTGTTACTAATAAGGTTCTAGTATTATCATAAAAGTGTGTGTGTGTGTGTGTGTGAGAGAGAGAGAGAGAGAGACTCACTGACTCGTGTTAGGTTCATTCTAACATTCAATAATAGTAGGTAATAATTGTGAAAATTATAGTTTTACTAGGTAGGTACGTTTTTGTTTGACGACAACAAACCGTTAAAGAAACTGTCTTTGTTATAAATTTGACGAATCATATTGTGGCCCTGAAAAGGGCCTTTTGTCTTGAATATGCTCGTATGAGCGGAGAGCATCGCGCAATCGACATAATACGATTTATTATTATATCGAAGTGCGCGTGCGCGGGGTCGCTCGCACGATGCACCAGGTTCGTTCGTAGAAGTCGCGGCACCACGTTTAAGCCGTCTTCTTGGGCTACTGCCGAAATGACAACTGCAGAACGACGCGGCACGGCGCAGGCTCGGCCTTGATGTTCGGCAGCACGCCACCTTGAGAGATCGTCACATCGGAGAGCAGCTTGTCCAACTCCTTGTCGTTGCGGATGCCCAATAGAAGATGACGCGGGGTGATCCTCTTCCTTTTGTTGTCTCTCGCGGCGTTGACGGCCACCTCGAGTACCTCAGCAGCCAGAAACTCCATCACAGCGGCAAGGTACACGGGAGCGCCGGCACCTATGCGCTCGGAGAACTTTCCGTTACGCAGCAGCCTATGAATACGACCCACAGGGAACTGGAGACAAGCGCGGTTGGAACGGGACTTTGCTTTTCCCTTCACCTTGCCACCTTTACCGCGATCGGACATAATTCAAGGATTTGTTTATATAATACACAACTCGATAAAATGTCGCGAACACGTGAACGACAGTGCGCGCGCCGTTAGACTCTGGTTACAAATGCCACGAAACACCAGAAATACCGTTGTTTTATACTCGCGCCGTGTGGCTGAGTTAGCGGGAGCGGTAAACAGCAAACGAAACTGTATCACAAAACGCGCAAGCGCACGCACTGCACCATGCACACGGCGGGTTACGAGTTCGGTAGTGATATTTTAAGTTGTGTACATCTTTTATAGAAATTGTGTATCATTAATAAATGTAAAATCAATATTAACTAATGTGAAATTCAAATATATTGAATGATTTTTTCTTTTTTTTTATTTATTTAAGTTATAGCTATGAGTTTCAGTTAGTTAGTTAGTTAGTTACCTAACTAACTGACTAACTACTACCTGTAAGTAGTAGTAGTGGCGACATCTATGTTGTTAATATCGGATGTGTGTGTTGTGAAGTTTCTTTTTTTTTAACTAATGTTATACAGGCTGTTAGGGTAAACACCGTTAACCTTGAAATCAGTGGTTTGGTTTCAATTGCAGAACGTAAATTTAATGGGAAAAAACTATCTTTTTTTATTATTGTAAAAACCTGTACCAAACCAGCAGTACCAGAAGCTGCTAGTTGACCTTATGGAACGCATACTGAATATTGAGAAAAAATGTGATTAACATATAAATACGCCAAAAATACCTACCCAGTTGTTGGGTTTTTTTTTTTTTCAGTATTGTTAAATCTAACTTTAATACTCATTTGGACTCTTCACGCAACTCAGGGTAAGTATCTTTGCCTGTCCTAGGTGTTAGTGAAAACTTTCCCGCGATCATACGAGCAAAACCTCCAGCGACATCACAGTCCTCGCTACGGTAAAGTTTCGGCGTGCCTAAGCGTACGTACAGGAAACATTGGAAACCTATAAGTGGCGACATCTATGTTGTTAATATCGGGTGTGTGTGTTTTGAAGTTTTTTTTTTTTTTCTTTAAACTAATGTTATGCAACCCGTTAGGGTAAACACCGTTAACCTTGAAACCAGTGGTTTGGTTTCAATTGCAGAACGTAAATTTAATCGGAAAAAAATTATTTTTTTTGTTATTATTGTAAAAACCTGTGCCAAACCAGCAGTACCAGCAGTTGACCTTAAGGAACGCATACTGAATTTCTTCGCGGCGAACTCAGAAGAGAGCACGAGGCGGGCTATTCGTTTCTCATCGTCTGCCGAGTTTAATGTAAGTGTGCTTAATTCGATCAGGGTAGATATTCAATTGGTGTGTAAATTAAACAAGTAATTTTTAATGAAACTGTACATAAAAATGTGATTAACATATAAACACGCCAAAAATACCTACCCAGTTGTTGTTTTTTTCTGTATTGTTAAATCTAACTTTAACACTCATTTGGACTCTTCACGCAACTCAGGGTAAGTATCTTTGCCTGTCCTAGTTATACAAGCTTTGTGGTAGTATAATTCAGTATTTACCACATAATATTACGTTTCTCAGTCCTTTTTTTTTCATTTGTTGTTACTAATAAGGTTCTAGTATTATCATAAAAGTGTGTGTGTGTGTGTGTGTGAGAGAGAGAGAGAGAGAGACTCACTGACTCGTGTTAGGTTCATTCTAACATTCAATAATAGTAGGTAATAATTGTGAAAATTATAGTTTTACTAGGTAGGTACGTTTTTGTTTGACGACAACAAACCGTTAAAGAAACTGTCTTTGTTATAAATTTGACGAATCATATTGTGGCCCTGAAAAGGGCCTTTTGTCTTGAATATGCTCGTATGAGCGGAGAGCATCGCGCAATCGACATAATACGATTTATTATTATATCGAAGTGCGCGTGCGCGGGGTCGCTCGCACGATGCACCAGGTTCGTTCGTAGAAGTCGCGGCACCACGTTTAAGCCGTCTTCTTGTGCTACTGCCGAAATGACAACTGCAGAACGACGCGGCACGGCGCAGGCTCGGCCTTGATGTTCGGCAGCACGCCACCTTGAGAGATCGTCACATCGGAGAGCAGCTTGTCCAACTCCTTGTCGTTGCGGATGCCCAATAGAAGATGACGCGGGGTGATCCTCTTCCTTTTGTTGTCTCTCGCGGCGTTGACGGCCACCTCGAGTACCTCAGCAGCCAGAAACTCCATCACAGCGGCAAGGTACACGGGAGCGCCGGCACCTATGCGCTCGGAGAACTTTCCGTTACGCAGCAGCCTATGAATACGACCCACAGGGAACTGGAGACAAGCGCGGTTGGAACGGGACTTTGCTTTTCCCTTCACCTTGCCACCTTTACCGCGATCGGACATAATTCAAGGATTTGTTTATATAATACACAACTCGATAAAATGTCGCGAACACGTGAACGACAGTGCGCGCGCCGTTAGACTCTGGTCACAAATGCCACGAAACACCAGAAATACCGTTGTTTTATACTCGCGCCGTGTGGCTGAGTTAGCGGGAGCGGTAAACAGCAAACGAAACTGTATCACAAAACGCGCAAGCGCACGCACTGCACCATGCACACGGCGGGTTACGAGTTCGGTAGTGATATTTTAAGTTGTGTACATCTTTTATAGAAATTGTGTATCATTAATAAATGTAAAATCAATATTAACTAATGTGAAATTCAAATATATTGAATGATTTTTTCTTTTTTTTTATTTATTTAAGTTATAGCTATGAGTTTCAGTTAGTTAGTTAGTTAGTTACCTAACTAACTGACTAACTACTACCTGTAAGTAGTAGTAGTGGCGACATCTATGTTGTTAATATCGGATGTGTGTGTTGTGAAGTTTCTTTTTTTTTAACTAATGTTATACAGGCTGTTAGGGTAAACACCGTTAACCTTGAAATCAGTGGTTTGGTTTCAATTGCAGAACGTAAATTTAATGGGAAAAAACTATCTTTTTTTATTATTGTAAAAACCTGTACCAAACCAGCAGTACCAGAAGCTGCTAGTTGACCTTATGGAACGCATACTGAATATTGAGAAAAAATGTGATTAACATATAAATACGCCAAAAATACCTACCCAGTTGTTGGTTTTTTTTTTTTCAGTATTGTTAAATCTAACTTTAATACTCATTTGGACTCTTCACGCAACTCAGGGTAAGTATCTTTGCCTGTCCTAGGTGTTAGTGAAAACTTTCCCGCGATCATACGAGCAAAACCTCCAGCGACATCACAGTCCTCGCTACGGTAAAGTTTCGGCGTGCCTAAGCGTACGTACAGGAAACATTGGAAACCTATAAGTGGCGACATCTATGTTGTTAATATCGGGTGTGTGTGTTTTGAAGTTTTTTTTTTTTTTCTTTAAACTAATGTTATGCAACCCGTTAGGGTAAACACCGTTAACCTTGAAACCAGTGGTTTGGTTTCAATTGCAGAACGTAAATTTAATCGGAAAAAAATTATTTTTTTTGTTATTATTGTAAAAACCTGTGCCAAACCAGCAGTACCAGCAGTTGACCTTAAGGAACGCATACTGAATTTCTTCGCGGCGAACTCAGAAGAGAGCACGAGGCGGGCTATTCGTTTCTCATCGTCTGCCGAGTTTAATGTAAGTGTGCTTAATTCGATCAGGGTAGATATTCAATTGGTGTGTAAATTAAACAAGTAATTTTTAATGAAACTGTACATAAAAATGTGATTAACATATAAACACGCCAAAAATACCTACCCAGTTGTTGTTTTTTTCTGTATTGTTAAATCTAACTTTAACACTCATTTGGACTCTTCACGCAACTCAGGGTAAGTATCTTTGCCTGTCCTAGTTATACAAGCTTTGTGGTAGTATAATTCAGTATTTACCACATAATATTACGTTTCTCAGTCCTTTTTTTTTCATTTGTTGTTACTAATAAGGTTCTAGTATTATCATAAAAGTGTGTGTGTGTGTGTGTGTGAGAGAGAGAGAGAGAGAGACTCACTGACTCGTGTTAGGTTCATTCTAACATTCAATAATAGTAGGTAATAATTGTGAAAATTATAGTTTTACTAGGTAGGTACGTTTTTGTTTGACGACAACAAACCGTTAAAGAAACTGTCTTTGTTATAAATTTGACGAATCATATTGTGGCCCTGAAAAGGGCCTTTTGTCTTGAATATGCTCGTATGAGCGGAGAGCATCGCGCAATCGACATAATACGATTTATTATTATATCGAAGTGCGCGTGCGCGGGGTCGCTCGCACGATGCACCAGGTTCGTTCGTAGAAGTCGCGGCACCACGTTTAAGCCGTCTTCTTGGGCTACTGCCGAAATGACAACTGCAGAACGACGCGGCACGGCGCAGGCTCGGCCTTGATGTTCGGCAGCACGCCACCTTGAGAGATCGTCACATCGGAGAGCAGCTTGTCCAACTCCTTGTCGTTGCGGATGCCCAATAGAAGATGACGCGGGGTGATCCTCTTCCTTTTGTTGTCTCTCGCGGCGTTGACGGCCACCTCGAGTACCTCAGCAGCCAGAAACTCCATCACAGCGGCAAGGTACACGGGAGCGCCGGCACCTATGCGCTCGGAGAACTTTCCGTTACGCAGCAGCCTATGAATACGACCCACAGGGAACTGGAGACAAGCGCGGTTGGAACGGGACTTTGCTTTTCCCTTCACCTTGCCACCTTTACCGCGATCGGACATAATTCAAGGATTTGTTTATATAATACACAACTCGATAAAATGTCGCGAACACGTGAACGACAGTGCGCGCGCCGTTAGACTCTGGTTACAAATGCCACGAAACACCAGAAATACCGTTGTTTTATACTCGCGCCGTGTGGCTGAGTTAGCGGGAGCGGTAAACAGCAAACGAAACTGTATCACAAAACGCGCAAGCGCACGCACTGCACCATGCACACGGCGGGTTACGAGTTCGGTAGTGATATTTTAAGTTGTGTACATCTTTTATAGAAATTGTGTATCATTAATAAATGTAAAATCAATATTAACTAATGTGAAATTCAAATATATTGAATGATTTTTTCTTTTTTTTTATTTATTTAAGTTATAGCTATGAGTTTCAGTTAGTTAGTTAGTTAGTTACCTAACTAACTGACTAACTACTACCTGTAAGTAGTAGTAGTGGCGACATCTATGTTGTTAATATCGGATGTGTGTGTTGTGAAGTTTCTTTTTTTTTAACTAATGTTATACAGGCTGTTAGGGTAAACACCGTTAACCTTGAAATCAGTGGTTTGGTTTCAATTGCAGAACGTAAATTTAATGGGAAAAAACTATCTTTTTTTATTATTGTAAAAACCTGTACCAAACCAGCAGTACCAGAAGCTGCTAGTTGACCTTATGGAACGCATACTGAATATTGAGAAAAAATGTGATTAACATATAAATACGCCAAAAATACCTACCCAGTTGTTGGTTTTTTTTTTTCAGTATTGTTAAATCTAACTTTAATACTCATTTGGACTCTTCACGCAACTCAGGGTAAGTATCTTTGCCTGTCCTAGGTGTTAGTGAAAACTTTCCCGCGATCATACGAGCAAAACCTCCAGCGACATCACAGTCCTCGCTACGGTAAAGTTTCGGCGTGCCTAAGCGTACGTACAGGAAACATTGGAAACCTATAAGTGGCGACATCTATGTTGTTAATATCGGGTGTGTGTGTTTTGAAGTTTTTTTTTTTTTTCTTTAAACTAATGTTATGCAACCCGTTAGGGTAAACACCGTTAACCTTGAAACCAGTGGTTTGGTTTCAATTGCAGAACGTAAATTTAATCGGAAAAAAATTATTTTTTTTGTTATTATTGTAAAAACCTGTGCCAAACCAGCAGTACCAGCAGTTGACCTTAAGGAACGCATACTGAATTTCTTCGCGGCGAACTCAGAAGAGAGCACGAGGCGGGCTATTCGTTTCTCATCGTCTGCCGAGTTTAATGTAAGTGTGCTTAATTCGATCAGGGTAGATATTCAATTGGTGTGTAAATTAAACAAGTAATTTTTAATGAAACTGTACATAAAAATGTGATTAACATATAAACACGCCAAAAATACCTACCCAGTTGTTGTTTTTTTCTGTATTGTTAAATCTAACTTTAACACTCATTTGGACTCTTCACGCAACTCAGGGTAAGTATCTTTGCCTGTCCTAGTTATACAAGCTTTGTGGTAGTATAATTCAGTATTTACCACATAATATTACGTTTCTCAGTCCTTTTTTTTTCATTTGTTGTTACTAATAAGGTTCTAGTATTATCATAAAAGTGTGTGTGTGTGTGTGTGTGAGAGAGAGAGAGAGAGAGACTCACTGACTCGTGTTAGGTTCATTCTAACATTCAATAATAGTAGGTAATAATTGTGAAAATTATAGTTTTACTAGGTAGGTACGTTTTTGTTTGACGACAACAAACCGTTAAAGAAACTGTCTTTGTTATAAATTTGACGAATCATATTGTGGCCCTGAAAAGGGCCTTTTGTCTTGAATATGCTCGTATGAGCGGAGAGCATCGCGCAATCGACATAATACGATTTATTATTATATCGAAGTGCGCGTGCGCGGGGTCGCTCGCACGATGCACCAGGTTCGTTCGTAGAAGTCGCGGCACCACGTTTAAGCCGTCTTCTTGGGCTACTGCCGAAATGACAACTGCAGAACGACGCGGCACGGCGCAGGCTCGGCCTTGATGTTCGGCAGCACGCCACCTTGAGAGATCGTCACATCGGAGAGCAGCTTGTCCAACTCCTTGTCGTTGCGGATGCCCAATAGAAGATGACGCGGGGTGATCCTCTTCCTTTTGTTGTCTCTCGCGGCGTTGACGGCCACCTCGAGTACCTCAGCAGCCAGAAACTCCATCACAGCGGCAAGGTACACGGGAGCGCCGGCACCTATGCGCTCGGAGAACTTTCCGTTACGCAGCAGCCTATGAATACGACCCACAGGGAACTGGCGACAAGCGCGGTTGGAACGGGACTTTGCTTTTCCCTTCACCTTGCCACCTTTACCGCGATCGGACATAATTCAAGGATTTGTTTATATAATACACAACTCGATAAAATGTCGCGAACACGTGAACGACAGTGCGCGCGCCGTTAGACTCTGGTTACAAATGCCACGAAACACCAGAAATACCGTTGTTTTATACTCGCGCCGTGTGGCTGAGTTAGCGGGAGCGGTAAACAGCAAACGAAACTGTATCACAAAACGCGCAAGCGCACGCACTGCACCATGCACACGGCGGGTTACGAGTTCGGTAGTGATATTTTAAGTTGTGTACATCTTTTATAGAAATTGTGTATCATTAATAAATGTAAAATCAATATTAACTAATGTGAAATTCAAATATATTGAATGATTTTTTCTTTTTTTTTATTTATTTAAGTTATAGCTATGAGTTTCAGTTAGTTAGTTAGTTAGTTACCTAACTAACTGACTAACTACTACCTGTAAGTAGTAGTAGTGGCGACATCTATGTTGTTAATATCGGATGTGTGTGTTGTGAAGTTTCTTTTTTTTTAACTAATGTTATACAGGCTGTTAGGGTAAACACCGTTAACCTTGAAATCAGTGGTTTGGTTTCAATTGCAGAACGTAAATTTAATGGGAAAAAACTATCTTTTTTTATTATTGTAAAAACCTGTACCAAACCAGCAGTACCAGAAGCTGCTAGTTGACCTTATGGAACGCATACTGAATATTGAGAAAAAATGTGATTAACATATAAATACGCCAAAAATACCTACCCAGTTGTTGGTTTTTTTTTTTTCAGTATTGTTAAATCTAACTTTAATACTCATTTGGACTCTTCACGCAACTCAGGGTAAGTATCTTTGCCTGTCCTAGGTGTTAGTGAAAACTTTCCCGCGATCATACGAGCAAAACCTCCAGCGACATCACAGTCCTCGCTACGGTAAAGTTTCGGCGTGCCTAAGCGTACGTACAGGAAACATTGGAAACCTATAAGTGGCGACATCTATGTTGTTAATATCGGGTGTGTGTGTTTTGAAGTTTTTTTTTTTTTCTTTAAACTAATGTTATGCAACCCGTTAGGGTAAACACCGTTAACCTTGAAACCAGTGGTTTGGTTTCAATTGCAGAACGTAAATTTAATCGGAAAAAAATTATTTTTTTTGTTATTATTGTAAAAACCTGTGCCAAACCAGCAGTACCAGCAGTTGACCTTAAGGAACGCATACTGAATTTCTTCGCGGCGAACTCAGAAGAGAGCACGAGGCGGGCTATTCGTTTCTCATCGTCTGCCGAGTTTAATGTAAGTGTGCTTAATTCGATCAGGGTAGATATTCAATTGGTGTGTAAATTAAACAAGTAATTTTTAATGAAACTGTACATAAAAATGTGATTAACATATAAACACGCCAAAAATACCTACCCAGTTGTTGTTTTTTTCTGTATTGTTAAATCTAACTTTAACACTCATTTGGACTCTTCACGCAACTCAGGGTAAGTATCTTTGCCTGTCCTAGTTATACAAGCTTTGTGGTAGTATAATTCAGTATTTACCACATAATATTACGTTTCTCAGTCCTTTTTTTTTCATTTGTTGTTACTAATAAGGTTCTAGTATTATCATAAAAGTGTGTGTGTGTGTGTGTGTGAGAGAGAGAGAGAGAGAGACTCACTGACTCGTGTTAGGTTCATTCTAACATTCAATAATAGTAGGTAATAATTGTGAAAATTATAGTTTTACTAGGTAGGTACGTTTTTGTTTGACGACAACAAACCGTTAAAGAAACTGTCTTTGTTATAAATTTGACGAATCATATTGTGGCCCTGAAAAGGGCCTTTTGTCTTGAATATGCTCGTATGAGCGGAGAGCATCGCGCAATCGACATAATACGATTTATTATTATATCGAAGTGCGCGTGCGCGGGGTCGCTCGCACGATGCACCAGGTTCGTTCGTAGAAGTCGCGGCACCACGTTTAAGCCGTCTTCTTGGGCTACTGCCGAAATGACAACTGCAGAACGACGCGGCACGGCGCAGGCTCGGCCTTGATGTTCGGCAGCACGCCACCTTGAGAGATCGTCACATCGGAGAGCAGCTTGTCCAACTCCTTGTCGTTGCGGATGCCCAATAGAAGATGACGCGGGGTGATCCTCTTCCTTTTGTTGTCTCTCGCGGCGTTGACGGCCACCTCGAGTACCTCAGCAGCCAGAAACTCCATCACAGCGGCAAGGTACACGGGAGCGCCGGCACCTATGCGCTCGGAGAACTTTCCGTTACGCAGCAGCCTATGAATACGACCCACAGGGAACTGGAGACAAGCGCGGTTGGAACGGGACTTTGCTTTTCCCTTCACCTTGCCACCTTTACCGCGATCGGACATAATTCAAGGATTTGTTTATATAATACACAACTCGATAAAATGTCGCGAACACGTGAACGACAGTGCGCGCGCCGTTAGACTCTGGTTACAAATGCCACGAAACACCAGAAATACCGTTGTTTTATACTCGCGCCGTGTGGCTGAGTTAGCGGGAGCGGTAAACAGCAAACGAAACTGTATCACAAAACGCGCAAGCGCACGCACTGCACCATGCACACGGCGGGTTACGAGTTCGGTAGTGATATTTTAAGTTGTGTACATCTTTTATAGAAATTGTGTATCATTAATAAATGTAAAATCAATATTAACTAATGTGAAATTCAAATATATTGAATGATTTTTTCTTTTTTTTTATTTATTTAAGTTATAGCTATGAGTTTCAGTTAGTTAGTTAGTTAGTTACCTAACTAACTGACTAACTACTACCTGTAAGTAGTAGTAGTGGCGACATCTATGTTGTTAATATCGGATGTGTGTGTTGTGAAGTTTCTTTTTTTTTAACTAATGTTATACAGGCTGTTAGGGTAAACACCGTTAACCTTGAAATCAGTGGTTTGGTTTCAATTGCAGAACGTAAATTTAATGGGAAAAAACTATCTTTTTTTATTATTGTAAAAACCTGTACCAAACCAGCAGTACCAGAAGCTGCTAGTTGACCTTATGGAACGCATACTGAATATTGAGAAAAAATGTGATTAACATATAAATACGCCAAAAATACCTACCCAGTTGTTGGTTTTTTTTTTTTCAGTATTGTTAAATCTAACTTTAATACTCATTTGGACTCTTCACGCAACTCAGGGTAAGTATCTTTGCCTGTCCTAGGTGTTAGTGAAAACTTTCCCGCGATCATACGAGCAAAACCTCCAGCGACATCACAGTCCTCGCTACGGTAAAGTTTCGGCGTGCCTAAGCGTACGTACAGGAAACATTGGAAACCTATAAGTGGCGACATCTATGTTGTTAATATCGGGTGTGTGTGTTTTGAAGTTTTTTTTTTTTTCTTTAAACTAATGTTATGCAACCCGTTAGGGTAAACACCGTTAACCTTGAAACCAGTGGTTTGGTTTCAATTGCAGAACGTAAATTTAATCGGAAAAAAATTATTTTTTTTGTTATTATTGTAAAAACCTGTGCCAAACCAGCAGTACCAGCAGTTGACCTTAAGGAACGCATACTGAATTTCTTCGCGGCGAACTCAGAAGAGAGCACGAGGCGGGCTATTCGTTTCTCATCGTCTGCCGAGTTTAATGTAAGTGTGCTTAATTCGATCAGGGTAGATATTCAATTGGTGTGTAAATTAAACAAGTAATTTTTAATGAAACTGTACATAAAAATGTGATTAACATATAAACACGCCAAAAATACCTACCCAGTTGTTGTTTTTTTCTGTATTGTTAAATCTAACTTTAACACTCATTTGGACTCTTCACGCAACTCAGGGTAAGTATCTTTGCCTGTCCTAGTTATACAAGCTTTGTGGTAGTATAATTCAGTATTTACCACATAATATTACGTTTCTCAGTCCTTTTTTTTTCATTTGTTGTTACTAATAAGGTTCTAGTATTATCATAAAAGTGTGTGTGTGTGTGTGTGTGAGAGAGAGAGAGAGAGAGACTCACTGACTCGTGTTAGGTTCATTCTAACATTCAATAATAGTAGGTAATAATTGTGAAAATTATAGTTTTACTAGGTAGGTACGTTTTTGTTTGACGACAACAAACCGTTAAAGAAACTGTCTTTGTTATAAATTTGACGAATCATATTGTGGCCCTGAAAAGGGCCTTTTGTCTTGAATATGCTCGTATGAGCGGAGAGCATCGCGCAATAGACATAATACGATTTATTATTATATCGAAGTGCGCGTGCTCGGGGTCGCTCGCACGATGCACCAGGTTCGTTCGTAGAAGTCGCGGCACCACGTTTAAGCCGTCTTCTTGGGCTACTGCCGAAATGACAACTGCAGAACGACGCGGCACGGCGCAGGCTCGGCCTTGATGTTCGGCAGCACGCCACCTTGAGAGATCGTCACATCGGAGAGCAGCTTGTCCAACTCCTTGTCGTTGCGGATGCCCAATAGAAGATGACGCGGGGTGATCCTCTTCCTTTTGTTGTCTCTCGCGGCGTTGACGGCCACCTCGAGTACCTCAGCAGCCAGAAACTCCATCACAGCGGCAAGGTACACGGGAGCGCCGGCACCTATGCGCTCGGAGAACTTTCCGTTACGCAGCAGCCTATGAATACGACCCACAGGGAACTGGAGACAAGCGCGGTTGGAACGGGACTTTGCTTTTCCCTTCACCTTGCCACCTTTACCGCGATCGGACATAATTCAAGGATTTGTTTATATAATACACAACTCGATAAAATGTCGCGAACACGTGAACGACAGTGCGCGCGCCGTTAGACTCTGGTTACAAATGCCACGAAACACCAGAAATACCGTTGTTTTATACTCGCGCCGTGTGGCTGAGTTAGCGGGAGCGGTAAACAGCAAACGAAACTGTATCACAAAACGCGCAAGCGCACGCACTGCACCATGCACACGGCGGGTTACGAGTTCGGTAGTGATATTTTAAGTTGTGTACATCTTTTATAGAAATTGTGTATCATTAATAAATGTAAAATCAATATTAACTAATGTGAAATTCAAATATATTGAATGATTTTTTCTTTTTTTTTATTTATTTAAGTTATAGCTATGAGTTTCAGTTAGTTAGTTAGTTAGTTACCTAACTAACTGACTAACTACTACCTGTAAGTAGTAGTAGTGGCGACATCTATGTTGTTAATATCGGATGTGTGTGTTGTGAAGTTTCTTTTTTTTTAACTAATGTTATACAGGCTGTTAGGGTAAACACCGTTAACCTTGAAATCAGTGGTTTGGTTTCAATTGCAGAACGTAAATTTAATGGGAAAAAACTATCTTTTTTTATTATTGTAAAAACCTGTACCAAACCAGCAGTACCAGAAGCTGCTAGTTGACCTTATGGAACGCATACTGAATATTGAGAAAAAATGTGATTAACATATAAATACGCCAAAAATACCTACCCAGTTGTTGGTTTTTTTTTTTTTCAGTATTGTTAAATCTAACTTTAATACTCATTTGGACTCTTCACGCAACTCAGGGTAAGTATCTTTGCCTGTCCTAGGTGTTAGTGAAAACTTTCCCGCGATCATACGAGCAAAACCTCCAGCGACATCACAGTCCTCGCTACGGTAAAGTTTCGGCGTGCCTAAGCGTACGTACAGGAAACATTGGAAACCTATAAGTGGCGACATCTATGTTGTTAATATCGGGTGTGTGTGTTTTGAAGTTTTTTTTTTTTTTCTTTAAACTAATGTTATGCAACCCGTTAGGGTAAACACCGTTAACCTTGAAACCAGTGGTTTGGTTTCAATTGCAGAACGTAAATTTAATCGGAAAAAAATTATTTTTTTTGTTATTATTGTAAAAACCTGTGCCAAACCAGCAGTACCAGCAGTTGACCTTAAGGAACGCATACTGAATTTCTTCGCGGCGAACTCAGAAGAGAGCACGAGGCGGGCTATTCGTTTCTCATCGTCTGCCGAGTTTAATGTAAGTGTGCTTAATTCGATCAGGGTAGATATTCAATTGGTGTGTAAATTAAACAAGTAATTTTTAATGAAACTGTACATAAAAATGTGATTAACATATAAACACGCCAAAAATACCTACCCAGTTGTTGTTTTTTTCTGTATTGTTAAATCTAACTTTAACACTCATTTGGACTCTTCACGCAACTCAGGGTAAGTATCTTTGCCTGTCCTAGTTATACAAGCTTTGTGGTAGTATAATTCAGTATTTACCACATAATATTACGTTTCTCAGTCCTTTTTTTTTCATTTGTTGTTACTAATAAGGTTCTAGTATTATCATAAAAGTGTGTGTGTGTGTGTGTGTGAGAGAGAGAGAGAGAGAGACTCACTGACTCGTGTTAGGTTCATTCTAACATTCAATAATAGTAGGTAATAATTGTGAAAATTATAGTTTTACTAGGTAGGTACGTTTTTGTTTGACGACAACAAACCGTTAAAGAAACTGTCTTTGTTATAAATTTGACGAATCATATTGTGGCCCTGAAAAGGGCCTTTTGTCTTGAATATGCTCGTATGAGCGGAGAGCATCGCGCAATCGACATAATACGATTTATTATTATATCGAAGTGCGCGTGCGCGGGGTCGCTCGCACGATGCACCAGGTTCGTTCGTAGAAGTCGCGGCACCACGTTTAAGCCGTCTTCTTGTGCTACTGCCGAAATGACAACTGCAGAACGACGCGGCACGGCGCAGGCTCGGCCTTGATGTTCGGCAGCACGCCACCTTGAGAGATCGTCACATCGGAGAGCAGCTTGTCCAACTCCTTGTCGTTGCGGATGCCCAATAGAAGATGACGCGGGGTGATCCTCTTCCTTTTGTTGTCTCTCGCGGCGTTGACGGCCACCTCGAGTACCTCAGCAGCCAGAAACTCCATCACAGCGGCAAGGTACACGGGAGCGCCGGCACCTATGCGCTCGGAGAACTTTCCGTTACGCAGCAGCCTATGAATACGACCCACAGGGAACTGGAGACAAGCGCGGTTGGAACGGGACTTTGCTTTTCCCTTCACCTTGCCACCTTTACCGCGATCGGACATAATTCAAGGATTTGTTTATATAATACACAACTCGATAAAATGTCGCGAACACGTGAACGACAGTGCGCGCGCCGTTAGACTCTGGTTACAAATGCCACGAAACACCAGAAATACCGTTGTTTTATACTCGCGCCGTGTGGCTGAGTTAGCGGGAGCGGTAAACAGCAAACGAAACTGTATCACAAAACGCGCAAGCGCACGCACTGCACCATGCACACGGCGGGTTACGAGTTCGGTAGTGATATTTTAAGTTGTGTACATCTTTTATAGAAATTGTGTATCATTAATAAATGTAAAATCAATATTAACTAATGTGAAATTCAAATATATTGAATGATTTTTTCTTTTTTTTTATTTATTTAAGTTATAGCTATGAGTTTCAGTTAGTTAGTTAGTTAGTTACCTAACTAACTGACTAACTACTACCTGTAAGTAGTAGTAGTGGCGACATCTATGTTGTTAATATCGGATGTGTGTGTTGTGAAGTTTCTTTTTTTTTAACTAATGTTATACAGGCTGTTAGGGTAAACACCGTTAACCTTGAAATCAGTGGTTTGGTTTCAATTGCAGAACGTAAATTTAATGGGAAAAAACTATCTTTTTTTATTATTGTAAAAACCTGTACCAAACCAGCAGTACCAGAAGCTGCTAGTTGACCTTATGGAACGCATACTGAATATTGAGAAAAAATGTGATTAACATATAAATACGCCAAAAATACCTACCCAGTTGTTGGTTTTTTTTTTTTCAGTATTGTTAAATCTAACTTTAATACTCATTTGGACTCTTCACGCAACTCAGGGTAAGTATCTTTGCCTGTCCTAGGTGTTAGTGAAAACTTTCCCGCGATCATACGAGCAAAACCTCCAGCGACATCACAGTCCTCGCTACGGTAAAGTTTCGGCGTGCCTAAGCGTACGTACAGGAAACATTGGAAACCTATAAGTGGCGACATCTATGTTGTTAATATCGGGTGTGTGTGTTTTGAAGTTTTTTTTTTTTTTCTTTAAACTAATGTTATGCAACCCGTTAGGGTAAACACCGTTAACCTTGAAACCAGTGGTTTGGTTTCAATTGCAGAACGTAAATTTAATCGGAAAAAAATTATTTTTTTTGTTATTATTGTAAAAACCTGTGCCAAACCAGCAGTACCAGCAGTTGACCTTAAGGAACGCATACTGAATTTCTTCGCGGCGAACTCAGAAGAGAGCACGAGGCGGGCTATTCGTTTCTCATCGTCTGCCGAGTTTAATGTAAGTGTGCTTAATTCGATCAGGGTAGATATTCAATTGGTGTGTAAATTAAACAAGTAATTTTTAATGAAACTGTACATAAAAATGTGATTAACATATAAACACGCCAAAAATACCTACCCAGTTGTTGTTTTTTTCTGTATTGTTAAATCTAACTTTAACACTCATTTGGACTCTTCACGCAACTCAGGGTAAGTATCTTTGCCTGTCCTAGTTATACAAGCTTTGTGGTAGTATAATTCAGTATTTACCACATAATATTACGTTTCTCAGTCCTTTTTTTTTCATTTGTTGTTACTAATAAGGTTCTAGTATTATCATAAAAGTGTGTGTGTGTGTGTGTGTGAGAGAGAGAGAGAGAGAGACTCACTGACTCGTGTTAGGTTCATTCTAACATTCAATAATAGTAGGTAATAATTGTGAAAATTATAGTTTTACTAGGTAGGTACGTTTTTGTTTGACGACAACAAACCGTTAAAGAAACTGTCTTTGTTATAAATTTGACGAATCATATTGTGGCCCTGAAAAGGGCCTTTTGTCTTGAATATGCTCGTATGAGCGGAGAGCATCGCGCAATCGACATAATACGATTTATTATTATATCGAAGTGCGCGTGCGCGGGGTCGCTCGCACGATGCACCAGGTTCGTTCGTAGAAGTCGCGGCACCACGTTTAAGCCGTCTTCTTGGGCTACTGCCGAAATGACAACTGCAGAACGACGCGGCACGGCGCAGGCTCGGCCTTGATGTTCGGCAGCACGCCACCTTGAGAGATCGTCACATCGGAGAGCAGCTTGTCCAACTCCTTGTCGTTGCGGATGCCCAATAGAAGATGACGCGGGGTGATCCTCTTCCTTTTGTTGTCTCTCGCGGCGTTGACGGCCACCTCGAGTACCTCAGCAGCCAGAAACTCCATCACAGCGGCAAGGTACACGGGAGCGCCGGCACCTATGCGCTCGGAGAACTTTCCGTTACGCAGCAGCCTATGAATACGACCCACAGGGAACTGGAGACAAGCGCGGTTGGAACGGGACTTTGCTTTTCCCTTCACCTTGCCACCTTTACCGCGATCGGACATAATTCAAGGATTTGTTTATATAATACACAACTCGATAAAATGTCGCGAACACGTGAACGACAGTGCGCGCGCCGTTAGACTCTGGTTACAAATGCCACGAAACACCAGAAATACCGTTGTTTTATACTCGCGCCGTGTGGCTGAGTTAGCGGGAGCGGTAAACAGCAAACGAAACTGTATCACAAAACGCGCAAGCGCACGCACTGCACCATGCACACGGCGGGTTACGAGTTCGGTAGTGATATTTTAAGTTGTGTACATCTTTTATAGAAATTGTGTATCATTAATAAATGTAAAATCAATATTAACTAATGTGAAATTCAAATATATTGAATGATTTTTTCTTTTTTTTTTATTTATTTAAGTTATAGCTATGAGTTTCAGTTAGTTAGTTAGTTAGTTACCTAACTAACTGACTAACTACTACCTGTAAGTAGTAGTAGTGGCGACATCTATGTTGTTAATATCGGATGTGTGTGTTGTGAAGTTTCTTTTTTTTTAACTAATGTTATACAGGCTGTTAGGGTAAACACCGTTAACCTTGAAATCAGTGGTTTGGTTTCAATTGCAGAACGTAAATTTAATGGGAAAAAACTATCTTTTTTTATTATTGTAAAAACCTGTACCAAACCAGCAGTACCAGAAGCTGCTAGTTGACCTTATGGAACGCATACTGAATATTGAGAAAAAATGTGATTAACATATAAATACGCCAAAAATACCTACCCAGTTGTTGGTTTTTTTTTTTTTCAGTATTGTTAAATCTAACTTTAATACTCATTTGGACTCTTCACGCAACTCAGGGTAAGTATCTTTGCCTGTCCTAGGTGTTAGTGAAAACTTTCCCGCGATCATACGAGCAAAACCTCCAGCGACATCACAGTCCTCGCTACGGTAAAGTTTCGGCGTGCCTAAGCGTACGTACAGGAAACATTGGAAACCTATAAGTGGCGACATCTATGTTGTTAATATCGGGTGTGTGTGTTTTGAAGTTTTTTTTTTTTTCTTTAAACTAATGTTATGCAACCCGTTAGGGTAAACACCGTTAACCTTGAAACCAGTGGTTTGGTTTCAATTGCAGAACGTAAATTTAATCGGAAAAAAATTATTTTTTTTGTTATTATTGTAAAAACCTGTGCCAAACCAGCAGTACCAGCAGTTGACCTTAAGGAACGCATACTGAATTTCTTCGCGGCGAACTCAGAAGAGAGCACGAGGCGGGCTATTCGTTTCTCATCGTCTGCCGAGTTTAATGTAAGTGTGCTTAATTCGATCAGGGTAGATATTCAATTGGTGTGTAAATTAAACAAGTAATTTTTAATGAAACTGTACATAAAAATGTGATTAACATATAAACACGCCAAAAATACCTACCCAGTTGTTGTTTTTTTCTGTATTGTTAAATCTAACTTTAACACTCATTTGGACTCTTCACGCAACTCAGGGTAAGTATCTTTGCCTGTCCTAGTTATACAAGCTTTGTGGTAGTATAATTCAGTATTTACCACATAATATTACGTTTCTCAGTCCTTTTTTTTTCATTTGTTGTTACTAATAAGGTTCTAGTATTATCATAAAAGTGTGTGTGTGTGTGTGTGTGAGAGAGAGAGAGAGAGAGACTCACTGACTCGTGTTAGGTTCATTCTAACATTCAATAATAGTAGGTAATAATTGTGAAAATTATAGTTTTACTAGGTAGGTACGTTTTTGTTTGACGACAACAAACCGTTAAAGAAACTGTCTTTGTTATAAATTTGACGAATCATATTGTGGCCCTGAAAAGGGCCTTTTGTCTTGAATATGCTCGTATGAGCGGAGAGCATCGCGCAATAGACATAATACGATTTATTATTATATCGAAGTGCGCGTGCTCGGGGTCGCTCGCACGATGCACCAGGTTCGTTCGTAGAAGTCGCGGCACCACGTTTAAGCCGTCTTCTTGGGCTACTGCCGAAATGACAACTGCAGAACGACGCGGCACGGCGCAGGCTCGGCCTTGATGTTCGGCAGCACGCCACCTTGAGAGATCGTCACATCGGAGAGCAGCTTGTCCAACTCCTTGTCGTTGCGGATGCCCAATAGAAGATGACGCGGGGTGATCCTCTTCCTTTTGTTGTCTCTCGCGGCGTTGACGGCCACCTCGAGTACCTCAGCAGCCAGAAACTCCATCACAGCGGCAAGGTACACGGGAGCGCCGGCACCTATGCGCTCGGAGAACTTTCCGTTACGCAGCAGCCTATGAATACGACCCACAGGGAACTGGAGACAAGCGCGGTTGGAACGGGACTTTGCTTTTCCCTTCACCTTGCCACCTTTACCGCGATCGGACATAATTCAAGGATTTGTTTATATAATACACAACTCGATAAAATGTCGCGAACACGTGAACGACAGTGCGCGCGCCGTTAGACTCTGGTTACAAATGCCACGAAACACCAGAAATACCGTTGTTTTATACTCGCGCCGTGTGGCTGAGTTAGCGGGAGCGGTAAACAGCAAACGAAACTGTATCACAAAACGCGCAAGCGCACGCACTGCACCATGCACACGGCGGGTTACGAGTTCGGTAGTGATATTTTAAGTTGTGTACATCTTTTATAGAAATTGTGTATCATTAATAAATGTAAAATCAATATTAACTAATGTGAAATTCAAATATATTGAATGATTTTTTCTTTTTTTTTATTTATTTAAGTTATAGCTATGAGTTTCAGTTAGTTAGTTAGTTAGTTACCTAACTAACTGACTAACTACTACCTGTAAGTAGTAGTAGTGGCGACATCTATGTTGTTAATATCGGATGTGTGTGTTGTGAAGTTTCTTTTTTTTTAACTAATGTTATACAGGCTGTTAGGGTAAACACCGTTAACCTTGAAATCAGTGGTTTGGTTTCAATTGCAGAACGTAAATTTAATGGGAAAAAACTATCTTTTTTTATTATTGTAAAAACCTGTACCAAACCAGCAGTACCAGAAGCTGCTAGTTGACCTTATGGAACGCATACTGAATATTGAGAAAAAATGTGATTAACATATAAATACGCCAAAAATACCTACCCAGTTGTTGGTTTTTTTTTTTTTCAGTATTGTTAAATCTAACTTTAATACTCATTTGGACTCTTCACGCAACTCAGGGTAAGTATCTTTGCCTGTCCTAGGTGTTAGTGAAAACTTTCCCGCGATCATACGAGCAAAACCTCCAGCGACATCACAGTCCTCGCTACGGTAAAGTTTCGGCGTGCCTAAGCGTACGTACAGGAAACATTGGAAACCTATAAGTGGCGACATCTATGTTGTTAATATCGGGTGTGTGTGTTTTGAAGTTTTTTTTTTTTTTCTTTAAACTAATGTTATGCAACCCGTTAGGGTAAACACCGTTAACCTTGAAACCAGTGGTTTGGTTTCAATTGCAGAACGTAAATTTAATCGGAAAAAAATTATTTTTTTTGTTATTATTGTAAAAACCTGTGCCAAACCAGCAGTACCAGCAGTTGACCTTAAGGAACGCATACTGAATTTCTTCGCGGCGAACTCAGAAGAGAGCACGAGGCGGGCTATTCGTTTCTCATCGTCTGCCGAGTTTAATGTAAGTGTGCTTAATTCGATCAGGGTAGATATTCAATTGGTGTGTAAATTAAACAAGTAATTTTTAATGAAACTGTACATAAAAATGTGATTAACATATAAACACGCCAAAAATACCTACCCAGTTGTTGTTTTTTTCTGTATTGTTAAATCTAACTTTAACACTCATTTGGACTCTTCACGCAACTCAGGGTAAGTATCTTTGCCTGTCCTAGTTATACAAGCTTTGTGGTAGTATAATTCAGTATTTACCACATAATATTACGTTTCTCAGTCCTTTTTTTTTCATTTGTTGTTACTAATAAGGTTCTAGTATTATCATAAAAGTGTGTGTGTGTGTGTGTGTGAGAGAGAGAGAGAGAGAGACTCACTGACTCGTGTTAGGTTCATTCTAACATTCAATAATAGTAGGTAATAATTGTGAAAATTATAGTTTTACTAGGTAGGTACGTTTTTGTTTGACGACAACAAACCGTTAAAGAAACTGTCTTTGTTATAAATTTGACGAATCATATTGTGGCCCTGAAAAGGGCCTTTTGTCTTGAATATGCTCGTATGAGCGGAGAGCATCGCGCAATCGACATAATACGATTTATTATTATATCGAAGTGCGCGTGCGCGGGGTCGCTCGCACGATGCACCAGGTTCGTTCGTAGAAGTCGCGGCACCACGTTTAAGCCGTCTTCTTGTGCTACTGCCGAAATGACAACTGCAGAACGACGCGGCACGGCGCAGGCTCGGCCTTGATGTTCGGCAGCACGCCACCTTGAGAGATCGTCACATCGGAGAGCAGCTTGTCCAACTCCTTGTCGTTGCGGATGCCCAATAGAAGATGACGCGGGGTGATCCTCTTCCTTTTGTTGTCTCTCGCGGCGTTGACGGCCACCTCGAGTACCTCAGCAGCCAGAAACTCCATCACAGCGGCAAGGTACACGGGAGCGCCGGCACCTATGCGCTCGGAGAACTTTCCGTTACGCAGCAGCCTATGAATACGACCCACAGGGAACTGGAGACAAGCGCGGTTGGAACGGGACTTTGCTTTTCCCTTCACCTTGCCACCTTTACCGCGATCGGACATAATTCAAGGATTTGTTTATATAATACACAACTCGATAAAATGTCGCGAACACGTGAACGACAGTGCGCGCGCCGTTAGACTCTGGTTACAAATGCCACGAAACACCAGAAATACCGTTGTTTTATACTCGCGCCGTGTGGCTGAGTTAGCGGGAGCGGTAAACAGCAAACGAAACTGTATCACAAAACGCGCAAGCGCACGCACTGCACCATGCACACGGCGGGTTACGAGTTCGGTAGTGATATTTTAAGTTGTGTACATCTTTTATAGAAATTGTGTATCATTAATAAATGTAAAATCAATATTAACTAATGTGAAATTCAAATATATTGAATGATTTTTTCTTTTTTTTTATTTATTTAAGTTATAGCTATGAGTTTCAGTTAGTTAGTTAGTTAGTTACCTAACTAACTGACTAACTACTACCTGTAAGTAGTAGTAGTGGCGACATCTATGTTGTTAATATCGGATGTGTGTGTTGTGAAGTTTCTTTTTTTTTAACTAATGTTATACAGGCTGTTAGGGTAAACACCGTTAACCTTGAAATCAGTGGTTTGGTTTCAATTGCAGAACGTAAATTTAATGGGAAAAAACTATCTTTTTTTATTATTGTAAAAACCTGTACCAAACCAGCAGTACCAGAAGCTGCTAGTTGACCTTATGGAACGCATACTGAATATTGAGAAAAAATGTGATTAACATATAAATACGCCAAAAATACCTACCCAGTTGTTGGTTTTTTTTTTTCAGTATTGTTAAATCTAACTTTAATACTCATTTGGACTCTTCACGCAACTCAGGGTAAGTATCTTTGCCTGTCCTAGGTGTTAGTGAAAACTTTCCCGCGATCATACGAGCAAAACCTCCAGCGACATCACAGTCCTCGCTACGGTAAAGTTTCGGCGTGCCTAAGCGTACGTACAGGAAACATTGGAAACCTATAAGTGGCGACATCTATGTTGTTAATATCGGGTGTGTGTGTTTTGAAGTTTTTTTTTTTTTTCTTTAAACTAATGTTATGCAACCCGTTAGGGTAAACACCGTTAACCTTGAAACCAGTGGTTTGGTTTCAATTGCAGAACGTAAATTTAATCGGAAAAAAATTATTTTTTTTGTTATTATTGTAAAAACCTGTGCCAAACCAGCAGTACCAGCAGTTGACCTTAAGGAACGCATACTGAATTTCTTCGCGGCGAACTCAGAAGAGAGCACGAGGCGGGCTATTCGTTTCTCATCGTCTGCCGAGTTTAATGTAAGTGTGCTTAATTCGATCAGGGTAGATATTCAATTGGTGTGTAAATTAAACAAGTAATTTTTAATGAAACTGTACATAAAAATGTGATTAACATATAAACACGCCAAAAATACCTACCCAGTTGTTGTTTTTTTCTGTATTGTTAAATCTAACTTTAACACTCATTTGGACTCTTCACGCAACTCAGGGTAAGTATCTTTGCCTGTCCTAGTTATACAAGCTTTGTGGTAGTATAATTCAGTATTTACCACATAATATTACGTTTCTCAGTCCTTTTTTTTTCATTTGTTGTTACTAATAAGGTTCTAGTATTATCATAAAAGTGTGTGTGTGTGTGTGTGTGAGAGAGAGAGAGAGAGAGACTCACTGACTCGTGTTAGGTTCATTCTAACATTCAATAATAGTAGGTAATAATTGTGAAAATTATAGTTTTACTAGGTAGGTACGTTTTTGTTTGACGACAACAAACCGTTAAAGAAACTGTCTTTGTTATAAATTTGACGAATCATATTGTGGCCCTGAAAAGGGCCTTTTGTCTTGAATATGCTCGTATGAGCGGAGAGCATCGCGCAATCGACATAATACGATTTATTATTATATCGAAGTGCGCGTGCGCGGGGTCGCTCGCACGATGCACCAGGTTCGTTCGTAGAAGTCGCGGCACCACGTTTAAGCCGTCTTCTTGGGCTACTGCCGAAATGACAACTGCAGAACGACGCGGCACGGCGCAGGCTCGGCCTTGATGTTCGGCAGCACGCCACCTTGAGAGATCGTCACATCGGAGAGCAGCTTGTCCAACTCCTTGTCGTTGCGGATGCCCAATAGAAGATGACGCGGGGTGATCCTCTTCCTTTTGTTGTCTCTCGCGGCGTTGACGGCCACCTCGAGTACCTCAGCAGCCAGAAACTCCATCACAGCGGCAAGGTACACGGGAGCGCCGGCACCTATGCGCTCGGAGAACTTTCCGTTACGCAGCAGCCTATGAATACGACCCACAGGGAACTGGAGACAAGCGCGGTTGGAACGGGACTTTGCTTTTCCCTTCACCTTGCCACCTTTACCGCGATCGGACATAATTCAAGGATTTGTTTATATAATACACAACTCGATAAAATGTCGCGAACACGTGAACGACAGTGCGCGCGCCGTTAGACTCTGGTTACAAATGCCACGAAACACCAGAAATACCGTTGTTTTATACTCGCGCCGTGTGGCTGAGTTAGCGGGAGCGGTAAACAGCAAACGAAACTGTATCACAAAACGCGCAAGCGCACGCACTGCACCATGCACACGGCGGGTTACGAGTTCGGTAGTGATATTTTAAGTTGTGTACATCTTTTATAGAAATTGTGTATCATTAATAAATGTAAAATCAATATTAACTAATGTGAAATTCAAATATATTGAATGATTTTTTCTTTTTTTTTTATTTATTTAAGTTATAGCTATGAGTTTCAGTTAGTTAGTTAGTTAGTTACCTAACTAACTGACTAACTACTACCTGTAAGTAGTAGTAGTGGCGACATCTATGTTGTTAATATCGGATGTGTGTGTTGTGAAGTTTCTTTTTTTTTAACTAATGTTATACAGGCTGTTAGGGTAAACACCGTTAACCTTGAAATCAGTGGTTTGGTTTCAATTGCAGAACGTAAATTTAATGGGAAAAAACTATCTTTTTTTATTATTGTAAAAACCTGTACCAAACCAGCAGTACCAGAAGCTGCTAGTTGACCTTATGGAACGCATACTGAATATTGAGAAAAAATGTGATTAACATATAAATACGCCAAAAATACCTACCCAGTTGTTGGTTTTTTTTTTTCAGTATTGTTAAATCTAACTTTAATACTCATTTGGACTCTTCACGCAACTCAGGGTAAGTATCTTTGCCTGTCCTAGGTGTTAGTGAAAACTTTCCCGCGATCATACGAGCAAAACCTCCAGCGACATCACAGTCCTCGCTACGGTAAAGTTTCGGCGTGCCTAAGCGTACGTACAGGAAACATTGGAAACCTATAAGTGGCGACATCTATGTTGTTAATATCGGGTGTGTGTGTTTTGAAGTTTTTTTTTTTTTCTTTAAACTAATGTTATGCAACCCGTTAGGGTAAACACCGTTAACCTTGAAACCAGTGGTTTGGTTTCAATTGCAGAACGTAAATTTAATCGGAAAAAAATTATTTTTTTTGTTATTATTGTAAAAACCTGTGCCAAACCAGCAGTACCAGCAGTTGACCTTAAGGAACGCATACTGAATTTCTTCGCGGCGAACTCAGAAGAGAGCACGAGGCGGGCTATTCGTTTCTCATCGTCTGCCGAGTTTAATGTAAGTGTGCTTAATTCGATCAGGGTAGATATTCAATTGGTGTGTAAATTAAACAAGTAATTTTTAATGAAACTGTACATAAAAATGTGATTAACATATAAACACGCCAAAAATACCTACCCAGTTGTTGTTTTTTTCTGTATTGTTAAATCTAACTTTAACACTCATTTGGACTCTTCACGCAACTCAGGGTAAGTATCTTTGCCTGTCCTAGTTATACAAGCTTTGTGGTAGTATAATTCAGTATTTACCACATAATATTACGTTTCTCAGTCCTTTTTTTTTCATTTGTTGTTACTAATAAGGTTCTAGTATTATCATAAAAGTGTGTGTGTGTGTGTGTGTGAGAGAGAGAGAGAGAGAGACTCACTGACTCGTGTTAGGTTCATTCTAACATTCAATAATAGTAGGTAATAATTGTGAAAATTATAGTTTTACTAGGTAGGTACGTTTTTGTTTGACGACAACAAACCGTTAAAGAAACTGTCTTTGTTATAAATTTGACGAATCATATTGTGGCCCTGAAAAGGGCCTTTTGTCTTGAATATGCTCGTATGAGCGGAGAGCATCGCGCAATCGACATAATACGATTTATTATTATATCGAAGTGCGCGTGCGCGGGGTCGCTCGCACGATGCACCAGGTTCGTTCGTAGAAGTCGCGGCACCACGTTTAAGCCGTCTTCTTGGGCTACTGCCGAAATGACAACTGCAGAACGACGCGGCACGGCGCAGGCTCGGCCTTGATGTTCGGCAGCACGCCACCTTGAGAGATCGTCACATCGGAGAGCAGCTTGTCCAACTCCTTGTCGTTGCGGATGCCCAATAGAAGATGACGCGGGGTGATCCTCTTCCTTTTGTTGTCTCTCGCGGCGTTGACGGCCACCTCGAGTACCTCAGCAGCCAGAAACTCCATCACAGCGGCAAGGTACACGGGAGCGCCGGCACCTATGCGCTCGGAGAACTTTCCGTTACGCAGCAGCCTATGAATACGACCCACAGGGAACTGGAGACAAGCGCGGTTGGAACGGGACTTTGCTTTTCCCTTCACCTTGCCACCTTTACCGCGATCGGACATAATTCAAGGATTTGTTTATATAATACACAACTCGATAAAATGTCGCGAACACGTGAACGACAGTGCGCGCGCCGTTAGACTCTGGTTACAAATGCCACGAAACACCAGAAATACCGTTGTTTTATACTCGCGCCGTGTGGCTGAGTTAGCGGGAGCGGTAAACAGCAAACGAAACTGTATCACAAAACGCGCAAGCGCACGCACTGCACCATGCACACGGCGGGTTACGAGTTCGGTAGTGATATTTTAAGTTGTGTACATCTTTTATAGAAATTGTGTATCATTAATAAATGTAAAATCAATATTAACTAATGTGAAATTCAAATATATTGAATGATTTTTTCTTTTTTTTTATTTATTTAAGTTATAGCTATGAGTTTCAGTTAGTTAGTTAGTTAGTTACCTAACTAACTGACTAACTACTACCTGTAAGTAGTAGTAGTGGCGACATCTATGTTGTTAATATCGGATGTGTGTGTTGTGAAGTTTCTTTTTTTTTAACTAATGTTATACAGGCTGTTAGGGTAAACACCGTTAACCTTGAAATCAGTGGTTTGGTTTCAATTGCAGAACGTAAATTTAATGGGAAAAAACTATCTTTTTTTATTATTGTAAAAACCTGTACCAAACCAGCAGTACCAGAAGCTGCTAGTTGACCTTATGGAACGCATACTGAATATTGAGAAAAAATGTGATTAACATATAAATACGCCAAAAATACCTACCCTGTTGTTGGTTTTTTTTTCAGTATTGTTAAATCTAACTTTAATACTCATTTGGACTCTTCACGCAACTCAGGGTAAGTATCTTTGCCTGTCCTAGGTGTTAGTGAAAACTTTCCCGCGATCATACGAGCAAAACCTCCAGCGACATCACAGTCCTCGCTACGGTAAAGTTTCGGCGTGCCTAAGCGTACGTACAGGAAACATTGGAAACCTATAAGTGGCGACATCTATGTTGTTAATATCGGGTGTGTGTGTTTTGAAGTTTTTTTTTTTTTTCTTTAAACTAATGTTATGCAACCCGTTAGGGTAAACACCGTTAACCTTGAAACCAGTGGTTTGGTTTCAATTGCAGAACGTAAATTTAATCGGAAAAAAATTATTTTTTTTGTTATTATTGTAAAAACCTGTGCCAAACCAGCAGTACCAGCAGTTGACCTTAAGGAACGCATACTGAATTTCTTCGCGGCGAACTCAGAAGAGAGCACGAGGCGGGCTATTCGTTTCTCATCGTCTGCCGAGTTTAATGTAAGTGTGCTTAATTCGATCAGGGTAGATATTCAATTGGTGTGTAAATTAAACAAGTAATTTTTAATGAAACTGTACATAAAAATGTGATTAACATATAAACACGCCAAAAATACCTACCCAGTTGTTGTTTTTTTCTGTATTGTTAAATCTAACTTTAACACTCATTTGGACTCTTCACGCAACTCAGGGTAAGTATCTTTGCCTGTCCTAGTTATACAAGCTTTGTGGTAGTATAATTCAGTATTTACCACATAATATTACGTTTCTCAGTCCTTTTTTTTTCATTTGTTGTTACTAATAAGGTTCTAGTATTATCATAAAAGTGTGTGTGTGTGTGTGTGTGAGAGAGAGAGAGAGAGAGACTCACTGACTCGTGTTAGGTTCATTCTAACATTCAATAATAGTAGGTAATAATTGTGAAAATTATAGTTTTACTAGGTAGGTACGTTTTTGTTTGACGACAACAAACCGTTAAAGAAACTGTCTTTGTTATAAATTTGACGAATCATATTGTGGCCCTGAAAAGGGCCTTTTGTCTTGAATATGCTCGTATGAGCGGAGAGCATCGCGCAATCGACATAATACGATTTATTATTATATCGAAGTGCGCGTGCGCGGGGTCGCTCGCACGATGCACCAGGTTCGTTCGTAGAAGTCGCGGCACCACGTTTAAGCCGTCTTCTTGGGCTACTGCCGAAATGACAACTGCAGAACGACGCGGCACGGCGCAGGCTCGGCCTTGATGTTCGGCAGCACGCCACCTTGAGAGATCGTCACATCGGAGAGCAGCTTGTCCAACTCCTTGTCGTTGCGGATGCCCAATAGAAGATGACGCGGGGTGATCCTCTTCCTTTTGTTGTCTCTCGCGGCGTTGACGGCCACCTCGAGTACCTCAGCAGCCAGAAACTCCATCACAGCGGCAAGGTACACGGGAGCGCCGGCACCTATGCGCTCGGAGAACTTTCCGTTACGCAGCAGCCTATGAATACGACCCACAGGGAACTGGAGACAAGCGCGGTTGGAACGGGACTTTGCTTTTCCCTTCACCTTGCCACCTTTACCGCGATCGGACATAATTCAAGGATTTGTTTATATAATACACAACTCGATAAAATGTCGCGAACACGTGAACGACAGTGCGCGCGCCGTTAGACTCTGGTTACAAATGCCACGAAACTCCAGTAGTAATCGCGACGCCCCCGCAAGGGGGCGTGGCGGGCGACGCCTAGGGCTTTGGCCCCCTGGTCGCAGAGTCCGAAAATAATCGGTCCGCTACTGCGGACCCCTCGCCATGTTCGGCAACAATGGCCTGTGGGACTCTTGACGTGCGTGAGTTGCGCACGTCTGTGATTGATTGCAGTGTGTATTACTGTAGGCGCGTCACAGAACCCACTCACGGTCTGCTTTCTTCACGACACCTCGGCGGTCAGTCCCCGCCAGGTGGAACCCCCAGTTACCTGAGGGAAGCCCAGCGGAGGACGACCAGCGACAGAGGTGCCGACTCGACGCTCCTACAGTATAAGGGTGTAATTACCCCCCGCCCGTCCGGTTTCCAGCTATGTACGGTTACCTTTCGGGCTAAGGGGGTAGAATATGTATGTGTATGGGCGGCATTGTGTTGTAATGTAACACCGCCCAGTGTCTACGCGTACCGCTGCCCGCGCTGCCCGTACGCGTTTGTGTATAGCGTCTGTGGAGTAAGGGTGTCTGTTCGCCGCGCAACGTGCCTATATTAACTTAGCACACGCTACGCGACGAGTGTAACTATGTAAGTGTAGGAGTTCAGTGTGCAAGTGAGCCGCGTGTAGCCTGGATGCAGCTCACTTGGGAGTCCTGTCCGGTGCGATGGGGTCGTCGTCCGCTACCAGGTCGCGGGGGAAGGGTCTCGCGTCCGGAGGGCGCGCGTGCCAGGGCGCAAGGTGCTTGACATGCGGCCAAGCAGATGCGTCGGCACGCGCGAACATCCGCTTCGCGAGTTGCCGCACAAACTCATCCAGGCTCTCAATCCGGAGGTCCCGCTGGATGACATCGTTCCTCACGAAGCGAGGGGCGTCAACAATTGTCCGCAACGCAAGATGCTGTTGCGTGCGGAGCAGCCTTCGGCTCGACTCGCTCGTGAGGGCGAACCAAGCGGGAGCGGCGTACGTCAGTACTGGGCGTATGTACGTCTTGTACACGCCCAACTTGACGCGCGCCGGAATGTCGGATGAGAGCACTGGTTTGAGTACGGCGCGGGCGACCCTACCCTTTGCGACAACCGAGCGGACGTGTGACCCCATCGAGAGCCGACGATCTATCGTCACCCCCAGGTACTTCACCCGGGGGGACCACTCGACGTCGACTCCTTGTAGCTGCAGGGGTGGCGGGAGGGGCGCTGAGCCTGTGACCAACGCCTGCGTCTTACCCACGTTCACCGACAACCGCCACTTCGACAGCCAGTCGGGAAGGAGCTCCAGTGCGCGCTGCATTTTGACGGCCGCGTACTTCGCACTCAGCGACGAAGTAATGTACGCGGCGTCGTCCGCATACAGCGCGAGCATCACTTCCTGCGTCGTGGTGATGTCGTCGGTGTAAAGTGAGTAACACGCCGGCGACAGGCAGCTGCCCTGCGGCACACCCGCGTGCACCGGGTGGGCGCCGGAGAGCGCCCCTTCCACCGCCACTCGGAAAGTCCTGTGGGACAAGAAAGAGGAGACCACCTTAACAATGCGACGGGGCGCATCCGTTGTGGCCAGCTTGTGTAGCAGGCCCTCATGCCACACACGGTCGAAGGCCTTCTCCATGTCGAGGAATACTGCCACCGAGTACTCCTTCTTATTGAGCGCAGCTGTCAGGTGGTGCAGTACCCTCGACAGCTGGAGCGTCGTGCTGTGGTCCGCCCTAAACCCGAATTGCTCCGGACGTGGCGTGATGTACTTCTGGAGATGTCGCAGCAGGAGTGCTTCGAACACCTTGGAGACTGTCGGCAGCAGAGTGATTGGCCGATAGCTCTCAGGCTTCAGGATGTTCTTCCCCGCCTTGGGCAGCATGATGACGCGCCCTTCCTTCCACGAGGCCGGAAAAACCCCCGTACGCAGTATGGCAGTGAACAGGCGCGCGAGCGCTGCCACCGTACGGTAGGGCAGGCGGCGCAGCACTGCGTTCGTGATGCCATCGGCGCCGGGGGCCTTCCTTGGCTTCGTCCTAAGGATGGCGCGTCTGACTGCGCCAGGCGAGAAGAAAATGGGGTCCTCTTCAGGAGCTATCGGCGCTGCGAAGTAGTCTCCGAGGTGTTTCTCGACTGCTGCGACATGGTCGGTGTCGCTGGTCGGGTTCGGGCGGAACTGACGCTCCAGGTGTTCAGCGAAGACCTTCGCCCGGTCCTCCGCTACATATTTCAGCGCCCCGTCGCTGTCCTGCAGCGGTCGCACTGGGGCTGGGGTATGTGACAGCTGGCGGCACAGTCTGTGTACCGAAGGCCAGCTGTCTGCTGCTGCCTCTATACGTTCCTCCCAGCCCGCGACGTTGTGCGCCTGCAGCTCGGCCTTGACCTTCCCCGCAAGGCGGTTGAGCTCCTTCTTGAGCGTGGGACATCTCAGTTGCTGCCACTGCTTGCGAAGGCGCCTCTTCACGGCGATCATGGAGCGAATGTGCGCCGGCAGGGGCGGCAATAGCACTCTCCCCTGCGGCTGCGTGCTCGTCGCCGCTTCTAAGGCGCTCTGGATGCAAGCAGTGATGTCCCCCGCCGCCTGGTCCACGTCCGCGGGGTTGGCGATGGGCCGAGTCGGCGTGGTGGTCTCCATCTTGTCCGTGAACTTCTTCCAGTCCGTGAATCGACGTGGCGCTAGTGGCTTCAGTCGGGTCGGCACGCCTGAGATGACGACGAGCACCGGATGATGATCCGACTGGAGCTCGTCGTCGATCACTTGCTGTGTGATCTGGCAGTGTAGCCCTCGGTGGGCTACGATGTCCAGCACATCCGGCATGTAGCCCTCTTGATCCGGGTAATGTGTCGGCGTCTCCGGGCCGGACACCGTATAGCCGAAGGCTTCCGCGTCCTCGAAGAGCCGTCTCCCCTCTGCGTTCTGGTGCATGGAGTTCCACGCTGGGTGCTTACAATTGAAGTCGCCGGCGAGGAGGGTGCCCTTGCCGTTCTCTGGCGTCAGTAGCGCCCGCAGCTCCAGAAGATCAAGTCGAGCCGCGGGCGGTTTGTAGAAGGCGTATAAGTTGATGTCCTCGCCGGCGATGTGCACCTGGACACCCAGCGCGTAGCACGTCGCGTTCGGAGGCACGGGGAGTTCCTGGTGGACGACTCTTCGCTTCACAAGTACTGCCAGACCACGGTACCTCATGTGTGCCGACCTTTCGTCCTTCCTGTATACGTGATACCCCGGGACCCTGACCCTATCTTCGGGTCCGAGGAGGGTTTCACTGATGAGCGCCACGTCGATGTCCTGTTCCCCCAGGAGGTGTCGGAGGGGGGCGACCTTTCCCCTAAGGCCGCGGGCGTTCCAGTGTAACACCCTTAACGGCCTAGCCACGGTAGAGGAGCAGTAGTTTGGCCAGGCCGTCAAGGATGACGGTCTCCACATTCTGACCCTGCCTTATCGCCTTGATGAGCTCCATGAGCAGCTCAATGGCGCAGGTCGTGAACTCTCTGGTGGTCTCGGGCTTGGATTTCTTAGTGGGGGCGCCGGTAGCGCCGCGGTTGGCTAGAGCCTTCTGTACCAGCGCTTTACCGGCGCCGGTCTCCTTTGCGCCTCGAGCCACGACCTGTTTGCCCTCGGGGGCAGGGTCGGCGGCCTTAGGCGCGTCTTCCTGGGTGGCAGAGGGCGTAGGCTTCTTGCCTTTGCCCTTGCCCCCGCGCCCCTTCTTCCTCCGCTGCGACGACGAGGCTTGGGTGCGGTCGGTAGGCCCGTTGGCTGCCGCCATTAAGGTTGCGGCTTGAGCGTCTGCGTCTACGTCGACCGTTTGCGGCCTCTCAGTGGCCGCTTGTGGCCGGCGCGCGTGGTTCGAAATGGCGGCAGTCCCCGCTCGCCTGTTCTTCAGCTCGGCCTGGAACACGGGGCACTTTACGTTGCACGCGGGGTGCGGGCCACCACAGTTGGCGCATGTGGCCGGCTCCTCCCGCGGGCGTGGGCAGTCACGTGCCACGTGTTCCCCGCCGCATCGTACGCAGGCGAGCGGTCGGTGGCATTGGTGCGAACTGTGCCGGAATTTCTGGCACCGGTGGCACTGAGCGGGCCCACGTTTCCCGCGCCAAGCCTCTATCTTGACACCGCGCATGTTCATGAACACGGCGGTGTCAAAGATAGTCCGAACGTCCGGTGTCCTCTTTAGGATGGCGAAGAAGACACAGCCGGGTCTTCCTTGTGCGCCCTTTATGTGGCGCACGTACTCCGGCTCGTGTCCCATTGCCCGGAGTTCGTCGTCGATCTCCTGGGGGTCCGTGTCCGCTGGCAACCCCCTGATGGCGATCTTGAAGTTCTTCTCCGCTGGCAGCGAGTAGGCAAACCAGGACACGCCGCTCTCCTTTTCCAGGCTCGTGAGGTAGCGCTGGACCAGCCGGTACTCCTCCTCGGTGTCGGGGGTAAAGCGCACCCCCGTCCCGTAGGGGCGAGCATTTGGCGGCCGGCCCAGTCGCTCCCTGATCGCCCGGAAATGAGCGGCCCAGTTTGGCAGCCTCTCAACCACCAGCGGCGGGTATCGCGCCTTCTTCTTCTTCTTCTCAGCAGCAGCAGGGGGCGCAGCTGTGCCAGCGGACACGCTTGCGTCTTGATCCTCCGGTGTAGGCGAGCGCGGCGGCGTACGGCGTACCGCCTCGGCGAAGGTAGGTGAAGCGGGCGGCTCGCCCCTCCCCCGCGGCGCGCGGTCGCGCTGAGGCCGCGGCGGGTCGAGGCAGTAGCGCTTCGCATCCTCGCCGACGGCGGACTCGCCTGAGCTCCTGCGCCGCCGCTGCGGTCGGGCCCCGAGATCAAACTCGAAGCCGAACCCAAGCGGCGGCAACAGGGGTGAGGCCGGCGCTAGCCGGCTGGTTGTGGCCTCAGCTCGTCCCTCGATGGGCCGGCGTCCGGATCGCGGTGTCGTATCCCTCGATACGTCTCCGCGACCAGACCCGGCCGAGTCCCCCGACGCCAGCGACATGCTCGATCCTGCACGCGACGAGCATGCCGATAGCATCGCTGGGGAGTCGAAGGCCGAGGCCCTCGGAGGTGCCGGCGACTCAGGCGCCGGAGGCGCCATCTGCGCCGGTCTGCGGGTTGACCCCGCGCTAGCTGGCCGCTCGAGCCCCGCCATCGCCGCTCCCGCCAGCAAGCTGTGGGGGGCGGATGAGGCGGTGCGGGAAGCTGGCACAGCTTGGGGCACAGCTCGGTCGGCGGGCGGTGTATGCTGCGACTGGGGCGCAGCTGGGCGCGACTGGGGCGCGCGGGTGCGCGCGGGCGTCGCTGGTGTTCGCGCCGGCGGCGCGGTCTGCGCGGGCAACGCGGCGGCGCGCGCTGGCGCCGCGGCCCGCGCAGCGGGCGCAGCCGTGCGCGCGGGTGCGGGTACGCGGGCAGACGTCGGGGGCGCACGCGCTTGTTGCGAGCGCCCTTGGGTGGCGACCGGTCCCGGTGCCTGGATGGGCACCGGACGGAACGCGGCGGGGCGGACGGGCACCGCGTGCTGCCGGCTCGACGACGGCGTCGGCGCAACGCGCGCAGGCGCCGATGTCGTCGGTGGGCCGGCGGCAGCTGGCACAGCGCCAGGTCCCCCTCCTCTCCTCTTCTCTTCGCTCCGCCCGGCCGGCGGCGAAGCGGGCGCCGCACTGCCTATATCAGGCAGCGACAACGCCCGGTCCATCGCCGGACGGGGCTCCTCTTCTTGCCCGGACCCCCGGCCCAGAGAGCCGCGGGTGCCGGGCTTCGGCATGTTTGTGTGCGTAGTCCTCGCCGCGAACGCAGCGGCGGTGCTCCGCCGAGCAGCGCGGTGGCTTCCCCCTGTGCCTGCACCAGTTACTTCACAGCTGGTGCACACACAGGAGAAACAAGTCTTCAGGCGTTCCGCGCGGCGCAGTTAGTCGGCGTTTGCTTCCCTCTTCTTCCGGAGCACTTGCAGGCGACTTCACTACAGGACCGTAGGCCGATCCTGCCACGAAACACCAGAAATACCGTTGTTTTATACTCGCGCCGTGTGGCTGAGTTAGCGGGAGCGGTAAACAGCAAACGAAACTGTATCACAAAACGCGCAAGCGCACGCACTGCACCATGCACACGGCGGGTTACGAGTTCGGTAGTGATATTTTAAGTTGTGTACATCTTTTATAGAAATTGTGTATCATTAATAAATGTAAAATCAATATTAACTAATGTGAAATTCAAATATATTGAATGATTTTTTCTTTTTTTTTATTTATTTAAGTTATAGCTATGAGTTTCAGTTAGTTAGTTAGTTAGTTACCTAACTAACTGACTAACTACTACCTGTAAGTAGTAGTAGTGGCGACATCTATGTTGTTAATATCGGATGTGTGTGTTGTGAAGTTTCTTTTTTTTTAACTAATGTTATACAGGCTGTTAGGGTAAACACCGTTAACCTTGAAATCAGTGGTTTGGTTTCAATTGCAGAACGTAAATTTAATGGGAAAAAACTATCTTTTTTTATTATTGTAAAAACCTGTACCAAACCAGCAGTACCAGAAGCTGCTAGTTGACCTTATGGAACGCATACTGAATATTGAGAAAAAATGTGATTAACATATAAATACGCCAAAAATACCTACCCAGTTGTTGGTTTTTTTTTTTTTCAGTATTGTTAAATCTAACTTTAATACTCATTTGGACTCTTCACGCAACTCAGGGTAAGTATCTTTGCCTGTCCTAGGTGTTAGTGAAAACTTTCCCGCGATCATACGAGCAAAACCTCCAGCGACATCACAGTCCTCGCTACGGTAAAGTTTCGGCGTGCCTAAGCGTACGTACAGGAAACATTGGAAACCTATAAGTGGCGACATCTATGTTGTTAATATCGGGTGTGTGTGTTTTGAAGTTTTTTTTTTTTCTTTAAACTAATGTTATGCAACCCGTTAGGGTAAACACCGTTAACCTTGAAACCAGTGGTTTGGTTTCAATTGCAGAACGTAAATTTAATCGGAAAAAAATTATTTTTTTTGTTATTATTGTAAAAACCTGTGCCAAACCAGCAGTACCAGCAGTTGACCTTAAGGAACGCATACTGAATTTCTTCGCGGCGAACTCAGAAGAGAGCACGAGGCGGGCTATTCGTTTCTCATCGTCTGCCGAGTTTAATGTAAGTGTGCTTAATTCGATCAGGGTAGATATTCAATTGGTGTGTAAATTAAACAAGTAATTTTTAATGAAACTGTACATAAAAATGTGATTAACATATAAACACGCCAAAAATACCTACCCAGTTGTTGTTTTTTTCTGTATTGTTAAATCTAACTTTAACACTCATTTGGACTCTTCACGCAACTCAGGGTAAGTATCTTTGCCTGTCCTAGTTATACAAGCTTTGTGGTAGTATAATTCAGTATTTACCACATAATATTACGTTTCTCAGTCCTTTTTTTTTCATTTGTTGTTACTAATAAGGTTCTAGTATTATCATAAAAGTGTGTGTGTGTGTGTGTGTGAGAGAGAGAGAGAGAGAGACTCACTGACTCGTGTTAGGTTCATTCTAACATTCAATAATAGTAGGTAATAATTGTGAAAATTATAGTTTTACTAGGTAGGTACGTTTTTGTTTGACGACAACAAACCGTTAAAGAAACTGTCTTTGTTATAAATTTGACGAATCATATTGTGGCCCTGAAAAGGGCCTTTTGTCTTGAATATGCTCGTATGAGCGGAGAGCATCGCGCAATCGACATAATACGATTTATTATTATATCGAAGTGCGCGTGCGCGGGGTCGCTCGCACGATGCACCAGGTTCGTTCGTAGAAGTCGCGGCACCACGTTTAAGCCGTCTTCTTGGGCTACTGCCGAAATGACAACTGCAGAACGACGCGGCACGGCGCAGGCTCGGCCTTGATGTTCGGCAGCACGCCACCTTGAGAGATCGTCACATCGGAGAGCAGCTTGTCCAACTCCTTGTCGTTGCGGATGCCCAATAGAAGATGACGCGGGGTGATCCTCTTCCTTTTGTTGTCTCTCGCGGCGTTGACGGCCACCTCGAGTACCTCAGCAGCCAGAAACTCCATCACAGCGGCAAGGTACACGGGAGCGCCGGCACCTATGCGCTCGGAGAACTTTCCGTTACGCAGCAGCCTATGAATACGACCCACAGGGAACTGGAGACAAGCGCGGTTGGAACGGGACTTTGCTTTTCCCTTCACCTTGCCACCTTTACCGCGATCGGACATAATTCAAGGATTTGTTTATATAATACACAACTCGATAAAATGTCGCGAACACGTGAACGACAGTGCGCGCGCCGTTAGACTCTGGTTACAAATGCCACGAAACACCAGAAATACCGTTGTTTTATACTCGCGCCGTGTGGCTGAGTTAGCGGGAGCGGTAAACAGCAAACGAAACTGTATCACAAAACGCGCAAGCGCACGCACTGCACCATGCACACGGCGGGTTACGAGTTCGGTAGTGATATTTTAAGTTGTGTACATCTTTTATAGAAATTGTGTATCATTAATAAATGTAAAATCAATATTAACTAATGTGAAATTCAAATATATTGAATGATTTTTTCTTTTTTTTTATTTATTTAAGTTATAGCTATGAGTTTCAGTTAGTTAGTTAGTTAGTTACCTAACTAACTGACTAACTACTACCTGTAAGTAGTAGTAGTGGCGACATCTATGTTGTTAATATCGGATGTGTGTGTTGTGAAGTTTCTTTTATTTTAACTAATGTTATACAGGCTGTTAGGGTAAACACCGTTAACCTTGAAATCAGTGGTTTGGTTTCAATTGCAGAACGTAAATTTAATGGGAAAAAACTATCTTTTTTTATTATTGTAAAAACCTGTACCAAACCAGCAGTACCAGAAGCTGCTAGTTGACCTTATGGAACGCATACTGAATATTGAGAAAAAATGTGATTAACATATAAATACGCCAAAAATACCTACCCTGTTGTTGGTTTTTTTTTCAGTATTGTTAAATCTAACTTTAATACTCATTTGGACTCTTCACGCAACTCAGGGTAAGTATCTTTGCCTGTCCTAGGTGTTAGTGAAAACTTTCCCGCGATCATACGAGCAAAACCTCCAGCGACATCACAGTCCTCGCTACGGTAAAGTTTCGGCGTGCCTAAGCGTACGTACAGGAAACATTGGAAACCTATAAGTGGCGACATCTATGTTGTTAATATCGGGTGTGTGTGTTTTGAAGTTTTTTTTTTTTTTCTTTAAACTAATGTTATGCAACCCGTTAGGGTAAACACCGTTAACCTTGAAACCAGTGGTTTGGTTTCAATTGCAGAACGTAAATTTAATCGGAAAAAAATTATTTTTTTTGTTATTATTGTAAAAACCTGTGCCAAACCAGCAGTACCAGCAGTTGACCTTAAGGAACGCATACTGAATTTCTTCGCGGCGAACTCAGAAGAGAGCACGAGGCGGGCTATTCGTTTCTCATCGTCTGCCGAGTTTAATGTAAGTGTGCTTAATTCGATCAGGGTAGATATTCAATTGGTGTGTAAATTAAACAAGTAATTTTTAATGAAACTGTACATAAAAATGTGATTAACATATAAACACGCCAAAAATACCTACCCAGTTGTTGTTTTTTTCTGTATTGTTAAATCTAACTTTAACACTCATTTGGACTCTTCACGCAACTCAGGGTAAGTATCTTTGCCTGTCCTAGTTATACAAGCTTTGTGGTAGTATAATTCAGTATTTACCACATAATATTACGTTTCTCAGTCCTTTTTTTTTCATTTGTTGTTACTAATAAGGTTCTAGTATTATCATAAAAGTGTGTGTGTGTGTGTGTGTGAGAGAGAGAGAGAGAGAGACTCACTGACTCGTGTTAGGTTCATTCTAACATTCAATAATAGTAGGTAATAATTGTGAAAATTATAGTTTTACTAGGTAGGTACGTTTTTGTTTGACGACAACAAACCGTTAAAGAAACTGTCTTTGTTATAAATTTGACGAATCATATTGTGGCCCTGAAAAGGGCCTTTTGTCTTGAATATGCTCGTATGAGCGGAGAGCATCGCGCAATCGACATAATACGATTTATTATTATATCGAAGTGCGCGTGCGCGGGGTCGCTCGCACGATGCACCAGGTTCGTTCGTAGAAGTCGCGGCACCACGTTTAAGCCGTCTTCTTGGGCTACTGCCGAAATGACAACTGCAGAACGACGCGGCACGGCGCAGGCTCGGCCTTGATGTTCGGCAGCACGCCACCTTGAGAGATCGTCACATCGGAGAGCAGCTTGTCCAACTCCTTGTCGTTGCGGATGCCCAATAGAAGATGACGCGGGGTGATCCTCTTCCTTTTGTTGTCTCTCGCGGCGTTGACGGCCACCTCGAGTACCTCAGCAGCCAGAAACTCCATCACAGCGGCAAGGTACACGGGAGCGCCGGCACCTATGCGCTCGGAGAACTTTCCGTTACGCAGCAGCCTATGAATACGACCCACAGGGAACTGGAGACAAGCGCGGTTGGAACGGGACTTTGCTTTTCCCTTCACCTTGCCACCTTTACCGCGATCGGACATAATTCAAGGATTTGTTTATATAATACACAACTCGATAAAATGTCGCGAACACGTGAACGACAGTGCGCGCGCCGTTAGACTCTGGTTACAAATGCCACGAAACTCCAGTAGTAATCGCGACGCCCCCGCAAGGGGGCGTGGCGGGCGACGCCTAGGGCTTTGGCCCCCTGGTCGCAGAGTCCGAAAATAATCGGTCCGCTACTGCGGACCCCTCGCCATGTTCGGCAACAATGGCCTGTGGGACTCTTGACGTGCGTGAGTTGCGCACGTCTGTGATTGATTGCAGTGTGTATTACTGTAGGCGCGTCACAGAACCCACTCACGGTCTGCTTTCTTCACGACACCTCGGCGGTCAGTCCCCGCCAGGTGGAACCCCCAGTTACCTGAGGGAAGCCCAGCGGAGGACGACCAGCGACAGAGGTGCCGACTCGACGCTCCTACAGTATAAGGGTGTAATTACCCCCCGCCCGTCCGGTTTCCAGCTATGTACGGTTACCTTTCGGGCTAAGGGGGTAGAATATGTATGTGTATGGGCGGCATTGTGTTGTAATGTAACACCGCCCAGTGTCTACGCGTACCGCTGCCCGCGCTGCCCGTACGCGTTTGTGTATAGCGTCTGTGGAGTAAGGGTGTCTGTTCGCCGCGCAACGTGCCTATATTAACTTAGCACACGCTACGCGACGAGTGTAACTATGTAAGTGTAGGAGTTCAGTGTGCAAGTGAGCCGCGTGTAGCCTGGATGCAGCTCACTTGGGAGTCCTGTCCGGTGCGATGGGGTCGTCGTCCGCTACCAGGTCGCGGGGGAAGGGTCTCGCGTCCGGAGGGCGCGCGTGCCAGGGCGCAAGGTGCTTGACATGCGGCCAAGCAGATGCGTCGGCACGCGCGAACATCCGCTTCGCGAGTTGCCGCACAAACTCATCCAGGCTCTCAATCCGGAGGTCCCGCTGGATGACATCGTTCCTCACGAAGCGAGGGGCGTCAACAATTGTCCGCAACGCAAGATGCTGTTGCGTGCGGAGCAGCCTTCGGCTCGACTCGCTCGTGAGGGCGAACCAAGCGGGAGCGGCGTACGTCAGTACTGGGCGTATGTACGTCTTGTACACGCCCAACTTGACGCGCGCCGGAATGTCGGATGAGAGCACTGGTTTGAGTACGGCGCGGGCGACCCTACCCTTTGCGACAACCGAGCGGACGTGTGACCCCATCGAGAGCCGACGATCTATCGTCACCCCCAGGTACTTCACCCGGGGGGACCACTCGACGTCGACTCCTTGTAGCTGCAGGGGTGGCGGGAGGGGCGCTGAGCCTGTGACCAACGCCTGCGTCTTACCCACGTTCACCGACAACCGCCACTTCGACAGCCAGTCGGGAAGGAGCTCCAGTGCGCGCTGCATTTTGACGGCCGCGTACTTCGCACTCAGCGACGAAGTAATGTACGCGGCGTCGTCCGCATACAGCGCGAGCATCACTTCCTGCGTCGTGGGGATGTCGTCGGTGTAAAGTGAGTAACACGCCGGCGACAGGCAGCTGCCCTGCGGCACACCCGCGTGCACCGGGTGGGCGCCGGAGAGCGCCCCTTCCACCGCCACTCGGAAAGTCCTGTGGGACAAGAAAGAGGAGACCACCTTAACAATGCGACGGGGCGCATCCGTTGTGGCCAGCTTGTGTAGCAGGCCCTCATGCCACACACGGTCGAAGGCCTTCTCCATGTCGAGGAATACTGCCACCGAGTACTCCTTCTTATTGAGCGCAGCTGTCAGGTGGTGCAGTACCCTCGACAGCTGGAGCGTCGTGCTGTGGTCCGCCCTAAACCCGAATTGCTCCGGACGTGGCGTGATGTACTTCTGGAGATGTCGCAGCAGGAGTGCTTCGAACACCTTGGAGACTGTCGGCAGCAGAGTGATTGGCCGATAGCTCTCAGGCTTCAGGATGTTCTTCCCCGCCTTGGGCAGCATGATGACGCGCCCTTCCTTCCACGAGGCCGGAAAAACCCCCGTACGCAGTATGGCAGTGAACAGGCGCGCGAGCGCTGCCACCGTACGGTAGGGCAGGCGGCGCAGCACTGCGTTCGTGATGCCATCGGCGCCGGGGGCCTTCCTTGGCTTCGTCCTAAGGATGGCGCGTCTGACTGCGCCAGGCGAGAAGAAAATGGGGTCCTCTTCAGGAGCTATCGGCGCTGCGAAGTAGTCTCCGAGGTGTTTCTCGACTGCTGCGACATGGTCGGTGTCGCTGGTCGGGTTCGGGCGGAACTGACGCTCCAGGTGTTCAGCGAAGACCTTCGCCCGGTCCTCCGCTACATATTTCAGCGCCCCGTCGCTGTCCTGCAGCGGTCGCACTGGGGCTGGGGTATGTGACAGCTGGCGGCACAGTCTGTGTACCGAAGGCCAGCTGTCTGCTGCTGCCTCTATACGTTCCTCCCAGCCCGCGACGTTGTGCGCCTGCAGCTCGGCCTTGACCTTCCCCGCAAGGCGGTTGAGCTCCTTCTTGAGCGTGGGACATCTCAGTTGCTGCCACTGCTTGCGAAGGCGCCTCTTCACGGCGATCATGGAGCGAATGTGCGCCGGCAGGGGCGGCAATAGCACTCTCCCCTGCGGCTGCGTGCTCGTCGCCGCTTCTAAGGCGCTCTGGATGCAAGCAGTGATGTCCCCCGCCGCCTGGTCCACGTCCGCGGGGTTGGCGATGGGCCGAGTCGGCGTGGTGGTCTCCATCTTGTCCGTGAACTTCTTCCAGTCCGTGAATCGACGTGGCGCTAGTGGCTTCAGTCGGGTCGGCACGCCTGAGATGACGACGAGCACCGGATGATGATCCGACTGGAGCTCGTCGTCGATCACTTGCTGTGTGATCTGGCAGTGTAGCCCTCGGTGGGCTACGATGTCCAGCACATCCGGCATGTAGCCCTCTTGATCCGGGTAATGTGTCGGCGTCTCCGGGCCGGACACCGTATAGCCGAAGGCTTCCGCGTCCTCGAAGAGCCGTCTCCCCTCTGCGTTCTGGTGCATGGAGTTCCACGCTGGGTGCTTACAATTGAAGTCGCCGGCGAGGAGGGTGCCCTTGCCGTTCTCTGGCGTCAGTAGCGCCCGCAGCTCCAGAAGATCAAGTCGAGCCGCGGGCGGTTTGTAGAAGGCGTATAAGTTGATGTCCTCGCCGGCGATGTGCACCTGGACACCCAGCGCGTAGCACGTCGCGTTCGGAGGCACGGGGAGTTCCTGGTGGACGACTCTTCGCTTCACAAGTACTGCCAGACCACGGTACCTCATGTGTGCCGACCTTTCGTCCTTCCTGTATACGTGATACCCCGGGACCCTGACCCTATCTTCGGGTCCGAGGAGGGTTTCACTGATGAGCGCCACGTCGATGTCCTGTTCCCCCAGGAGGTGTCGGAGGGGGGCGACCTTTCCCCTAAGGCCGCGGGCGTTCCAGTGTAACACCCTTAACGGCCTAGCCACGGTAGAGGAGCAGTAGTTTGGCCAGGCCGTCAAGGATGACGGTCTCCACATTCTGACCCTGCCTTATCGCCTTGATGAGCTCCATGAGCAGCTCAATGGCGCAGGTCGTGAACTCTCTGGTGGTCTCGGGCTTGGATTTCTTAGTGGGGGCGCCGGTAGCGCCGCGGTTGGCTAGAGCCTTCTGTACCAGCGCTTTACCGGCGCCGGTCTCCTTTGCGCCTCGAGCCACGACCTGTTTGCCCTCGGGGGCAGGGTCGGCGGCCTTAGGCGCGTCTTCCTGGGTGGCAGAGGGCGTAGGCTTCTTGCCTTTGCCCTTGCCCCCGCGCCCCTTCTTCCTCCGCTGCGACGACGAGGCTTGGGTGCGGTCGGTAGGCCCGTTGGCTGCCGCCATTAAGGTTGCGGCTTGAGCGTCTGCGTCTACGTCGACCGTTTGCGGCCTCTCAGTGGCCGCTTGTGGCCGGCGCGCGTGGTTCGAAATGGCGGCAGTCCCCGCTCGCCTGTTCTTCAGCTCGGCCTGGAACACGGGGCACTTTACGTTGCACGCGGGGTGCGGGCCACCACAGTTGGCGCATGTGGCCGGCTCCTCCCGCGGGCGTGGGCAGTCACGTGCCACGTGTTCCCCGCCGCATCGTACGCAGGCGAGCGGTCGGTGGCATTGGTGCGAACTGTGCCGGAATTTCTGGCACCGGTGGCACTGAGCGGGCCCACGTTTCCCGCGCCAAGCCTCTATCTTGACACCGCGCATGTTCATGAACACGGCGGTGTCAAAGATAGTCCGAACGTCCGGTGTCCTCTTTAGGATGGCGAAGAAGACACAGCCGGGTCTTCCTTGTGCGCCCTTTATGTGGCGCACGTACTCCGGCTCGTGTCCCATTGCCCGGAGTTCGTCGTCGATCTCCTGGGGGTCCGTGTCCGCTGGCAACCCCCTGATGGCGATCTTGAAGTTCTTCTCCGCTGGCAGCGAGTAGGCAAACCAGGACACGCCGCTCTCCTTTTCCAGGCTCGTGAGGTAGCGCTGGACCAGCCGGTACTCCTCCTCGGTGTCGGGGGTAAAGCGCACCCCCGTCCCGTAGGGGCGAGCATTTGGCGGCCGGCCCAGTCGCTCCCTGATCGCCCGGAAATGAGCGGCCCAGTTTGGCAGCCTCTCAACCACCAGCGGCGGGTATCGCGCCTTCTTCTTCTTCTTCTCAGCAGCAGCAGGGGGCGCAGCTGTGCCAGCGGACACGCTTGCGTCTTGATCCTCCGGTGTAGGCGAGCGCGGCGGCGTACGGCGTACCGCCTCGGCGAAGGTAGGTGAAGCGGGCGGCTCGCCCCTCCCCCGCGGCGCGCGGTCGCGCTGAGGCCGCGGCGGGTCGAGGCAGTAGCGCTTCGCATCCTCGCCGACGGCGGACTCGCCTGAGCTCCTGCGCCGCCGCTGCGGTCGGGCCCCGAGATCAAACTCGAAGCCGAACCCAAGCGGCGGCAACAGGGGTGAGGCCGGCGCTAGCCGGCTGGTTGTGGCCTCAGCTCGTCCCTCGATGGGCCGGCGTCCGGATCGCGGTGTCGTATCCCTCGATACGTCTCCGCGACCAGACCCGGCCGAGTCCCCCGACGCCAGCGACATGCTCGATCCTGCACGCGACGAGCATGCCGATAGCATCGCTGGGGAGTCGAAGGCCGAGGCCCTCGGAGGTGCCGGCGACTCAGGCGCCGGAGGCGCCATCTGCGCCGGTCTGCGGGTTGACCCCGCGCTAGCTGGCCGCTCGAGCCCCGCCATCGCCGCTCCCGCCAGCAAGCTGTGGGGGGCGGATGAGGCGGTGCGGGAAGCTGGCACAGCTTGGGGCACAGCTCGGTCGGCGGGCGGTGTATGCTGCGACTGGGGCGCAGCTGGGCGCGACTGGGGCGCGCGGGTGCGCGCGGGCGTCGCTGGTGTTCGCGCCGGCGGCGCGGTCTGCGCGGGCAACGCGGCGGCGCGCGCTGGCGCCGCGGCCCGCGCAGCGGGCGCAGCCGTGCGCGCGGGTGCGGGTACGCGGGCAGACGTCGGGGGCGCACGCGCTTGTTGCGAGCGCCCTTGGGTGGCGACCGGTCCCGGTGCCTGGATGGGCACCGGACGGAACGCGGCGGGGCGGACGGGCACCGCGTGCTGCCGGCTCGACGACGGCGTCGGCGCAACGCGCGCAGGCGCCGATGTCGTCGGTGGGCCGGCGGCAGCTGGCACAGCGCCAGGTCCCCCTCCTCTCCTCTTCTCTTCGCTCCGCCCGGCCGGCGGCGAAGCGGGCGCCGCACTGCCTATATCAGGCAGCGACAACGCCCGGTCCATCGCCGGACGGGGCTCCTCTTCTTGCCCGGACCCCCGGCCCAGAGAGCCGCGGGTGCCGGGCTTCGGCATGTTTGTGTGCGTAGTCCTCGCCGCGAACGCAGCGGCGGTGCTCCGCCGAGCAGCGCGGTGGCTTCCCCCTGTGCCTGCACCAGTTACTTCACAGCTGGTGCACACACAGGAGAAACAAGTCTTCAGGCGTTCCGCGCGGCGCAGTTAGTCGGCGTTTGCTTCCCTCTTCTTCCGGAGCACTTGCAGGCGACTTCACTACAGGACCGTAGGCCGATCCTGCCACGAAACACCAGAAATACCGTTGTTTTATACTCGCGCCGTGTGGCTGAGTTAGCGGGAGCGGTAAACAGCAAACGAAACTGTATCACAAAACGCGCAAGCGCACGCACTGCACCATGCACACGGCGGGTTACGAGTTCGGTAGTGATATTTTAAGTTGTGTACATCTTTTATAGAAATTGTGTATCATTAATAAATGTAAAATCAATATTAACTAATGTGAAATTCAAATATATTGAATGATTTTTTCTTTTTTTTATTTATTTAAGTTATAGCTATGAGTTTCAGTTAGTTAGTTAGTTAGTTACCTAACTAACTGACTAACTACTACCTGTAAGTAGTAGTAGTGGCGACATCTATGTTGTTAATATCGGATGTGTGTGTTGTGAAGTTTCTTTTTTTTTAACTAATGTTATACAGGCTGTTAGGGTAAACACCGTTAACCTTGAAATCAGTGGTTTGGTTTCAATTGCAGAACGTAAATTTAATGGGAAAAAACTATCTTTTTTTATTATTGTAAAAACCTGTACCAAACCAGCAGTACCAGAAGCTGCTAGTTGACCTTATGGAACGCATACTGAATATTGAGAAAAAATGTGATTAACATATAAATACGCCAAAAATACCTACCCAGTTGTTGGTTTTTTTTTTTTTCAGTATTGTTAAATCTAACTTTAATACTCATTTGGACTCTTCACGCAACTCAGGGTAAGTATCTTTGCCTGTCCTAGGTGTTAGTGAAAACTTTCCCGCGATCATACGAGCAAAACCTCCAGCGACATCACAGTCCTCGCTACGGTAAAGTTTCGGCGTGCCTAAGCGTACGTACAGGAAACATTGGAAACCTATAAGTGGCGACATCTATGTTGTTAATATCGGGTGTGTGTGTTTTGAAGTTTTTTTTTTTTTCTTTAAACTAATGTTATGCAACCCGTTAGGGTAAACACCGTTAACCTTGAAACCAGTGGTTTGGTTTCAATTGCAGAACGTAAATTTAATCGGAAAAAAATTATTTTTTTTGTTATTATTGTAAAAACCTGTGCCAAACCAGCAGTACCAGCAGTTGACCTTAAGGAACGCATACTGAATTTCTTCGCGGCGAACTCAGAAGAGAGCACGAGGCGGGCTATTCGTTTCTCATCGTCTGCCGAGTTTAATGTAAGTGTGCTTAATTCGATCAGGGTAGATATTCAATTGGTGTGTAAATTAAACAAGTAATTTTTAATGAAACTGTACATAAAAATGTGATTAACATATAAACACGCCAAAAATACCTACCCAGTTGTTGTTTTTTTCTGTATTGTTAAATCTAACTTTAACACTCATTTGGACTCTTCACGCAACTCAGGGTAAGTATCTTTGCCTGTCCTAGTTATACAAGCTTTGTGGTAGTATAATTCAGTATTTACCACATAATATTACGTTTCTCAGTCCTTTTTTTTTCATTTGTTGTTACTAATAAGGTTCTAGTATTATCATAAAAGTGTGTGTGTGTGTGTGTGTGAGAGAGAGAGAGAGAGAGACTCACTGACTCGTGTTAGGTTCATTCTAACATTCAATAATAGTAGGTAATAATTGTGAAAATTATAGTTTTACTAGGTAGGTACGTTTTTGTTTGACGACAACAAACCGTTAAAGAAACTGTCTTTGTTATAAATTTGACGAATCATATTGTGGCCCTGAAAAGGGCCTTTTGTCTTGAATATGCTCGTATGAGCGGAGAGCATCGCGCAATCGACATAATACGATTTATTATTATATCGAAGTGCGCGTGCGCGGGGTCGCTCGCACGATGCACCAGGTTCGTTCGTAGAAGTCGCGGCACCACGTTTAAGCCGTCTTCTTGGGCTACTGCCGAAATGACAACTGCAGAACGACGCGGCACGGCGCAGGCTCGGCCTTGATGTTCGGCAGCACGCCACCTTGAGAGATCGTCACATCGGAGAGCAGCTTGTCCAACTCCTTGTCGTTGCGGATGCCCAATAGAAGATGACGCGGGGTGATCCTCTTCCTTTTGTTGTCTCTCGCGGCGTTGACGGCCACCTCGAGTACCTCAGCAGCCAGAAACTCCATCACAGCGGCAAGGTACACGGGAGCGCCGGCACCTATGCGCTCGGAGAACTTTCCGTTACGCAGCAGCCTATGAATACGACCCACAGGGAACTGGAGACAAGCGCGGTTGGAACGGGACTTTGCTTTTCCCTTCACCTTGCCACCTTTACCGCGATCGGACATAATTCAAGGATTTGTTTATATAATACACAACTCGATAAAATGTCGCGAACACGTGAACGACAGTGCGCGCGCCGTTAGACTCTGGTTACAAATGCCACGAAACACCAGAAATACCGTTGTTTTATACTCGCGCCGTGTGGCTGAGTTAGCGGGAGCGGTAAACAGCAAACGAAACTGTATCACAAAACGCGCAAGCGCACGCACTGCACCATGCACACGGCGGGTTACGAGTTCGGTAGTGATATTTTAAGTTGTGTACATCTTTTATAGAAATTGTGTATCATTAATAAATGTAAAATCAATATTAACTAATGTGAAATTCAAATATATTGAATGATTTTTTCTTTTTTTTTATTTATTTAAGTTATAGCTATGAGTTTCAGTTAGTTAGTTAGTTAGTTACCTAACTAACTGACTAACTACTACCTGTAAGTAGTAGTAGTGGCGACATCTATGTTGTTAATATCGGATGTGTGTGTTGTGAAGTTTCTTTTTTTTTAACTAATGTTATACAGGCTGTTAGGGTAAACACCGTTAACCTTGAAATCAGTGGTTTGGTTTCAATTGCAGAACGTAAATTTAATGGGAAAAAACTATCTTTTTTTATTATTGTAAAAACCTGTACCAAACCAGCAGTACCAGAAGCTGCTAGTTGACCTTATGGAACGCATACTGAATATTGAGAAAAAATGTGATTAACATATAAATACGCCAAAAATACCTACCCAGTTGTTGGTTTTTTTTTTTTCAGTATTGTTAAATCTAACTTTAATACTCATTTGGACTCTTCACGCAACTCAGGGTAAGTATCTTTGCCTGTCCTAGGTGTTAGTGAAAACTTTCCCGCGATCATACGAGCAAAACCTCCAGCGACATCACAGTCCTCGCTACGGTAAAGTTTCGGCGTGCCTAAGCGTACGTACAGGAAACATTGGAAACCTATAAGTGGCGACATCTATGTTGTTAATATCGGGTGTGTGTGTTTTGAAGTTTTTTTTTTTTTCTTTAAACTAATGTTATGCAACCCGTTAGGGTAAACACCGTTAACCTTGAAACCAGTGGTTTGGTTTCAATTGCAGAACGTAAATTTAATCGGAAAAAAATTATTTTTTTTGTTATTATTGTAAAAACCTGTGCCAAACCAGCAGTACCAGCAGTTGACCTTAAGGAACGCATACTGAATTTCTTCGCGGCGAACTCAGAAGAGAGCACGAGGCGGGCTATTCGTTTCTCATCGTCTGCCGAGTTTAATGTAAGTGTGCTTAATTCGATCAGGGTAGATATTCAATTGGTGTGTAAATTAAACAAGTAATTTTTAATGAAACTGTACATAAAAATGTGATTAACATATAAACACGCCAAAAATACCTACCCAGTTGTTGTTTTTTTCTGTATTGTTAAATCTAACTTTAACACTCATTTGGACTCTTCACGCAACTCAGGGTAAGTATCTTTGCCTGTCCTAGTTATACAAGCTTTGTGGTAGTATAATTCAGTATTTACCACATAATATTACGTTTCTCAGTCCTTTTTTTTTTCATTTGTTGTTACTAATAAGGTTCTAGTATTATCATAAAAGTGTGTGTGTGTGTGTGTGTGTGAGAGAGAGAGAGAGAGACTCACTGACTCGTGTTAGGTTCATTCTAACATTCAATAATAGTAGGTAATAATTGTGAAAATTATAGTTTTACTAGGTAGGTACGTTTTTGTTTGACGACAACAAACCGTTAAAGAAACTGTCTTTGTTATAAATTTGACGAATCATATTGTGGCCCTGAAAAGGGCCTTTTGTCTTGAATATGCTCGTATGAGCGGAGAGCATCGCGCAATCGACATAATACGATTTATTATTATATCGAAGTGCGCGTGCGCGGGGTCGCTCGCACGATGCACCAGGTTCGTTCGTAGAAGTCGCGGCACCACGTTTAAGCCGTCTTCTTGGGCTACTGCCGAAATGACAACTGCAGAACGACGCGGCACGGCGCAGGCTCGGCCTTGATGTTCGGCAGCACGCCACCTTGAGAGATCGTCACATCGGAGAGCAGCTTGTCCAACTCCTTGTCGTTGCGGATGCCCAATAGAAGATGACGCGGGGTGATCCTCTTCCTTTTGTTGTCTCTCGCGGCGTTGACGGCCACCTCGAGTACCTCAGCAGCCAGAAACTCCATCACAGCGGCAAGGTACACGGGAGCGCCGGCACCTATGCGCTCGGAGAACTTTCCGTTACGCAGCAGCCTATGAATACGACCCACAGGGAACTGGAGACAAGCGCGGTTGGAACGGGACTTTGCTTTTCCCTTCACCTTGCCACCTTTACCGCGATCGGACATAATTCAAGGATTTGTTTATATAATACACAACTCGATAAAATGTCGCGAACACGTGAACGACAGTGCGCGCGCCGTTAGACTCTGGTTACAAATGCCACGAAACACCAGAAATACCGTTGTTTTATACTCGCGCCGTGTGGCTGAGTTAGCGGGAGCGGTAAACAGCAAACGAAACTGTATCACAAAACGCGCAAGCGCACGCACTGCACCATGCACACGGCGGGTTACGAGTTCGGTAGTGATATTTTAAGTTGTGTACATCTTTTATAGAAATTGTGTATCATTAATAAATGTAAAATCAATATTAACTAATGTGAAATTCAAATATATTGAATGATTTTTTCTTTTTTTTTATTTATTTAAGTTATAGCTATGAGTTTCAGTTAGTTAGTTAGTTAGTTACCTAACTAACTGACTAACTACTACCTGTAAGTAGTAGTAGTGGCGACATCTATGTTGTTAATATCGGATGTGTGTGTTGTGAAGTTTCTTTTTTTTTAACTAATGTTATACAGGCTGTTAGGGTAAACACCGTTAACCTTGAAATCAGTGGTTTGGTTTCAATTGCAGAACGTAAATTTAATGGGAAAAAACTATCTTTTTTTATTATTGTAAAAACCTGTACCAAACCAGCAGTACCAGAAGCTGCTAGTTGACCTTATGGAACGCATACTGAATATTGAGAAAAAATGTGATTAACATATAAATACGCCAAAAATACCTACCCTGTTGTTGGTTTTTTTTTCAGTATTGTTAAATCTAACTTTAATACTCATTTGGACTCTTCACGCAACTCAGGGTAAGTATCTTTGCCTGTCCTAGGTGTTAGTGAAAACTTTCCCGCGATCATACGAGCAAAACCTCCAGCGACATCACAGTCCTCGCTACGGTAAAGTTTCGGCGTGCCTAAGCGTACGTACAGGAAACATTGGAAACCTATAAGTGGCGACATCTATGTTGTTAATATCGGGTGTGTGTGTTTTGAAGTTTTTTTTTTTTTTTAACTAATGTTATGCAACCCGTTAGGGTAAACACCGTTAACCTTGAAACCAGTGGTTTGGTTTCAATTGCAGAACGTAAATTTAATCGGAAAAAAATTATTTTTTTTGTTATTATTGTAAAAACCTGTGCCAAACCAGCAGTACCAGCAGTTGACCTTAAGGAACGCATACTGAATTTCTTCGCGGCGAACTCAGAAGAGAGCACGAGGCGGGCTATTCGTTTCTCATCGTCTGCCGAGTTTAATGTAAGTGTGCTTAATTCGATCAGGGTAGATATTCAATTGGTGTGTAAATTAAACAAGTAATTTTTAATGAAACTGTACATAAAAATGTGATTAACATATAAACACGCCAAAAATACCTACCCAGTTGTTGTTTTTTTCTGTATTGTTAAATCTAACTTTAACACTCATTTGGACTCTTCACGCAACTCAGGGTAAGTATCTTTGCCTGTCCTAGTTATACAAGCTTTGTGGTAGTATAATTCAGTATTTACCACATAATATTACGTTTCTCAGTCCTTTTTTTTTCATTTGTTGTTACTAATAAGGTTCTAGTATTATCATAAAAGTGTGTGTGTGTGTGTGTGTGTGTGAGAGAGAGAGAGAGAGAGACTCACTGACTCGTGTTAGGTTCATTCTAACATTCAATAATAGTAGGTAATAATTGTGAAAATTATAGTTTTACTAGGTAGGTACGTTTTTGTTTGACGACAACAAACCGTTAAAGAAACTGTCTTTGTTATAAATTTGACGAATCATATTGTGGCCCTGAAAAGGGCCTTTTGTCTTGAATATGCTCGTATGAGCGGAGAGCATCGCGCAATCGACATAATACGATTTATTATTATATCGAAGTGCGCGTGCGCGGGGTCGCTCGCACGATGCACCAGGTTCGTTCGTAGAAGTCGCGGCACCACGTTTAAGCCGTCTTCTTGGGCTACTGCCGAAATGACAACTGCAGAACGACGCGGCACGGCGCGGGCTCGGCCTTGATGTTCGGCAGCACGCCACCTTGAGAGATCGTCACATCGGAGAGCAGCTTGTCCAACTCCTTGTCGTTGCGGATGCCCAATAGAAGATGACGCGGGGTGATCCTCTTCCTTTTGTTGTCTCTCGCGGCGTTGACGGCCACCTCGAGTACCTCAGCAGCCAGAAACTCCATCACAGCGGCAAGGTACACGGGAGCGCCGGCACCTATGCGCTCGGAGAACTTTCCGTTACGCAGCAGCCTATGAATACGACCCACAGGGAACTGGAGACAAGCGCGGTTGGAACGGGACTTTGCTTTTCCCTTCACCTTGCCACCTTTACCGCGATCGGACATAATTCAAGGATTTGTTTATATAATACACAACTCGATAAAATGACGCGAACACGTGAACGACAGTGCGCGCGCCGTTAGACTCTGGTTACAAATGCCACGAAACACCAGAAATACCGTTGTTTTATACTCGCGCCGTGTGGCTGAGTTAGCGGGAGCGGTAAACAGCAAACGAAACTGTATCACAAAACGCGCAAGCGCACGCACTGCACCATGCACACGGCGGGTTACGAGTTCGGTAGTGATATTTTAAGTTGTGTACATCTTTTATAGAAATTGTGTATCATTAATAAATGTAAAATCAATATTAACTAATGTGAAATTCAAATATATTGAATGATTTTTTTCTTTTTTTTTATTTATTTAAGTTATAGCTATGAGTTTCAGTTAGTTAGTTAGTTAGTTACCTAACTAACTGACTAACTACTACCTGTAAGTAGTAGTAGTGGCGACATCTATGTTGTTAATATCGGATGTGTGTGTTGTGAAGTTTCTTTTTTTTAACTAATGTTATACAGGCTGTTAGGGTAAACACCGTTAACCTTGAAATCAGTGGTTTGGTTTCAATTGCAGAACGTAAATTTAATGGGAAAAAACTATCTTTTTTTATTATTGTAAAAACCTGTACCAAACCAGCAGTACCAGAAGCTGCTAGTTGACCTTATGGAACGCATACTGAATATTTAGAAAAAATGTGATTAACATATAAATACGCCAAAAATACCTACCCTGTTGTTGGTTTTTTTTCAGTATTGTTAAATCTAACTTTAATACTCATTTGGACTCTTCACGCAACTCAGGGTAAGTATCTTTGCCTGTCCTAGGTGTTAGTGAAAACTTTCCCGCGATCATACGAGCAAAACCTCCAGCGACATCACAGTCCTCGCTACGGTAAAGTTTCGGCGTGCCTAAGCGTACGTACAGGAAACATTGGAAACCTATAAGTGGCGACATCTATGTTGTTAATATCGGGTGTGTGTGTTTTGAAGTTTTTTTTTTTTTTTTTTTAACTAATGTTATGCAACCCGTTAGGGTAAACACCGTTAACCTTGAAACCAGTGGTTTGGTTTCAATTGCAGAACGTAAATTTAATCGGAAAAAAATTATTTTTTTTGTTATTATTGTAAAAACCTGTGCCAAACCAGCAGTACCAGCAGTTGACCTTAAGGAACGCATACTGAATTTCTTCGCGGCGAACTCAGAAGAGAGCACGAGGCGGGCTATTCGTTTCTCATCGTCTGCCGAGTTTAATGTAAGTGTGCTTAATTCGATCAGGGTAGATATTCAATTGGTGTGTAAATTAAACAAGTAATTTTTAATGAAACTGTACATAAAAATGTGATTAACATATAAACACGCCAAAAATACCTACCCAGTTGTTGTTTTTTTCTGTATTGTTAAATCTAACTTTAACACTCATTTGGACTCTTCACGCAACTCAGGGTAAGTATCTTTGCCTGTCCTAGTTATACAAGCTTTGTGGTAGTATAATTCAGTATTTACCACATAATATTACGTTTCTCAGTCCTTTTTTTTTCATTTGTTGTTACTAATAAGGTTCTAGTATTATCATAAAAGTGTGTGTGTGTGTGTGTGTGTGAGAGAGAGAGAGAGAGAGAGACTCACTGACTCGTGTTAGGTTCATTCTAACATTCAATAATAGTAGGTAATAATTGTGAAAATTATAGTTTTACTAGGTAGGTACGTTTTTGTTTGACGACAACAAACCGTTAAAGAAACTTTTTTTTTTTTTTTTTTTTTTTATAATTATAAACCAGCGCTTGACCGCAATCCCGCCTGATGGTAAGCAGTGATGCGATCGTTGATGGTAAAGCGCGCTAGTTTATTAAGAGCCTATTCACTCTAGCCTTGAAGACACTCAAATTGTAATGTGACGGAAACACCGACGCCGGCAAATTGTTCCAGTCCCTCGATGTACGCGGTATAAAGGAGGAAGCAAAACGCTTCGTCCGGATCGCAGTGGTGTCAACAACGTAAGGGTGGAAACTCGCCGTACGACGGGTCGTCAGATGATGGAACGGAGATGGGGGAATTAAATCATGCAATTCCCTTGCACACTCACCAGAATGCATCCTATAGAAGACCGAAAGGCTGGCTACTGTCTTTGTTATAAATTTGACGAATCATATTGTGGCCCTGAAAAGGGCCTTTTGTCTTGAATATGCTCGTATGAGCGGAGAGCATCGCGCAATCGACATAATACGATTTATTATTATATCGAAGTGCGCGTGCGCGGGGTCGCTCGCACGATGCACCAGGTTCGTTCGTAGAAGTCGCGGCACCACGTTTAAGCCGTCTTCTTGGGCTACTGCCGAAATGACAACTGCAGAACGACGCGGCACGGCGCGGGCTCGGCCTTGATGTTCGGCAGCACGCCACCTTGAGAGATCGTCACATCGGAGAGCAGCTTGTCCAACTCCTTGTCGTTGCGGATGCCCAATAGAAGATGACGCGGGGTGATCCTCTTCCTTTTGTTGTCTCTCGCGGCGTTGACGGCCACCTCGAGTACCTCAGCAGCCAGAAACTCCATCACAGCGGCAAGGTACACGGGAGCGCCGGCACCTATGCGCTCGGAGAACTTTCCGTTACGCAGCAGCCTATGAATACGACCCACAGGGAACTGGAGACAAGCGCGGTTGGAACGGGACTTTGCTTTTCCCTTCACCTTGCCACCTTTACCGCGATCGGACATAATTCAAGGATTTGTTTATATAATACACAACTCGATAAAATGACGCGAACACGTGAACGACAGTGCGCGCGCCGTTAGACTCTGGTTACAAATGCCACGAAACACCAGAAATACCGTTGTTTTATACTCGCGCCGTGTGGCTGAGTTAGCGGGAGCGGTAAACAGCAAACGAAACTGTATCACAAAACGCGCAAGCGCACGCACTGCACCATGTACACGGCGGGTTACGAGTTCTGTAGTGATATTTTAAGTTGTGTACATCTTTTATAGAAATTGTGTATCATTAATAAATGTAAAATCAATATTAACTAATGTGAAATTCAAATATATTGAATGATTTTTTTCTTTTTTTTTATTTATTTAAGTTATAGCTATGAGTTTCAGTTAGTTAGTTAGTTAGTTACCTAACTAACTGACTAACTACTACCTGTAAGTAGTAGTAGTGGCGACATCTATGTTGTTAATATCGGATGTGTGTGTTGTGAAGTTTCTTTTTTTTTAACTAATGTTATACAGGCTGTTAGGGTAAACACCGTTAACCTTGAAATCAGTGGTTTGGTTTCAATTGCAGAACGTAAATTTAATGGGAAAAAACTATCTTTTTTTATTATTGTAAAAACCTGTACCAAACCAGCAGTACCAGAAGCTGCTAGTTGACCTTATGGAACGCATACTGAATATTGAGAAAAAATGTGATTAACATATAAATACGCCAAAAATACCTACCCAGTTGTTGGTTTTTTTTTTCAGTATTGTTAAATCTAACTTTAATACTCATTTGGACTCTTCACGCAACTCAGGGTAAGTATCTTTGCCTGTCCTAGGTGTTAGTGAAAACTTTCCCGCGATCATACGAGCAAAACCTCCAGCGACATCACAGTCCTCGCTACGGTAAAGTTTCGGCGTGCCTAAGCGTACGTACAGGAAACATTGGAAACCTATAAGTGGCGACATCTATGTTGTTAATATCGGGTGTGTGTGTTTTGAAGTTTTTTTTTTTTTTTTTTTAACTAATGTTATGCAACCCGTTAGGGTAAACACCGTTAACCTTGAAACCAGTGGTTTGGTTTCAATTGCAGAACGTAAATTTAATCGGAAAAAAATTATTTTTTTTGTTATTATTGTAAAAACCTGTGCCAAACCAGCAGTACCAGCAGTTGACCTTAAGGAACGCATACTGAATTTCTTCGCGGCGAACTCAGAAGAGAGCACGAGGCGGGCTATTCGTTTCTCATCGTCTGCCGAGTTTAATGTAAGTGTGCTTAATTCGATCAGGGTAGATATTCAATTGGTGTGTAAATTAAACAAGTAATTTTTAATGAAACTGTACATAAAAATGTGATTAACATATAAACACGCCAAAAATACCTACCCAGTTGTTGTTTTTTTCTGTATTGTTAAATCTAACTTTAACACTCATTTGGACTCTTCACGCAACTCAGGGTAAGTATCTTTGCCTGTCCTAGTTATACAAGCTTTGTGGTAGTATAATTCAGTATTTACCACATAATATTACGTTTCTCAGTCCTTTTTTTTTCATTTGTTGTTACTAATAAGGTTCTAGTATTATCATAAAAGTGTGTGTGTGTGTGTGTGTGTGAGAGAGAGAGAGAGAGAGAGACTCACTGACTCGTGTTAGGTTCATTCTAACATTCAATAATAGTAGGTAATAATTGTGAAAATTATAGTTTTACTAGGTAGGTACGTTTTTGTTTGACGACAACAAACCGTTAAAGAAACTTTTTTTTTTTTTTTTTATAATTATAAACCAGCGCTTGACCGCAATCCCGCCTGATGGTAAGCAGTGATGCGATCGTTGATGGTAAAGCGCGCTAGTTTATTAAGAGCCTATTCACTCTAGCCTTGAAGACACTCAAATTGTAATGTGACGGAAACACCGACGCCGGCAAATTGTTCCAGTCCCTCGATGTACGCGGTATAAAGGAGGAAGCAAAACGCTTCGTCCGGATCGCAGTGGTGTCAACAACGTAAGGGTGGAAACTCGCCGTACAACGGGTCGTCAGATGATGGAACGGAGATGGGGGAATTAAATCATGCAATTCCCTTGCACACTCACCAGAATGCATCCTATAGAAGACCGAAAGGCTGGCTACTGTCTTTGTTATAAATTTGACGAATCATATTGTGGCCCTGAAAAGGGCCTTTTGTCTTGAATATGCTCGTATGAGCGGAGAGCATCGCGCAATCGACATAATACGATTTATTATTATATCGAAGTGCGCGTGCGCGGGGTCGCTCGCACGATGCACCAGGTTCGTTCGTAGAAGTCGCGGCACCACGTTTAAGCCGTCTTCTTGGGCTACTGCCGAAATGACAACTGCAGAACGACGCGGCACGGCGCGGGCTCGGCCTTGATGTTCGGCAGCACGCCACCTTGAGAGATCGTCACATCGGAGAGCAGCTTGTCCAACTCCTTGTCGTTGCGGATGCCCAATAGAAGATGACGCGGGGTGATCCTCTTCCTTTTGTTGTCTCTCGCGGCGTTGACGGCCACCTCGAGTACCTCAGCAGCCAGAAACTCCATCACAGCGGCAAGGTACACGGGAGCGCCGGCACCTATGCGCTCGGAGAACTTTCCGTTACGCAGCAGCCTATGAATACGACCCACAGGGAACTGGAGACAAGCGCGGTTGGAACGGGACTTTGCTTTTCCCTTCACCTTGCCACCTTTACCGCGATCGGACATAATTCAAGGATTTGTTTATATAATACACAACTCGATAAAATGACGCGAACACGTGAACGACAGTGCGCGCGCCGTTAGACTCTGGTTACACCGGCGGAGTACCTCTCTGCGTACCCCGAGATGGGGGCGCGAGGAGACGGTTTTGGGGCTCCTTTCTGGCCCCATGACCGTGAAGTCAGGCTCTCGATCCCCAAAAGTGGGGACCCGTCATCGGGTTGCACCCTTAAGGTGCTGTCTTCGCACACCTATGTCGGCCGTCGGTGGGGTGTGCCTCCCCTCCGGCGGTCATCAGTGTGCTTTGTGGTGTGTAACTGTAGGAGCGCCCTAAGTGCTTCTCGACGCCCGTGCGACCAGGCCCCTACCGAGTGGGATCTCCAGTAGCCCAGAGAAGGCCCGGCAAGGGTCGGCCAGCGAACGAGCGCCGGTTTTGTTTGGCGCTCCACTACAGTGGGTGCTTACCCCGACCCCTAACAGCTCAACCAGCTATGTACGGTTGGCTGCGGGGTGCGGGGGGTGGTGGTGAGTAGCGAGCGGTATGTGTGTGCGTGTTCTCCGCTCGCGTGGAATTCTGTGTGTGTGCCTGCATGTTGAGTGATGCATGTCTGTATGTCGAACGCAAAGCGCCTATATTAACTTAGTCCGCAATGCGCACGACGGTGTCGTGTTGCGCTTGTAAAGTCGATATTATTGTCTGAGTAGGCCGCGTGTGAAAGTGTAAGCGACCTACCCGGGCGTCAAGTCCGGTATTACGCGACGTCTGCGATGAGGTCGCGCGGGAATCTCTTCTTGTCGGGAGGCCTCGCGTGCCAGGGCGCAATTTCCTTGATCTGGTGGTGCTCGGAGGTGCTGGCACGCGAGAACATCCCCTTCGCCAGACGGATGACGTAGTCGTCGATGCTCTCGACACGCAGGTCCCTGTGAATAACAGAGTTCCTCACGTACCGAGGCGCCTTCACTATTTGACGCAGCGCGTAGTTCTGCTGCGTCCGGAGCTTCTTCCTATGTGTCTCGGCCGTGAGGGCGAGCCAAGCCGGGGCAGCGTATGTCAGCTGCGGGCGCACGTAGGTCTTGTAGATCCCCAGCTTGACTCGCGTGGAGAGGCGTGACGAGAACACCGGGCGTAATAGGTTGCGAGTTACCTTTACCCGCGCGACGGTGTTGCAGACGTGCGGGCCCATGGTGAGCCGACTGTCGAGTGTGACCCCCAAGTATTTGGCGGTCCTGGTCCACCCGACCTCGGTCCCCATGAGCTGAAGGCTCGGTGGATGAAGGCCGCTTCGTGCCGTGACAATCATAGCCTGCGTCTTACCTGCGTTGACCGACAATCTCCACTTGCTGAGCCAGTCGGGGAGGTCGTCCAGTGCGCGCTGCATTTTGATGGCCGCGTGGTCGGCCGACAGCGATGTGGTGATGTACGCGGCGTCATCAGCGTACAGCGCGAGCGTCGCAGTGTGCGTGGCGGGAATATCGTCGGTGTACAACGAGTACAACGCAGGTGAGACGCAGCTCCCCTGTGGCACGCCCGCTCTGACGGGGCGTGCGTTGGACGACACGTTCTCCACCGAAACCTTGAATGTCCTGTCCTGCAGGAAGGCGGAGACCACCTGTATCAAGCGACGGGGCGTGGTGGTCAATGTCAGCTTGTAGATCAGGCCGGCGTGCCAGACCCGGTCGAATGCCTTCTCCATGTCGAGGAATACTGCTGCGGCGTACTCCCTCTTGTTCACGGCCGCCGTGAGTAGGTGCAGTACCCTCGACAACTGGAGCGTCGTGCTGTGTTCTGATCTGAATCCAAACTGCTCTTGTCGCGGCGTAATGTGTGGCAGCAGGTGGTGCAGCAAGAGTGCCTCGAACACCTTGGAGGTGGTGGGGAGGAGCGTAATGGGCCGGTAGCTTTCCGGCTTCAGGACGTTCTTCCCGGGCTTGGGCAACATAATAACCTTCCCCTGCTTCCAGCAGGTGGGGAAGGTGCCGGTGCGGAGTATTCCGTTATATAAGCGTGCTAATGCCGCCACCGATTTCGGTGGCAGGTGTCGTAGGGCGGTGTTAGTAATACCGTCCGCACCGGGTGCCTTCTTTGGCTTGGTGCGCCTTATTGCCCCCAGTACTTGGCCCGGGGAGAAAAAGATGGGGTCTTCATCTGGAGCTACCGGCGTCTTGAAGTACTCTCCAAGGTGTTGCTCCACTGCCGCGACATGGTCCAGGGCGTCAGTCTGGTTGGGCGTGAATTGACGCTCCAGGTGTTCGGCGAATATTTCGGCCCGGTCGGCCGCCTCGTAGCGTAGCGCCCCGTCGCTGTTGCGCAGCGGGCGCACCGGGGCTGGGGTATTCTTGAGGCGTCGGCATAGTCGGTGTACCGACGCCCAGTCGCTATCTGCCGAGTCGATAATGCTCTCCCAGCTCTCGGTTGCGAGCGCCTGTAACTCGGCCTTTACCTTGTCCGTGACACGGTTGAGCTGGTGTTTGATGGTGGGGCATCTCGTCTGTTGCCACCGCTTGCGCAGCCGCCTCTTGTCGGCGATCATATTTGCGATGTGTGCGGGGAGCTTTGGATAGCGCCCCTGTGTCGCGGTGGTGGTGCATGTCGCCGCTTCCAAGGCGCTCTGTATGCAAGCGGTGAGTTCCTCAGCCAACGCGTTCACGTCCCTGGCGCTGGCGGTAGGCCGAGTGGGTGTGGTGGCCTCCATGACCTTCCTGAACTTGTCCCAATCCATGTGTCGACGTGGCGCCGGATGGGCAACTCTGGTGGCGTGGTCAGATAGACGGACGAGCACCGGCTGGTGGTCCGATCTCAACTCGTCGTCCATCACTTCCTGCGCGATCTGGCAGGTGAGGCCCTTGTGCACGACGATGTCCAGAACGTCGGGTAGGTGTGCTTGATTCTCCGGGTAGTGGGTAGGTGTCTCAGGTCCAGACACGTCGTACCCTTTGGCCTCCGCGTCGACGAAGAGTCGTCGGCCCCCCGGGTTTATGGAACCGCTGTTCCACGCTGGATGCTTACAATTAAGGTCGCCGGCGATGATGGTAGGATGCGGCGACGCTAGCAACGTGTGTATGTCGTTGACCGCCAGTTGATTTCTCGGCGGCTTGTAAGCCGCGTACACACACACGTGCCCGCCGGCGATATGCAGCTGCACACCCAGCGCAGATATGCTGCTGAGTGTTGGGGGCGGTAGCTCCTGGTGGACGACTCTTCGTTTCACCAGCACCACCAGGCCTTGGTTATATCGGCTGTTGGTGTCGTTGGGTTGCCCATCCTTCTTATATACGTAGTATCCTGGGAACTTGACAGTATCCGCTGGTCCCAGGAACGTCTCGTTGATGAGCGCCACGTCGATGTCCTGCTCCTGCAGGAGAGGACGGAGGAGCACGACCTTCTCCCTGAGGCCGCGGGCGTTCCAGTGCAATATTCTCACCGGACTAGCCATTCCTATTCAACATAATTAATTCCGTTATTCCGGTGAGAATATACGGCATCGGGTCCTGACCTCTGCTGAGTGCTAGGAGAATGTCCTGCAGGACCCGAAGGGCGGCCTCTAAGATTGTGGACCCGGGGTTACTGTTCTTGGTGTTTGCCCCGGGTGCGCCCGCCGACATGGAGTCCGACTGTGGCGGCCGCATGTCTCTGCGGCCGCTGGGAGCCGAGTTATTCGCATTCTTTGCGATGCGTGTCGCCTCTGCTCGGCCCCCGGACGCTAGTGAGTCGTGAGTCACCCCATGTTGTTTACGTCTCTTAGCTCCACCCACCTGTTGCACGGCGGGCGGTCTGTGACTCACTCCGTCGCTGCTATGTTCATGGGATGCGCCCAATCCCGTCTGCGTCCTGTGATTGGTCGGCGGGCGGGAGAGGTCGGGTTTCAGCGGCTTTGGCCCCGCCCCCTTCTGTTGTGTATGGCTTCTTATGTACAGGCTCGGTGTTATGTTATCTTCAGTAGCGGGGGTGACGGGGGCGTGGCTTTCGTTGCGTGGGACATCTTTATTTACTGTTTGTGATACAGTATTGTTCCCACGCTTGCCGCCTCGTCCTTTTCTCCTCCGTCCTGAGGAGGTGGTGGCCGTGTCGCGCGCTAAGGGGTTGTTAGCGGCCGCCATCAGGGACGCCGTTTGGGTCTCTCCCGTCGGCGTCGGCTGTAACGGCCTCTCAGCGGCCGTATTCGACCGGCGCGTGTTGCCGGTGATGGCGACCGTGCCCGCTCGCTTGTTGCGCACCTCCTTGCGCAATACCGGGCACTTTGTGTAGTTAGCGGGGTGCGCCCCCCCGCAGTTAACGCAGGTGGCGGGCTCTGGTTACAAATGCCACGAAACACCAGAAATACCGTTGTTTTATACTCGCGCCGTGTGGCTGAGTTAGCGGGAGCGGTAAACAGCAAACGAAACTGTATCACAAAACGCGCAAGCGCACGCACTGCACCATGCACACGGCGGGTTACGAGTTCGGTAGTGATATTTTAAGTTGTGTACATCTTTTATAGAAATTGTGTATCATTAATAAATGTAAAATCAATATTAACTAATGTGAAATTCAAATATATTGAATGATTTTTTTCTTTTTTTTTATTTATTTAAGTTATAGCTATGAGTTTCAGTTAGTTAGTTAGTTAGTTACCTAACTAACTGACTAACTACTACCTGTAAGTAGTAGTAGTGGCGACATCTATGTTGTTAATATCGGATGTGTGTGTTGTGAAGTTTCTTTTTTTTTAACTAATGTTATACAGGCTGTTAGGGTAAACACCGTTAACCTTGAAATCAGTGGTTTGGTTTCAATTGCAGAACGTAAATTTAATGGGAAAAAACTATCTTTTTTTATTATTGTAAAAACCTGTACCAAACCAGCAGTACCAGAAGCTGCTAGTTGACCTTATGGAACGCATACTGAATATTTAGAAAAAATGTGATTAACATATAAATACGCCAAAAATACCTACCCTGTTGTTGGTTTTTTTTTCAGTATTGTTAAATCTAACTTTAATACTCATTTGGACTCTTCACGCAACTCAGGGTAAGTATCTTTGCCTGTCCTAGGTGTTAGTGAAAACTTTCCCGCGATCATACGAGCAAAACCTCCAGCGACATCACAGTCCTCGCTACGGTAAAGTTTCGGCGTGCCTAAGCGTACGTACAGGAAACATTGGAAACCTATAAGTGGCGACATCTATGTTGTTAATATCGGGTGTGTGTGTTTTGAAGTTTTTTTTTTTTTTTTTTTTAACTAATGTTATGCAACCCGTTAGGGTAAACACCGTTAACCTTGAAACCAGTGGTTTGGTTTCAATTGCAGAACGTAAATTTAATCGGAAAAAAATTATTTTTTTTGTTATTATTGTAAAAACCTGTGCCAAACCAGCAGTACCAGCAGTTGACCTTAAGGAACGCATACTGAATTTCTTCGCGGCGAACTCAGAAGAGAGCACGAGGCGGGCTATTCGTTTCTCATCGTCTGCCGAGTTTAATGTAAGTGTGCTTAATTCGATCAGGGTAGATATTCAATTGGTGTGTAAATTAAACAAGTAATTTTTAATGAAACTGTACATAAAAATGTGATTAACATATAAACACGCCAAAAATACCTACCCAGTTGTTGTTTTTTTCTGTATTGTTAAATCTAACTTTAACACTCATTTGGACTCTTCACGCAACTCAGGGTAAGTATCTTTGCCTGTCCTAGTTATACAAGCTTTGTGGTAGTATAATTCAGTATTTACCACATAATATTACGTTTCTCAGTCCTTTTTTTTTCATTTGTTGTTACTAATAAGGTTCTAGTATTATCATAAAAGTGTGTGTGTGTGTGTGTGTGTGAGAGAGAGAGAGAGAGAGAGACTCACTGACTCGTGTTAGGTTCATTCTAACATTCAATAATAGTAGGTAATAATTGTGAAAATTATAGTTTTACTAGGTAGGTACGTTTTTGTTTGACGACAACAAACCGTTAAAGAAACTTTTTTTTTTTTTTTTTTTTATAATTATAAACCAGCGCTTGACCGCAATCCCGCCTGATGGTAAGCAGTGATGCGATCGTTGATGGTAAAGCGCGCTAGTTTATTAAGAGCCTATTCACTCTAGCCTTGAAGACACTCAAATTGTAATGTGACGGAAACACCGACGCCGGCAAATTGTTCCAGTCCCTCGATGTACGCGGTATAAAGGAGGAAGCAAAACGCTTCGTCCGGATCGCAGTGGTGTCAACAACGTAAGGGTGGAAACTCGCCGTACGACGGGTCGTCAGATGATGGAACGGAGATGGGGGAATTAAATCATGCAATTCCCTTGCACACTCACCAGAATGCATCCTATAGAAGACCGAAAGGCTGGCTACTGTCTTTGTTATAAATTTGACGAATCATATTGTGGCCCTGAAAAGGGCCTTTTGTCTTGAATATGCTCGTATGAGCGGAGAGCATCGCGCAATCGACATAATACGATTTATTATTATATCGAAGTGCGCGTGCGCGGGGTCGCTCGCACGATGCACCAGGTTCGTTCGTAGAAGTCGCGGCACCACGTTTAAGCCGTCTTCTTGGGCTACTGCCGAAATGACAACTGCAGAACGACGCGGCACGGCGCAGGCTCGGCCTTGATGTTCGGCAGCACGCCACCTTGAGAGATCGTCACATCGGAGAGCAGCTTGTCCAACTCCTTGTCGTTGCGGATGCCCAATAGAAGATGACGCGGGGTGATCCTCTTCCTTTTGTTGTCTCTCGCGGCGTTGACGGCCACCTCGAGTACCTCAGCAGCCAGAAACTCCATCACAGCGGCAAGGTACACGGGAGCGCCGGCACCTATGCGCTCGGAGAACTTTCCGTTACGCAGCAGCCTATGAATACGACCCACAGGGAACTGGAGACAAGCGCGGTTGGAACGGGACTTTGCTTTTCCCTTCACCTTGCCACCTTTACCGCGATCGGACATAATTCAAGGATTTGTTTATATAATACACAACTCGATAAAATGTCGCGAACACGTGAACGACAGTGCACGCGCCGTTAGACTCTGGTTACAAATGCCACGAAACACCAGAAATACCGTTGTTTTATACTCGCGCCGTGTGGCTGAGTTAGCGGGAGCGGTAAACAGCAAACGAAACTGTATCACAAAACGCGCAAGCGCACGCACTGCACCATGCACACGGCGGGTTACGAGTTCGGTAGTGATATTTTAAGTTGTGTACATCTTTTATAGAAATTGTGTATCATTAATAAATGTAAAATCAATATTAACTAATGTGAAATTCAAATATATTGAATGATTTTTTCTTTTTTTTTATTTATTTAAGTTATAGCTATGAGTTTCAGTTAGTTAGTTAGTTAGTTACCTAACTAACTGACTAACTACTACCTGTAAGTAGTAGTAGTGGCGACATCTATGTTGTTAATATCGGATGTGTGTGTTGTGAAGTTTCTTTTTTTTTAACTAATGTTATACAGGCTGTTAGGGTAAACACCGTTAACCTTGAAATCAGTGGTTTGGTTTCAATTGCAGAACGTAAATTTAATGGGAAAAAACTATCTTTTTTTATTATTGTAAAAACCTGTACCAAACCAGCAGTACCAGAAGCTGCTAGTTGACCTTATGGAACGCATACTGAATATTGAGAAAAAATGTGATTAACATATAAATACGCCAAAAATACCTACCCTGTTGTTGGTTTTTTTTTCAGTATTGTTAAATCTAACTTTAATACTCATTTGGACTCTTCACGCAACTCAGGGTAAGTATCTTTGCCTGTCCTAGGTGTTAGTGAAAACTTTCCCGCGATCATACGAGCAAAACCTCCAGCGACATCACAGTCCTCGCTACGGTAAAGTTTCGGCGTGCCTAAGCGTACGTACAGGAAACATTGGAAACCTATAAGTGGCGACATCTATGTTGTTAATATCGGGTGTGTGTGTTTTGAAGTTTTTTTTTTTTTTCTTTAAACTAATGTTATGCAACCCGTTAGGGTAAACACCGTTAACCTTGAAACCAGTGGTTTGGTTTCAATTGCAGAACGTAAATTTAATCGGAAAAAAATTATTTTTTTTGTTATTATTGTAAAAACCTGTGCCAAACCAGCAGTACCAGCAGTTGACCTTAAGGAACGCATACTGAATTTCTTCGCGGCGAACTCAGAAGAGAGCACGAGGCGGGCTATTCGTTTCTCATCGTCTGCCGAGTTTAATGTAAGTGTGCTTAATTCGATCAGGGTAGATATTCAATTGGTGTGTAAATTAAACAAGTAATTTTTAATGAAACTGTACATAAAAATGTGATTAACATATAAACACGCCAAAAATACCTACCCAGTTGTTGTTTTTTTCTGTATTGTTAAATCTAACTTTAACACTCATTTGGACTCTTCACGCAACTCAGGGTAAGTATCTTTGCCTGTCCTAGTTATACAAGCTTTGTGGTAGTATAATTCAGTATTTACCACATAATATTACGTTTCTCAGTCCTTTTTTTTTTCATTTGTTGTTACTAATAAGGTTCTAGTATTATCATAAAAGTGTGTGTGTGTGTGTGTGTGTGTGAGAGAGAGAGAGAGAGAGACTCACTGACTCGTGTTAGGTTCATTCTAACATTCAATAATAGTAGGTAATAATTGTGAAAATTATAGTTTTACTAGGTAGGTACGTTTTTGTTTGACGACAACAAACCGTTAAAGAAACTGTCTTTGTTATAAATTTGACGAATCATATTGTGGCCCTGAAAAGGGCCTTTTGTCTTGAATATGCTCGTATGAGCGGAGAGCATCGCGCAATCGACATAATACGATTTATTATTATATCGAAGTGCGCGTGCGCGGGGTCGCTCGCACGATGCACCAGGTTCGTTCGTAGAAGTCGCGGCACCACGTTTAAGCCGTCTTCTTGGGCTACTGCCGAAATGACAACTGCAGAACGACGCAGCACGGCGCGGGCTCGGCCTTGATGTTCGGCAGCACGCCACCTTGAGAGATCGTCACATCGGAGAGCAGCTTGTCCAACTCCTTGTCGTTGCGGATGCCCAATAGAAGATGACGCGGGGTGATCCTCTTCCTTTTGTTGTCTCTCGCGGCGTTGACGGCCACCTCGAGTACCTCAGCAGCCAGAAACTCCATCACAGCGGCAAGGTACACGGGAGCGCCGGCACCTATGCGCTCGGAGAACTTTCCGTTACGCAGCAGCCTATGAATACGACCCACAGGGAACTGGAGACAAGCGCGGTTGGAACGGGACTTTGCTTTTCCCTTCACCTTGCCACCTTTACCGCGATCGGACATAATTCAAGGATTTGTTTATATAATACACAACTCGATAAAATGTCGCGAACACGTGAACGACAGTGCGCGCGCCGTTAGACTCTGGTTACAAATGCCACGAAACACCAGAAATACCGTTGTTTTATACTCGCGCCGTGTGGCTGAGTTAGCGGGAGCGGTAAACAGCAAACGAAACTGTATCACAAAACGCGCAAGCGCACGCACTGCACCATGCACACGGCGGGTTACGAGTTCGGTAGTGATATTTTAAGTTGTGTACATCTTTTATAGAAATTGTGTATCATTAATAAATGTAAAATCAATATTAACTAATGTGAAATTCAAATATATTGAATGATTTTTTCTTTTTTTTTATTTATTTAAGTTATAGCTATGAGTTTCAGTTAGTTAGTTAGTTAGTTACCTAACTAACTGACTAACTACTACCTGTAAGTAGTAGTAGTGGCGACATCTATGTTGTTAATATCGGATGTGTGTGTTGTGAAGTTTCTTTTTTTTTAACTAATGTTATACAGGCTGTTAGGGTAAACACCGTTAACCTTGAAATCAGTGGTTTGGTTTCAATTGCAGAACGTAAATTTAATGGGAAAAAACTATCTTTTTTTATTATTGTAAAAACCTGTACCAAACCAGCAGTACCAGAAGCTGCTAGTTGACCTTATGGAACGCATACTGAATATTGAGAAAAAATGTGATTAACATATAAATACGCCAAAAATACCTACCCTGTTGTTGGTTTTTTTTTCAGTATTGTTAAATCTAACTTTAATACTCATTTGGACTCTTCACGCAACTCAGGGTAAGTATCTTTGCCTGTCCTAGGTGTTAGTGAAAACTTTCCCGCGATCATACGAGCAAAACCTCCAGCGACATCACAGTCCTCGCTACGGTAAAGTTTCGGCGTGCCTAAGCGTACGTACAGGAAACATTGGAAACCTATAAGTGGCGACATCTATGTTGTTAATATCGGGTGTGTGTGTTTTGAAGTTTTTTTTAACTAATGTTATGCAACCCGTTAGGGTAAACACCGTTAACCTTGAAACCAGTGGTTTGGTTTCAATTGCAGAACGTAAATTTAATCGGAAAAAAATTATTTTTTTTGTTATTATTGTAAAAACCTGTGCCAAACCAGCAGTACCAGCAGTTGACCTTAAGGAACGCATACTGAATTTCTTCGCGGCGAACTCAGAAGAGAGCACGAGGCGGGCTATTCGTTTCTCATCGTCTGCCGAGTTTAATGTAAGTGTGCTTAATTCGATCAGGGTAGATATTCAATTGGTGTGTAAATTAAACAAGTAATTTTTAATGAAACTGTACATAAAAATGTGATTAACATATAAACACGCCAAAAATACCTACCCAGTTGTTGTTTTTTTCTGTATTGTTAAATCTAACTTTAACACTCATTTGGACTCTTCACGCAACTCAGGGTAAGTATCTTTGCCTGTCCTAGTTATACAAGCTTTGTGGTAGTATAATTCAGTATTTACCACATAATATTACGTTTCTCAGTCCTTTTTTTTTTCATTTGTTGTTACTAATAAGGTTCTAGTATTATCATAAAAGTGTGTGTGTGTGTGTGTGTGTGTGAGAGAGAGAGAGAGAGAGACTCACTGACTCGTGTTAGGTTCATTCTAACATTCAATAATAGTAGGTAATAATTGTGAAAATTATAGTTTTACTAGGTAGGTACGTTTTTGTTTGACGACAACAAACCGTTAAAGAAACTGTCTTTGTTATAAATTTGACGAATCATATTGTGGCCCTGAAAAGGGCCTTTTGTCTTGAATATGCTCGTATGAGCGGAGAGCATCGCGCAATCGACATAATACGATTTATTATTATATCGAAGTGCGCGTGCGCGGGGTCGCTCGCACGATGCACCAGGTTCGTTCGTAGAAGTCGCGGCACCACGTTTAAGCCGTCTTCTTGGGCTACTGCCGAAATGACAACTGCAGAACGACGCGGCACGGCGCGGGCTCGGCCTTGATGTTCGGCAGCACGCCACTTTGAGAGATCGTCACATCGGAGAGCAGCTTGTCCAACTCCTTGTCGTTGCGGATGCCCAATAGAAGATGACGCGGGGTGATCCTCTTCCTTTTGTTGTCTCTCGCGGCGTTGACGGCCACCTCGAGTACCTCAGCAGCCAGAAACTCCATCACAGCGGCAAGGTACACGGGAGCGCCGGCACCTATGCGCTCGGAGAACTTTCCGTTACGCAGCAGCCTATGAATACGACCCACAGGGAACTGGAGACAAGCGCGGTTGGAACGGGACTTTGCTTTTCCCTTCACCTTGCCACCTTTACCGCGATCGGACATAATTCAAGGATTTGTTTATATAATACACAACTCGATAAAATGTCGCGAACACGTGAACGACAGTGCGCGCGCCGTTAGACTCTGGTTACAAATGCCACGAAACACCAGAAATACCGTTGTTTTATACTCGCGCCGTGTGGCTGAGTTAGCGGGAGCGGTAAACAGCAAACGAAACTGTATCACAAAACGCGCAAGCGCACGCACTGCACCATGCACACGGCGGGTTACGAGTTCGGTAGTGATATTTTAAGTTGTGTACATCTTTTATAGAAATTGTGTATCATTAATAAATGTAAAATCAATATTAACTAATGTGAAATTCAAATATATTGAATGATTTTTTTCTTTTTTTTTATTTATTTAAGTTATAGCTATGAGTTTCAGTTAGTTAGTTAGTTAGTTACCTAACTAACTGACTAACTACTACCTGTAAGTAGTAGTAGTGGCGACATCTATGTTGTTAATATCGGATGTGTGTGTTGTGAAGTTTCTTTTTTTTTAACTAATGTTATACAGGCTGTTAGGGTAAACACCGTTAACCTTGAAATCAGTGGTTTGGTTTCAATTGCAGAACGTAAATTTAATGGGAAAAAACTATCTTTTTTTATTATTGTAAAAACCTGTACCAAACCAGCAGTACCAGAAGCTGCTAGTTGACCTTATGGAACGCATACTGAATATTGAGAAAAAATGTGATTAACATATAAATACGCCAAAAATACCTACCCTGTTGTTGGTTTTTTTTTCAGTATTGTTAAATCTAACTTTAATACTCATTTGGACTCTTCACGCAACTCAGGGTAAGTATCTTTGCCTGTCCTAGGTGTTAGTGAAAACTTTCCCGCGATCATACGAGCAAAACCTCCAGCGACATCACAGTCCTCGCTACGGTAAAGTTTCGGCGTGCCTAAGCGTACGTACAGGAAACATTGGAAACCTATAAGTGGCGACATCTATGTTGTTAATATCGGGTGTGTGTGTTTTGAAGTTTTTTTTTTTTTTTTTTTAACTAATGTTATGCAACCCGTTAGGGTAAACACCGTTAACCTTGAAACCAGTGGTTTGGTTTCAATTGCAGAACGTAAATTTAATCGGAAAAAAATTATTTTTTTTGTTATTATTGTAAAAACCTGTGCCAAACCAGCAGTACCAGCAGTTGACCTTAAGGAACGCATACTGAATTTCTTCGCGGCGAACTCAGAAGAGAGCACGAGGCGGGCTATTCGTTTCTCATCGTCTGCCGAGTTTAATGTAAGTGTGCTTAATTCGATCAGGGTAGATATTCAATTGGTGTGTAAATTAAACAAGTAATTTTTAATGAAACTGTACATAAAAATGTGATTAACATATAAACACGCCAAAAATACCTACCCAGTTGTTGTTTTTTTCTGTATTGTTAAATCTAACTTTAACACTCATTTGGACTCTTCACGCAACTCAGGGTAAGTATCTTTGCCTGTCCTAGTTATACAAGCTTTGTGGTAGTATAATTCAGTATTTACCACATAATATTACGTTTCTCAGTCCCTTTTTTTTCATTTGTTGTTACTAATAAGGTTCTAGTATTATCATAAAAGTGTGTGTGTGTGTGTGTGTGTGAGAGAGAGAGAGAGAGAGAGACTCACTGACTCGTGTTAGGTTCATTCTAACATTCAATAATAGTAGGTAATAATTGTGAAAATTATAGTTTTACTAGGTAGGTACGTTTTTGTTTGACGACAACAAACCGTTAAAGAAACTTTTTTTTTTTTTTTTTTTTTATAATTATAAACCAGCGCTTGACCGCAATCCCGCCTGATGGTAAGCAGTGATGCGATCGTTGATGGTAAAGCGCGCTAGTTTATTAAGAGCCTATTCACTCTAGCCTTGAAGACACTCAAATTGTAATGTGACGGAAACACCGACGCCGGCAAATTGTTCCAGTCCCTCGATGTACGCGGTATAAAGGAGGAAGCAAAACGCTTCGTCCGGATCGCAGTGGTGTCAACAACGTAAGGGTGGAAACTCGCCGTACGACGGGTCGTCAGATGATGGAACGGAGATGGGGGAATTAAATCATGCAATTCCCTTGCACACTCACCAGAATGCATCCTATAGAAGACCGAAAGGCTGGCTACTGTCTTTGTTATAAATTTGACGAATCATATTGTGGCCCTGAAAAGGGCCTTTTGTCTTGAATATGCTCGTATGAGCGGAGAGCATCGCGCAATCGACATAATACGATTTATTATTATATCGAAGTGCGCGTGCGCGGGGTCGCTCGCACGATGCACCAGGTTCGTTCGTAGAAGTCGCGGCACCACGTTTAAGCCGTCTTCTTGGGCTACTGCCGAAATGACAACTGCAGAACGACGCGGCACGGCGCGGGCTCGGCCTTGATGTTCGGCAGCACGCCACCTTGAGAGATCGTCACATCGGAGTGCAGCTTGTCCAACTCCTTGTCGTTGCGGATGCCCAATAGAAGATGACGCGGGGTGATCCTCTTCCTTTTGTTGTCTCTCGCGGCGTTGACGGCCACCTCGAGTACCTCAGCAGCCAGAAACTCCATCACAGCGGCAAGGTACACGGGAGCGCCGGCACCTATGCGCTCGGAGAACTTTCCGTTACGCAGCAGCCTATGAATACGACCCACAGGGAACTGGAGACAAGCGCGGTTGGAACGGGACTTTGCTTTTCCCTTCACCTTGCCACCTTTACCGCGATCGGACATAATTCAAGGATTTGTTTATATAATACACAACTCGATAAAATGTCGCGAACACGTGAACGACAGTGCGCGCGCCGTTAGACTCTGGTTACAAATGCCACGAAACACCAGAAATACCGTTGTTTTATACTCGCGCCGTGTGGCTGAGTTAGCGGGAGCGGTAAACAGCAAACGAAACTGTATCACAAAACGCGCAAGCGCACGCACTGCACCATGCACACGGCGGGTTACGAGTTCGGTAGTGATATTTTAAGTTGTGTACATCTTTTATAGAAATTGTGTATCATTAATAAATGTAAAATCAATATTAACTAATGTGAAATTCAAATATATTGAATGATTTTTCCTTTTTTTTTTATTTATTTAAGTTATAGCTATGAGTTTCAGTTAGTTAGTTAGTTACCTAACTAACTGACTAACTACTACCTGTAAGTAGTAGTAGTGGCGACATCTATGTTGTTAATATCGGATGAGTGTGTTGTGAAGTTTCTTTTTTTTTAACTAATGTTATACAGGCTGTTAGGGTAAACACCGTTAACCTTGAAATCAGTGGTTTGGTTTCAATTGCAGAACGTAAATTTAATGGGAAAAAACTATCTTTTTTTATTATTGTAAAAACCTGTACCAAACCAGCAGTACCAGAAGCTGCTAGTTGACCTTATGGAACGCATACTGAATATTGAGAAAAAATGTGATTAACATATAAATACGCCAAAAATACCTACCCTGTTGTTGGTTTTTTTTTCAGTATTGTTAAATCTAACTTTAATACTCATTTGGACTCTTCACGCAACTCAGGGTAAGTATCTTTGCCTGTCCTAGGTGTTAGTGAAAACTTTCCCGCGATCATACGAGCAAAACCTCCAGCGACATCACAGTCCTCGCTACGGTAAAGTTTCGGCGTGCCTAAGCGTACGTACAGGAAACATTGGAAACCTATAAGTGGCGACATCTATGTTGTTAATATCGGGTGTGTGTGTTTTGAAGTTTTTTTTTTTTTTTTTAACTAATGTTATGCAACCCGTTAGGGTAAACACCGTTAACCTTGAAACCAGTGGTTTGGTTTCAATTGCAGAACGTAAATTTAATCGGAAAAAAATTATTTTTTTTGTTATTATTGTAAAAACCTGTGCCAAACCAGCAGTACCAGCAGTTGACCTTAAGGAACGCATACTGAATTTCTTCGCGGCGAACTCAGAAGAGAGCACGAGGCGGGCTATTCGTTTCTCATCGTCTGCCGAGTTTAATGTAAGTGTGCTTAATTCGATCAGGGTAGATATTCAATTGGTGTGTAAATTAAACAAGTAATTTTTAATGAAACTGTACATAAAAATGTGATTAACATATAAACACGCCAAAAATACCTACCCAGTTGTTGTTTTTTTCTGTATTGTTAAATCTAACTTTAACACTCATTTGGACTCTTCACGCAACTCAGGGTAAGTATCTTTGCCTGTCCTAGTTATACAAGCTTTGTGGTAGTATAATTCAGTATTTACCACATAATATTACGTTTCTCAGTCCTTTTTTTTTTCATTTGTTGTTACTAATAAGGTTCTAGTATTATCATAAAAGTGTGTGTGTGTGTGTGTGTGAGAGAGAGAGAGAGAGAGACTCACTGACTCGTGTTAGGTTCATTCTAACATTCAATAATAGTAGGTAATAATTGTGAAAATTATAGTTTTACTAGGTAGGTACGTTTTTGTTTGACGACAACAAACCGTTAAAGAAACTGTCTTTGTTATAAATTTGACGAATCATATTGTGGCCCTGAAAAGGGCCTTTTGTCTTGAATATGCTCGTATGAGCGGAGAGCATCGCGCAATCGACATAATACGATTTATTATTATATCGAAGTGCGCGTGCGCGGGGTCGCTCGCACGATGCACCAGGTTCGTTCGTAGAAGTCGCGGCACCACGTTTAAGCCGTCTTCTTGGGCTACTGCCGAAATGACAACTGCAGAACGACGCGGCACGGCGCGGGCTCGGCCTTGATGTTCGGCAGCACGCCACCTTGAGAGATCGTCACATCGGAGAGCAGCTTGTCCAACTCCTTGTCGTTGCGGATGCCCAATAGAAGATGACGCGGGGTGATCCTCTTCCTTTTGTTGTCTCTCGCGGCGTTGACGGCCACCTCGAGTACCTCAGCAGCCAGAAACTCCATCACAGCGGCAAGGTACACGGGAGCGCCGGCACCTATGCGCTCGGAGAACTTTCCGTTACGCAGCAGCCTATGAATACGACCCACAGGGAACTGGAGACAAGCGCGGTTGGAACGGGACTTTGCTTTTCCCTTCACCTTGCCACCTTTACCGCGATCGGACATAATTCAAGGATTTGTTTATATAATACACAACTCGATAAAATGACGCGAACACGTGAACGACAGTGCGCGCGCCGTTAGACTCTGGTTACAAATGCCACGAAACACCAGAAATACCGTTGTTTTATACTCGCGCCGTGTGGCTGAGTTAGCGGGAGCGGTAAACAGCAAACGAAACTGTATCACAAAACGCGCAAGCGCACGCACTGCACCATGCACACGGCGGGTTACGAGTTCGGTAGTGATATTTTAAGTTGTGTACATCTTTTATAGAAATTGTGTATCATTAATAAATGTAAAATCAATATTAACTAATGTGAAATTCAAATATATTGAATGATTTTTTTCTTTTTTTTTATTTATTTAAGTTATAGCTATGAGTTTCAGTTAGTTAGTTAGTTAGTTACCTAACTAACTGACTAACTACTACCTGTAAGTAGTAGTAGTGGCGACATCTATGTTGTTAATATCGGATGTGTGTGTTGTGAAGTTTCTTTTTTTTAACTAATGTTATACAGGCTGTTAGGGTAAACACCGTTAACCTTGAAATCAGTGGTTTGGTTTCAATTGCAGAACGTAAATTTAATGGGAAAAAACTATCTTTTTTTATTATTGTAAAAACCTGTACCAAACCAGCAGTACCAGAAGCTGCTAGTTGACCTTATGGAACGCATACTGAATATTTAGAAAAAATGTGATTAACATATAAATACGCCAAAAATACCTACCCTGTTGTTGGTTTTTTTTCAGTATTGTTAAATCTAACTTTAATACTCATTTGGACTCTTCACGCAACTCAGGGTAAGTATCTTTGCCTGTCCTAGGTGTTAGTGAAAACTTTCCCGCGATCATACGAGCAAAACCTCCAGCGACATCACAGTCCTCGCTACGGTAAAGTTTCGGCGTGCCTAAGCGTACGTACAGGAAACATTGGAAACCTATAAGTGGCGACATCTATGTTGTTAATATCGGGTGTGTGTGTTTTGAAGTTTTTTTTTTTTTTTTTTTAACTAATGTTATGCAACCCGTTAGGGTAAACACCGTTAACCTTGAAACCAGTGGTTTGGTTTCAATTGCAGAACGTAAATTTAATCGGAAAAAAATTATTTTTTTTGTTATTATTGTAAAAACCTGTGCCAAACCAGCAGTACCAGCAGTTGACCTTAAGGAACGCATACTGAATTTCTTCGCGGCGAACTCAGAAGAGAGCACGAGGCGGGCTATTCGTTTCTCATCGTCTGCCGAGTTTAATGTAAGTGTGCTTAATTCGATCAGGGTAGATATTCAATTGGTGTGTAAATTAAACAAGTAATTTTTAATGAAACTGTACATAAAAATGTGATTAACATATAAACACGCCAAAAATACCTACCCAGTTGTTGTTTTTTTCTGTATTGTTAAATCTAACTTTAACACTCATTTGGACTCTTCACGCAACTCAGGGTAAGTATCTTTGCCTGTCCTAGTTATACAAGCTTTGTGGTAGTATAATTCAGTATTTACCACATAATATTACGTTTCTCAGTCCTTTTTTTTTCATTTGTTGTTACTAATAAGGTTCTAGTATTATCATAAAAGTGTGTGTGTGTGTGTGTGAGAGAGAGAGAGAGAGAGAGACTCACTGACTCGTGTTAGGTTCATTCTAACATTCAATAATAGTAGGTAATAATTGTGAAAATTATAGTTTTACTAGGTAGGTACGTTTTTGTTTGACGACAACAAACCGTTAAAGAAACTTTTTTTTTTTTTTTTTTTTTTTATAATTATAAACCAGCGCTTGACCGCAATCCCGCCTGATGGTAAGCAGTGATGCGATCGTTGATGGTAAAGCGCGCTAGTTTATTAAGAGCCTATTCACTCTAGCCTTGAAGACACTCAAATTGTAATGTGACGGAAACACCGACGCCGGCAAATTGTTCCAGTCCCTCGATGTACGCGGTATAAAGGAGGAAGCAAAACGCTTCGTCCGGATCGCAGTGGTGTCAACAACGTAAGGGTGGAAACTCGCCGTACGACGGGTCGTCAGATGATGGAACGGAGATGGGGGAATTAAATCATGCAATTCCCTTGCACACTCACCAGAATGCATCCTATAGAAGACCGAAAGGCTGGCTACTGTCTTTGTTATAAATTTGACGAATCATATTGTGGCCCTGAAAAGGGCCTTTTGTCTTGAATATGCTCGTATGAGCGGAGAGCATCGCGCAATCGACATAATACGATTTATTATTATATCGAAGTGCGCGTGCGCGGGGTCGCTCGCACGATGCACCAGGTTCGTTCGTAGAAGTCGCGGCACCACGTTTAAGCCGTCTTCTTGGGCTACTGCCGAAATGACAACTGCAGAACGACGCGGCACGGCGCGGGCTCGGCCTTGATGTTCGGCAGCACGCCACCTTGAGAGATCGTCACATCGGAGAGCAGCTTGTCCAACTCCTTGTCGTTGCGGATGCCCAATAGAAGATGACGCGGGGTGATCCTCTTCCTTTTGTTGTCTCTCGCGGCGTTGACGGCCACCTCGAGTACCTCAGCAGCCAGAAACTCCATCACAGCGGCAAGGTACACGGGAGCGCCGGCACCTATGCGCTCGTAGAACTTTCCGTTACGCAGCAGCCTATGAATACGACCCACAGGGAACTGGAGACAAGCGCGGTTGGAACGGGACTTTGCTTTTCCCTTCACCTTGCCACCTTTACCGCGATCGGACATAATTCAAGGATTTGTTTATATAATACACAACTCGATAAAATGTCGCGAACACGTGAACGACAGTGCGCGCGCCGTTAGACTCTGGTTACAAATGCCACGAAACACCAGAAATACCGTTGTTTTATACTCGCGCCGTGTGGCTGAGTTAGCGGGAGCGGTAAACAGCAAACGAAACTGTATCACAAAACGCGCAAGCGCACGCACTGCACCATGCACACGGCGGGTTACGAGTTCGGTAGTGATATTTTAAGTTGTGTACATCTTTTATAGAAATTGTGTATCATTAATAAATGTAAAATCAATATTAACTAATGTGAAATTCAAATATATTGAATGATTTTTCCTTTTTTTTTTATTTATTTAAGTTATAGCTATGAGTTTCAGTTAGTTAGTTAGTTACCTAACTAACTGACTAACTACTACCTGTAAGTAGTAGTAGTGGCGACATCTATGTTGTTAATATCGGATGAGTGTGTTGTGAAGTTTCTTTTTTTTTAACTAATGTTATACAGGCTGTTAGGGTAAACACCGTTAACCTTGAAATCAGTGGTTTGGTTTCAATTGCAGAACGTAAATTTAATGGGAAAAAACTATCTTTTTTTATTATTGTAAAAACCTGTACCAAACCAGCAGTACCAGAAGCTGCTAGTTGACCTTATGGAACGCATACTGAATATTGAGAAAAAATGTGATTAACATATAAATACGCCAAAAATACCTACCCTGTTGTTGGTTTTTTTTTCAGTATTGTTAAATCTAACTTTAATACTCATTTGGACTCTTCACGCAACTCAGGGTAAGTATCTTTGCCTGTCCTAGGTGTTAGTGAAAACTTTCCCGCGATCATACGAGCAAAACCTCCAGCGACATCACAGTCCTCGCTACGGTAAAGTTTCGGCGTGCCTAAGCGTACGTACAGGAAACATTGGAAACCTATAAGTGGCGACATCTATGTTGTTAATATCGGGTGTGTGTGTTTTGAAGTTTTTTTTTTTTTTTTTAACTAATGTTATGCAACCCGTTAGGGTAAACACCGTTAACCTTGAAACCAGTGGTTTGGTTTCAATTGCAGAACGTAAATTTAATCGGAAAAAAATTATTTTTTTTGTTATTATTGTAAAAACCTGTGCCAAACCAGCAGTACCAGCAGTTGACCTTAAGGAACGCATACTGAATTTCTTCGCGGCGAACTCAGAAGAGAGCACGAGGCGGGCTATTCGTTTCTCATCGTCTGCCGAGTTTAATGTAAGTGTGCTTAATTCGATCAGGGTAGATATTCAATTGGTGTGTAAATTAAACAAGTAATTTTTAATGAAACTGTACATAAAAATGTGATTAACATATAAACACGCCAAAAATACCTACCCAGTTGTTGTTTTTTTCTGTATTGTTAAATCTAACTTTAACACTCATTTGGACTCTTCACGCAACTCAGGGTAAGTATCTTTGCCTGTCCTAGTTATACAAGCTTTGTGGTAGTATAATTCAGTATTTACCACATAATATTACGTTTCTCAGTCCTTTTTTTTTTCATTTGTTGTTACTAATAAGGTTCTAGTATTATCATAAAAGTGTGTGTGTGTGTGTGTGTGTGAGAGAGAGAGAGAGAGAGAGACTCACTGACTCGTGTTAGGTTCATTCTAACATTCAATAATAGTAGGTAATAATTGTGAAAATTATAGTTTTACTAGGTAGGTACGTTTTTGTTTGACGACAACAAACCGTTAAAGAAACTGTCTTTGTTATAAATTTGACGAATCATATTGTGGCCCTGAAAAGGGCCTTTTGTCTTGAATATGCTCGTATGAGCGGAGAGCATCGCGCAATCGACATAATACGATTTATTATTATATCGAAGTGCGCGTGCGCGGGGTCGCTCGCACGATGCACCAGGTTCGTTCGTAGAAGTCGCGGCACCACGTTTAAGCCGTCTTCTTGGGCTACTGCCGAAATGACAACTGCAGAACGACGCGGCACGGCGCGGGCTCGGCCTTGATGTTCGGCAGCACGCCACCTTGAGAGATCGTCACATCGGAGAGCAGCTTGTCCAACTCCTTGTCGTTGCGGATGCCCAATAGAAGATGACGCGGGGTGATCCTCTTCCTTTTGTTGTCTCTCGCGGCGTTGACGGCCACCTCGAGTACCTCAGCAGCCAGAAACTCCATCACAGCGGCAAGGTACACGGGAGCGCCGGCACCTATGCGCTCGGAGAACTTTCCGTTACGCAGCAGCCTATGAATACGACCCACAGGGAACTGGAGACAAGCGCGGTTGGAACGGGACTTTGCTTTTCCCTTCACCTTGCCACCTTTACCGCGATCGGACATAATTCAAGGATTTGTTTATATAATACACAACTCGATAAAATGTCGCGAACACGTGAACGACAGTGCGCGCGCCGTTAGACTCTGGTTACAAATGCCACGAAACACCAGAAATACCGTTGTTTTATACTCGCGCCGTGTGGCTGAGTTAGCGGGAGCGGTAAACAGCAAACGAAACTGTATCACAAAACGCGCAAGCGCACGCACTGCACCATGCACACGGCGGGTTACGAGTTCGGTAGTGATATTTTAAGTTGTGTACATCTTTTATAGAAATTGTGTATCATTAATAAATGTAAAATCAATATTAACTAATGTGAAATTCAAATATATTGAATGATTTTTTTCTTTTTTTTTATTTATTTAAGTTATAGCTATGAGTTTCAGTTAGTTAGTTAGTTAGTTACCTAACTAACTGACTAACTACTACCTGTAAGTAGTAGTAGTGGCGACATCTATGTTGTTAATATCGGATGTGTGTGTTGTGAAGTTTCTTTTTTTTTAACTAATGTTATACAGGCTGTTAGGGTAAACACCGTTAACCTTGAAATCAGTGGTTTGGTTTCAATTGCAGAACGTAAATTTAATGGGAAAAAACTATCTTTTTTTATTATTGTAAAAACCTGTACCAAACCAGCAGTACCAGAAGCTGCTAGTTGACCTTATGGAACGCATACTGAATATTGAGAAAAAATGTGATTAACATATAAATACGCCAAAAATACCTACCCTGTTGTTGGTTTTTTTTTCAGTATTGTTAAATCTAACTTTAATACTCATTTGGACTCTTCACGCAACTCAGGGTAAGTATCTTTGCCTGTCCTAGGTGTTAGTGAAAACTTTCCCGCGATCATACGAGCAAAACCTCCAGCGACATCACAGTCCTCGCTACGGTAAAGTTTCGGCGTGCCTAAGCGTACGTACAGGAAACATTGGAAACCTATAAGTGGCGACATCTATGTTGTTAATATCGGGTGTGTGTGTTTTGAAGTTTTTTTTTTTTTTTTTTTTAACTAATGTTATGCAACCCGTTAGGGTAAACACCGTTAACCTTGAAACCAGTGGTTTGGTTTCAATTGCAGAACGTAAATTTAATCGGAAAAAAATTATTTTTTTTGTTATTATTGTAAAAACCTGTGCCAAACCAGCAGTACCAGCAGTTGACCTTAAGGAACGCATACTGAATTTCTTCGCGGCGAACTCAGAAGAGAGCACGAGGCGGGCTATTCGTTTCTCATCGTCTGCCGAGTTTAATGTAAGTGTGCTTAATTCGATCAGGGTAGATATTCAATTGGTGTGTAAATTAAACAAGTAATTTTTAATGAAACTGTACATAAAAATGTGATTAACATATAAACACGCCAAAAATACCTACCCAGTTGTTGTTTTTTTCTGTATTGTTAAATCTAACTTTAACACTCATTTGGACTCTTCACGCAACTCAGGGTAAGTATCTTTGCCTGTCCTAGTTATACAAGCTTTATGGTAGTATAATTCAGTATTTACCACATAATATTACGTTTCTCAGTCCTTTTTTTTTCATTTGTTGTTACTAATAAGGTTCTAGTATTATCATAAAAGTGTGTGTGTGTGTGTGTGTGTGAGAGAGAGAGAGAGAGAGACTCACTGACTCGTGTTAGGTTCATTCTAACATTCAATAATAGTAGGTAATAATTGTGAAAATTATAGTTTTACTAGGTAGGTACGTTTTTGTTTGACGACAACAAACCGTTAAAGAAACTTTTTTTTTTTTTTTTTTTTTTATAATTATAAACCAGCGCTTGACCGCAATCCCGCCTGATGGTAAGCAGTGATGCGATCGTTGATGGTAAAGCGCGCTAGTTTATTAAGAGCCTATTCACTCTAGCCTTGAAGACACTCAAATTGTAATGTGACGGAAACACCGACGCCGGCAAATTGTTCCAGTCCCTCGATGTACGCGGTATAAAGGAGGAAGCAAAACGCTTCGTCCGGATCGCAGTGGTGTCAACAACGTAAGGGTGGAAACTCGCCGTACGACGGGTCGTCAGATGATGGAACGGAGATGGGGGAATTAAATCATGCAATTCCCTTGCACACTCACCAGAATGCATCCTATAGAAGACCGAAAGGCTGGCTACTGTCTTTGTTATAAATTTGACGAATCATATTGTGGCCCTGAAAAGGGCCTTTTGTCTTGAATATGCTCGTATGAGCGGAGAGCATCGCGCAATCGACATAATACGATTTATTATTATATCGAAGTGCGCGTGCGCGGGGTCGCTCGCACGATGCACCAGGTTCGTTCGTAGAAGTCGCGGCACCACGTTTAAGCCGTCTTCTTGGGCTACTGCCGAAATGACAACTGCAGAACGACGCGGCACGGCGCGGGCTCGGCCTTGATGTTCGGCAGCACGCCACCTTGAGAGATCGTCACATCGGAGAGCAGCTTGTCCAACTCCTTGTCGTTGCGGATGCCCAATAGAAGATGACGCGGGGTGATCCTCTTCCTTTTGTTGTCTCTCGCGGCGTTGACGGCCACCTCGAGTACCTCAGCAGCCAGAAACTCCATCACAGCGGCAAGGTACACGGGAGCGCCGGCACCTATGCGCTCGGAGAACTTTCCGTTACGCAGCAGCCTATGAATACGACCCACAGGGAACTGGAGACAAGCGCGGTTGGAACGGGACTTTGCTTTTCCCTTCACCTTGCCACCTTTACCGCGATCGGACATAATTCAAGGATTTGTTTATATAATACACAACTCGATAAAATGACGCGAACACGTGAACGACAGTGCGCGCGCCGTTAGACTCTGGTTACAAATGCCACGAAACACCAGAAATACCGTTGTTTTATACTCGCGCCGTGTGGCTGAGTTAGCGGGAGCGGTAAACAGCAAACGAAACTGTATCACAAAACGCGCAAGCGCACGCACTGCACCATGCACACGGCGGGTTACGAGTTCGGTAGTGATATTTTAAGTTGTGTACATGTTTTATAGAAATTGTGTATCATTAATAAATGTAAAATCAATATTAACTAATGTGAAATTCAAATATATTGAATGATTTTTTATTTTTTTTTATTTATTTAAGTTATAGCTATGAGTTTCAGTTAGTTAGTTACCTAACTAACTGACTAACTACTACCTGTAAGTAGTAGTAGTGGCGACATCTATGTTGTTAATATCGGATGTGTGTGTTGTGAAGTTTCTTTTTTTTTAACTAATGTTATACAGGCTGTTAGGGTAAACACCGTTAACCTTGAAATCAGTGGTTTGGTTTCAATTGCAGAACGTAAATTTAATGGGAAAAAACTATCTTTTTTTATTATTGTAAAAACCTGTACCAAACCAGCAGTACCAGAAGCTGCTAGTTGACCTTATGGAACGCATACTGAATATTGAGAAAAAATGTGATTAACATATAAATACGCCAAAAATACCTACCCTGTTGTTGGTTTTTTTTTCAGTATTGTTAAATCTAACTTTAATACTCATTTGGACTCTTCACGCAACTCAGGGTAAGTATCTTTGCCTGTCCTAGGTGTTAGTGAAAACTTTCCCGCGATCATACGAGCAAAACCTCCAGCGACATCACAGTCCTCGCTACGGTAAAGTTTCGGCGTGCCTAAGCGTACGTACAGGAAACATTGGAAACCTATAAGTGGCGACATCTATGTTGTTAATATCGGGTGTGTGTGTTTTGAAGTTTTTTTTTTTTTTTTTTTTAACTAATGTTATGCAACCCGTTAGGGTAAACACCGTTAACCTTGAAACCAGTGGTTTGGTTTCAATTGCAGAACGTAAATTTAATCGGAAAAAAATAATTTTTTTGTTATTATTGTAAAAACCTGTACCAAACCAGCAGTACCAGCAGTTGACCTTAAGGAACGCATACTGAATTTCTTCGCGGCGAACTCAGAAGAGAGCACGAGGCGGACTATTCGTTTCTCATCGTTTGCCGAGTTTAATGTAAGTGTGCTTAATTCCATCAGGGTAGATATTCAATTGGTGTGTAAATTAAACAAGTAATTTTTAATGAAACTGTACATAAAAATGTGATTAACATATAAACACGCCAAAAATACCTACCCAGTTGTTGTTTTTTTCTGTATTGTTAAATCTAACTTTAACACTCATTTGGACTCTTCACGCAACTCAGGGTAAGTATCTTTGCCTGTCCTAGTTATACAAGCTTTGTGGTAGTATAATTCAGTATTTACCACATAATATTACGTTTCTCAGTCCTTTTTTTTTCATTTGTTGTTACTAATAAGGTTCTAGTATTATCATAAAAGTGTGTGTGTGTGTGTGTTTGTGAGAGAGAGAGAGAGAGAGAGACTCACTGACTCGTGTTAGGTTCATTCTAACATTCAATAATAGTAGGTAATAATTGTGAAAATTATAGTTTTACTAGGTAGGTACGTTTTTGTTTGACGACAACAAACCGTTAAAGAAACTGTCTTTGTTATAAATTTGACGAATCATATTGTGGCCCTGAAAAGGGCCTTTTGTCTTGAATATGCTCGTATGAGCGGAGAGCATCGCGCAATCGACATAATACGATTTATTATTATATCGAAGTGCGCGTGCGCGGGGTCGCTCGCACGATGCACCAGGTTCGTTCGTAGAAGTCGCGGCACCACGTTTAAGCCGTCTTCTTGGGCTACTGCCGAAATGACAACTGCAGAACGACGCGGCACGGCGCGGGCTCGGCCTTGATGTTCGGCAGCACGCCACCTTGAGAGATCGTCACATCGGAGAGCAGCTTGTCCAACTCCTTGTCGTTGCGGATGCCCAATAGAAGATGACGCGGGGTGATCCTCTTCCTTTTGTTGTCTCTCGCGGCGTTGACGGCCACCTCGAGTACCTCAGCAGCCAGAAACTCCATCACAGCGGCAAGGTACACGGGAGCGCCGGCACCTATGCGCTCGGAGAACTTTCCGTTACGCAGCAGCCTATGAATACGACCCACAGGGAACTGGAGACAAGCGCGGTTGGAACGGGACTTTGCTTTTCCCTTCACCTTGCCACCTTTACCGCGATCGGACATAATTCAAGGATTTGTTTATATAATACACAACTCGATAAAATGACGCGAACACGTGAACGACAGTGCGCGCGCCGTTAGACTCTGGTTACAAATGCCACGAAACACCAGAAATACCGTTGTTTTATACTCGCGCCGTGTGGCTGAGTTAGCGGGAGCGGTAAACAGCAAACGAAACTGTATCACAAAACGCGCAAGCGCACGCACTGCACCATGCACACGGCGGGTTACGAGTTCGGTAGTGATATTTTAAGTTGTGTACATCTTTTATAGAAATTGTGTATCATTAATAAATGTAAAATCAATATTAACTAATGTGAAATTCAAATATATTGAATGATTTTTTTCTTTTTTTTTATTTATTTAAGTTATAGCTATGAGTTTCAGTTAGTTAGTTAGTTAGTTACCTAACTAACTGACTAACTACTACCTGTAAGTAGTAGTAGTGGCGACATCTATGTTGTTAATATCGGATGTGTGTGTTGTGAAGTTTCTTTTTTTTAACTAATGTAATACAGGCTGTTAGGGTAAACACCGTTAACCTTGAAATCAGTGGTTTGGTTTCAATTGCAGAACGTAAATTTAATGGGAAAAAACTATCTTTTTTTATTATTGTAAAAACCTGTACCAAACCAGCAGTACCAGAAGCTGCTAGTTGACCTTATGGAACGCATACTGAATATTGAGAAAAAATGTGATTAACATATAAATACGCCAAAAATACCTACCCAGTTGTTGGTTTTTTTTTTTCAGTATTGTTAAATCTAACTTTAATACTCATTTGGACTCTTCACGCAACTCAGGGTAAGTATCTTTGCCTGTCCTAGGTGTTAGTGAAAACTTTCCCGCGATCATACGAGCAAAACCTCCAGCGACATCACAGTCCTCGCTACGGTAAAGTTTCGGCGTGCCTAAGCGTACGTACAGGAAACATTGGAAACCTATAAGTGGCGACATCTATGTTGTTAATATCGGGTGTGTGTGTTTTGAAGTTTTTTTTTTTTTTCTTTAAACTAATGTTATGCAACCCGTTAGGGTAAACACCGTTAACCTTGAAACCAGTGGTTTGGTTTCAATTGCAGAACGTAAATTTAATCGGAAAAAAAATTATTTTTTTTGTTATTATTGTAAAAACCTGTGCCAAACCAGCAGTACCAGCAGTTGACCTTAAGGAACGCATACTGAATTTCTTCGCGGCGAACTCAGAAGAGAGCACGAGGCGGGCTATTCGTTTCTCATCGTCTGCCGAGTTTAATGTAAGTGTGCTTAATTCGATCAGGGTAGATATTCAATTGGTGTGTAAATTAAACAAGTAATTTTTAATGAAACTGTACATATAAATGTGATTAACATATAAACACGCCAAAAATACCTACCCAGTTGTTGTTTTTTTCTGTATTGTTAAATCTAACTTTAACACTCATTTGGACTCTTCACGCAACTCAGGGTAAGTATCTTTGCCTGTCCTAGTTATACAAGCTTTGTGGTAGTATAATTCAGTATTTACCACATAATATTACGTTTCTCAGTCCTTTTTTTTTCATTTGTTGTTACTAATAAGGTTCTAGTATTATCATAAAAGTGTGTGTGTGTGTGTGTGTGAGAGAGAGAGAGAGAGAGAGACTCACTGACTCGTGTTAGGTTCATTCTAACATTCAATAATAGTAGGTAATAATTGTGAAAATTATAGTTTTACTAGGTAGGTACGTTTTTGATTGACGACAACAAACCGTTAAAGAAACTGTCTTTGTTATAAATTTGACGAATCATATTGTGGCCCTGAAAAGGGCCTTTTGTCTTGAATATGCTCGTATGAGCGGAGAGCATCGCGCAATCGACATAATACGATTTATTATTATATCGAAGTGCGCGTGCGCGGGGTCGCTCGCACGATGCACCAGGTTCGTTCGTAGAAGTCGCGGCACCACGTTTAAGCCGTCTTCTTGGGCTACTGCCGAAATGACAACTGCAGAACGACGCGGCACGGCGCGGGCTCGGCCTTGATGTTCGGCAGCACGCCACCTTGAGAGATCGTCACATCGGAGAGCAGCTTGTCCAACTCCTTGTCGTTGCGGATGCCCAATAGAAGATGACGCGGGGTGATCCTCTTCCTTTTGTTGTCTCTCGCGGCGTTGACGGCCACCTCGAGTACCTCAGCAGCCAGAAACTCCATCACAGCGGCAAGGTACACGGGAGCGCCGGCACCTATGCGCTCGGAGAACTTTCCGTTACGCAGCAGCCTATGAATATGACCCACAGGGAACTGGAGACAAGCGCGGTTGGAACGGGACTTTGCTTTTCCCTTCACCTTGCCACCTTTACCGCGATCGGACATAATTCAAGGATTTGTTTATATAATACACAACTCGATAAAATGACGCGAACACGTGAACGACAGTGCGCGCGCCGTTAGACTCTGGTTACAAATGCCACGAAACACCAGAAATACCGTTGTTTTATACTCGCGCCGTGTGGCTGAGTTAGCGGGAGCGGTAAACAGCAAACGAAACTGTATCACAAAACGCGCAAGCGCACGCACTGCACCATGCACACGGCGGGTTACGAGTTCGGTAGTGATATTTTAAGTTGTGTACATCTTTTATAGAAATTGTGTATCATTAATAAATGTAAAATCAATATTAACTAATGTGAAATTCAAATATATTGAATGATTTTTTTCTTTTTTTTTATTTATTTAAGTTATAGCTATGAGTTTCAGTTAGTTAGTTAGTTAGTTACCTAACTAACTGACTAACTACTATCTGTAAGTAGTAGTAGTGGCGACATCTATGTTGTTAATATCGGATGTGTGTGTTGTGAAGTTTCTTTTTTTTTAACTAATGTTATACAGGCTGTTAGGGTAAACACCGTTAACCTTGAAATCAGTGGTTTGGTTTCAATTGCAGAACGTAAATTTAATGGGAAAAAACTATCTTTTTTTATTATTGTAAAAACCTGTACCAAACCAGCAGTACCAGAAGCTGCTAGTTGACCTTATGGAACGCATACTGAATATTGAGAAAAAATGTGATTAACATATAAATACGCCAAAAATACCTACCCAGTTGTTGGTTTTTTTTTCAGTATTGTTAAATCTAACTTTAATACTCATTTGGACTCTTCACGCAACTCAGGGTAAGTATCTTTGCCTGTCCTAGGTGTTAGTGAAAACTTTCCCGCGATCATACGAGCAAAACCTCCAGCGACATCACAGTCCTCGCTACGGTAAAGTTTCGGCGTGCCTAAGCGTACGTACAGGAAACATTGGAAACCTATAAGTGGCGATATCTATGTTGTTAATATCGGGTGTGTGTGTTTTGAAGTTTTTTTTTTTTTTTTAAACTAATGTTACGCAACCCGTTAGGGTAAACACCGTTAACCTTGAAACCAGTGGTTTGGTTTCAATTGCAGAACGTAAATTTAATCGGAAAAAAATTATTTTTTTTGTTATTATTGTAAAAACCTGTGCCAAACCAGCAGTACCAGCAGTTGACCTTAAGGAACGCATACTGAATTTCTTCGCGGCGAACTCAGAAGAGAGCACGAGGCGGGCTATTCGTTTCTCATCGTCTGCCGAGTTTAATGTAAGTGTGCTTAATTCGATCAGGGTAGATATTCAATTGGTGTGTAAATTAAACAAGTAATTTTTAATGAAACTGTACATAAAAATGTGATTAACATATAAACACGCCAAAAATACCTACCCAGTTGTTGTTTTTTTCTGTATTGTTAAATCTAACTTTAACACTCATTTGGACTCTTCACGCAACTCAGGGTAAGTATCTTTGCCTGTCCTAGTTATACAAGCTTTGTGGTAGTATAATTCAGTATTTACCACATAATATTACGTTTCTCAGTCCTTTTTTTTCATTTGTTGTTACTAATAAGGTTCTAGTATTATCATAAAAGTGTGTGTGTGTGTGTGTGTGTGTGTGTGTGTGAGAGAGAGAGAGAGAGAGAGAGACTCACTGACTCGTGTTAGGTTCATTCTAACACTAGCTTTTGCCCGCGACTTCGTCCGCGTGTAATAGTGACTTCCGGCAGATTTTTGGTTTTTCCCACATAGTTCCCGTTCTTGCGGGATTTTCGGAATGGTCGAGTTTCCGCAGAATTTTTAGGATAAAACCTATGTTTTTTTTTCGAGTTCCAAACTATTTATATCTGTACAATTTTTTAAGTAAATTAAATTATTATAGAACTTCTGCATATACTACATTTTTTGTTTTATTGTCTTGTGGCAGAAGAATATATTGATTTTCGCCACAACCTGATCTTGATAAGGCGACGTATAACTGGCCGTGCGAAAAAAAGTCTTGGCGTAAATCGATCCCCACGTGTTTGAATGTCTGCCCCTGTGATTTATTTATTGTGACTGCGAAGGATAATTTAATCGGAAATTGTATTCTTTTAAAATTGAAAGGTAAGTCGTTGGGTATCATTGGGATGCGGGGTATGAGGACTGTTTGACCAACTGCTGGACCAGTCAAAACTATTGCAACGATGACGTTATTGCGCAGAAATTTTACTTGAAGTCGGGTCCCGTTGCATAAATTTGGTGGTTTGAGATTTCTTAGTAAAATGATTGGGGCACCTATTTTTAAATTAAGAGAATGTGGGGGAAGGCCGCTTGGGTTCAAGGAATTGAGGAACTCCTGTGGGTAATTAACTACATCTTCTTGATCCATCACGGTATCAATGGATGTGTAGGTTACAATATCTCCTGGGAGTTTACTTAAAATTATATCATTTATTTCGTCAACGTTACTATTTCTTGCCGCCAATATTGCTCTTTGACACATCCATTGGTGGTCCTTGTTTTCTATTTGGCTGATGTCAGGGTATACCTTAGTTATTAATTCCTCGATGTTACCCACTTTTACTCCTAAATCGCAATCAATTTCAATTTTATTATTAGAATGAGGTATTTTCCCGTCTCCTACAGAAAGTAATTTTGACGGGAAAGTTATACTACCTCCCCCCAAATGTGCTCTCATATTTGTAGATAATTTTAAAATATTTACAAATTTCCATAATGGAGAACTTTTAAGGCAAGCCTTCACAATGTCTGCTCTGGTTCCCCTTACTATTACCGGTAAGGTTTGGCGAAAGTCCCCAGCAAACATAACCGTAATCCCACCCATGATTTTATCACAGTTTCTAATATCTCGGAGAGTTCTGTCTAGAGCTTCTACGTGAGCTCTATGTATCATGGTACATTCGTCCCAGATTATTAGACTGACGTCTTGTAAAACTTTTCCCAAAGGTCCATTTTTGCGTATAGAGCACACGCTATCTTTCTCTAAAGACACAGTTAGGGGCAGTTTAAAAGTGGAATGAGCTGTGCGTCCACCTGCTAATAAAGTTGCAGCAATACCTGACGACGCTACTGCTAAGGCTAGCTTTCCTAGAGACCTTACTTTTGCCAATATAAGATTAGTAATAAACGTCTTGCCGGTCCCACCGGGAGCATCCAAAAAGAAAATTTTTCCTTCATTAAAACTAACACTTTTCATGACACAATTATACATTGTCACCTGGTCATTTACTAATCTTGGTTCATTTTCTGTGATATATTCATTTAAATCATTTAAATTATATGGTTTTCGCAACGCTACTTCTAACGGGTCCAGAAGCGAATTATTTCTTTTTGCTGCAGGAAGCCCAAAGTCGGTTAGGGATTTATCTGAAATCTCATGAATTTTATCTTCAATTATGATTAGTCCATCATTGTATATATCATCATTATATGCTAATGTCATATCCTGATTCTCATTACGCATTCTGTTTAATATATCTTCACATAGAGCATCACGAAATTTATTCCATAACTCTAAGGGGTCAGATGGTTGGCAAAATATAAGGATAGTGGTAAATAATTCTCTTAATTTTGTAGCTGGCTCGGATATAATTGCATCGGACATGGTATTTTGCCAATGTTCATCTACCTCCAGTAAACCTAATTCCTTGCAAGCGCCTTGGTACGTTTGGAAAATAACACCATTCACGGTTCGTAGATGTTGAAATGACATTGGACCGCGAACATATTGCAGTAACATTCTTAAATAAAAACATTCAGTTTGAGTTGGATGAATGTTATAAACACGGCCTAAAGTTGTGTCTTTTTTTACACCGGGATATCCCTCAACATCTTGCCCGCGTCTTCTTCTAGAAAATGAATTTCTTTGCCAAACGTAATACTGGGGAGCTTCGTGATATAAAAGGGTTTTTGCAAAATCGTCGCTTTTGCAGAGATCAAAGAACGCTGTAAGTGTCGTTGATGAAGGATTGTTCACACGATCTTGGAGATTTTCATTATTATAAAAATATACTCTTTGTCCATTTTCCAAATGAACGGCTAAATGAACTACTGCCGGAAAACGTTCATGAATCGAAAATTGAAAAATTCTCCAAAACGCCTCCGAGGAACTTATATAGCGACCATTTAGATATTTTTCTACTTCGTCGTTATTACTTTGTAACGAAAATGTGGCTTGATCAGAACCTTTATGAATATACTTACAGATGTATTTAATAGCTTTGACCGATTGACAAAACTCTACGTTAATGTGTGCATTGAAAATGCGTGACAGCAGTGGATTATAGGGAACCACCCAACGATTATCCACGCTCATTTCTGTACCTTTTACACGAATTATAGCTGTGAATCCACCATTATCTGGAGACCTGCGTCTGTAGGTTGGATAACCGTCATCCCCGGTTTGTGTTTCCGAAATAAAATGCCTCGGGTACTTTTTAGAACAAACGTTTTCTTTCATACATGGTGATGCAGGATTATGAAATCCGCAAGGACCATGTATCATATTTTTTATGACAATATTATGAAGAATCGGATCTTGTTGTATGTCAGGTATTTCAGCCGATATTATTGCATCTATAGAATCTGGTTGAACTTTGTTAGCCAGCCACAATAAAATATGGGCGTGAGGTAAACCTCTTTTTTGCCATTCTACACTGTAAACAAAGGCTTTCGATGGGCCAAAAATATGTTTCTTCGTTAATAGGTCTATCATTTTTTTGAGTTTTAAATGAAATACCCTAGAAATTAAATCGTGTCTATCATAAGAATGTTGATTGGGCAATAACTCACTTTTTATTTCTGGCCATTCGGGGTTACATGTAAATGTAATGAAGAGGTCAGGTCTTCCAAATTTCCTGACATATGTGTTGGCATCTTGACTTTTTTCATTCATGAATCTGGGGATCCTGTAAATGACGACGGCAATATAACGTGCTGGCCAATATTAGAAGCGTTTAAATGTCCATCATTTACGACGGCATCTCTTAAATGAATGTAATCTTCTGCTCTCAATTTTTTTTTGATTTCTTTTGATGAAGTTCAGCCTCTCAGAAATCATTTTTGCCGCCATATCAACACAATATTGGTTGAATAATCCTTTAAAATAATGTATACTGTTAAAGTCATTTATTCTCACCATGAATCTAAATGCATAAAACTGCATACATGAAACAGTTTTAGATGTAGCCGTAGTATTCTGCTGTGGAATATTAATACAGTATCCGTCGTTTCCAAAGGGAAACAGTAAGGGATATTGAAGCGGGTCATAAGATCTATGAATTTCAGAAACTCGTTGAAGTCGACCATCTCTCGCATTCAATACAATATCACGGGGACCTTTGTCTTCATCTATCATAAGAACAGCTACTTCATCTACTACCGGCGCATTATACCGACCTCTATGCTCATTAGGAGGTTTTACATCAGCATGAATGATAAGTTTTAAATCATTCGGTGGTCTATTTTCTAGATTGTACTTAAAACTTTGAATATACGTATTATGATCATGAAGATATGTTTGGAGAACGTCGATAAGATCGATTTGCAAGCTTGGGTTTAAATTTGAGCCCAAGGATACCTGATCTACATGGGAAACAAAATATATTTGTAGGAATTCGGGTTGTGCCCCTACAGCTGGAAGTAAGTCACCGATTAAATGATAAACTTGCCCTTGGACTTTAAAAGTGGGCATAAAGTTTCCCTCACGAATTTCTTTGGCACCAAATGAAGTCATCTGAAATAATGTATTATATTGTCTTGAGTGATTTAAGAAATGCTTAGATGATGGATGTGAGCCTGATATCAGTTCCTTTAAAACGGATGTTGGTTCCGGAATTATAGGTATATTTACTTTGCCACCACTACAACACAATCCAGGAGTTTCAGCTGCCCATTTTTTTGCTTGGCATAAGTTGCATATTTTATCCATTCTGCCAATATCAATATCATTTAGCTCAGAATAGTCAACGGTACAATCATAAGCAAAAGCAGCATTTAATAAATTATGTTGTCTGCGAGTTCTATTCCTAGTTGATCGGGCATTTTGCTGTGTTAATCGTTGGGATCGTTCAGCGCTTGATTCCCGATCACGGTTAGCCAAAGTTCGGGAATTCTGTGAGGCCAAACGTTGAGAACGTTCAGCACTGGATTCCCGATCGCGGTTAGCCAAAGTTCGGGCATTCTGTGAGGCCAAACGTTGAGAACGATCAGCACTCGATTCCCGTTGCCGGTTCGCCAAAGTTCGGAAATTTTGTGACGCTAAACGCTGCGAACGTTCAACGCTTGATTCCCTTGCACGGTTTTGTTCAGTAATTGCTCGTTGTGTAGCCAACCTGTGCATATTTTCATCCTCAGTTTCATTGCTGCGCAAAACTCGCAGCCGCTTTGCAGTAGCAGTCTGCCGAGAAAGCTGAGTTCTTTTTCTCGGCATTATAGTGATGAAGAAAGAACGTAGAAAATGAAAACTTAACTAAAGCGTAACTCGTAAAAAAAAAGAAACGTAAGATTAATAATTAGGAACCTAATTGTTTTTATTTTTAACGATTATGTCAAAAGAAAATCCGTAAAATGAAAATAAGTTAACAAACTTTATACTTAAACTTAACCCTAATCTAATTAGAATAAATAGGTAGACCACACCTATTTACAGGTTTTACCTAAAGCGAAAAAAAAATAGAAACTAAATACGTTAAACTAAACCCTAATCTAATAAGAATAATTAAGTAGGCGATACCTATTTAGGTACCTACAGGTATTATGTACCACAAAAAAATATTAGAAAATGAATACTATTTTTAAAACAAACGATACTATACTTTTAAAAAACACATACCTACTTATTAATTAATAATCTACATGAAAACAAAAAGTGTTATTATTGTGTCACTAAATACTATCCTAAAACAAATAAAGTACCTACTATATAGAAAACAACCTCAAAATGAAACTGTGTTTAAAAAGTAATATTACGATGATAATTATATCGCATAAACAAATTAGCGCTGTATTCAACCGTTCAGTAGGGAGCCGACCAGGCATGGTATCACGTAGAGCTGCACCCCCCTCCCGGCTTGCCCGCAAGCACCGCCTCTCTCCCGCCGCGCCGGCCAGCGCAGTGAGCGCAGAGAGCGAGTTGGTTTTGTTTCGGAGTTATTTATCATTGTAATCTTTAAAGTTTTTTGTTGAAATTAAGCTATGTCAAAGACAATTTTATTCACAATGAAGTACTCTTAACCAACAACATATTTATATTTATATTTGAATAAAGATTAATATTATTATGTTGATACAACTTAAACAAATTATTTCGACCAAATTTGGTACCATATAAACGGTCATTGTGACTAAACCTTAAAAGATAGACATATGCCGTCGCGGACTTTTTTTTAGATCATGTATAGAGGAATAATTCTTTCATACATATTTTTTGTGTATCTTGAACCGTTTTCGCAGCGCACGCAAAGAAAGCCTTCAAAAATGAATAATTTTCCCCCGTTTTTTACACATTTACCGCTCTGTCTTTGCTCCTATTGGTCATAGCGTAATGTTATTTAGCCTATAGCCTTCCTCGATAAATGGACTATCCAACAAAAAAAGAATTATTCAAATCGCACCAGTAGTTTCGGAGATTAGCGCGTTCAAACAAACAAACAAACAAACTCTTCAGCTTTATTATATTAGTATAGATTTTTTTTTTTTTTTTATAAATTATAAACCAGCGCTTGACCGCAATCCCGCCTGATGGTAAGCAGTGACGCGATCGTTGATGGTAAAGCGCGCTAGTTTATTAAGAGCCTATTCACTCTAGCCTTGAAGACACTCAAATCGTAATGTGACGGAAACACCGACGCCGGCAAATTGTTCCAATCCCTCGATGTACGCGGTATAAAGGAGGAAGCAAAACGCTTCGTCCGGATCGCAGTGGTGTCAACAACGTAAGGGTGGAAACTCGCCGTACGACGGGTCGTCCGATGATGGAACGGAGATGGGGGAATTAAATCATGCAATTCCCTTGCACACTCACCAGAATGCATCCTATAGAAGACCGAAAGGCTGGCTACTCTACGCCTGTGCTCCAGGCTTTGGAGACCGTTTCGAGTTAAGTCTGGGTCGCCAATCAGCCTCTTCGCACGCCTCTCCACCGAATCCAAAGCGGCAAGGTGACATTTCGCAGCACCAGCCCAAATGTGGCTGCAGTACTCCACACACGAGCGGACCTGTGCTTTGTATAAAATTAGAAGCTGCCCTGGTGTGAAGTACCGCCGGACTTTCGCGATGACGCCTAGTTTTCTGGCAGCCACCCCGGCCTTGGACTCAATGAACCGCCCAAAGTTAAGGCTCGAGGAAATCTCAACTCCCAAAAGCTGAAGGCGGTCGGTACACTCCAAGGATACATTCTGAAAAGTAGGAGCCAAGGTAAACGGGCTCCTTTTGGCGGTGAAAAGACACGCCTGTGTTTTGGCGGCATTGAATGCTACAAGATTGGCATTGCCCCATTCGGAGACTGCCTGCAGTGCAGCACTCACACGCTCTACCATGGCCTCTCTTTCGGACCGGATAGTTTCCTTACTAGCCCGAGCTTCCAGCAGGTATCTCTCCACAACTGTGCTGTCATCTGCATACCCATAGATACCGGGCATCAGCAGATCGTTAATATGCAGCAGGAACAGAGTTGCAGAGAGAACAGACCCCTGAGGAACACCGGCATTGGTCGACATGGGCTCAGATGAACATCCGTCGACAACAACTCGGAGGGACCGTTCAGTCAGGAAGTCTTTTACCCAGCCAGTCAGGCCAGCGGAAATGCCGTACGCTGGAAGCTTACTCAAAAGGCTAGCGTGCCATACCCGGTCGAAGGCCTTCGAGACATCAAGGGAGACGGCAATCGCTTCCCCATTTTTCTCGAGGGCCTCGCCCCACAAGTGAGTGGCATACACTAGTAGGTCCCCAGTTGACCGATTGCGTCGAAAACCGTACTGTCGGTCACTGAGGAGATCGTTACCTTCCAGGTATGCCAAGAGGCGCGAGTTCAATACACGCTCCATAATCTTGCAGAGTATGGAGGTTATTGAAATCGGCCGATAGTTGGTAGGATCGGCACGACTACCCTTTTTGGGCACGGGCTGCACGTTGGCAAGCTTCCAGGACTTGGGCACTATACCAGTCCTAAATGAGAGGCGATACAGGCGCGTCAATACAGGAGACAACTCAGGCGCACAAGCCTTAAGAACAATCGCTGGTATACCATCTGGACCACTAGCCTTATTCACGTCCAGACGACACAATACTCTCAGAACCTCCTTGTTTCTAATGCGAACCTCCGGCATTGAAGTTCCGCAATGAGGTAAATTAGGTGGAGTAGCATTGCCAGTGTCAAGACGCGAACTATGGGCAAAGAGAGATGCAAAGAGACCTGCTTTCTCTCTCGCCGTATGGGCCAGTGCTCCATCAGGCCTAACCAGCGGAGGCAGTGTGGGCCGACAGAAGTTCGCCTCGACCGATTTGGCTAGGGACCAGAAAGATCTGCTACCGGAAGGGTGCGCAGAGAGCTTGTTACCAATGTTAGTAATGCGGTCGAAGCGAGCCTTCTTAAGCGCCTTTTTGTAGGACTTGGCAGCACGGTTAAAGGCTCTCTTCTTTGAGCTTAGATCCAGAGCTCTGCGGTCACGAGCGTCAACCCAGGCGAGGAATGCCGCGTGCTTACGCTGTTCAGCTTGAACACAGTCGGCGTTAAACCATGGGCGAGCCGAGCCACCGACGGGCACGTCACTGAAGGGGATAAAATACTCCATAGCTTGACGCACCACGTCGGTTATAGCGTCCGCACAGCTCGATGGATTGCTAGAAGAGAAGCAGACCTGCTGCCAAGGATAAGATGCAAAGAAGTGGCGCATCTCATCCCAATCTGCTGACTTGTAACGCCATATTCGCCGCTCACCACGCGAGTCGCAATCAGGTGGGGAGAAGGACGTCACAGACTTCACCAGACAGTGGTCTGAAGTTCCTAACGGTGAGGAAACTGTAACAACACATCTGTCCGGATCAGTGGTCAGCAGAAGGTCCAGACAATTGGCGGTATGACCAGCCACATCAGGCACCCTAGTCGCTTCTTCCACCAGCTGGGAAAGGCCCATTGATAGCGCAAAGTGTCGCGCTTCTCTCCCAGCGTGGTCGGTCCTCTGGTATGGGAAAAGCCAGTCTTGGTGGCAGGCATTAAAGTCCCCCAGAGCGACGAACTGTGCGTCAGGGTGCTGATGCAGCACACTGTCAGCAGCCACACTGAGGTGGTCAAATAGTCGAGTTGTCTCCTGGTCACCGCTGTGCAATCGGTAGACACAGGTGTAGACAATTTTGTCCACACCAGTGTCAACCAACAGCCATAAGGACGATAGATGAGAGTCTTCGAGGTGACGGAGACGCCGGCAACAGATGTCATTGCGGACATACACACAGACCCCGGCACGCTGCAGGAAATGATGCTCCAAAGAGTATCCCGGGTAGTTGAGGTATGCCGCATCAGACGGACATCTGATCTGGGTCTCCGTCAAAAAAAGTAGGTGGGGCTTTTCAGTCTCAAGCTGGTGATGGACTGCATCGATATTGGAGTGCAGACCTCGAATGTTTGAGAGGTGCACTTTAAATGAGAGGACGTGCGCCCGCTGTGCACACCTACTTTTCTTTTTAAAACTTTTCATTTTAATATACTGAGTGAATAGGAAGGAAGACGGCAGTTGAGCGAGGTGATGCAATGATAAACCCAACAACACGACCAACGATGCTGCGCCAGTGGGAGATTGATCTGGAGACTGCGGGGACGCCCGAACCCCCCCAGGGATCGGCATCGGGTCCTCTCGTCCGGTCGCCAACCGGCACGATGGGGCCACCCTGGGATTTTTCGCAGTTGGCGGGGCAGCCTTTCGTGTGTGGCTGGCACACTACTTGGGCCCCCAACTACCTGCGGTCGGCCAGCGGAGCACCGTGCTTCGGATCCCGCTACCCTCCAGGACCAAGCTCCCGACACAACAACATTTGTCGCATCGAGCCCGGCACACATCGCAACACAACTGCTCAGACCCGTCCTCCATACGGCTTCACCAGACACCATGCCGGAACACGACGAATCGCTTGGCGGCATGACTTTGTCTGGTGGGTGGTAACTACGCCGGCGGCCGATGTTGTGGCCTACCACCGAGAGAAATAAATTCAATAATAGTAGGTAATAATTGTGAAAATTATAGTTTTACTAGGTAGGTACGTTTTTGTTTGACGACAACAAACCGTTAAAGAAACTGTCTTTGTTATAAATTTGACGAATCATATTGTGGCCCTGAAAAGGGCCTTTTGTCTTGAATATGCTCGTATGAGCGGAGAGCATCGCGCAATCGACATAATACGATTTTTTATTATATCGAAGTGCGCGTGCGCGGGGTCGCTCGCACGATGCACCAGGTTCGTTCGTAGAAGTCGCGGCACCACGTTTAAGCCGTCTTCTTGGGCTACTGCCGAAATGACAACTGCAGAACGACGCGGCACGGCGCGGGCTCGGCCTTGATGTTCGGCAGCACGCCACCTTGAGAGATCGTCACATCGGAGAGCAGCTTGTCCAACTCCTTGTCGTTGCGGATGCCCAATAGAAGATGACGCGGGGTGATCCTCTTCCTTTTGTTGTCTCTCGCGGCGTTGACGGCCACCTCGAGTACCTCAGCAGCCAGAAACTCCATCACAGCGGCAAGGTACACGGGAGCGCCGGCACCTATGCGCTCGGAGAACTTTCCGTTACGCAGCAGCCTATGAATACGACCCACAGGGAACTGGAGACAAGCGCGGTTGGAACGGGACTTTGCTTTTCCCTTCACCTTGCCACCTTTACCGCGATCGGACATAATTCAAGGATTTGTTTATATAATACACAACTCGATAAAATGACGCGAACACGTGAACGACAGTGCGCGCGCCGTTAGACTCTGGTTACAAATGCCACGAAACACCAGAAATACCGTTGTTTTATACTCGCGCCGTGTGGCTGAGTTAGCGGGAGCGGTAAACAGCAAACGAAACTGTATCACAAAACGCGCAAGCGCACGCACTGCACCATGCACACGGCGGGTTACGAGTTCGGTACTGATATTTTAAGTTGTGTACATCTTTTATAGAAATTGTGTATCATTAATAAATGTAAAATCAATATTAACTAATGTGAAATTCAAATATATTGAATGATTTTTTTCTTTTTTTTTATTTATTTAAGTTATAGCTATGAGTTTCAGTTAGTTAGTTAGTTACCTAACTAACTGACTAACTACTACCTGTAAGTAGTAGTAGTGGCGACATCTATGTTGTTAATATCGGATGTGTGTGTTGTGAAGTTTCTTTTTTTTGACGTGACAACGTCTTAAATTAGGTTGCGGCTGGGAGTCACTTATGAAAAAGTGTAACGCTCGGTAACGTTACGATGAGTCACCGAAAGAGGCCCGCCGAATGCCTTGCGTCTCTCTCCCACTCAACTATGATCGGTCTGCCGCGCGCGCAGCACTAGAGAATTAGGCGCATTGAATCGGCGCATGCTTGTGTCTCTGTCTTTGTCTTTCTCGAACGTTCTTGGCGTTGGAAAAACAAGAAAGCGTCATAATACAAGTTCACACGTGTGGTTAAAGTATCGTCAGCTGTGTCTGTAGTGAAAATGTGGAGTGCTTAGATTCGTCATTTACAACAACTACAACAATAAAGGTAAATAATTGTACACTGATATTTCATTATCGTAAACTATGATTGATTGATTAATTGTTAGATTGACACAAAAGTTGAGAAACTGAGTTTATAGGTTATGTCATACTATTGATAAATGTTGATAGTGTTAAGTAAATTATTAGTTTAAAATTAATTAATTAATTAATTATTATTTTACAAATTTTCATTAATTTCAAATTTATTTAGCAAAAATTTGAACCTTCAATCTGAATAAATGTTTTGATTTTCGAATTGATTCTTTAAAATTACAAATATTAAGAAAAAGTGGCAGATCACCCAAATAGGAATTAGTTAAGTTTAAGTTTACATGTACAATGTTTTAGTAAACAAAATATATTTCTATAGTTAAAATTTGTGCAATTCTTATTTTCATTCAATTCCTTGTTCCTATTGTGCAATTTAATTATATTCATATCAATAAATATTCTACCGAGAAAAAGACGTTGTCACGTAAAATCTTCGCCCGTAAAACCGACTTTACAGGCAACCATTTTTTTTTTAACTAATGTTATACAGGCTGTTAGGGTAAACACCGTTAACCTTGAAATCAGTGGTTTGGTTTCAATTGCAGAACGTAAATTTAATGGGAAAAATCTATCTTTTTTCATTATTGTAAAAACCTGTACCAAACCAGCAGTACCAGAAGCTGCTAGTTGACCTTATGGAACGCATACTGAATATTGAGAAAAAATGTGATTAACATATAAATACGCCAAAAATACCTACCCAGTTGTTGGTTTTTTTTTTCAGTATTGTTAAATCTAACTTTAATACTCATTTGGACTCTTCACGCAACTCAGGGTAAGTATCTTTGCCTGTCCTAGGTGTTAGTGAAAACTTTCCCGCGATCATACGAGCAAAACCTCCAGCGACATCACAGTCCTCGCTACGGTAAAGTTTCGGCGTGCCTAAGCGTACGTACAGGAAACATTGGAAACCTATAAGTGGCGACATCTATGTTGTTAATATCGGGTGTGTGTGTTTTGAAGTTTTTTTTTTTTTTTTAAACTAATGTTATGCAACCTGTTAGGGTAAACACCGTTAACCTTCAAACCAGTGGTTTGGTTTCAATGCAGAACGTAAATTTAATCGGAAAAAAATTATTTTTTTTGTTATTATTGTAAAAACCTGTGCCAAACCAGCAGTACCAGCAGTTGACCTTAAGGAACGCATACTGAATTTCTTCGTGGCGAACTCAGAAGAGAGCACGAGGCGGGCTATTCGTTTCTCATCGTCTGCCGAGTTTAATGTAAGTGTGCTTAATTCGATCAGGGTAGATATTCAATTGGTGTGTAAATTAAACAAGTAATTTTTAATGAAACTGTACATAAAAATGTGATTAACATATAAACACGCCAAAAATACCTACCCAGTTGTTGTTTTTTTCTGTATTGTTAAATCTAACTTTAACACTCATTTGGACTCTTCACGCAACTCAGGGTAAGTATCTTTGCCTGTCCTAGTTATACAAGCTTTGTGGTAGTATAATTCAGTATTTACCACATAATATTACGTTTCTCAGTCCTTTTTTTTTCATTTGTTGTTACTAATAAGGTTCTAGTATTATCATAAAAGTGTGTGTGTGTGTGTGTGTGTGTGTGAGAGAGAGAGAGAGAGAGAGAGACTCACTGACTCGTGTTAGGTTCATTCTAACATTCAATAATAGTAGGTAATAATTGTGAAAATTATAGTTTTACTAGGTAGGTACGTTTTTGTTTGACGACAACAAACCGTTAAAGAAACTGTCTTTGTTATAAATTTGACGAATCATATTGTGGCCCTGAAAAGGGCCTTTTGTCTTGAATATGCTCGTATGAGCGGAGAGCATCGCGCAATCGACATAATACGATTTATTATTATATCGAAGTGCGCGTGCGCGGGGTCGCTCGCACGATGCACCAGGTTCGTTCGTAGAAGTCGCGGCACCACGTTTAAGCCGTCTTCTTGGGCTACTGCCGAAATGACAACTGCAGAACGACGCGGCACGGCGCGGGCTCGGCCTTGATGTTCGGCAGCACGCCACCTTGAGAGATCGTCACATCGGAGAGCAGCTTGTCCAACTCCTTGTCGTTGCGGATGCCCAATAGAAGATGACGCGGGGTGATCCTCTTCCTTTTGTTGTCTCTCGCGGCGTTGACGGCCACCTCGAGTACCTCAGCAGCCAGAAACTCCATCACAGCGGCAAGGTACACGGGAGCGCCGGCACCTATGCGCTCGGAGAACTTTCCGTTACGCAGCAGCCTATGAATACGACCCACAGGGAACTGGAGACAAGCGCGGTTGGAACGGGACTTTGCTTTTCCCTTCACCTTGCCACCTTTACCGCGATCGGACATAATTCAAGGATTTGTTTATATAATACACAACTCGATAAAATGACGCGAACACGTGAACGACAGTGCGCGCGCCGTTAGACTCTGGTTACAAATGCCACGAAACACTTTTTTTTTTTTTTTGATATGGCATCTTGTAGTTGACCTTGAGAGGCCGTGACTACTTAACCGGACTTTCCTGTGGATGCCTTAAATGAATTTAAAGCCTCCAGCCAGGGCTACTAAAATCTAAGCGACTGCGCACTAAGGGCACCCCCTGTAGGGTACGGACCTCGGCTTAGGGCGTCGCTGGAGTGAACAGCAAGGTATGGCTGGATCTAATTTTTTTTTTTTATTTATTGGCTCAGCTGCGGCGCGGGCTGGCCTTCATCGGACGAGGGACGGGGGAGGGGGCTGCTACGTTGAACGCGTCGCGATGGACCTCGGCGGCGAGGTCGGTAGGTCGGTCTAGCTTTGTGTGTTGTGCTGGTGGCCCTATTGGCCTCTTGGAGGAGGGTAATGTGGTCATCAGGGTCTGTGAGAACGTGCCTTGGGCGGCGAAGCTTGGAGATGGTGGAGGGGGTGTAGTTAGCAGCCGCTACTATCAGGGGATTGCGGTGCTTGGAGGCAGTGTCAAAGAAGCGTTTTGAAAGACGCTTCATGAACTGCTGGATGGTGGGGATTTTGAGATCGAGGTGGAGGATCTCATTACGGACGAACCAAGGGGCGTTTGTGGCTTTACGCAAGAAACGGTTTTGGACTACTTGCATCCTATGGATATGACGCGGCTTGGCGTGTGCGAAGACAGGACGATAATCGGGCCATAATCGGGCGTATGCACGCTGTGTACAAGCGCATTTTGCACTTGAGCGACAGTTTGCTACGCGGGTTGAGGACGGGGTGGAGTCGACCCAGAGCGTAGGCGGCACGTGAGCGGACCGCCTTAATATGCTCTGAGAAGTTGAGGTTACGATCGAGAATCACACCTAGGTATTTGGCTTGCTTCCCCCAGGGGATCAGCTCGCCAGACATGGAGATGGGTCGTGGGGTGGGGACGTTTAGTCGCGGTTTCGTGTGGAGTACCGCTTGACTCTTTTGGGGGTTGACTTCGATCCTCCATTTCTTGAACCAGTCAGCCAGTTTGTTGACTGCGGTTTGGAGATGGTGTCGAATTCGGTCAGGGCTGAGTCCCGAGCAGTAGATGGCGGTGTCGTCTGCGAACAGAGCGACTTGAGCCTTACCACCTTTCGGGATATCGCTTGTGTACAGCGTGAAAATAAGGGGGGCTAGCACGGAGCCCTGGGGAACACCTGCACGGATGGGGCGGGGGGAGGAGTGTGCTCCTTCGATTTTGTAGCGGAAGGTGCGGTTTGACAGGAAGTCCCGTAAGATGAGAACGAGACGGTCGGGCACCCCGAGTTTGTACAGCTTATAGATTAAGCCGTTGTGCCAGACTTTGTCAAACGCTTTCGCTATATCGAAGTAGACTACGCCTGTGTACATACCACGCATGAATCCTGCGTGTATATGTTCAGTGATGCGTAGAATTTGTTGTGGACAAGAGTGTTGGGATCGGAACCCGAACTGCTCGTTTGGTATGAGGCCCTTGTTCTCGGCATAAGCTCTGAGACGCTTATAAATAAGCCTCTCATAGATCTTGCCGAGAACTTTCAGCAAGCTGATGGGACGGTAACTGTTGGGATTGGCTTTAGGCTTGCCGGGCTTGGGAATGCCAATCACTGTGGCTTCTTTCCACGTTTGTGGGAAAATGTTATTCCCCATTGCACCATTGAAGATGGTGGTCAAGAGGAGGACTAGGTGGGCTGGGAAGAGACGGACCACTCTGTTGGTGATGCCGTCTGATCCGGGTGCTTTTTTGGGTTGAAGGCCTTTGATGATGTCCTGCACTTCGTCTGGAGTGATGGGAGGCAGGGGATCATCCGGGTCGTCAACGGGCGGGAGGGAGGTCCTACGTTCAACTTCAGCGTCGACCTCTAGGAGGTGGGCTTGGTTTACTGGTAGGAGGCTGGGGGAGCACTGGGCTTCGAGGCAGGAGGCAAGGCATTCAGCCTTTTCATCGTCGTCGAAGGCGATGGTATTGTCGGGGCGAACCAGAGGAGGCATGGTGACAACTTCTTTGGATTTTAACTTCCTCTGAAGTTCCCAGAAGGCTAGATGGGTGGGCTCTAGCTCGTCCAGCATCTTATCCCAGCCGGCTTCACGCCACTCCGATATGCGTCTTTTTACAGTTCTCTGTAAATAGCGCATATGGGCTTTGTTGGCCGCGCAGGGGAAGCTGCTGTAGGCACGGACAGCCGCGTTCTTCTCGGTCAGGAGTTCACGCAAGTTAGTGGGAAGCTTCCAGCGACAGTCTTCTGTCGCTGTTACCTCCCTTGAACAGTCGTTCAGGACTGACTGTACGTGATCCGTGAACGAGTCGATCGCGGTCGTCGTGTCCGCGATAGAGTCCAGGCGTGCAGGTATGGAGTCCAGGTGGGGGGATGTGGAGGATTTCAGCCGATCGCTTACTTTCCTCCAGTCCGTTACCACCTTCGTAAGGGGTTCCTGACCTGGGTCAGAGAGGCCAGTGCGGGGAGCCAGTCTGATAACGACTGGTCGATGATCGGACGATAGCTCTGGTAGCGCTTCTCTAGAGTCTAACCGTAGGTTGACGTTCTTTAGGAGCGCCACGTCAAGGACGTCCGGGGTGTGATCGGGGTCGTAGGGGAAATGGGTAGGGGTCATAGGTCCCACGACGTCGAAGTTCATTCGGGTAGAGAGGTCAAACAAGAGTCTGCCTCTGGAGTTGGTCCTGGTGCTATTCCAGGCGGTGTGTTTGGCGTTGAGGTCGCCCGCTATTATCACGGAGTCGCTCAACCCCAGAAGTAGGGCGATGTCGTCTGCTAAGAGTTGATGATTCTCTGCAGAGGAACTGGGAGGGAGGTAGGCCAACACTAATGTGATAGGTTGGTGGCCTGTCATGCCGAGGCGGCACATTGACACTTCGAGTCGTGAGAGGGGTGGGGGGTCCATTGGAATGCAATGTAGAGCCCTTTTGAAATAAATAAGGGTTCCGCCTTTGTGACAACGCAACCTGTCGTTGCGAACTACGCGGTAGTTCGCGATCAGAGGTGTGCGGTGGCTAGGCTTGAGGAAGGTCTCTTGGGCGAGGAAGATGTCTATCTGGTGCTCACGTAGGAAGGTTGAGATCTCTAATTTCTGATCTCTAATGCCATCGGCATTGAAGTGCACCAGTTTCAGGGATCGGGGCTTGGTTCGTTTACTGCCCCTGCAATCCATTAATTGGATGCGATGGAGGACAGGGCCTGGGTAATTTCGGGGTAGGCATTGTAAATGCCTATTACGGCCTCAAGGTTGCCAGCAGATCTGGCAGCCAAGAGCTCTTTTGCCATTTGCCTGGCACGGGGGGACATGAAAATAAGGAAGGTCCCCGAGATGACGTTGAATGCGTCAAGGGGGTTGCTTCCGGTGGTTGTTGCGGGGGTTGTGCGTGCGGGGGTTGTTGTCGCCGCAGCAGCAGTTGTTGCCACCTTTTGGGCCGTGGAAGGTCGGATGCGAGGATCCTTGTCCTTCCATGCGGGGGTGGGTTGAGGAGTCGTGGGGGCGGCCGCCACTAAGGCCGGGAAGGCCTTCTGGTGGTTTAGAGCGTTCCAGGGACTAGGTCTCTGGGGGCTCAAAGCCACCGGGGGCTGGGTCTGGCCTGCTGGGGCCTCCCTTTGCTGGCGAGCGCTCGCGCGCTTCGCCAGTTTAGGCGATGTTGACTTGGGGGCCTTGGGGCACCCACGGTAGTTGGCCGTGTGGCCGGTCGTGCCGCATGGGACGCAACTTGGCGGCTCGGTGCAGAGCGCGCGGTCCTTGGGCCGTGGGCACTCTGCTGTGCCGTGGTCACCTAGGCACTTGACGCACCTAGGCTTGGCGTGGCAGTGTGCCTGAGAGTGGCCGTATAGTTGGCACCTATGGCATTGTCCAACGGTGCCGCTCTTGTGCGGCTTCTCGATGCTTATGCCTGATAGAGAGCAGATGCTCTTAATCAGGAAAATGGGATGGTGGGTCGCTCCCTCGACGGGGTGACTGATCACTAGGATCATGTCGTAAGCTGACCCTTTACCGCGTGCTTTGTGCATGCGGTGTACTTCCTTGACTGGGATCCTCTGTGCAATGAGATCAGCTTTGATCTCTTCAGTGGGGATCTCCTTTGGGATCCTTCGGATCACCACACGTGTGAGGCGATCCTCAGGGAACGAGTAGGTGTGGAAGGCCACACCTCTTTGGCGGAGGAGCTTTGTTAGCTCGCGGAAGTCCCTGGGTGACGGGACTGAGACTTTAATCCCCGTCTGAGTAGACTTAGCATTCGTGAATGCTATTTTGTGTTCCGTGCACCAGCCGGACACTGAGGGCCACTTCGCCTTGTCTTGGATGAAGACAGGCGGGGGAGGGGGGATTTTGGAGGCCGCACGTGGGGCCGAGGGGGTGGATTTGGGTGACGCGGCACGAGGGGCGTCAGTCCCTTTAGGGAGGGCGGGTGAGGGGCTGGGACGGCCGCTGGCCGACTCGGCAGCCACGAATTTGGGGGCTTGGATGGAGGAGGAGGATTTCTTCCTCCTCCTCTTGAGGGCGACGACCTTAAAGTCTAGTTCGTCGTCGTCGTCTGACGCCTGGGTGGGCGGGGTTGATTCCTCGGAGGAGTCCGAGGAGATTGGATTGGGGCGTTTGGCCGAGAAGACTTCGGTGTCCATGGACACCTCGGTCTCGGCGGGGACGGCATCGGGCTGGGGGGAGGGGGCTAGCTGTTGGAGGACAGCTAACCTGTCGCCATATTTGGCGCGGACCGAGGGCTCCTGGAGGATCACCTCTTTTAGTAAGGCGAGAAGCGCCTCCTGATATTGGGAGTCCATGCCTAGTCCTCCGGGTTGAAGGCCCGGAGGGTGTGTACCCTCCCTGTCGCCGGACAGGGAGGTGTGTGCCTAACCCTACTAACCTTATTGGTCTCGGTGGCGTAGCTCCGGTGCACTACTCGACGCGTCGCTACACCGCACTTACACACACTCACACACAACACTATCGGACTCTTTCGAGTCCGGCGGCGCGGCACGAGAACGCGGCGATGCGGCTTAGCGAGCGCGACGGTTAGCGCTAGACGCGGCGCGACGGAGCGTCATGAGATTCGCGGCGGAGCACACGGACGCGGCGGGTCGGTGCAGGGATCGGGAGCGGAGCGAGAGCGAGAGTTCGCGGCGGGGCTAGCGAGCGGCGCAGAGGTGGCTGCCAAGCAAGCGCGGCGGGGCTGCGGCGCAGGTAGTGCGGTGGTACGGCGCGGTAATCGCGGCAGTGAGGCACGCGAGGACGCGGCGGGTATGCTAAAAAGCACGTAGAGTGCTAGCGAGCGCGACGGAGCGGCACGGGGTTCGCGGCGTAGGCGCGGGAGCACGTGCGCTCAGGGCGAGCGCTGAGCGGGGAATCTTTTTTGCCACGAAACACCAGAAATACCGTTGTTTTATACTCGCGCCGTGTGGCTGAGTTAGCGGGAGGGGTAAACAGCAAACGAAACTGTATCACAAAACGCGCAAGCGCACGCACTGCACCATGCACACGGCGGGTTACGAGTTCGGTAGTGATATTTTAAGTTGTATACATCTTTTATAGAAATTGTGTATCATTAATAAATGTAAAATCAATATTAATTAATGTGAAAATCAAATATATTGAATGATTTTTTTTCTTTTTTTTTTATTTATTTAAGTTATAGCTATGAGTTTCAGTTAGTTAGTTAGTTACCTAACTAACTGACTAACTACTACCTGTAAGTAGTAGTAGTGGCGACATCTATGTTGTTAATATCGGATGTGTGTGTTGTGAAGTTTCTTTTTTTTTTAACTAATGTTATACAGGCTGTTAGGGTAAACACCGTTAACCTTGAAATCAGTGGTTTGGTTTCAATTGCAGAACGTAAATTTAATGGGAAAAAACTATCTTTTTTTATTATTGTAAAAACCTGTACCAAACCAGCAGTACCAGAAGCTGCTAGTTGACCTTATGGAACGCATACTGAATATTGAGAAAAAATGTGATTAACATATAAATACGCCAAAAATACCTACCCAGTTGTTGGTTTTTTTTTTATTTTTCAGTATTGTTAAATCTAACTTTAATACTCATTTGGACTCTTCACGCAACTCAGGGTAAGTATCTTTGCCTGTCCTAGGTGTTAGTGAAAACTTTCCCGCGATCATACGAGCAAAACCTCCAGCGACATCACAGTCCTCGCTACGGTAAAGTTTCGGCGTGCCTAAGCGTACGTACAGGAAACATTGGAAACCTATAAGTGGCGACATCTATGTTGTTAATATCGGGTGTGTGTGTTTTGAAGTTTTTTTTTTTTTTCTTTAAACTAATGTTATGCAACCCGTTAGGGTAAACACCGTTAACCTTGAAACCAGTGGTTTGGTTTCAATTGCAGAACGTAAATTTAATCGGAAAAAATATCTTTTTTGTTATTATTGTAAAAACCTGTGCCAAACCAGCAGTACCAGCAGTTGACCTTAAGGAACGCATACTGAATTTCTTCGCGGCGAACTCAGAAGAGAGCACGAGGCGGGCTATTCGTTTCTCATCGTCTGCCGAGTTTATTGTAAGTGTGCTTAATTCGATCAGGGTAGATATTGGTGTGTAAATTAAACAAGTAATTTTTAATGAAACTGTAGATAAAAATGTGATTAATATATAAACACGCCAAAAATGCCTACCCAGTTGTTGTTTTTTTCTGTATTGTTAAATCTAACTTTAACACTCATTTGGACTCTTCACGCAACTCAGGGTAAGTATCTTTGCCTGTCCTAGTTATACAAGCTTTGTGGTAGTATAATTCAGTATTTACCACATAATATTACGTTTCTCAGTCCATTTCTTTTTTCATTTGTTGTTACTAATAAGGTTCTAGTATTATCATAAAAGTGTGTGTGTGTGTGTGTGTGAGAGAGAGAGAGAGACTCACTGACTCGTGTTAGGTTCATTCTAACGTTCAATAATAGTAGGTAATAATTGTGAAAATTATAGTTTTACTAGGTAGGTACGTTTTTATTTGACGACAACAAACCGTTAAAGAAACTGTCTTTGTTATAAATTTGACGAATCATATTGTGGCCCTGAAAAGGGCCTTTTGTCTTGAATATGCTCGTATGAGCGGAGAGCATCGCGCAATGGACATAATACGATTTATTATTATATCGAAGTGCGCGTGCGCGGGGTCGCTCGCACGATGCACCAGGTTCGTTCGTAGAAGTCGCGGCACCACGTTTAAGCCGTCTTCTTGGGCTACTGCCGAAATGACAACTGCAGAACGACGCGGCACGGCGCGGGCTCGGCCTTGATGTTCGGCAGCACGCCACCTTGAGAGATCGTCACATCGGAGAGCAGCTTGTCCAACTCCTTGTCGTTGCGGATGCCCAATAGAAGATGACGCGGGGTGATCCTCTTCCTTTTGTTGTCTCTCGCGGCGTTGACGGCCACCTCGAGTACCTCAGCAGCCAGAAACTCCATCACAGTTGGCTAAATTAGAGGAATGTTTCTCCACGTTTGATGATTAGCAATCGGAAATCGAAATTGACTCGGAAAGTCCGAGCGAACAAATGTTGATTCGTTCCGAGATCGAAGGGCAATTTTATTTTCTAATATCGGAAGGCCAGTGTATGTTGGAAAAAATAGAAGAAAGTAATTTAAAACGAAAAAGTATAGCTAAACAAAGTTCGAAGCATTCCGATAGTTTTGAAAGTGCTGATTCATTTGCCCGTTCGGTACGATTGCCGATCATTAAGTTACCTACATTTGGGGGAGATTATTCGCAATGGTTAGAGTTTAAGGACACCTTTGAATCGTTAATCCATAAGAATAATTCTATCGAACCGATAAATAAATTCTATTATTTGCGATCGTCTTTGGAAGGTAGTCCTGCATTCAGTATCAAGTCAGTAACATTTTGCGCGGATAATTACAACATCGCATGGGATTTATTGTGTCAAACTTATAATAATAAGCGTCGTTTGGTATAGAAAACGTAACTAGGGCTTCTGATAAGTCTTTGCGTTCTATGATAGATACTATATCTAAGAATTTAAAGGGCTTAAAAACCTTAGAGCAGCCGGTAGAATACTGGGATACAATTATTATACATTTAGCAGTAAGTAAACTTGAAACAAAAAAACCAGTACCAAGTGGAAGGAGCAGAAAGGCTTATTGAGAGAGGGCAGCTTCTAATGTTGTACAAAGCACAGGTCCGTTCGTGTGTGGAGTACTGCAGCCACATTTGGGCTGGTGCTGCTAAGTGTCACCTGGCCACTTTGGATTCAGTGGAGAGGCGTGCGAAGAGGCTGATTGGTGACCCTGATTTAACTCGAGTTGGTCTCCAAAGCCTAGAGCACAGGCGTAGAGTAGCCAGCCTTTCGGTGTTCTTTAGGATACATTCTGGGGAGTGTGCGAGGGAATTGCACTATTTAATTCCCCCATCTCCGTTCCACCATCGGACGACCCGTCGTACGGCGAGTTTCCACCCTTATGTTGTTAACACCTCTACGATCCGGACGAAGCGTTTCGCCTCCTCCTTTATACCGCGTACATCGAGGGACTGGAACAATCTGCCGGCGGCGGTGTTTCCGTCGGACTACAATTTGAGTGTCTTCAAGGCTAGAGTGAATAGTCTCTTAATAAACTAGTGCGCTTTACCATCAACGATTGCGTCACTGCTTACCATCAGGCGGGATTGCGGTCAAGCCCTGGTTTATATTTTAATAAAAAAAAAGACACAGACAAGCCGAGTACGAGTAAATTAAGTAAATATGGAAGTGAGAGGACATCTAGTTTTGTCTCGTCGTTACAGCCTAGTGAAAAAACTAATCGTAATTATAATTGTGTCGTTTGCCAAGAAAATCATCGGCTATTTGAATGTGCAAGGTTTAATTCTATGAGTTTAGAACAAAGAAATGAAGTCGTCTGGAAAAATAAATTATGTATAAATTGTTTTAAACCAGGTCATCGTGCTTACAACTCTAAGGTAATTAATTAGTTGTAAGGTTTGTAAAGACAAACATAATGTATTACTTCACAGAAATAAACCTCAAGGAACGGAGGGCGTTGCGAGTTCCCGCGGTAATAGCTCAGGTGAAGTAACGCAGTCAGTATCGTTCGCGTTGCGCGCCCGGACTCGAACTCGCCTGCGTCGATGCAAGCGACCGCCTCCTCTACCGTTGAGCCTACGCGGCATGCGCCGGCGGAGAAGGAACCGGTTTCGTTATCTGCTACAAATACTCGACACGTTCTTTTGTCCACAGCGTTCATTAATGTTGTGAGCAAAATAGATAATAAACATTATGTGGCGCGCGCAATATTAAATTCCGGTAGTCAAATCTCCATTATAACTGAATATTTTTTAAAAAAATTAGGGTTATGTTGTAAACGTAGAGAGGAAACCCTGGCCGTATTAGGAATAGGAAATACTAAGTTAAAGTTAACAGAAAGTTGTAAATTTAAGTTTAACTCAATAAACAATGAGTTTAGTGCAGAGATTAATTGTATGTTTGTGCCAAAAATTACGAGTAAGTTACCAGATGTAAAGGTTTATATAAATAATTGAAATATTCCTGGTAACATTGATTTAGCCGATAGTAGATTCTATGAGCCTTCAGAAATATATATATTAATTGGGGCGGATTTGTTTTGGGTTTGATAACCGGCCAAACAGATAAAATTGGGTAAGGGTCTTCCCACCTTGCTACATTCAAGGCTAGGTTGGCTTGTTGCAGGTCCAATAGACATTCGTAATATGTCAAATAATGAAGTAAGTAAAGTGTAACTTAACAACCGGTTTAAGTGAACAAATAGAAAGATTTTGGAAAGTAGAGGAATTATTAGACAAAAGTATAACATCCCGTCACGAAGAGGATTTTTGTGAAAAGCATTTTGTAGATATGAGTAATATGTATAGGACAATGAATGGTAGATTTTGTGTTAAAATTCCATTTCACACTTCTCCTGTAGTATTAGGGGATTCTTTGTGTATAGCAAAAATGCGTTTAAGTAATTTGGAAAAAAGATTAAAAAAACAGCCACATGTGAAGACACCGTATACTGAATTTATCAATGAATATCGAGAAATGAATCATTTGTCAGAAGTTGAGTCGCCTGAGTTTGGGTATTATTTACCACACCACCCCGTCATGCGGGAAAAAAGCGAAACGACAAAATTACGCGTTGTTTTTAATGCTTCGGAGAAGTCTAGTAGTGGGTTGTCGTTAAATGATATCCAAACGGTAGGACCAGTTATACAGGACGATTTTCTCAGTATTATGTTGCGATTTAGGCAACATAATTACGTCATGACTTCGGATATCGAGAAAATGTATAGACAAATATTAATATCCGATAGTCAAAGACATTTGCAGATGATAGTATGGAGAGAGAACGAGAATGAACCCGTGAAACATTTACAGTTAAATACAATCACATACGGAACCGCGTCGGCTCCATACTTGAGTACCTACGCGTTGTCTTTCCCAATTGGCTGATGAATGTGATGATCCAGAAGTCTCGCATATAATAAAACATGATTTCTATATGGAGGACCTTATTACTGGCCATGAAACCGAGGACGGGCTGAACCGTATATGTAGAAAGATCACCCAAACGTTAGATTCAGGATGTTTCAAATTACGAAAGTTTAGATCGATTGCTACTCGGTTGCTAGTTGCAAATAGGTTGAATGAAGTACAGTGTATTTCCGAGTTTAAGGCAACTAGTAGTACTTTAGGCTTAACGTGGGCACCTGAAACTAATACTCTAAGGTTCGAGATACAAGTAAATAGCCAAGAGAAGGTTACTAAACGTAACGTATTGTCATGTATTGTTAAGATATTTGATGCGTTAGGATTATTAAGTATATTTGTGATTAAAGCCAAATTATTCATGCAGAAGTTATGGTTATGTAAATTAGGATGGGACGAACCCATAGGGCATGACATTCGAATTATGTGGGATTTGTAAATAGTATAAATTCGTTAACTTGTGTAGAATTTCCTAGACATGTCATGTGTAAAAATGTATCGCAAATTGAAATTCACATGTTTTCCGACTCTTCGATGCTGGCATATGGAGCATGTGCATACGTTCGTTCGATAAATCAGTTAGGAGAAATTCATGTTCGACTACTTTGGGCAAAATCGAGGGTCGCGCCTTTAAAGAGTCTGACGATACCTAAACTAGAGTTGTGTGGCGCATTGTTGTCCGCCGAGTTGTGTGATAAGGTGACTCATTCTCTGCGATGTACTATCGCTCGCTGTGTATATTGGACGGATTCTATGGTAGTGCTCGGCTGGTTACGCAATACATCTAAAGTCAATTAAAAGTGTTTATTGGCAATCGAGTAAATAAAACAAAGAAATTAACGGGAAATAGTGAGCGGAGATACATACCAACCGAACAAAACCCTGCTGATTTGATCTCTCGCGGCGTATATCGTTTGAACAATAATGTGTACTGTGAATGTGGTGGACTGGACCAGAGTTCCTGTCCCGAAAACGTTCCGACTGGCCAAAGGTAGACGATAGTGTATTGAGTAGCGTCCCACTAGTTAAAGTTATGAATGTCAGTACAGAAGTCATTTTGGAACAAAGGATAATTAACTTTGAGCGTTATTCTAGTTATATGTCGTGGTGGCCTAGTGGTTAAAACACCAGGCCCTCAAGTATGAGTGCGCGGGTTCGATTCCAGGTCAGGCAAGTACCAATGTAACTTTTCTAAAGTTATATGTACTTTCTAAGTATATCTTGGACATCAGTGACTGAAGGTGAAGGAAAACATCTTGAGGAAACCTGGACTTTAAGTCTGAAATCGCCAACCCGCATTGAGCAAGCGTGGTGATTACGCTCAATCCTTCTCTGTATGAGAGGAGACCTGTGCCCAGCAGTGGGACGATATAAAGGTTGATGGTGTTATTCTTCTTAGGTTAATACAAAATTGTAGATTAAAGGATAAGGAAAATCGAGTTGTGTCTCGAGTTTTGAATGCCGATGAGTTAAATAATAGTGTAGCATTGTACAAATGCCACACGTGTTCGCTATTGTGGCGTTGTACAAAGGCTACACATTTCCTCTTACGCGTCGACTGTAAATCAAGTCGACTATTAATCACACAGAGGAATGCGGACGTCACGGCGCGCGTCCCTGCGACCCTGACTCCCGCAGCGAGGGTTCCGACCCTGTTTCCATGAATATTCACCCCGGAACACATCTGCGTGGCCAACGATCAACGTCCGTGGGAACCATACGAGTCGTCTAGCACGTGAAGACGGAACTGGCGCGCTTTTCTACATCAACCAATCATACGCCGCGGCCTGCCTCGATCAACGAATCGGCATCAAGAACGAAGCTGATTCGTTAGTGGTTACCCCACTATCATTTAGAGATAGTTAGTATAGAGATAGTTAGTATTTAAGTGAGTGCATAGCTTGTAAGAGGACATTACTATCATATTCTACATCAGTGTACAACATCATTGTACAACATCATTATTATATCCATTCCTTGATAACACTCTTGTATCGCGTCATTTTTACACGTCTTATACATTGTACTCCTTTACATTCGTGCAATACATAAAGTTCAATTTATCTGAGTTTTAATTACGCGACACGACCTACGCGCTACAATAGTAAGTATGATTAGTCTAGTGGAATTATCACAACTGGAGTCTTTTCCTGATGAATATAAGGTGTTAGTAAATAAGAAACAACTAAGTAGTAAATCTAAGATTTTAGCTCTTACCCCCTTTCTGGATTTAAATTATTTAGTAATCCGGGTTGGAGGTCGAATACGGAATTCGTCCTTACCGTATGAGAAGAAGCACCCTTTACTGTTAAATTCCAAACATCGATTATCATGGCTTATCTTCGAAAATAGTCATAAACGGTCACAGCTCATGTTACCGGCGGTATGCGATAATTACTGGATTATTAATGCCAGAAAGGTAGCTAGGAATGTTTCGAATAATTGTATATTATGTAAACGATATAGAATAAAGTCTATAGCTCCTATAATGAGCAATATCCCTAAAACGCGTCTGGATTGTTCAGGGACGGTTTTCGAAATCTCAGGGGTTGATCTAGCTGGTCCTTATTTTATTACTGATAGAAAGGGTCGAGGTTGTAAGATAAGCAAATGTTACCTTTGTGTGTTTGTCTGTTTCACAACTAAAGCGCTGCACTTGGAGGTTGTAAGCGACTTAAGTACTGAAGCTTTTATTTTATCCCTTAGAAGATTTTGTTCTCGTCGTTCTAAACCTAGTTTGATATATTGTGATACTCGTAATGCGTCAAATTTCCTTGGAGCTAGTAATGAACTGAATAGATTTTTTGTAGAAAACAAGGACTATGTACTTAAATAAATTTTGTTCTGATGAAGGTATGAAATTCTCATTTATACCTCCTTATGCGCCTACCTTTGGAGGATTGTGGGAAGCTGGGGTTAAGTCGGCTAAGTATCACATTAAACGAATATTAGGAGATAGGCATTTAACTTATGAAGAGTTATCCACTTTATTTGCTCAAATAGAAGACATCATAAACCCCCGACCTTTATTCCCCATGTCTTCTGATCCTAGTGACCTCCAACTTTTGACCCCCGGACATTTCCTCGTCGGTAAACCATTGGTAGCTCTGCCCTCACCAGTGTTGACAGATATACCCTGCTACCGACTTTGAAGATATGAACAGTTGGAGCAATTAAGACAGCATTTCTGGAACAGATGGCAACATGAATACATCACAGAACTTCAGCATCGTACAAAATGGCGACAAACTGGAATAGAGCTACGTGTCGGAGATATGGTCCTTATTAAGGAAAGCTACCTCATCTCTGAAGTAGGCATAAGTGACTTATCGCTGCCGGTCGTAATCAGGTCGATGGTCGGCAGCGAGGAGTCCTGGGATGCGATGGTTTCCTTCTGCGAGACAACTGTTTGAGGCTGCGGAAAGGGAGAGGGAGATCTCGTCCTCCCTCTCACCCAGCCCGCAGCAGGCAGGATAATGCCCTCTTCCAGCCCCCCTAAATGGGTCCAGGGGCGATAGACTCGGGGAAATCTGTCGCTCCCCAAACATCAGGACCCGAGGTGGCGGCGCGAAGTGTTGCACGCGCGCTACCCTTAGACGTCACGAGGGGAGTTCTACACCTCACCCCCCCCCCCCCACTGACCCGAGGAGGCCCCACAGCTACGGGCCAGCACCAATCGGGGGTTGCGGAAGCAGTACTAGTTCTCACAGCCCCCGGTGTAGGTATGAGACGGAACACCCGGGTGGTTTTTAGTCAGTAGGAGTCTGACAGACCCCGTCGCCCACCCCAGGGTGGCGGACATCCATGAGGATTTTACACCCGGAAAAAAAAAATAAAAAAAAGGTGATGCAATGTTAAACCCAACAACACGACCAACGATGCTGCGCCAAAGGGAGATTGATCTGAAGACCCTCCACGACCAAACTCCCAACGCAACAACATTAGGCGCATCGTACCCGGCATACATCGCAACACAACTGCTCAGACCTGTCCTCCGTACGGCTTCACCAGACATCATGCCAGAACACGACAAATCGCTTGGCATCAAGGCTTTGTCTGGTGGGTGGTAATTTCTGCCGGCGGCCAATGCTATGGCCTACCACCGAGAAAAATAGTATTTAATTATTTTAACCAACATTCAATATTTCTTCTGAATCATCTTCTTCAATCTCTTCGTGAGTTAGGCGCCCTATTACATGTTCACTGTTAAGCACTTTTTTATAATATTTTAAATGCGGCAACGAGTCCCAATCTTAGCCAAAGTGTATCTCCAACAATTAGTTTTGCTTCATTAACTGGAACTCCAATTGGCAGTATTTCTAGATTAAAACTTTCAAACAATTAGCCGCGTTTAGGTATTGATTGTTTTAGCGACATCTGAAATTAAATTCTTTATTGAAATTAATAGACTTTATATCTAGTTGGTAAAATGCGATTAATCATGAAGTAGGTACAAATTTACAAGATACATAAATAGTTATTATACTTATCTATAAAACTTACATTTGTTTTCGTATGTCTACTGTACTGAACTGTATAAAAAGTTTCCAACCTGTTGTTGACAACACAACTGTAGCGCGTAGGTCGTGTCGCGTAATTAAAACTCAGATAAATCGAACTTTGTGTATTGCACGAATGTAAGAGAGTACAATGTATTTGACGTGTAAAATGACGCGATACAAGAGTGTGATCAAGGAATGGATATAATAATGATGTTGTACAATGATGTTGTACAATGATGTAGAATATGATAATAATGTGTCTTAAAAGCTATGCACTCACTTAAATACTAACTATCTCTATACTAACTATCTCTAAATGATAGTGGGGTAACCAATAACGAATCAGCTTCCGTCCTGCGATGCCCGCGCGGTGTTGCGTGCGTTCTTGATGCTGATTCGTTGATCGAGGCAGGCCGCGGCGTATGATTGGTTGATGTAGAAGCGCGCCAGTTCAGTCTTCACGTGCTAGACGACTCGCTATAGTTTCCCACGCACATTGACCGTTGGTCACGCAGATGTGTTCTGGGGTGAAATTTATGAGAACCCTCGCCGCGGGAGAGCCAGGGTCGGAACCCTCGCTGCGGGAGTCAGGGTCGCCGGGACGCGCGCCATGACTTCCGCATTCCTCTGTGTGATTAATAGTCGACCTGATTTACAGTCGACCGTAAGAGGAAATGTGTAGCCTTTGTACAACGCCACAATAGCGAACACGTGTGGCATTTGTACAATGCTACAGTACTCCCCGCTTTTAGACAAAGCGTACGTAGCGTGCAGGCGTCTTGACGATCCTGCCTGATCTGGTACGTTGTTCCCTCGTATGCGGGTCTGGATGTAGACTGGTTTGCTCATCTGTGGTAGCTGCAGGTGCTTGATTGGTCTCGCTGTTCGTATGCCTGGGATCATCTTCTGTGTTGATTGTGTACGCAGGTTTGAGGCGATCTATCGATATATTGCTAATTTGTCCTGGTAACTGGATTGTAAAGTACTTTTCTTTACGTTCGATGATCTTGAATGGACCTTGGTATGGATGCTGCAGAGGTTTGCGGACGGTGTCATCGCGTACAAATACGTGGCTACATGTTTGTAGGTCGTTGTGCACGAACATACATCGCTTGTTTGCATGCGATTTGTATGTAGGTGTGAGCTTCGTGATAACTTCTTGCAGGTGATTGACGTAGTCGTGGTCCATTTTCGGTGTAGCTGGTGTCGGTGATATGAAATCGCCTGGTGGTCTTATCTACGCAGTAAGCCAGTGCTTGGGGAGCTGGTCTGAAATCCCTAACGCCTCATGTTTCTATACAACACTTCGTCTTTCTATATGTGTTCATAAAACACCCATAAAAAAAAAATCGAAACTATCGACGTGCCATCACCTATCAACTACGACGAGTTATCTCAAGCTCAAGAAAACGACAGTTGTATCCCTACATTGTCTCAACAGACCAACATAACTTCGCGGACTTCTCTGCGACCCCGAGAAGGGGGCGCGAGGAGACGGTTTTGGGGCTCCTTTTCGGCCCCATGACCGTAGTCTTGGTCTCTCGGTCCCCAGAAATGGGGACCCGTCATTGGGGTGCACCCTAAGGGTGCCGTCTTCGTACACCTATGTCGTCTGCCGTAGGGGTGTGCCTCCCCTCCGGCGGTGATCAGTGTGCCTTGTGGTGTGTGACTGTAGGAGCTCTCGAAGTGCTTCTCGATGCCCGTGCGACCAGGCCCCTGCCGAGTGGGATCTCTAGTAGCCCAGCAAGGGTCTGTCAGCGATAGAGCGTAGGTTTTGTTTGGCGCTCCGCTACAGTGGGTGCTTACCCCGTCCCCTAACAGCTCAACCAGCTATGTACGGTTGGCTGCGGGGTGCGGGGGGTGGTGGTGAGTAACGAGCGGTATGTGTGTGTGTTATGCGCTCGCGTGGAATTCTGTGTGTGTGCCTGCGTGTTGAGTAGTGCATGTCTGTACATGTCGAACGCACAGCGCCTATGTTAACTTAGTCCGCAATGCGCCCGACGGTGTCGTGTTGCGAATGTGAAGTTAATATTTTTGTCTGAGTAGGCCGCGTGTGAACGTGTAAGCGACCTACCCGGGCGTCAAGTCCGGTGATAGTGCGAAGTCTGCGATGAGGTCTCGCGAGAATCTCTTCTTGTTTGGCGGTCTCGCGTGCCAGGGCGCAATTTGCTTGATGTGATGGAGATCGGAGGTGCTAGCACGCGAGAACATCCCCTCCGCCAGACCGATGGTGAAGTCCTCGATGCTCTCGACACGCATGACCCTCTGAATAACAGAGTTCCTCACGTACCGAGGTGCTTTGACGATTTGACGCAGCGTGATGTTCTGCTGCGTCCGGAGCTTCTTCCTGTGAGTCTCGGCCGTGAGGGCGAGCCAAGCCGGGGCGGCGTATGTCAGCTGCGGGCAGTCCGAAAGAAGCGTTTCGCCTCATATTTTATACCGCGTACATCGAGGGACTGGAACAATTTGCCAGCGGCGGTGTTTCCGTCGGATTAAAATTTAATGTTTTCAAGGCTAGGGTGAGTAGACTCTTAATAAACCAGCGCGCTTTACCATTAGCGATTGCATCACTGCTTACCATCAGGCGGCTTTGTCGTCAAGTAGGTACTAGTTTACAATTTATAAAAAAAAAGTAAAGTAAGATTCGTAAATCCAAACCCGTAGGTAAATCCACATACAATTTTATATAACTGAAGGTAGTCGTAGGTACTAAGGTCTCGTTTCTCCTTGCACTATGTTGCCACTCTTTCATTTCCTTCGACGCGGCGTAGTGTGCAGTGTTATCGGAACCTTATTTCTTTTATAGGTTTAATTTCGTAATAATTATTAGTGTTCAGTGTTAATACAAAGCAGCAATTGGGTAAGAAACTAATTTGAATCTAAAAAAACAGTTGAGAATTAATTTTTTTGTTCGAAATTCGAAACGTTTCTTGGTGACGCCATTCTTTCAAGATTTATAAAATTTCACGCAGATCTTCTTAAAGAACGTGAAGCCTCTTCATCTGTCGTGACGGTACGTTTAATTATCATTATTGTCCTGTTATTGCCTTAATTTATTTTCCCCTTATTCATAAGCGTTGCTTAAAATTAACTAGTGATTAACGATTATTTAACCATACATTTTTATATATAACGTCACTTAACTTTAGTCATGGTTTATGAATAAACACTACAGTGTTTAAGGGGTTTATTCATAAACGATGATTAAAGTTAAGTGATATGCAAACGTCTCAAATGAATGATTAAACAATCACTAATCATTAGTTAACTTTAGTTAATCAGAAGTTACCACCCACCAGACAAAGCCTTGCCGCCAAGCGATTTGTCGTGTCCCGGCAAGACGTCTGGTGAAGCCGTACGGAGGACGGGTCTGAGCCGGTGTGTTGCGATGTGTGCCGGGTACGATGCGCCAAATGTTGTTGTGTTGGGAGTTTGGTCGTGGAGGGTCTTCAGATCAATCTCCTTTTGGCGCAGCATCGTTGGTCGTGTTGTTGGGTTCAACATTGCATCACCTCGCTCAACTGCCGTCTTCCTTCCTATTCGCTCATATCTGAGTGAATAGGTTCTTAATAAACTAGCGCGCTTTACCATCAACGATCGCATCACTGCTTACCATCAGGCGGGATTGCGGTCAGGCGCTAGTTTATAATTATTAAAAAAAAAATGCAACGTTTATGTACCAATACTTAATGAGGTTTGTGTTTGGGCATCGTGTCTTGTTCTTCCATACTTTTCTGTTAGTTCAGTAGTAGTCTCTGTACTCTCCTCCTTTGTATCTATATCATCTTTTACACAGTACCTACATCCATCATTTCTTTGGTATTTCGCTACTCATGTAGCCATCCATATTTATACTCAAAACTCCTTTGGTGCGTTTATAGCTGGTTTTTAATGAACTAGCTAATGTAAGGACGACAGCAGGCCAAGCTACCCTAAACTGTCAGATATTCCCAATCAACCTTGAGCCCTAATGCATTAGAGATAAAGTTGAAAATCTAATAAAGAAATTTGACAGATTGTATTAGCTTGATGTGTTGTCGTCTGTAGCTATCAATTTTTATACGAGTACCTACATAATCTACAAAGCAAGTAGTAATTGGTATGTACCTACCTACTTTTTAAATTGTGTTTAGGTAAACCTTTTGTCAGGCGAGGTTTAGTCAGTGTTCAGTTAATCGTTATAAGGAACTTTTATTCGTGTGCAGCCAGTGTTTATTATTATAAATTACATAAAACCTGTTCTGTTTTTAAGAAACAAATTCTAAACCATACTTTGTGCTGTGCCAAAATAAACATTTAACTTTTTTTTGTCCGCGGAGCGTAGGACGTCGAGCTGCCTACTCAGGTGCGTCTTCATGTAAGTACCTACTTACATACTTAATTACATAGGTACGCGATCACCGCTCTAGAAGTTTTCGATCAAAATTACCAAACCCTCGTGATTGAAATACCTCGGAACAAAAAACAACAGGGAAAGATTAAAGTTTCTGAAAAATGGCCGTATGTGGCGTCGTCATTGTTTTCAATATAAGACCTAAGATCTTAAAGCAGTGGAACTTTTGCTGTAAATAATTTAATAAATCGAGATCCTATATTCTACAATACTAACAAAAAAAAAAAACTACATTTTTACTGTATGGAGACGTCATGTGCACCGCCAATTACCAATATTGCAATTCAGAAACAATTAAGAAGTTTCTAGATATAAATCTATACAATTCTTTTGTTTTTTTCAGAGCGTGTCGTTTATCGAAGTTTGCCGAGTTATACGGAACAATGCCGAGTCCAAATAACGAACACTCATTCCGGATATCAACATGTACCGACAAGATCTCTTGGGACCGAAGGTTGGGTTCCGAAGTGTGATATAGCACTATCAAGTCTTCAAGAAAGTTCGAGAAATCCAACAGGAACACAGCTTGAAAGATGATGCAGGTATTGAAGTTATTTTATTTATTGAGTGTAATTCTGGATCCCACAAAAAATATTCTGTAAAAAACTAGCCAAGTCTCGATGAAGATTGCTCTCGGTGGTAGTCCATAACATCGGCCGCCGGCAGAAGTTACCACCCACCAGACCAAGCCTTGCCGCCAAGCGATTTGTCGTGTTCCGGCATGATGTCTGGTGAAGCCGTACGGAGGGCGGGTCTGAGCAGTTGTGTTGCAATGTGTGCCGGGTACGTTGCGCCAAATGTTGTTGGGAGTTTGGTCGTGGAGGGTCTTCAGATCAATCTCCCTTTGGCGCAGCATTGTTGGTCGTGTTCTTGGGTTTAACATTGCATCACCTCCCTCATCTGCCGTCTTCCTTCCTATTCGCTCAGTTTTTCTGAGTAAATAGGCTCTTAATAAACTAGCGCGCTTTACCATCAACGATCGCATCACTGCTTACCATTAGGCGGGATTGCGGTCAAGCGATAGTTTATAATTATTAAAAAAAAATGAAGCTATTTGTTTATCTCTAAAAAATAAAGAAATCTAGACAAAGTCGTGCCAAGTCTATGGTACCTTACTGCGATTTTTTTTTTAAATTAAAGTTAATGTTCTGTGACTTGGCCGTTAAAGGGTAAACAAGTTTACAAAACCAGGTGCTCCATGACATCATTGCACCAATCTATCGCCGGAAATACTACCCATTGACGATGCAATAAAACCATTTCGAAAACATGGATTTAATAACCATTCAATGGTAGGCTTGATAAAGCTGCGTATTTCAGTAATATGTAGGTACTTAAAAAAAATATTTCCAGTACCTACAGACGGACTTCTAACCATTGGTAGAAGTCCGCCTGTACATCTAAGTATTTTATGTTGGATCGGTGGTCAGTTTGTCTCTCCAGAAAGAAGAGAGCAGAAGTCACAATTGTCAATGCTGAATACATGTGTTGCACAATCAACAACAACCTTTCAGTCTTCTATAGTACCTATGCATTTTGGGGAGTGTGTGAAGGAATTGCATGATTTAATTCCCCCATCTCCGTTCCACCATCGGACGACCCGTCGTACGGCAAGTTTCCACCCTTACGTTGTTAACATCACTACGATCCGGACGAAGCGTACATCGAGGGACTGAAACAGTTTGCCGGCGGCGGTGTTTCCGTCGGACTACAATTTGAGTGTCTTCAAGGCTAGAGTGAATAGGCTCTTAATAAACTAGTGCGCTTTACCATCAACGACTGCGTCACTGTTTACTGTTTACCATCAGGCGGGATTGCGGTCAAGCGCTAGTTTATAACACAAGGGAACAAAATTTAACTTTTTTTTTGTTGCATGGCATTTCATGCTTGTTGTTTACTAATTTGGGGTCGCTGATTTTAAATCTACCCTTATTTTTTCTCTAACAGCTTTTGTTCTTGATATACAGCGGTCAGACCTATTTTTTACTAGTTACACTTTAAATACAAATCAATCTTGCTGTTCACTAAAAAAAAATTTTTTTTTAACAATGTCAACGACGATTGTAAAATTGTAAAAACGATCCAACTGTTTTTGTAACATCTGTGGTGAATATACATTTAAATATTGTAGACTAAGTGTGTCAGAGTTCATAAAACAAGTGTATTTTTATTACTTTGGATTCCCTTTGGACACCCGTGACAAATACTGGGTCCCTCATATGGTTTGTAAAACATGTGTGGAGACTTTGATATTATGGAATAAGAAAAGACCCTGAGTGAAGAACAAGGGGAACGGTTCCATCAAGGCATTCGAACTATAGAGAAACTTTACCAGGGTCACTGGAATGCTCATATGATGGCGGACAATTGTTGGAGCATTAAAAACAGCCCTTGTGAACCATCCCAAGCCAGAAAATTATACAAAAGAATTTTTTTTAATAAGTAGTTTGTTTTTCTAGTGATTTTTTATAATAAAAATTATTTTTTTCTTTATAAACGCGTTTTATAGTAACTCAAAAATGAAAGCTGATACAAACAATCTGAGTTCAAATCTGAAATCAGCACCCCGAAAATGCATAATACTGGACAAAATGTTTCATGCAACAAAAATGCTGTTCCCTTGTGTAATTTTAATAAAAAAAAAATCCTAAAATGAGACACTAGCGTCCAATTACCAATACCAGTATGGGCTCGGCAAACGTAAGTTTGTGTGCGCATTATTGAGATTACCTACCTATTTAAATGTATAAAATTAAAACTACCGCATAAGTAGATAACTTTTATGTGTTTTTTTCTATCAAATTTGCAATAGAATTCTGTTTCGAAGAATGGTACATTTTGTTTTTTTTTTTCGGTAATCCTTTCAACAAACAAAAGGAAACAGCTTCCTTTTAATGATAAATTGATTTATTTTCAAGTAAGTCAATTTCTTCTTTTTTTAACTAGATGAGTTCAGCGTTTCCTATCTGACTACTCCGTCTGAGATAATCTTCTGAGGAGAGAACCACACAGGTCGAGCGGACCTGTCCAGTCAGTGCACGCATCATGCAGCTCGACTCAAAACTTAAGGAGCTCAAGAAGGAGGTACAGTATACATATCATTAAAAAACCCTATGCATACTAATTTCAAAATATTCTGATTTGCATCCAAAACTGAACCCTATATTCAAAGTTGAATCAGTTCGTTATTTATGAAAACAGAACCAAGGTACTGTCATGAGCTACTCCATCAAGTGCAACACATGTCATCATCATCATCTGACAACCTTCTCACTACTACGTTGAGGTTGGTTCCACTCTAACTGGATGCAGTTCAATATTAGGATTTTATGTGTCGAGACTGTCTAATTCTAGTACATGTAGTGAAAATCAACATATTGTACCTATATCACATAAAACAATATGGATACTTATGTAGCTTCAGAAGCTAGGAGAACGGTTTCTATTGATTGTTTCCTATGGAGAAGAGCCAGCAAAAAACTCTATGGTTACTGTTTTATAATAATTAGCTGTTGCCCGCGACTCCGGCCGCGTGTTGATATAAAATGAGCGCCTGTTAAAATAATGGGAGCAATATGCGTTTGCCCCCGTTTTCGTAACATTTTTTTTGTTACTGCTCTGCTCCTATTGGTCATATTGGTGTTATAAAGGGTGTATCTGACATCGACGCACAAACGAGTACCTACCATGGATCCAGTACATGATTCTGAACCCCCCAGTGGTGGAATTTTTCGTCGGCTTTTTCATGATTAAAAAAAATATGAATGTAGTTTTTTTCACTTTAGACCGTTCATAATTGCTGTAGATACTTTTATAACCCAACAAAATTATAAAGTAAAAATTAATTTATTCGCTAATTACATATAAACGCGTAATGTAAACAAAACTCGAAAAACTATCTTATCAGCTGATTTAATAGAGTTCACATCAGGGATCAACGTCATACCTACAAAACCGCACGGCGGCACGCTTGCAACGTTCAAATGCCGAGCCGACACTATTTCTTAAACACTGTTATTTCTGTAACCGCTTATTAACGACATAAATGACTATCATAATTTTGTTAATGGCATACGGTGTAGCCTTTTCGCGAAGTTTGCGTTACGATGCCAGATACACTCTGTATAGCCTATGTCCTTGCACGGGCTCTAGACTATCTGTGTACTAAATTTCATTACAATCGGTTCTGTAGTTATGGCGTGAAAGCCTGAGAGACAGACAGACAGACAGAGATATACTTTCGCATTTATAATATTAGTATAGATTGACTTTTACAATGTTTTAAAATTAGAGTAGGTGTGCACTGTGGTACTACAGTGTTGAACTGTCCAGCCATGCCGGCCGGTGTGTCAGTATAGGAACACATTAAGTGTGATGTATGTATTGGGGTAGATTAAGATTTATATTTTGCCTTTAGATTTTTGTAGGTAGTCAGTTTGTCTTTTGTCTTAGAATACAAGTAATTAAGAACGGACGTGTTTTAATTGCGAACCTTATAAGACCTAGTCCCACGGGATTTCTCATTCAGTTCTGTCATAAGTAATTTATTATTATTATTTTTTTTTAATAACTATAAACTAGCGCTTGACCGCAATCCCGCCTGATGGTAAGCAGTGATGCGATCATTGATGGTAAAGCGCGCTAGTTTATTAAACCCATTCACTTAAAAAACTAAGTGAATAGGAAGGAAGACGGCAGTTGAGCAAGGTGGTGCAATGTTAAACCCAACAACACGACCAACGATTCTGCGCCAAAGGGAGATTGATGTGGAGACCCTCCACGACCAAACTCCCGACACAACAACACTTGGCGCATCGTACCCGGCACACATCGCAACACAACTGCTCAGACCCGTCCACCGTACGGCTTCACCAGACATCATGCCGGAACACGACGAATCGCTTGGCGGCAAGACTTTGTCTGGTGGGTGGTAACTTCTGCCGGCAGCCGATGTGGCCTACCACCGAGGAAATATATTTTATGAGAATATAATATTTAAATATTATTTCTGTTTCAAATTGACATTATTTCAAGTTAAAAAAATTATCAACTGATCACGGCTATAAGGATGATTTTAGTTTGGACGGTGTAAGCACAGTAAAACGACGTGTGGACACTTTATAGGTTTTTTGACACTAAAAAAATACTAAGATAGGTACTAATGGACTGTATAAAAGGTATAGATATATGTACATATAGGCACAATTATTATGCATAGCTGATGTAGGTAGTGGTGCTTTAAGCGTAGACATTCCGCCCACCAAAGGATCTACCCCTGTATTAATAGAACAAACGAAACAACAACAACAAAACGTACATATTTCCATGATGTGCCTGAGGCACTTATTTGTAGGTAAATGAAAACTAAATAAACAAGAAAAATAAAGCAACTATCATAATATTGAATAATAAAATGTTGACTTAAAATAAAAAGGTATGCACCGTCACGTTTATATAACTGGTAATTATATTTGTAGGTAGAACATAATACACAATACAGATAAGCAGGTAAACAAACAAACTGCCGGCGACAGATCAACCTAGCTTGACATTGCTAAAGAACTAATCTATCCAATAATAAGCCGTACGACAACCACTTAAGACACTTTATCCAGCTTAATCTGTTGCCGTCGTCTGTAAAAAGAAACAGTAAAGTATAAATTGCATTCACTGCTGCTGACCGCCCACCGTACAATATTAATCATTAGTTAACCACGTAGTTCTGCTATAACGTATGTATATGTAGGTAGGAAGTTATGGAGCCTGGAATGTTTACATCGCATCAAAAAAGTGAGTACAATGGTAAGAAATAAAAATACGATAACATGACTTCATTAAGATAGGTAGGTACATTCTAGTATAAATCACTAGCTACCTCCAATAACAAGAGTTTACACATTGTTATCGAGAAAGGTTTTTATTTAAAAAAAAAGGTAACATGAGCAATGCGTAACATTAGTGAATAAAGTGAAAGTACGGGTTCGATTCCCGGCTAAATTTATCTACGTATGAGTTTTTTTTTTTCAGTAAACAATGAAATTTAGTTTGAAGTTTGTTTAGGTAACATGCATAATATACTCACGGGTCGTTTATAGACACCGTTTTTACATTTTTTTTTATATATTTTTTTAAATAATTATAAACTAGCGCTTGACCGCAATCCCGCAAGCAGTGATGCGATCGTTGATGATAAAGCGCGCTAGTTTATTAAGAGCCTATTCACTCAGAAAAACTGAGCGAATAGGAAGGAAGACGGCAGTTGAGCGAGGTGATGCAATGTTAAACCCAACAACACGACCAACGATGCTGCGCCAAAGGGAGATTGATCTGAAGACCCTCCACGACCGAACTCCCAACACAACAACATTAGGCGCATCGTACCCAGCACACATCGCAACACAACTACTCAGACCCGTCCTCCGTACGGCTTCACCAGACATCATGCCGGAACACGACAAATCGCTTGGCGGCAAGGCTTTGTCTGGTGGGTGGTAACTTCTGCCGGCGGCCGGTGTTATGGCGAGTAGTACCATCTGGGCCCGCGTGAGTTTTAATTATTTTGCCCAATATCCATTTACTAGGAGGAATGTTATCTTCTTTTAAAATTACAATGTCATCGATTGTTGGCTTAGATTGTTTTATATTCCATTTATATCTTTGGTTCAAATTTACGAGATATTCATTGTGCCATCTGTTCCAAAAATCGTTGACAATTTTTTGAGTTAGCCTCCATCTATCTAAACTAGAAATATTACAGTTTGTATAATTTTCATCACATAAATTTATCAACGGTTTACCTATCAGAAAGTGTTTGTCCCCTCGTTGGACTTCTCGGGTTTTTCCTCTCTCTCGAAGTGCAGAAGGGAGTGATGCCGACGTCCACATCGTTTGCAGAACGCCGACTGTCGACACTTATTCACAGAGTGTGATGGCGCGAGGCAGTTAAAACAAAGTTTGTGTTTCTTGACATTGTCTTGTTTTTCTTGAGTAGTCATACTGGCGAATGTTTTGCAATGATAGATATAATGCTGATCTCTACATAAAAAACATTTAATGTCGTGCTCTTTTCCTTCCTTGGTCACATTCGCATGAAAGGACTCAGCTTTAGCGTTCTGGTCTTGTTAGCTTTGTAGCATTGTAGCAAATGCTACACAAGTTCTCTTACCCGCTGGGAAAGGTCGGTTGTAAATCACACCAGGACCGCGGAAGTCAATTGTAGCATTGTAGCAAATGCTACACATGTTCTCTTACCCGCTGGGAAAGGTCGGCTGTAAATCACACCAGGACCGCAGAAGTCAATTGTAGCATTGTATAAAATGCTACACATGTTCTCTTACCCGCTGGGAAAGGTCGGCTGTAAATCACACCAGGACCGCGGAAGTCAGGGTCGCAGCGACGCGACGCCATGTCTTCCGCGGTCCATGCTACAGCTTCAATGATTTCTAAAGATCTGAATCTAGCCTCCAGAAAATTTCTTAAATCATGCCACGTGGGTATATCACACTTTGTTGCACTGAGTTGCTGTTCCCATAGCCTTACTGATTCCGGATCCAGCTTGGACTCAATTAAATACACACACAAGTCTCCTCCTGGTGAGGAGTGGGCCGTAAACTACCACGCGGGCCCAGTGCGCTTTGATAGATATCACATGTCTTCGAAGTTTTGCCTCTAGGACATGCTGGTTTCCTCACGATGTTTTCCTTCACCGTTTTGGGAGCAGTTGTGATGAAATAATTTAGATAAATTAAAGCACCTGACGGGCTTCGAATCCACAACCTACAACTTAAACCCGGGGCCGATACCTACCACTAGGTCACCACTGCCCTCGGAACTTAAAAAAAAATACGAATGACCACACGACTGAAGTGAAACTTATTTCGCTCCATCTGTATGTATATATATCTAATATACACACATCAAAAGTGTCTAGGGATCAAGCATTTTTATGCGGATTTCTTGAGATTGAGATGTGGCTTTGTAATAAATTTATGATTTTATAAATTTATATGGATCCTTTTTGGTGCATTTCATAATTTGAATCAGGAACTGTGAATCAAATTCGAGTAAAAGATGAAAATCAGCTGTCAATATTTTCCCTATAAAAACATACAATGCATTGAAGACATTATTAGTGCTACTGTTTCCCTACTACTGATTAAAACCAACGTTATTATGGAGCGGCGACGTCATTTAAGCAGGGAAGAAATGCTCAGAGCCGGGGGAATGATAGAAGCTGGTTCCCGGCAACGTACTGTGATTTTAGCTCCGAATACAAGTCAGAGTGTTATCAGTCGACTTTGGACACGTTACCGAAGCACTGGTACCGTGGCTGAGCGCCATGGAGGACGGTATCGCTGCACCACACGGAGACAAGACCGATACATTCAAATCTTAACTCGAAGAGCTCCAACAATAACCGCCATGATGTTAGCCGTGAGGCTTCATCACTCTTCAGGGAACTGAATTAGCGACCAAACCGTCAGAAACCGCTTGCATGAAGTGAACCTTCATTCCCGAAGACCGCTACGGGTACCACCTATAGCAATGCACAATCGTAGGATTCGATATCAATGGGCTCTTGAACACAGAAATTGGGCAGAAGAACAATGGCGTTTCGTGTGCTTTTCTGATGAGTCTCGTTTTGGTATGAGACCGGATACAAGACGTATACGACACTGGAGAACCCCTGGACGCCAACAGCGATTAAAATCCTGCCAGGAAGTCCAACCTTATAGTGGTGGAACCATCATGGTATGGGCGGGTATTTGGATCGGCGGAAGAACTGAGTTGATTTGGATCATGGAGGCAACCTCAACGCTCAAATTTATGCTGAGACGATTGTATCAGACTTCATCATTCCTCTACAAGTGCAAATCGGTCCCTTATGTCAGTTAATGCATGATAATGCACGACCGCACACCGCAAGAGTTGTAAGACAGACTCTCGCCGCAGCTAACATCAATGTCCTGCCCTGGCCTGCTCAGTCGCCAGACTTGAACCCGATTGAGCATGCATGGGATATGCTACAGAGAAGAGCTCTGCCGAATATGGAGGGTATCCAGTCGCAAGAAGACCTTTTTTTGTTGTTGCAACGAACATGGGCGGCCATTCCATAGCGTGATTTGGATGAACTCATTTTGAGTATGCCAAACCGATGTTCTTGTGTTGTTAGTGTTCGCGGTAGAAACACGGATTATTAATTGTTTAAGTTACCCAATAAAATTTTAGAGAAAACTGTTATTTCAGTCTTTTTTTCGAACTTTTGTGTTAGTGGTTCAAATGTCAAATATCCCTTTATTAGGAAAATGGCAAATTTCTTTATTAATGCAAAGGTGACTTGGTTTATCGTTACTGTGACAAACGAAAACACTTTATTTGATGAATCCTTAAAGAAAATTTTAATTAATATCAATCAGGAGAAAAGTTATTGCAAAAATATATGTTGATCCCTAGACACTTTTGATGTGTGTATAAAATTCTCGTGTCACGGTGTTCGAACTTAAACTCCTCCGAAACGGCTTGACCGATTTTGATAAAATTTTTTGTGCTTATCTGGTATCTATGAGAATCGGCCAACATCTATTTTTCATCCCCCTAAATGTTAGGGGTAGTCCACCCCTAAATTTTTTTTTATATTTTTTAGACAAAATTTTAAATTTATATTTTTTTATGATACAACATACAAAAATACATACAATCCCCAATTTTCACCCTTCTACGATCAACCTTTATTTTTTAATAGCCATTTTAGTAATTTAATCTATTATTTATATGGCAAAACAACGTTTGCCGGGTCAGCTAGTATATATACTTATATATATATATATGTGTGTGTGTACAATATATAGATGTATACACATATACATATATTAATTTTCTATAAATATTTAAATTTATTTCATGGTTTCATTGGTAAATTAATATTTTTGCATAGATCTTCTATTTTTATTGAAAAAAAATAAAAATAAAAAAACTCGTTGTAGACCTTGTAGTACCAAGCTCGCGCCACGGGCGCCTCTGTGCTTATATCCCCCACTTAACTTCCGTTCGCCTTGCCCGATCACTTTTCGTAACGCTTACGTCACGCGTTCGCCAGCTTACTCTCCAAGCACTTATTATACTTATTTGACATTTGAACCACTAACACAAAAGTTCGAAAAAAAGACTGAAATAACAGTTTTCTCTAAAATTTTATTGGGTAACTTAAACAATTAATAATCCGTGTTTCTACCGCGAACACTAACAACACAAGAACATCGGTTTGGCATACTCAAAATGAGTTCATCCAAATCACGCTATGGAATGGCCGCCCATGTTCGTTGCAACAACAAAAAAAGGTCTTCTTGCGACTGGATACCCTCCATATTCGGCAGAGCTCTTCTCTGTAGCATATCCCATGCATGCTCAATCGGGTTCAAGTCTGGCGACTGAGCAGGCCAGGGCAGGACATTGATGTTAGCTGCGGCGAGAGTCTGTCTTACAACTCTTGCGGTGTGCGGTCGTGCATTATCATGCATTAACTGACATAAGGGACCGATTTGCACTTGTAGAGGAATGATGAAGTCTGATACAATCGTCTCAGCATAAATTTGAGCGTTGAGGTTGCCTCCATGATCCAAATCAACTCAGTTCTTCCGCCGATCCAAATACCCGCCCATACCATGATGGTTCCACCACTATAAGGTTGGACTTCCTGGCAGGATTTTAATCGCTGTTGGCGTCCAGGGGTTCTCCAGTGTCGTATACGTCTTGTATCCGGTCTCATACCAAAACGAGACTCATCAGAAAAGCACACGAAACGCCATTGTTCTTCTGCCCAATTTCTGTGTTCAAGAGCCCATTGATATCGAATCCTACGATTGTGCATTGCTATAGGTGGTACCCGTAGCGGTCTTCGGGAATGAAGGTTCACTTCATGCAAGCGGTTTCTGACGGTTTGGTCGCTAATTCAGTTCCCTGAAGAGTGATGAAGCCTCACGGCTAACATCATGGCGGTTATTGTTGGAGCTCTTCGAGTTAAGATTTGAATGTATCGGTCTTGTCTCCGTGTGGTGCAGCGATACCGTCCTCCATGGCGCTCAGCCACGGTACCAGTGCTTCGGTAACGTGTCCAAAGTCGACTGATAACACTCTGACTTGTATTCGGAGCTAAAATCACAGTACGTTGCCGGGAACCAGCTTCTATCATTCCCCCGGCTCTGAGCATTTCTTCCCTGCTTAAATGACGTCGCCGCTCCATAATAACGTTGGTTTTAATCAGTAGTAGGGAAACAGTAGCACTAATAATGTCTTCAATGCATTGTATGTTTTTATAGGGAAAATATTGACAGCTGATTTTCATCTTTTACTCGAATTTGATTCACAGTTCCTGATTCAAATTATGAAATGCACCAAAAAGGATCCATATAAATTTATAAAATCATAAATTTATTACAAAGCCACATCTCAATCTCAAGAAATCCGCATAAAAATGCTTGATCCCTAGACACTTTTGATGTGTGTATATTAGATATATATACATACAGATGGAGCGAAATAAGTTTCACTTCAGTCGTGTGGTCATTCGTATTTTTTTTTAAGTTCCGAGGGCAGTGGTGACCTAGTGGTAGGTATCGGCCCCGGGTTTAAGTTGTAGGTTGTGGATTCGAAGCCCGTCAGGTGCTTTAATTTATCTAAATTATTTCATCACAACTGCTCCCAAAACGGTGAAGGAAAACATCGTGAGGAAACCAGCATGTCCTAGAGGCAAAACTTCGAAGACATGTGATATCTATCAAAGCGCACTGGGCCCGCGTGGTAGTTTACGGCCCACTCCTCACCAGGAGGAGACTTGTGTGTGTATTTAATTGAGTCCAAGCTGGATCCGGAATCAGTAAGGCTATGGGAACAGCAACTCAGTGCAACAAAGTGTGATATACCCACGTGGCATGATTTAAGAAATTTTCTGGAGGCTAGATTCAGATCTTTAGAAATCATTGAAGCTGTAGCATGGACCGCGGAAGACATGGCGTCGCGTCGCTGCGACCCTGACTTCCGCGGTCCTGGTGTGATTTACAGCCGACCTTTCCCAGCGGGTAAGAGAACATGTGTAGCATTTTATACAATGCTACAATTGACTTCTGCGGTCCTGGTGTGATTTACAGCCGACCTTTCCCAGCGGGTAAGAGAACATGTGTAGCATTTGCTACAATGCTACAATTGACTTCCGCGGTCCTGGTGTGATTTACAACCGACCTTTCCCAGCGGGTAAGAGAACTTGTGTAGCATTTGCTACAATGCTACAAAGCTAACAAGACCAGAACGCTAAAGCTGAGTCCTTTCATGCGAATGTGACCAAGGAAGGAAAAGAGCACGACATTAAATGTTTTTTATGTAGAGATCAGCATTATATCTATCATTGCAAAACATTCGCCAGTATGACTACTCAAGAAAAACAAGACAATGTCAAGAAACACAAACTTTGTTTTAACTGCCTCGCGCCATCACACTCTGTGAATAAGTGTCGACAGTCGGCGTTCTGCAAACGATGTGGACGTCGGCATCACTCCCTTCTGCACTTCGAGAGAGAGGAACAACAACACGACCAACGATGCTGCGCCAAAGGGAGATTGATCTGAAGACCCTCCACGACCGAACTCCCAACACAACAACATTAGGCGCATCGTACCCAGCACACATCGCAACACAACTACTCAGACCCGTCCTCCGTACGGCTTCACCAGACACAGTTCGAAAAAAAGACTGAAATAACAGTTTTCTCTAAAATTTTATTGGGTAACTTAAACAATTAATAATCCGTGTTTCTACCGCGAACACTAACAACACAAGAACATCGGTTTGGCATACTCAAAATGAGTTCATCCAAATCACGCTGTGGAATGGCCGCCCATGTTCGTTGCAACAACAAAAAAAGGTCTTCTTGCGACTGGATATCCTCCATATTCGGCAGAGCTCTTCTCTGTAGCATATCCCATGCATGCTCAATCGGGTTCAAGTCTGGCGACTGAGCAGGCCAGGGCAGGACATTGATGTTAGCTGCGGCGAGAGTCTGTCTTACAACTCTTGCGGTGTGCGGTCGTGCATTATCATGCATTAACTGAAATAAGGGACCGATTTGCACTTGTAGAGGAACGATGACGTCTGATACAATCGTCTCAGCATAAATTTGAGCGTTGAGGTTGCCTCTGATCCAAATCAACTCAGTTCTTCCGCCGATCCAAATACCCGCCCATACCATGATGGTTCCACCACTATAAGGATGGACTTCCTGGCAGGATTTTAATCGCTGTTGGCGTCCAGGGGTTCTCCAGTGTCGTATACGTCTTGTATCCGGTCTCATACCAAAACGAGACTCATCAGAAAAGCACACGAAACGCCATTGTTCTTCTGTCCAATTTCTGTGTTCAAGAGCCCATTGATATCGAATCCTACGATTGTGCATTGCTATAGGTGGTACCCGTAGCGGTCTTCGGGAATGAAGGTTCACTTCATGCAAGCGGTTTCTGACTGTTTGGTCGCTAATTAAGTTCCCCGAAGAGTGATGAAGCCTCACGGCTAACATCATGGCGGTTATTGTTGGAGCTCTTCGAGTTAAGATTTGAATGTATCGGTCTTGTCTCCGTGTGGTGCAGCGATACCGTCCTCCATGGCGCTCAGCCACGGTACCAGTGCTTCGGTAACGTGTCCAAAGTCGACTGATAACACTCTGACTTGTATTCAGAGCTAAAGCCACAGTACGTTGCCGGGAACCAGCTTCTATCATTCCCACGGCTCTGAGCATTTCTTCCCTGCTTAAATGACGTCGCCGCTCCATAATAACGTTGGTTTTAATCAGTAGTAGGGAAACAGTAGCACTAATAATGTCTTCAATGCATTGTATGTTTTTATAGGGAAAATATTGACAGCTGATTTTCATCTTTTACTCGAATTTGATTCACAGTTCCTGATTCAAATTATGAAATGCACCAAAAAGGATCCATATAAATTTATAAAATCATAAATTTATTACAAAGCCACATCTCAATCTCAATAAATCCGCATAAAAATGCTTGATCCCTAGACACTTTTGATGTGTGTAGTTGGGATCGTTTGGACCGAACGGACCAATGGGCGTGGGCCGGATTGCCAATTTACGATGCCAATAATATAATTTTACGATGTCCGGAAACTTAACAAAAATACCTTGTTTAGTGTCTCCGATAAACGAACAATAGAATAACAAAACAATAGCGTCCTCAAAAGCAACACAAAAGACTGTGCGAGCGCACTTTGTATCCCTTTTTCTCGTACGATAAATAAGGGCCAGTTGCGCCCAAAAAATTGCTAAGTAACCACGTTTGTTTTGTGCTGCTGTGCTTGATAATTTTGAGTTTTTTAATATGGAGAGTAAAGCACCAGATACGTACTTCTAATTCTCATTGTTTATTTGTCAATTCTTTTATAAATCGAGCAGTAATATGATTTTTAGTGGAAGACTAATTTTTAACTAAAATATTTTATTTTCACTAGAGTTTGCATATTTTTATAAAAAGTTCCGCATAGTTCCGTTACATTTTATACTTCCTTTTAATCTACAACCTATGTAGATTAAAAGCAGCCAAAAATCCCGTCCCCGTAGCTGCCCCTCAGTTAAATCGAGCTGTTTATTTGCAGGTAGTCGCGTTGAGCCGGTATCTCATCAGAGGAAGTTGTATAGAAATGAGTTATTTATATTGTTAAGAGATGAACGTTTCTTCGGTTTTTCGTCATCTAACTGTAATGAACGATTATTACAATATATAATGGACAAGTATAGCATAGTGGACCCGTCTGAGACTTTGATAAAACAATTAAAAGAAGTCGTAAAAGTGTTTGTGACAATTTTTTAAGTTAATGGCGTGAATGTAAATATATGTTCGATCGTTTTAACGATAAGTACGCCAATTGGCTCAGTGAAGAATTCAAACTCCCCGAAATGCAGTCTATAACACAACCGACTTCTTCTTCAAAGAGAGGTAGGCCTAAAAAGTTGTTTGAGAAAACTTCAGTCTCTTGTCTCGCGTTATACGACTGAAAAACTTAGTTTAGCGACAGAAACCAGTCTGATAAAAGCTGGTAAAAGAAAAGCAGCTCAAGTTCTTACACTTGCAACAATTTCATCTCCAAAAAGTTTAAAAAAATGGCAACGGCTCACTCGTCTTCTGTAAAAAACACTGTAAACAGGTTTCTAGAATCACAGGTGTGAATAAAGAATTTATCGAAAGATTTGCAAATATTTTGTGTGTCGTTTCTTCTGGACATTACTAGACGAAGAGAAATTTAGGACTTATTGTATCACCACAGCTGAAATGGCGGTAAATCTATATGGATGGTACAAAATGAGTGCAAGTGTACAGAAAATATTAATTCACGGTGCTGAAATCATTAAGTCTATGACTTTGCCCGTAGGTCTATTGTCAGAAGATGTAATAGAAACATCTCATAAAAGTTACAAGAGTTTGCGACAATATCACTCCCGAAAAATGTCCAGAATATATACAAATTCGGATATTCTCCACTGGATGTTTATATCTTCGGATCCTGTCGTAACTAGCCGCAGAGAAAAACCCAAGAGACAAACAGAGAAATTTAATGACGTTGTTATAGGAATGTTGCGCATGCCTACATTTCTATTTAGCGAAGATGTTCAAGAAAAAGACAGCGAAGACTCCGATGATGATCTGGACGATCACAATATTAGTGTGTAGCATATAACGTAATTCAGGGACATAATATATAGGGGTTTAGAACTTAAAATAAAGCTTTTGATCTGATTTTTTTTTTACTTTATCTCACTGTGCCTTCCAATAGTTATTATGAAACATTGTTACTAACTTTTAATGTAAAAAAAGTTATCCTTTATTTTTGGCATCGTGAATTGGCAATCCGGCCCAGTGTGGGGCGGTCCGAACGATCCCAACTGATGCCAACTAGTCGCAATCATTTGACAAATATGTGTTCGCCGATTAGGGGGCTGATCATCGTTATTAGACAACGGATACCTGTGCTTGACTGTAATGGCATTAAGCGCCCGGAAGTCGACACAGAGCCTGATGGAGAAGCGAAACATGCCTCGGACTCTCGGATTATACTTGCGTCTAATAACTCTCGAGGTTTTGGACCTAACTATGGCCTGCTCACTGAGACATACGGTAAGGTTGGCGGTATATGGCCTGTTCACTTGTCAATGTTATTTTTTTTTGTAATAAATCTGTACATCCCAAGTCTTGTGTTTCATTTGCAATCACTGTAATTTGTCAATAAAGTTATTAAACTGTCGTGATCATATATGTTTAATTTTCCCCCTTTTAATATCATTGACATATACTACTCCCCCAATAATGCTTACATTAGCTAGGCTAGTGTGCAATAGACACGCAATAGGATGGCTATGATCATTATTGGCTTATTATGATACTAGCTTTCCGCCCGTGGCTTCGCCCGCGTTAACTTCGGTTTTATCGCGCTTTTTAGATTTCTCTCGGGTATATCAATTTTTTATGGGATAAAAACCCTATTATTTTATCCGGACTTCTAATTTTACGTCTGCAAAATTTCAAAGCAATCGGTTCAGAAGTTACGACGTGAAAGTGGTACAAACAAACTCACTTTCCGATGTATAATATTAGTAAGGATATATTTGGTGTACACATACAAATATTCCAGTAATCTCCCTTGGGAACTTGGTGTTTTTTAGGACCAAAAGTAGCCTATGTTACTCTCCATCTTTTCAACTAACTATATGCCAAAAATCAAGTCGATTCGTTGCTTTATTAGGTTATATATATGGACAATATTTGGTGTACACATACAAATATTCTAGTAATCTCCCTTGGGAACTTGATGTTTTTTGGGGACCAAAAGTAGCCTATGTTACTCTCCATCTTTTCAACTAACTGTATGCCAAAAATCGGGTCGATTGATTGCTTAGCTACGACGTGAAGGAAGGACAAACAAACAAACAAACACACTTTCACATTTATAATATGAGTATGGATTTTCAAAATGTAATTTTTTTGGCTAACCTGAACGTCCGGTAGTGGTGAAATGAGGCAGCTGTCTGCTCTGGTCAATACTTCGCCAGGCTCCCAGTTGATGTTTTCAGCGCCATTGTTGATTATCTTGATATACCCGACAAGATCCTGTAGCTGGGTAGCAGGAATCGAATAGGTTACAACTCGCAGCTCATAATGTTGTGGCGTAGTGACGACGTTGTTGTCTTCATCATTGCCAGCAAGTTAACTTGGATGATGGAATGTCCGGGCAGTAGGCACTCTTTTCTTGTTGATGGAGGATATTTCTTCGTTTAACTCATGCATGGTTTTTTGTGTCTCGGTTTCTAAAAGTCTTCTAAGGATTTTTCGGGCTGGAGGTGAGTCTGCTGATGTGACGTTATCTTCGTCGCCGCTTGTTTGAGATGATTCTTCTTCACATAGAGATTCACGCATACTTGCCTTACGATTTTTTAATAATTATAAACTAGTGTTTGACTGCAATCCCGTCCGATGGTAAGCAGTGATGCTATCGTTGATGGTAAAGCGCACTAGTTTATGAAGCCTATTCACTTAATAAACTTAGGAATAGCAAGGATGACGGCAGTTGAGCGAGGTGATGTAATGTTAAACCCCAGAACAACACGACCAACGATGCTGCGCCAGAGGGAAATTGATCTGGAGACTCCACGACCAAACACCCTACACAACATTTGGCGCATCGTACCCGGCACACATCGCAACACAACTGCTCAGATCCGTCCTCCGTACGGCTTCACCAGACATCATGCCGGACCGCAACGAATCGCTTGGCGGCAAGACCTTGTCTGGTGGGTGGTATCTTCTGCCGGCGGCCGATGTTATGGCCTACCACCTAATTTAGCCCACTTCCGAAATGAAACAGAAGGGCATAAATGATTAAAAGGCAGACGTATAATCACACTGATTTAATGTGCAATCGAACAGATATAGCTTTCGTCATGTAGTGGAAGCAATCAGAGACGAAAAATGAGCTCGCATGGCATTTTATGGCATTTCCCCCACCGGAGGCACCCGGGCTATGGCGGTGGCTTGGCTTGGCTGTGATTGGCTGGCTAGAGTGGCGCGCTGTGATCGGCTGAGGCGGTGTCTCGTGAGATTCTTCTGCTTGACAAGACTAAATTAAAATTTAATATATGCCTTTTGTCTATCAGTGCTTTACTTCATGAAATCCTTTCCTTACAAACTGGACCTATTTGGTGCAACCATTGGACTCACGTTTGTTGATTGTCTTTTTTTATCTATTTCCCTCTTTTTTTTTTTGTTCTGTTTTCTTTGTTTAAAACTATTATTAGTCTACCACTACCGTCACTACATATACTGTATGTATTTATAAGGGTGTATGCGAAATAAATGGTTTCTTTTCTTTTTTTTACATAATATATGTATTTCTGTTTATTATAATTAAAAATAAAACGATTTTTCTACAAAAAAACTTTTATTTTAACACAAAGCAACAATAGTGTTCACAATTAACAAACTTAAACTTAAATAAAACAATGGTTATTCAACATCCTTCAAAATAATTGGGTAAGGTAACAGAGCAACGATTTCATTTATAGTAAACAGACAGTTCAACATCAGTCACTGCGTTGTTTACGTTGCCGAGCAGACACGTATTTCGGACATAATTATGAAGCAATGGATTAGTAATATAGTATGTTTCAAAATTATTTAATTTGTCAGTAATTGTGTATTAATATTTACATTAAAATATTAGGGTACAGATTGAATGAATTGTATGCTATAAGGTGGCAAGATAATTCCGATTTACAATTTTCAAGGTATATCACACATTGCACACATTCGATAACAATCAAAGTATGTTATTCAAGAATAATCTCATGCATTTATTATTTTTTACTAAATTAAAAAATTTGGAGCGTAATACAAAAACAAAATCCTATACTGTTTCCGTTAACGCGCCATTGTGTATTAGCGTCACAAAGCCCCTTTTGCGTTAAAAGTACAGTGTCGTGGTTCTCGGTGGAAAGCTGTGCCCATTAAGTGGAGTGGGGTGTTGCCCCAATTACACCCGCTGAACCCCGTCAGCCTAGGCAGTCAATCGGAATGTTCGCAGTTTTCCTTACCAAACATATCACACCTAGCGTCTTTAGGGTGCGTCCAAACCCTAAGAGTCCCGTTCGCACATTGAAATTGGCGATGGTCTACAAGCTTAGGTATTGCGGAAGACGGCCTAGATACATAAGTCATTGTGGACCGCACAGTTATAATTAAGATAACATTTCGCTTTGATGATTCGTGATTGGTTATAAGAAAGCTGTAAGTCGGTGTAGAGAGGGTTAGGTTAGGTGAGATAGAAATAACTAGACGGTCAGCCTCTGATTGGCCGGCGGGAAACGCCCCAATCCACACTGCTACCCACTACTTGTGCTATGAACAAAATGTATATTAACGGTGGCCTACCCACTCCTGGGTCCACCAAAAAGAAGCCAACGCCAGCTTGCCGACGCCGTGCGGAACGCCCGAAGATTTAGTTTCTCCTGTGGGTGCACCAGCTGTGTAGTAACTGGTGCAGGCACAGGAGGAACCACCGCGCTGCTCGGCGGAGTGCCGCCGCTGCGTTCGCGGCGAGGACCACGTCCAGCAAGATGCCGAAGCCCGGCACCCGCGGCTCTCTGGGCCGGGGGTCCGGGCAAGAAGAGGAGCCCCGTCCGGCGATGGATCGGGCGTTGTCACTGCCTAATATAGGCAGTGCGGCGTCCGCTTCGCCGCCGGCCGGGCGGGGTGAAGAGAAGTGGAGAGGAGGGGGACCTGGCGCTGTGCCAGCTGCCGGCCCACCGACGACATCGGCGCCGACGCCGTCGTCGAGCCGGCAGCACGCGGTGCCCGTCCGCCCCGCCACGTTCCGGCCGGTGCCCATCCAGGCACCGAGACCGGTCGCCACCCAAGGGCGCTCGCAGCAAGCGCGTGCGCCCCCGACGTCAGCCCGCGTAACCGCACCCGCGCGCACGGGTGCGCCCGCTGCGCGGGCCGCGGCGCCAGCGCGCGCCGCCTCGTTGCCCGCGCAGACCGCGCCGCCGGCGCGAACACTAGCGACACCCGCGCGCAACCGCGCGCCCCAGTCGCGCCCTGCTGCGCCCCAGTCGCAGCGTACACCGCCCGCCGACCGAGCTGTGCCCCAAGCTGTGCCAGCTTCCCGCACCGCCTCATCCGCCCCCTACAGCTTGCTGGCGGGAGCGGCGATGGCGGGGCTCGAGCGGCCAGCCAGCGCGGGGTCAACCCGCAGACCAGCGCAGATGGCGCCTCCGGCGCCTGAGTCGCCGGCACCTCCGAGGGCCTCGGCCTTCGACTCCCCAGCGATGCTATCGGCATGCTCGTCGCGTGCAGGATCGAGCATGTCGCTGGCGTCGGGGGTCTCGGTCGGGTCTGGTCGCGGAGACGTATCGAGGGATACGACACCGCGATCCGGACGCCGGCCCATCGAGCGTCGAGCAGAGGCCACAACCAGCCGGCTAGCGCCGGCCTCACCCCTGCTGCCGCCGCTTGGGTTCGGCTACGAGTTTGATCTCGGGGCCCGACCGCAGCGGCGGCGCAGGAGCTCAGGCGAGTCCGCCGTCGGCGAGGTTGCGAAGCGCTACTGCCTCGACCCGCCGCAGCCTCAGCACGACCGCGCGCCGCGGGGTAGGGGCGAGCCTGCTTCGCCTACCTTCGCCGAGGCGGTGCGTCGTACACCGCCGCGCTCGCCTACACCGGAGGACCATGAAGACGCAAGCGTGTCCGTTGGTACAGCTGCGCCCCCTGCGACCACTCCCGGCTCTCCAAAGCCGGACAAGAAGAAGAAGAAGTCGAGATACCCGCCGCTGGTGGTTGAGAGGCTACCAAACTGGGCCGCTCACTTCCGGGCAAACAGGGAGCGACTGGGCCGGCCGCCAAATGCTCGCCCCTACGGGACGGGGGTGCGCTTTACCCCCGACACCGAGGAGTACCGGCTGGTCCAGCGCTACCTCACGGGCCTGGAAAAGGAGAGCGGCGTGTCCTGGTTCGCCTACTCGCTGCCAGCAGAGAAGAATTTTAAAATCGCCATCAGGGGGTTGCCAGCGGACACGGACCCCCAGGAGATCGACGACGAACTCCGGGCGATGGGACACCAGCCGGAGTACGTGCGCCACATAAAGGGCGAACAGGGAAGACCCGGCTGTGTCTTCTTCGCCATCCTGAAGAGGACACCGGACGTTCGGACTATCTTTGACACCGCCGTGTTCCTGAACATGCGCGGTGTCAAGATAGAGGCTTGGCGCGGGAAACGTGGGCCCGCGCAGTGCCACCGGTGCCAGAAATTCCGACACAGTTCGCACCAGTGCCACCGACCGCTCGCCTGCGTACGATGCGGCGGGGAACACGTGGCACGTGACTGCCCACGCCCGCGGGAGGAGCCGGCCACATGTGTCAACTGCGGTGGCCCGCACCCCGCGTGCAACGTGAAGTGCCCCGTGTTCCAGGCCGAGCTGAAGAACAGGCGAGCGGGGACTGCCGCCATTTCCAACCACGCGCGCCGGCCACAAGCGGCCACTGAGAGGCCGGAAATGGTCGACGTAGAAGCAGACGCTCAAGCCGCAACTTTAATGGCGGCAGCCAACGGGCCTACCGACCGCACCCAAGCCTCGTCGTCTCAGCGGAGGAAGAAGGGGCGCGTGGGCAAGGGTAAAGGCAAGAAGCCTACGCCCTCTGCCACCCAGGAAGACGCGCTTAAGGCCGCCGACCCTGCCCCCGAGGGCAAACAGGTCGTGGCTCGAGGCGCAAAGGAAACCGGCGCCGGTAAAGCGCTGGTACAGAAGGCTCTAGCCAACCGCGGCGCTACTAAGAAATCCAAGCCCGAGACCACCAGAGAGTTCACGACCTGCGCCATTGAGCTGCTCATGGAGCTCATCAAGGCAATAAAGCAGGGTCAGAACGTGGAGACCGTCATCCTTGACGGCCTGGCCCAACTACTGCTCCTCTACCGTGGCTAGGCCGTTAAGGGTGTTACATTGGGACGCCCGCGGCCTTAGGGGAAAGGTCGCCCCCCTCCGACACCTCCTGGGGGAACAGGACATCGACGTGGCGCTCATCAGTGAAACCCTCCTCGGACCCGAAGATAGGGTCAGGGTCCCGGGGTATCACATTTACAGGAAGGACGAAAGGTCGGCACACATGAGGTACCGTGGTCTGGCAGTACTTGTGAAGCGAAGAGTCGTCCACCAGGAACTCCCCGTGCCTCCGAACGCGACGTGCTACGCGCTGGGTGTCCAGGTGCACATCGCCGGCGAGGACATCAACTTATACGCCTTCTACAAACCGCCCGCGGCTCGACTTGATCTACTGGAGCTGCGGGCGCTACTGACGCCAGAGAACGGCAAGGGCACCCTCCTCGCCGGCGACTTCAATTGTAAGCACCCAGCGTGGAACTCCATGCACCAGAACGCAGAGGGGAGACGGCTCTTCGAGGACGCGGAAGCCTTCGGCTATACGGTGTCCGGCCCGGAGACGCCGACACATTACCCAGATCAAGAGGGCTACACATCGTACTGGACATCGTAGCCCACCGAGGGCTACACTGCCAGATCACACAGCAAGTGATCGACGACGAGCTCCAGTCGGATCATCATCCGGTGCTCGTCGTCATCTCAGGCGTGCCGACCCGACTGAAGCCACCAGCGCCACGTCGATTCACGGACTGGAAGAAGTTCATGGACAAGATGGAGACCACCACGCCGACTAGGCCCATCGCCAACCCCGCGGACGTGGACCAGGCGGCGGGGGACATCACTGCTTGCATTCAGAGCGCCTTAGAAGCGGCGACGAGCACGCAGCCGCAGGGGAGAGTGCTATTGCCGCCCCTGCCGGCGCACATCGCTCCATGATCGCCGTGAAGAGGCGCCTTCGCAAGCAGTGGCAGCAGCTGAGATGTCCCACGCTCAAGAAAGAGCTCAACCGCATTGCGGGGAAGGTCAAGGCCGAGCTGCAGGCGCACAACGTCGCGGGCTGGGAGGAACGTATAGAGGCGGCAGCAGCAGACAGCTGGCCGTCGGTACACAGGCTGTGCCGCCAGCTGTCACATACCCCAGCCCCAGTGCGACCGCTGCAGGACAGCGACGGGGCGCTGAAATATGTAGCGGAGGACCGGGCGAAGGTCTTCGCTGAACACCTGGAGCGTCAGTTCCGCCCGAACCCGACCAGCGACACCGACAATGTCGCAGCAGTCGAGAAACACCTCGGAGACTACTTCGCAGCGCCGATAGCTCCTGAAGAGGACCCCATTTTCTTCTCGCCTGGCGCAGTCAGACGCGCCATCCTTAGGACGAAGCCAAGGAAGGCCCCCGGCGCCAATGGCATCACAAACGCAGTGCTGCGCCGCCTGCCCTACCGTACGGTGGCAGCGCTCGCGCGCCTGTTCACTGCCATACTGCGTACGGGGGTTTTTCCGGCCTCGTGGAAGGAAGGGCGCGTCATCATGCTGCCCAAGGCGGGGAAGAACATCCTGAAGCCTGAGAGCTATCGGCCAATCACTCTGCTGCCGACAGTCTCCAAGGTGTTCGAGGCTCTCCTGCTGCGACATCTCCAGAAGTACATCGCGCCACGTCCGGAGCAATTCGGGTTTAGGGCGGACCACAGCACGACGCTCCAGCTGTCGAGGGTACTGCACCACCTGACAGCCGCGCTCAATAAGAAGGAGTACTCGGTGGCAGTATTCCTCGACATGGAGAAAGCCTTCGACCGTGTGTGGCATGAGGGCCTGCTACACAAGCTGGCCACAACGGATGCGCCCCGTCGCATTGTTAAGGTGGTCTCCTCTTTCTTGTCCCACAGGACTTTCCGAGTGGCGGTGGACGGGGCGCTCTCCGGCGCCCACCCGGTGCACGCGGGTGTGCCGCAGGGCAGCTGCCTGTCGCCGGCGTGTTACTCACTATACACCGACGACATCCCCACGACGCAGGAAGTGATGCTCGCGCTGTATGCGGACGACGCCGCGTACATTACTTCGTAACTGAGTGCGAAGTACGCGGCCGTCAAAATACAGCGCGCACTGGAGCTCCTTCCCGTCTGGCTGTCGAAGTGACTGTTGTCGGTGAACGTGGGTAAGACGCAGGCGTTGGTCACAGGCTCAGCGCCCCTCCCGCCACCCCTGCAGCTACAAGGAGTCGACGTCGAGTGGTCCCCCCGGGTGATGTACCTGGGGGTGACGATTGATCGTCGGCTCTCGATGGGGTCACATGTCCGCTCGGTTGTCGCAAAAGGTAGGGTCGCCTGCGCCGTACTCAAACCTGTGCTCTCATCCGACATTCCGGCGCGCGTCAAGTTGGGCGTGTACAAGACGTACATACGCCCAGTACTGACGTACGCCGCCCCCGCTTGGTTCGCCCTCACGAGCGAGTCGACCCGAAGGCTGCTCCGCACGCAACAGCATCTTGCGTTGCGGACAATTGTTGACGCCCCTCGCTTCGTGAGGAACGATGTCATCCAGCGGGACCTCCGGATTGAGAGCCTGGATGAGTTTGTGCGGCAACTCGCGAAGCGGATGTTCGCGCATGCCGACGCATCTGCTTGGCCGCATGTCAAGCACCTTGCGCCCTGGCACGCGCGCCCTCCGGACGCGAGACCCTTGCCCCGCGACCTGGTAGCGGACGACGACCCCATCGCACCGGACTGGACTCTGTGAGTGGGTTCTGTGACGCGCCTACGGATAAACACACTGCAATCAATCACAGACGTGCGCAACTCACGCACGTCAAGAGTCCCACAGGCCTTTGTTTGCCGAACACGGTGAGGGGTCCGCAGTAGCGGACCGATTATTACGGACTCTGCGACCAGGGGGCCAAAGCCCTAGGCGTCGATCGCCACGCCCCCTTGCGGGGGCGACGCGATTACTACTGGACTCCTGGGTCCACCAAAAAGAAGCCAACGCCAGCTTGCCGACGCCGTGCGGAACGCCTTCCGAATTAGTTTCTCCCGTGGGTGCACCAGCTGACAAATAACTGGTGCAGACACAGGGGGAGCCACCGCGCTGCCCGGCGGAGTGCCACCGCTGCGTTCGCGGTTGGGACCAAGTCCATTAATATGCCGAAGCCCGGCGCTCGCGGCTCATTGGGCCGCGGGTCCGGGCAAGAAGAGGAGCCCCATCCGGCGATGGACCGGGCGCTGTCGCTGCCCGACATAGGCAGTGCGGCGTCCGCTTCGCCGCCGGCCGGGCGGGGTGAAGAAAGAAGAAGAGGGGGCGGACCTGGCGTTGCTGGAGCCGTCGGCCCACCGACGTCGCCGGCGCCTGCGCGCGTTGCGCCGGCACCGTCGTCGAGCCGACAGCACGCGGTGCCCGTCCGCCCAGCTGCACCACCGACGCAGCCAGCTACAAGCTGTGCCCAAGCTGTGCCCCATGCTGAGCCAGCTCAGTGCACCGCCTCATCCGGCACCCGCAGCTTGCTGGCGGGACCGGCGAGGGCGGAGCATGAGCGGCCAGCCAGTGCGGGCGACAGCCGCAGAAGGGCGCAGAGGGCGCCACCGGCGCCTGAATCGCCGGCACCGCCGAGAGTCTCGGCCTTTGACTCCCCCGCCGCACTATCGGCGTGCTCCTCGAGCATGTCGCTGGCGTCGGGGGACTCGGCCGGGTCCGGTCCTGAGGACGTGTATCGTGACACGACCCTGCGATCCGGACGCCGGTCCACCGAGGGTCGAGACCAACCAGGCCGGCAGCCGCCGGCCTCACCACCGCCGCCGCTGCTCGGGTTCGGCTACGAGTTTGCACTCGGGGCCCGACCGCAGCGGCGGCGCAGAAGCTCGGGCGAGTCCGCCGTCGGGGAGGAGGCGAAGAGGTATTGCCCTGACCCGCCGCGCCCACAGCGCGACCGCGCGCCGCGCGTGGGGGGGGAAACCCTCTTCGCCTACTTTCGCCGAGGCGGTGCGCCGCACGCCGCCGCGCTCGCCTACGCCCAGGGAGGAGGAGGAGGAGCAAGGAAGAGTGTCCGCTGGTACCACCGCGCCCCCCGCTGCCACCCCCGGCTCACCCAAGCCAGCTACTACGGAGAAGAAACCGAGGAAACTGCGCTACCCGCCGCTGGTAGTGGAGAGGCTACCGAACTGGGCCGCTCATTTCCGGGCCCTCAGGGAGCGCTTGGGCCGGCTGCCTAATGCTCGTCCATACGGGACGGGGGTACGCTTCACCCCCGACACCGAAGACGAGTACCGGCTGGTCCAGCGTTACCTCACTGGCCTGGAGAAGGAGAGCGGCGTCTCATGGTTCGCCTACTCCCTACCAGCGGAGAAAAGCATCAAGATCGCCATCCGGGGGCTGCCAGCGGACACAGACCCTCAGGAGATCGGCGAGGAACTCCGGGAGATGGGATACGAGCCGGAGTACGTGCGCCACATTAAGGGCGCACAGGGAAGACCCGGCTGCGTGTTCCACGCAATCCTGAAGAGGACACCGGAGGTCAGGACTATCTTTGACACCGCCGTTTTTATGAACATGCGCGGTGTCAAGATAGAGGCTTGGCGCGGGAAACGTGGGCCCGCTCAGTGCCACCGGTGCCAGAAATTCAGGCACAGCTCGCACCAGTGCCACCGCCCGCTCGCCTGCGTACGCTGCGGCGGGAAACACGCGGCACGCGACTGCCCACGCCCGCGGGAGGAGCCGGCCACCTGCGCGAACTGCGGTGGCCCGCACCCCGCGTGCAACACCAAGTGCCCCGTCTTCCAGGCGGAGATGAAGAACAGCCGAGCGGGGACTGCCGCTATCACCACCACCAAAGCGCGCCGGCCGCAAGCGGCCACCGAGAGGCCGCAAACGGTCGACGCTGACGCCAAGGCCGCCACACTAATGGCGGCAGCCAACGGGCCCACCGACCGCGCTCATGCCACCTCGTCGAAGCGGAGGAGGAAAGGGCGCGGGGGCAAGGGAAAAGGCAAGAGGCCGGAAGAACCCAGAGCCACCCAGGATGACGCGCCTAAGGCCGCCGACCCTGCCTCAAAGGGCAAGCAGGTCGTGGCTCCGGGCACGCTGGAGTCTGGCGCCGGTTCAGCGCCACGACAGAAGGCTCGAGCCAACCGCGGCGCCACCGGCGCCACAACACCTGAGAAAACCAAGTCCGAGACCACAAAGGAGTTCACGACCTGCGCTATTGAACTGTTGATGAGCCTTATTAAGGCCATCAGGCAGGGTCAGGACGTGGAGACCGTCATCCTCGACGGCCTGACAAAGCTACTACTGCTTCGTCATGGCTAGGCCGTTAAGGATAATACATTGGAATGCCCGCGGCCTTAGGGGAAAGGTCGCCCCACTCCGCCATCTCCTGAGGGAACAGGACGTCGACGTGGCGCTAATAAACGAGACCTTCCTGGGACCGGAGGACAAGGTCAGATTCCCGGGATATCTCGTTTATAGGAAGGACGAACGGTCAGCCTCCCACTCCCGGTACCGTGGTCTGGCGGTACTTGTGATGCGAAGGGTCGTCCATCAAGAGCTACCCGTACCGTCGCACAGCACACTCTACGCGCTGGGTGTCCAGCTGCACGTGACTGGCGAGGACATTGACGTGTATGCGTGCTACAGGCCGCCCGCGGCTCCCATGAACACAGTCGAGCTGCGGGGCCTCCTATACGGCACGCCACGCGCTGTTGTCCTCGCCGGCGACTTCAACTGCAAGCACCCGGCGTGGAACTCGGTGCTGGCCAATACGGGTGGCAGACGACTCTTTGCGGACGCGGAGGCCTCCGGTTATACGGTGTCCGGCCCAGAGACGCCCACGCATTACCCGGGCAACCCTGGGTATATGCCGGACGTGCTGGACATCGTGATCCACCGGGGGCTGTGCTGCCAGATCACCCAACAGGTGATTGACGACGAGCTGCAGTCTGACCATCAGCCTGTACTCGTCGTCCTATCGGGGACGCTGACCCAACTGAAGCCGCTAGCGCCACGTCGACGCATAGACTGGACGAAGTTCGCAGAGGAAGTAGAGGCCAACACGCCGGCTCGGCCTATTGCTACCGCCGCGGACGTAGACTCTATGGTGGACAATGTCACTGCTTGCATACAGAGCGCCTTACACTCGGCGACGAGCACGCAGCCGCAGGGGAGAGGGCTATTGCCGCCCCTGCCGCCGCGTCTTAACAGGATGATCGCCGAGAAGAGGCGACTACGCAAGCAGCGGCAGCAGCTAAGATGTCCGACGCTCAAGACGCAGCTTAACCGTCTCGCGGAGAGGGTAAAGGCCGAGCTCAAGGCGCATACCGCCGCGGGCTGGGAAGAAAGAATCGAAGCCACAACGGACAGCTGGCCGTCGCTTCACAAGCTTTGCGGCCAGCTGAAGAGTACCCCAAGTCTGGCCTCAGCCGCCGTCCGGAACGCTACGCTCAACCCACGCTCCGTGTAATTAAGTCCTTAAAAAATTTAAGTTTTGGTAAAAGTTTTAAGAAAGTGCAAGTGTCGTATATCGAAATACGCGCCGCGACGCGACGAGTCGAACCCCGCAAAAATCGTCGCGAAAGGGTGAAAATTGGGGGAGTTATTCCCAAAAAACCCCTTGTTTGTGGCAAAAAACACCAAAAAGTGCGCGTATCTAGTGATCAAGATCGACGACCTACACTTTTCTTTGTGCCCCCTGGATCGTCTCGACGAGCCCCATAACCTGGAGTTAGCCCCCGATTTTACCCGCAAACGCGCGCGGAGTTACGGGGGTTTTTCCGATTGCTGGGGAAAACGTGGTCCCCTTTCCTGGGACCAGAAAAGGTGCCCAGCACGTTGTGGGGTTGCAGGAGAGGAAGTGGAACAGTGTGGTGGTTTTAAAATTTCGAAAAAGCTTAATAATAAAAAGTTATTTTAAAAATAAAATCCTACAAATGAAAGTGCGGCCGCGGAAGAGGCAGACCCTATTTTAGTACGATTTTAATAAAATTCTTTAGTGACGACCCTATCTTAAATTTTTTGAGAAGAAAGGAAAAACGTTCTAGTACACAGCAGAGAAAAAAGAAAATTTTTTGGACCTTTCCTGTAAGTTTTTAAAAAATCTTTTAGTGAAGTGAAAATTTCCACTGACGGCAAAATAATCTTGGTTTTGCCATAAATTAAAACTTAAAATACTTAGCTATTTATATATATTTTTAGATGTTTTAAAATAAACTAAAACAATAAACTAAAAATAATTGTAAAACAACCCTTAGTATTTAGTTAAGTCTGTAGTGAATTTTAGTATAAATTGGTCGTCACACAAAAATGATACGGCCTGTTTTTAAAACGTAAAATTACCCCGACTCCCGTATTTTTTACTTCGGATTTCGTCGGCTGTAGCTTCAAAACCGGGGATCCTGGGGGAGGAAAATCTGTCGGGGGATAGTTTTTGAAGGATAAGCTATCAGGCAAAAATTGTCCCACCCTTCTGTGACCCTGTATAAAAAAGCTCGGGGTAAATTTACGTAATTTTTCATACTTACCTTGGCTGGGTGACGCGCAGTGCCATAACATTTAAACATTTACACTTTACACATAATTAAACCACGTTTAAATTTTAATTTAATTTAAGTGACCGTCATTTTGACAATATTATAGTTGACCTTATTGTGTTGCTGACCGTCCCCTATTGGGACGTAGTTTTTAATTTTTTTTTTAATTTTATATTATTTTATTGTATAATTTAATTGTATTTATTGACCATAATTTTAACCTGTTTTGTGTTGTGTTGTGGACCGTCCCCTATTGGAACGAATTTTAAACTGTAATTGTATTGTCTTTTGACCGCCACCCTTATTGGTGGCGTAATTTTTAACCGTTTTAATTATTTATTTTATTTCAATTGTTCAGTTATTATTTATTACCTTATTTTAATCGTAAAATTTTTTAAATATTTGATTGTTACCTGTAGCCTTTGCTCCTTTGTTGTTGCGTTGGTTGTGCTGCCCTGTAAGGATGTCTCAAATTACCGGAAAAAACGTTAGAAACATAAATGTCACGCACACAGAGCTAAGGGTAGAAAAGGAAGGTGGGTCGCGCGGAGCCGCGGTGACCCAGTCACAGCCGCAGACTAGCGCCCGCCTAGCGGAAAGTTACACAGCCCGGGCCAACAGGCTGTACCAGGCCGCAAAGGCCCAGCTGGAGCTCTCGGGAAATCTGAAGACGTCCATCAAGGAGGGCGTTCTAAGCAGTCTGTCAGGACTGCGCGGAGCTGTCCTCCAGGTGGACGAGACGCTTCCCTCCCTGGAGCTCCAGCAGGAACAGTTGCGGTCTGAGAAGGAGAAGGAAATGAGGGAAAAATTAGAAGCAAAGGATAGGATCATCGAGAAGTTGGCCCGGAGCATAGGGGAGCTAGATATTGGGGCTAGGATGGGGGAACTCGTCACCAACACCGAGTCCATCAAGAAAATGATAAGTGGTGACGTGATGGACCGGTTTGACGAGTATCCCTCAGGCAGGGCGCTCTGCGGCAACGTGAAGAAATTGGAGGGCCTTGTGGAAGAGATGAAGGAAGTAAGGATGAGTATTGAGGTGACTGGAAAGAAAGTAGATGGGATGGCTGAGAAGATGGAGTGTGCGGGAAGAATGACGGAGGAGGTAAGTAAGAGAACAAAAGGTGGAGACGATCAGGGCAAGGGTTGGGGAGGTCGGGGAGAGGGTAAAACAGTACGGGGAAACCGTAAGGGAGGCCGGAAAGGCCGTGGAGACCCTCAAGGTCCCAGCGGCAACGTACGCCGAGAAGTTGAGGGCCTCCAAGACAAAGGCCCGCCCTCTCCCCTGCCGACCGAACCATGCGCTGATCGTGTCCTCGAAAGATACGAAGGACACGAGTGAGAATGTAGTAGCGAAAGTTAGGGAGGCCCTAGACGCCCGGAAAACGGGAATACAAGTCGAAAGGGTAAGGAAGGTAAGGGACGGAAGGTGGTGATCTGCTGTGGGAACAGGCCGGAGCTGGAGAAGGCGCAGAGCCGGCTCAATGCTCGGGACGGCCTCGACACACAGCCCGCGGCAAACCGAGACCCGCGGGTGGTCATACGTAACTTGCTGAGTTACAACTCCGAGGCTGATATCCTTGAGGCTCTCAGGAATCAGAACCGGAAGTTGTGGCTGCGCATGGACGATGCCCACTTTCGGGTTAAGGAGGTTTATAGGAGGAGGGCGCGGAACCCCCTTCAGGCCCATGTTGTCTTGCAGGTCTCCCCTCAGGTGTGGCGCAGGCTGACTGAGGCGGAGACCCTGTTTATTGACATACAGGGCCTGACTGCCGAGGACCAGTCGCCGGTGGTGCAGTGTTCCCGGTGTCTGGGGTACGGCCACGGCCGCAGATTCTGCAAGCAGAAGGTGGACCTTTGCGCCCACTGCGGGGAGAGCACGACCGTGCGAAGTGCCCCTCTCGCGTGGATGGGAAGGCCCCAGTCTGCGTGAACTGCGACCGGGCCGGACTGCAGACGGCGGGACACAATGCGTTCGACGGCGGCTGTCCGATAAGGCAGAAGTGGGAGGGTATCGCGCGCTCCTCCATAAACTATTGCTGAGGGCCCCGCAGTGGATAGTGAATGCAAGGATCGCTTTATAGCATTACAGGCCAACCTCCAGCGCGGCCGCCTGGCGACTCAGGAGTTAGTCATGTCCGCCCATGGGGGTGGTGTCGGTGTCGCCCTGGTCCAGGAGCCTTACGTTGGCGCGGAGGGGCGGGTCGGTAGCTTCCGTGGCGTTAGGGTGGTGCAGAGGGAGTCTGCTAGGACCAAACCCGTCAAGGCGGCAGTCATGGTGTTCCGGGATGACTTGGAGGTTCTTGTGAACCCTCTAATCATCACCGACAATATTGTGGCTGTCGTTTTAAAGGCGGGTGACTGGACCGTGGCGGCTGTCTCTGTATACCTTGAGGGCACGGAGGATATCGAGCCGTACCTTCTGCAGATACGGGACTTCATGGATCGGGTCGGCACTGGCAGGATGCTCATGGGAGGGGACTGGAATGCTTGGAGTCCGTGGTGGGGGAGCGTCGAGAAGCACTTCGGGCGCTCCTACAGTCACACACCACAAAGCACACCGACGACCGCCGGTGGGAAGGCACACCCCTACGGCGGACAACTAGGTGTGCGAAGATGGCACCCTCTGGGTGCACCCCGACGACGGGTCTCCATTTTTGGAGATCAAGAGACCGACGCCACGGGCATGGGGCCACAAAGGAGCCCTAAACCCGTCTCCTCGCGCCCTCATCTCGGGGACGCAGAGATGTTCTCGAACTCCTGGGTCAGGGGATCGGCCAGTGATCCTACAAGTGGTGAACCGTCTGAAGCCAACAGTGGCTGCAAGAAGTGCCTAACAAGTACCAGTCATCACTAGTTGCGCGGACCGCAAATTGTTTTATTGTTCTCCTGTGGCTGCATTAGCCTGCTCCTAGCGACTGGTGCAGGCGCAGGAGAACCACCGGGCTGCCCGGCGGAGCGCCGCCGCTGCGGTCGCGGTCGGACCACTCCACAAAGATTCCGAAGCCCGGCACCCGCGGCTCTCTGGGCCGGGGGTCCGGGCAGGAAGAAGAGTCCCGTCCGGCGCTGGACCGGGCGCTGTCACTGCCTGACATAGGCAGTGCGGCGTCCGCTTCGCCGCCGGCCGGGCGGGGTGAAGGAAGGAGAAGAGGAGGTGAACCTGGCGCTGCTAGAGCCGCCGGCCCACCGACGACACCGGCGCCTGCGCGCGTTCCGCCGGCACCGTCGTCGAGCCGACAGCACGCGGTGACCGTCCGCCCAGCCGCGATCCGGCCGGTGCCCATTCAGGCGCCGGGACCGGTCGCCACCCAGGGGCGCACGCAACAAGCGCGTGCACCCGTGAAGTCAGCCCGCGTACAAGCACCCGCGCGCACGGCTGCGCCCGCTGCGCGGGCCGCGGCGCCAGCGAGCGCCGCCGGCGCGAACCCCCGCGACGCCCGCGCACACCCGCGCGCCCCCTTCGCGACCAGCTGCTTCGAGGCAGCTTACTACACCGCCCGCTGCCAAAGCTGTGCCAGCTTCGGGCACCGCCTCATCCGCTCAACACAGCTTGCTGGCGGGACCGGCGTGGGAGGGGCTCGAGCGGCCAGCCAGCGCGGGGACAACCCGCAGACCGGCGCAGATAGCGCCCGAGTCGCCGGCACCACCCCGAGGTGCCGCATTCGACTCCCCGACTCCGCAGTCGATAGCGGGGTCGATGCGACGATGCGATCGGCGGGGTCGGCCTGGTCCGGGCACGGGGACGTGTCGCGAGACTCGTCCCCGGACCTCGACCCACCGAGGGAGGTCCAGCTGACCAGCCGAGCCCACCACCTACCTCTCCGACGCCGCTGCTCGGCTTCGGATTCGAGTTCAATCTCGGGCCAGACCGCAGCGGCGTCGGAGGAGCACCGACGACTCCGCTGCCGGCGAAGAAGAGGCGAACGCGCGCCGCGGGGTCGGGGCACACCGGCGTCGCCTTCATTCGCTGAGGCGTTGCGTCGCACACCGCCGCGCTCACCAGGACCATCAACCGCAGGGGTAAGTAATGCCTCACTACCCCCAGCCCCCGTGGCACCTCAGGCACAGAACGCCGCCGCCCCCGGCGACGCTTCCAAGCAAAAGCCGGGGAAAAAACTGCGTTATCCTCCGCTGGTAGTGGAGAAGTTGCCGACCCATTTCCGGGCCCTCAGTGCCAAACTGGGCCGGCCTCCTAACGCTCGCCGACGCCGAGGACGAGTACAGGCTGGTGCAAAGGTACTTGACGGGCCTGGAAAAAGAAGAGGGTCTCTCATGGTTCGCCTACTCCTTACCGGCGGACAAGAGTCTGAAGGTGGCCATAAGGGGGCTGCCAGCGGACACCGACCCGAAGGAGATTGAGGAGGAGCTCCGGACGATGGGATACCAGCCGTTATTCCGGGTATATGCCGGACGTGCTGGACATCGTCATTCACCGGGGGCTGTGCTGTCAGATCACCTAACAGGTGATCGACGACGAGTTGCAGTCTGACCATCAGCCTGTACTCGTCGTCCTATCAGGGACGCTGACCCAACTGAAACCACTAGCGCCACGTCGATGCATAGATTGGAAAAAGTTTGCAGAGGAAGTAGAGGCCACCACGCCGACTCGGCCTGTTACAACCTCCGCGGACGTAGACTCGATGGCAGCTGATGTCACTGTTTGCGTACAGAACGCCCTAGACTGTGCGACTAGCACAGACCGCAGCCTGAAGAGGGCCTACCTGAGGCCCGGGTCCGAGTGTTCTTCGGACTCGGCCAAGGGTAAGCCCAAACAGAAGAAGCCGAAGGCGAAGACTGCTTCGACTTCGACTCAGGCCGGCACCCATGATGTGGGCCTGGCGGACGCCCAGCGTCAGCTGGGCTTGGCCAGACGGGCCGAGCTCGACCAGGACTTAAAGGAGATGGTTGTCGCGAAGGAGAGGCAGCAGGCGCGCGCAGCCAAGTCGCTCCTCCAGTTCGGCCCTCGTCTCCTTCGAGGGCCTCTTCGTTGCGGAGCTGTCCCGACTTGCGGAAGAGGACAAGGAGGAGATAATCGAGGTCGCCTCTAAGTCCTCAAACTTGAAAGGCACCATTCAGAAGGCCTTGAAATGCCGTGCAACAAGCCTGCACGGTATTATCATGGAACTAGCGCAACGCACTGCGTCAGAGGAGACGCAGCAGCTGCAGGCGAGAGTGGACCGCCTGCAAGCGGAGGTCAGTCAGCTTCACAAGAAGCTGGCTGAGGCCACGGCCCCGCCCCCTGAGGCCCCGTCGACAGCGGCTCCCTCCCCCTCCTCCTCCAACCTTGAGGAAGTAATCCGCAAGGTGGTCATGGAGAGGGCGTTCACTCGGGCCTGCTTCGAAGGTATAGAGGATCACCTTCTGCCCGAGCCGCGTCTCCGTCCGCCACTAGCGGCGGACAAGACGTCGACAGTGACTCCCCCTGCCCCGAAGCCTTCAAAGGGCAAGGGCAAGGGGAAGAAATCCCCGGGGGCTCTGCCTCCCCCCGGTACGAGTGCGGGCACCCAGCCGGAGCCGATTGCCATCGGGGCCCCCACCCAAATGCAGGAGGTCGACGCCCTTCTCCCCTCCACCACCCCGTCCCGTGAAGAAAGCAGGACCGTGAGTGGGTTCTGTGACGCGCCGACAGAAAAACACATAGCAACCATTTACACAGACGTGCGCAACTCACGCACGTACTAAGACATTAATGACAGGCCCTTGTTGCCGACACGACGAGAGGCCCGTAGTGACGGGCCAACAACCTGATTTTGCGGCCGGGGGGCATAGCCCTGGCACCGCTCAGGACCGGCCTACGGTCCTACAGTGAAGTTGCCTACAAGTGCTCCGAAGTAAAGAAAAGAAGCCAACGCCGACTTGCCGACGCCGTGCGGAACGCTCAAGATTTAGTTTCTCCTGTGGTTGCACCGGTTGTCAAGTAACTGGTGCAGACACAGGGGGAGCCACCGCACTGCTCGGCGGAGTGCCGCCGCTGCGTTCGCGGCGAGGACCACGCCCAGAAAAATGCTGAAGCCCGGCACCCGCGGCTCTCTGGACCAGGGGTCCGGGCAAGAAGAGCCCCGTCCGGCGATGGATCAGGCGCTGTCGCTGCCTGATATAGGCTGTGCGGCATCCGCTTCGCCGCCGGCTGGGCGGGGTGTAGAAGTAAGGAGAGGAGGATCTGGTGCTGTGCCAGCTGCCGGCCCACCGACGACATCGGCGCCTGCGCGCGTTTCGCCAACGCCGTCGTCGAGCCGGCAGCACGCGGTGCCCGTCCGCCCCGGCGCTTTCCGGCCGGTGCCTATCCAAGCACCGGGACCGGTCGCCACCCAGGGGCGCTCGCAGCAAGTGCGTGCGCCCCCGTCGCGCCCAGCTACGCCCCGGTCGCAGCGTACATCGCCCGCTGCCCAAGCTGTGCTCCAAGCTGAGCCAGCTTCGCGCACCGCCTCATCCGCCCCCCACAGCTTGCTGGCGGGACTGGCGATGGCGGGGCTCGAGCGGCCAGCCAGCGCGGGGGCAACCCGCAGACCGGCGCAGATGGCGCCTCCGGCGCCGAATCGCCGGCACCTCCGAGGGCCTCGGCCTTCGACTCCCCAGCGATGCTATCGGCATGCTCCCCGCGTGCAGGGTCGTGCATGTCGCTGGCGTCGGGAGACTCGGCCGGGTCTGGTCGCGGAGACGTATCGAGAGATACGACACCGCGTTCCGGACCCATCGAGGGACAAGCAGAGGCCACAACCAGCCGGCGAGCGCCGGCCTCACCCCTCAGCAGCCCTCTTCTAAAAGCAGGAAGCTGGCTGCTACCACCTGGCCCCCCGATCACCGACGCGGCTTCTCCTATCCCCACCTCGAACTCCCCCTCTGGCGCGACACCCACCCCACTCGCCTCTTCTTCAAGGGCCTCGCCCTCCTCTCCCCAGAGGAAAGCCCCCCTCCCCCGCCTGTCTTCATACAGGACAAAGGGAAATGGACCAATGTGTCATCCTGGTGTAGCGACCAAAAATGGGCTTGCTGGTGCCAAGTCCACGCACACTGGCATTAAGGCAACCGTCGCGACCTCCGAGGACTTCAGGGAGCTGATAAAGCTTCTTCGTCAGAGAGGTGTGACCTTTAACACCTACTCTCTCCCGGAGGAACGCCTCACTCGTGTCGTCATCCGCAGTGTCTTGAAGGAGATCCCACGGACGAAATAAAGGCTCACCTCGAGTCACAGGGAATCCCTGTGAAAGAGATCCGCCGCATGCACAGGGCCCGACGCAACATAGCCTACGACATGGTCTTAAGTGGTCTGTCGTCCTGTTTAAAGAGCACGTCACCACACTATCTTCCTGGTACAGAGCATCTGCTCCCTCACCGGAGTCCAAATAGAAAAGCCCCACAAGAGCGGCATCGTCGGCCAATGCCACAGATGCCAGCTGTACGGGCACTCACAGCTCAGACACGCCAAACCCAGGTGCGTCAAGTGCCTGGGCGGTCCCGGCACAGCAGAATGCCCACGTCCTAAAGACACTCTCTCTCACTCGTTCACTCTTTACAAGCGTGCAAATGCACGCCAGTAAAGAGAATCCCCCGGGAGTCAGATCCCAGAGCGACTGAGCCCTCAAAGGCCCAGTCCCTGGAACCTTCTCAATCACCAAAAGGCTTTCCCAGCGCTCGCGGCGGGAGATAACCTCATGCTTATTATGCTAGACTTTGACAAACTGCACTTTCCACTATAAGAACGAAGGAGTTCTCCCCCCTTCCTCCTAGATAAAGCTTAAAATTAAAAGGTAAAACAAATACATATGTGGAATAAAAATAAAAAAATATGATATAGAAACACTTGATTCTGGTTCGAAAGAGCATCTATTACGTTTAGTTTTAATTGAGGACATGAAGTACACTATAATACGGTGCATGATGAGTGAGAATCACTGCCCAAACCAGTGACCTTTATTCTTACACTATTATGGTTGAAATAGTGTTTACTGTTACAATAGTGTTTCTGTTTGGCCGCTGCACTAACTGTGACAGGACTGTACCTACATTACCACCAGCACATTCATAGTGCGGACTGCTCCCTAATTATTGTGAAACACATTATTACTATCAATTCAAGTGATTTCGTAGTATAGGTATTGCTAGTCCATGGCTCAATATGTTCGAAACATGTATTTGCTCGACAACGTAAATAACACAGTGAATATTGTTAAACTGTCAAAATGATACCCATTGCTTCTGAAAGTGTTGTACACAATTACCCTGCTGGCGGGTTACTATGACGTGTTAAAACCATTATGGTTCCAGTACCTATCTGACAAAGATGAAGCTATACAGAATGAATAGGACTATCTCTTTTTCACAACAGTTCAATGATGGTCCTAATGCGTCATAGTAGGGCCCGACAGTGTTACATAGGTCTGTAAATTTCAATTAACATAGCAAGTTCATTGGTTCCACTTGTAGCTACTGAGTTAAAAAAGTTTGTATTACAATATTGAGACTTTCCTTGATGTGCGACGCAACAGTGCTCACTTTATGGCAGCGTGCTCGAAACCAGCATAGGAGACGGCTGATGAGCTTCAGAGCAATTGATGCTGCAGACAGAAGTACGAGGTTCCTGAAATTCAGAAATGACAATTGTTTATTGGCTATCTAGCTTTTATTAAATACTACAAACTAGTGCTTTACTGTGATCCCGCCTGATAATAAGTAGTGATGCAATCGTCGATGGTAAAGCGCACTAATTTATTATGAGCCTATTCACACCAGCCTTAAAAACACCTAAATTATAATCAGATGGGAAGACTACTGCAGGCAAATTGTTCTTCCAGATCATAGCAGTGTCAACAACGTAAGATTTGAAACTAGATGTGCGACGCATCGTCATAATTGATGGAACGGTGATGGCGTAAAAGTCCCGTACCTAATTCTCGTGCATACTCCAAAATTCATCCTATAGAATACGAAGAATGTGCTACCCCCCACACCTGTGCTCCAGGCTTTGAAGATTGCCCTTGCTATTATTACAAAAGATTGCCTTGTTGGTCTAGAGGTCGCACACGCTGCTACTACGCATGAGGTGCTGGTGATATCAGAGTCGGGAATGGTTCAGTATCAGCCCGGAACCTGAATTTGAGGTGTGTTAATATCAATGGACGCGACCCATTTTACTTGATCCACATCAACAGTTATGAAGAAGAAATAAAGTTGATATTTGTTTAACTTGAAATAATGTGGTTGGTGCAGCATTGAGCACTTGTACTATATTAAAGTGATGATAACATTTATTAGATCGGTGTAAATAATATTTCACCAACTATTATCACAATTATTTTGAAAACAAAGTGTTGGTTTGTTCAGCAGAGGTTTACGTATGTTTGTTGCATTCTAAACTAAAACTAAAGAACTAGAAGAAATAAAATTAGTCAGCTGGAATGGCAATTTTCTTACGTTCATGTTCTGTTCACCTCTTCAGCTGTACAAGCATTCGTCAGTGGACATGCTTCCTTGAGATTAGTCTGTTTTTGCTTCGACCATGTCTCGAGCCGAACAAGCATACATAACATTCATCAAAATCATCTAGCTTTCTACCAGGCATCTGTAATACAAAACAATTTAATTACTCTCAGCCACTCTGGCATCAATCAGTTTCTCTCCGAATGGACCATACTATGTCCCATCAATGACTGCAGCACAACTTTCAACCTTATTTGAATTACATTAACAATTATAATTCCTCGACACCAAGTGACCGATAAGTCTCGCAGGAGGCTATGGCGTGCCGTGACAACCCGTGCTATGAGACTGCATGACACCGTGTCATGTGCAACATCTCGCGCCACGTCGTATCTTAGTATGGACAAAAAGTAAAATTAATTCTTAACTAATTGAAACTAGATTCAAAATAACTTGATTAGTTATAAAATTCTTTGCCGTGACATGCCGTACTGTGCGGTGCCGGCAGTGGCGCCGGCCCTGAGATAGCTATCAAAGGACAGTTAATCCAATGGACAGGGTATATAATAAAAACATCTGTATGTAGTGTCCTCAAAACCGATGTGAAGCACGGCGGGTTACTATTGGGGCCGAACTTAAATTCTGTTTGATTTGTAAACATCCCTTATTTACAAATTTAGTAAAATCTAAGTTCAGTGAATCTCCTTCCTTTATATTAAATTGATGGTGCCGTGTTTTAATTGCGTCTGAACTATCTATAAAGTACCTTAATTTGACAGAACTAAACTAATAGGTATTTTATCTTGTACTTAAATTTGTTTAGTTAAATAAATAACTAAAACAACATAAACCAAAGACATTAAAATTAAATCTCTTTGACATAAACATACCTGATTGTTACTTGTCAGCTGTGATGACCATCTTCCTTGAGAGTCATCTGTTTTGCTTCAATCCTCTCGAGCTGTACAAGCATTCATCAACAGAGATGCTTCTTTGAGAGTCATCTGATTGCTTCAAACATCTCTTCAGTTGCACATGCAAACAGTCTATGTTTCAACTAGACATCTGAAAAATATAAACCAATTTAATTACTCCTGCACAAAAAAAAAAACCTAAGCTTGATGTTGAAGCAATGCTAAATGTAAGATTTGCAATTGCAAATACAAATGTTGCATTTGTCTAAAGATGTGTGTGACAATAGTGTGTGGGTACCCCAGTTCAGACATTGTCAAGTGTTTACATTTGTGCCTAGTTGAAGGCAAAAATATCTTATGTAAATCTGTTGTAATAAACCAGATGTGGTGTTATACAAGTGTAACTGGGAAAATGAATGTAGACCTAAAAACAAGCCATTGCTTGTATGAGCCAACAAAAGTGGAATACAAAATAATATAATTGATAATTTTAATACCTAATTTTCCTATCTTTGAATAGTAAACTACTATTTCATAAGGACATATTAAAGAGTATTCTATTCTGTTCTATTCTAACAGATTACAATATATAGTATTACAATCAATATCAGGTGCAGGTGGTTTGTGAAACTCTCTCCATGAATACCTTAAAATGTCTACAATAAAGGAAGAAAAAACATACCAATAAATTGGCTTAGAACCTCCTATGTTCTATGTTCTATGTTATTGGTTTGGTTTCCGCACTCAGTCCCTTCAGTGGACCATTGTGCGTGGACCATGGCGGCCTTTGGCGGATTATTCCAGCCAGCCTACCTCCCTCCAAAAGCTCATCAGGTCTCCTAGCCTGTTGAGAACATCTGTGTAAGATCTTGGTGCTCCTATGAATTTGTTTCTAATTTGGGTAACGCCTGTACACTCGAAGAGTACATGCGCAACTGTCTCGTCAGCCTCTATGCAGGCTCTGCACAGAGGGCTGTCCGTTATGCCTATTGTGTGGAGATGCTTATTCAGCAGGCAGTGGCCCGTGATGATCCCCGTCATCAATCGTAGGGTTTTCCTATCCAGGCGCAACAGCCTTTTGGTTAGCTTGCCATCTAGGGATGGCAAAGCCTCCTTGGACTGCCTGCAGCCCGGTGACGAGGACCACCAAATCTCCGCTTGTTCATAGGTATACCTTTGTAGCCATCTGTGTATTTGAATGAAGGGGATAGGCACAATGGGCTCCGGTCCGCTGACCAACGCGCTGGATGCCCTTCCAGCCAGCTCGTCAGCTGCGTCATTACCCAGTGAACCGCTGTGACCCTTTATCCATTGTAGTGTCACGGTGTTGCTTAGAACCTCCTTAATAACCATAACATAAAAAGATGGCATATAACAGACTTGGATCAGAGAGACTGAATAGCCCTTATCATGGTGTGTTAATGTCAGCTTGATCAATCATTTATCAATCAATATGTTATTTGTGGCAATTAGGAATGATTTGTTAATAACACTGTTCTTAAAAATCTTTTTTTAGCAAATAGACAGAAGAGACAAAAAAAAGAATATTTAAAAATATAAACTATGTATGTACTATATAGTAGTTTTCATTATAGCTATATAAACAGATTATATTTTTCCATGATCCATAAATGGGTGACAACCTTCACTTACCAAAACCTCCTCTTGCCTCAGAAAGAATGTAAAGCGGGTGGTCAGAGCCATCATTCATTTATTTATAGTTAATTAAAATGGTACAACACCAATTACATTAGTTAACATAAAAACCAACATAACTACTAAAAACTAACATGCAACAGTGGACTCTCTCATATACTTTTTTTCATAGAAGACTAAATATACACACATAAGCTCATTCTATATATCTTTGACAGTATTAAAAGATCATCAGAAGCTCCGAAAGACAACCAGTGTCATCAAAGAATACAGCGTTACCTAAAAACTGGGTTGTGGAAGCCGACCTCAACAGAGTTTAGAAACTGCTAATTCAGGCACATAATATATCTACCTACACGGATACGGATTCACATACCTACATAATCCCTCATATTCATAAACGCTGCTTAAAGTTAACTAGCAATTTTTTAACCATACATTTTGACCTTTTAACGCCACTTAAATCATTCTTTATGAATAAACATCGCAGTGTATAAAGGGTTTATTCAGAAACGATAATTAAAGTTAAGTGACGTTAAAAGGTCAAAAATGTATGGTTAAAGAATTGCTAATCACTAGTAACTTTAAGCAGTGTTTATGAATAAGGGGGAATATATCTATCTACACTGATATCATCGTCTTTCTAGTCTTTTCCAAACTATGGGTTGGCCTCCAGTCTAACCAGCAGGGTAGGGTGAGGTGTCCAACAGTGAACCATGAAAAAGTTGCACATTCATAGCTCAGCTGTTTCTAAAGATAATGAAGATTTTTTTTTACTAGAGGACTTTTCATATATCTGGCTATAATTTTGCATATTCATTTTAGAACCAAACGCAACAAGATAGTATATATTTAAGTTTTTTTAAAAGATGGCAAATGGCTCACTGAGTCCACCACGTGGGACACTCTGAACCGGGGCCTGGTCAATAGTGAACCAACATGTACTCAGTGAAGCTTCCTATTTATTTTACAATAAATTACGACTATTTATGCTACAAAACTAAGGTAAAGCTATAAAACGCCTTGTAAATGTTACTAAGTAATCAACTTTATTAATTAAATGTTATTGATAATGTTTTTTATTTTTAAATATGAAACGTCCATCTTTTACTAGCAACATGGTTTGCAACATAAGTTCTTTTGTGTGGCCTCCAATTTTCCTAGGCGCTGCTTTGATTCGCCCTATGCTGAAACAACAACAATGTTATTACTATGTTCGCGGTTCACTGTGTACTACACCCATCATTCAACGTTTAAGGTGATCTTAAAAACAAATGAAAAGAGTTACTGTAGTGATTTTAGTTGCATACGATAGCCAAATAAACGCTATATTAGGTATAATAAATGTCACATAATAAAAGTACGCATGACAGAAGTACTACGAAAAGGTAATACTTACGTTTTATTGCGTTTTATCGCCGAAAATCGTATTGCGATCCGCCACACGGACGTCTTTGACGCTAGCTAGTTCCCGACTTACCAGCAGGCGGCGCAGTAAAAACCGAGTATATTCGTGTCCAAGCACGGATTGGAAACGAAGCATTTACAAAGTAATAATGGTGGCTCAATGTGTACCACTGGCTCACTGTTGGACATCTCACCCTAATTGCTTAATACACTATCAGTAGCAACAGGTTTCATTTTGAGTTTTAAAAATTCATTGCTTTGTCTATGTTTATGAGAAAACATGCAATTTTATTTTTTTCTAAATGTTGCCCCACACTATGAATTTCTCCTGTATTGTGGGTACATTTACAGGCATATAAAACTCACAAAGATAAGCAGCCACAGTCATAGAAGTATTTGTAAGCAAGCATGGATTATCTATGTTTGTTATTATGTATTACACAATAAGGTTGCTGATCTATACTAATCTCCATAAAAATAATAAAAAATTTCATGTGTACCGTTTGATCAAACTAATCTTTGGACCTACCTAACAAAAAGTACAATCAGATAATATGTCTTTGCATAATTATGATAGTCTTATTGAAGGCCAAAGCTATTAATTATTAACATCCCGCTAAGAATTTAGAAAGTTGGGCGAAAAGAAAAACTCACTATACCTATTTAATGCTGATGAAGTCGCTGGTAGTACTTAGTGACTTCCCTTAATTCATAAGCCGATATACTTATAGCTCGTTATAATTTTAAATTAGGTATTACTACGCAGCATTAAGAGTTTTCAAGAGAGAAACCTTAATCTCAAACAGAATTCCCATCTTTTATTTTCGATTCCAGATACTCACAGATTGCAGATTTCGATGCCACATAACGAATGTGACGCAGGTGGCATCTTTACCGCTGAAGTATGTAGATACAGCAGGGAGTAGATGCTTCGCGACCATGGCAGAGCCGAGCCGTGAGCGCGCGAACAGCGACCTGGTCTCTGAACAGCTAACTGCGCCTGGAATCAGTTGTAAGCACGGTATTACAGTGAAAATGGTGTACGTAAAGTAGCATCGGGACATCGGGATGTTTGGCCTTAAGTAAAGTTTTACCTTTCATACTGTCTTCAGGGCTGAATCCAGTTTAGCGTTACTTGTAAACTGTGGCGGAATGTGAACAACGTACAAATTAACACAGTAAACGTCGACGTTACTATGCACAGAGTACTGTAATATATAAAGGAATGAGAGCACTTTTTGTTAGTTTAATATGTCAATCATGGGTACTTAATGCAATATTTAGAAAACAAGGTGGTAGCGTTAGTTCCGATTTTGGCCACGTGTACAATATTGGTATTCATCTGAATCCGGTTAGTCTGAAAGCTAACGACAACGTAGTTGGGAAAAGGCTAGGCGGATGATGACGAGTTCTCTAGTAGTGGTCATCGCGAGAGTCACGGGTCACCGACGCCTGAGATTATAACTTTAAGTAGAAATATGGAAGAAAATCAATTTTGTGTCGAACTCAAATAAATTGGACGAAGATAGGGGAATGGTGATTATGAAACTGACAATTGAAGAGGCTCCAAGTTATATAGGAAGATATGCGTAGATTTAAAGAACAAAGAAAGTTTTGAAAATGGCGACACACATATTGGATCTCAAACAAAATCATTAATTTTCATTTGTGTTATAGATTTGATTTACTTACTTGCTCATAATAATTGCAACACTGCCTTGTGTCACCACTGCACGCTAATCAATAACAAAAAGTAGCAATTTAATAGGATTTTGATAATAATACACGCTACATTGGGTCGGCCGGAAACGAAAAAGGGAACAACGCAAGATAAAACGACGCTTTGTTACGACTACCTTCGATAATAAAAATTGTGTGTAAAAATACCGACGAATACAGAAAAAATAAATGTAATGGCGGTACCAGATACTTACTAAATATAATTTTTCATTTTAAACAAATTTATAACATGTTCTTTAGCAAATAAAAATAAATATAAGTACTATTATGACCTACCGTGACGACATTTAAATATGTAGGTATTTACAAATGACCCGTTTATAAATACTTCTCTATATATACTTCTTATAGTTTATAATAATTTACCAAGTAAGTGTGTTTATTTAAAATCAAAAAATAAATTTAAAATCATTTGATCTCAATTTGTAAAATAAAAGTTTACCTATAAGAAACTGTGTATATCATGTTAATTTTATAAGTTTAAAAATAAATAGTCAAATAAACATTGAGCTAGGGCTTAACAATACATTTTGAATTAAGTTTTAAAATGAATGCTAATTATAACTAAGCTAGATGTAGATCAATAGGTCTATAAGTCGATAAATAAATATGTGGACTTATGATGTTAAAATACATGTTGATTTCAAGTTTAATTGCTTTCATTTATTTATATTGTTTACGTATTCTTCGCAAGTTTTATTTAACTTATAAAAAAACATAAATCTTACATAAGAAGCTGTCAGTTCCAGTTCCTGTCTATTCTATATAATGTAGCCATGAAAATAGAATTACTCAAACCGAATAATATATTAGGCACTAAAACCGAATAATTCGGACGAATACAAATAGTGGAGAAAATGCTGAATAATTATGCCGAATACCCAATACCAAACATATATTCGGCGCATCTCTAATCAAAATTATTCAAATTGTTAGTATGTTACGCAATAGGGTATTACAGTCTAATTCAAAAAGTGTTTTAATTTAATCTGTTATTGATAAAATACCACAAAAAAATATAAATACATTTTTTTTATTCCAATTATTTCATAAAAACGTGTTTTAATTTTACAATTCAAATTTGGGCGCGAAAACGCCAATTCTCAGGCCGCCATGTCTGTGACGTCACGGGCATTGTAAACATTACGCTTCGCTGAAAGAAATAAACATATTTTCGAAATAAATAATGAGTTCTAGTGGTGCAGAATATCAAGAAACGTGATAGTAATAACTGAGAAACTTCGTTAATCTAATAAATTACACAGTAGACATGTACAACAAAAACCGAGGTTGTTTATTTACAAGTCCAGTGACGTCACAGCGAATGCAAACATGGCGTACAGCGTTTTTGACATTCGAAGCACAGATAAAAAAACTTGTATTTTCAAATTGAAATATTTAATTTATTTTGCAGTTTTATGAATAGAAATTAATATTTTTCGTTTGTTTTTTCATAAATGAACCATAAAAACATAAATTTAGATTTTATTTTTCATAGTGCGTAATACCCTATTAGGGTGCGATTTCCATTTTGGGCCAACTCGTCATGTTTATCCTACTAAACCCATTGTATTCAGAGTAAACCGAAGTGCACGTTCCAGTTTTTACGAAGGTGACCGCGGGGTGCAGCGTAAATAAATAGATATATAAATTATTTTGACGACAACTTATTAAAAAACAAACAAACAAACTTTTTAGCTTTATATATTAGCATAGGTAGGTAAATGGTTTAAATAAAACAGTAATAGTAGTAGTAGTTAAATCAACTATTTTTCCAAACGTGAAGCTGATGTAGATAGTTGTATAAGTACAATATAGTGTAATGCTGCTTGCAAGGCTAACACGAATTCTAACAATACTTGATGCGATCAGTTCTTGCATGGGTCATATGAATCCATTACATATTACAACGGCTTAGGGACAGTTATTATATTCTGTTCTGTTTCATTTTTGTTTATAGAAAACAGAGATTTTGTATGGAGTGCCTACAAGATCTTATAGCTGAACAGATGCATATGCATTCCATAATCATTCATAAGTATCGTTTTTAATGACATATCTCATATGCTTTTACACTTTAAATCGTTGTTTAATGCCACTGCCCTAACCAACGGATCATTTGTGAATATTTGACTGTCGTCACGGTAGGTCGAAGCTGACATTCAGTCTGAGATGTAACATTAACATGATAATTCCAGAGTAGATCCCAGTTAGTCGATTGCAATCCCTTCAAATAAAATAGTTACATATACTGATACCTGCAGGGTAAATGCGTAACACACTATCAGTAGCAATGCTTTTCATTTTGACAGTTCAACAACATTCATTGCTTATTTACGTTGAGCAAACAGATTTTGGAACATATGAAGCAATGGATTGCTCATTTGCTTCGAAATAATTCCAACTGATAGTAATAAGGTGTTAGGCAATTAGGGTGCCGATAAGTGTCATCCAGTCAGAATGATGACCAACGCCTGTACAGTGGGGAAAACAATTAAAAAATAAACTTCTTACTAAATATATAAACAATAGGTAACTATGCTGTGTTGTTCTTATTCTGCACTTTAAAATATCATACTACTCACTTATGTTTTAATGATAATAATAATATTTATTTTTATTTGCTAAAAACAATGTACAGACGACAGCACATCAATCTACTACAATCTGTCAGATTTCTTTATTAGATCTTCAACTTTATAGCTACGGAATTAAGGCTCAGTTTTGATTGGGAATATCTGACAGTTTCGGGTAGCTTGACCTGCTGTCGTCAGTAAAAAATGGTAAAAATTGTTCAAAATACAAAATTATATTTAGTAAGTATCTGGTACCGGCATTACATTTATTATTCCTGAAATCGTCGGTATTTTTACTTAGTCGCTGCAAAGTATCGTTTTTGCTTGCGCTGTTACCACCTCTTTAATTCCGACCAACCCAACATAGCGTGTATTATATTAAAAAACCAAACAAATTGATATTTTCTCGTTAACGATTAGCGTGCAGTGGTGATACAAAGCAATATTGCAGTTATTATGGGTAAGTAATTAAATGAAATCTATAAATCCGAAGTTTTTTTTTTTTTAATTCTGTACCTGTGACGCCATTTTCCAAACTTTTCCCATGTCTTCCTATAGAACTTGGAGCCTCTCCATCTGTCCGTTTCATAATCACCATTCTCATGTCTTCGTCCAATTAATTTGAGTTCGGCGCAACATTGTTTTTCTTCCACTTTAAAGTCATAATTTTAGGCGTCGATGACCCGTAACTCCCGAGATGACCACTAATAGAGAACTCACCAACATCCGCCTAGCCTTTTTCCAACCACGTTGATGTCAGCTTTCAGACTAACCGGAATCAACTGAATACCGGTATTTCACACGGAGCGACTGCCCATCTGACCACCACAACCCAGTCATTGGATAATACTACGAGTAGGTATTACACTTGGTAAGACCGGTTATCAGACTATCAGGCTCCTGACGACCCGTAACGACTGTCAAATATCTAACATGACAGCCGGGAGGGACCAACGGCTTAACGTGCTTTTCGAGGCACGGAGGGAACTCAGTATGAAAAGATGGTCATCCATCCACAGTCCAGATGCGGCAAGCGTAACTTAACCCGATCGATTGACCTTTAGGCTGTTATTATTTAACCAGGAGCCCCTTCACTAATACAGAACTCTGGAAGAAAATTTTCTAGGTTCAGGCTTTCTATAAGGGGTGTCTCTGACTCGACGCACAAACGAGTACCATGGATCCAGTACATGATTCTGAACCCCCCAGTGGTGGAATTTTTCGTCGGTTTTTTTTTATGATTTTTTGAAAAAAATATGCAGTTTTTTTCACTTTAGACCGTTTGTAATTGCTACACTTTTACAACCCAATAAGATTTTGAAGTAAAAATTAATTAACTTGCTAATTACACAAAAAACGCAATGTGAACAAAACTCGAAAAACTATCCTATCAGCTGATTCGAGGAGTTCACTTCAGGGGTCAACCTCATACCTACAAAAACACGCGGCGAGGGCCGCACATTCAAAGGCCGAGCCGACAGTTTTTCAGAACCTACCGCCAAAGAGTCGGCCTTTTTGTCGCGAAAAGCGGTATTGTCAAAGGATTGGATGTCAAAGAAAAATCAGAAGGTCAAAGTGAAATCAAGAAAAAAGAGCAGTTAAAAGTGAATGCAACTGCAAAATGCTGTTCTGTCTGGTTTAATTTGATTGAAATTGGTATTATTTTTTCAACAAGATAATGATCTAAATATATATATATTTTTTTTGATAATTTATGAGTAATAATTACATAGTCAGTATTTTAAATAAATAATAAAATCTCTTGTTTCATCTTCTGATTTTTATTTTGATGTGGCCTTTATTTTGGCCTACGATGTATCCAGTGTAGGTACTTCCCCTTTGTAATTCCCCGTTTTTAAAGGTTTTTGGATTTTGTCAAATTGTCAGTTAATTGTTGATGTTGGTCGGGAACGGATGCGCATTTTTTTGTGAATTTTTGTGTCGATATTCGAATTGTAATTTTAAGAATTTCTGTGTGTTTGTGATTTCTGTGTGTGTTGAATGTTGAGTGTGTGTGATTTTAAAAATGTCTGCTGGACCTAACCAGTACTTCAGTCTCCAAGAATACGGGAATATGCTCATGTGCTATGGGGAAGCACGTGGGAACGCACGTCAGGCACTTCGTATTTATGTCTGAAGGTACCCAGAAGCTCGTCATCCAATAGATAGTCGAGTAATTACAAGAGCGTATCAGCGTGTTTTGTATAACAAACCGATCGTGCCACAGTGCGAGGGTTCTGGAAGGCCCATTAGACCCAGTGTGGCGAACCACGTACTGAATGTCGTGCAGCAGAACCCACGATTGGGAGTACGCACAGTAGCTCGAGTTGTTCGCAACCGGTATATACCGCGTTTCGCACAACACTGTTCATCGCATTTTACACAAAGATCGACAGCGCGCGTATCACATCTACAAGGTTCAAGCGTTATTACCCGCAGACAGAGAACCCCACGTCAGGTATTGCCAGTAGCTGCAACGACAGTACGTCGAAATTTCCAATTTTACTGCCAATGTTATGTGGACTGATGTATCTACATTTACCAGAAACGGAATGTGGAACCGGCGTAGTTGTCACATTTGGGCGCATACCAATCCGTTCGCATTGCAGCAGACGGGACACCAAAATCGATGGTCGCTAATGTTTGGGTTGCAATTTTCAAAGATCTCGTTGTTGGACCCATTTTTCTTCCGGAAAGATTAAACGGCGCTCGTTATCACGAAACGACGGTGCTCCCCCACGTGTGATTCTTCCTGTCAGACGCTGCCTCCCCGAAGCTTTTGGAAGTCGGTGGATTGGAAGATTTGGGCCGCAGCCATGGCCTCCCCGTTCATCAAACTTGACCCGTTGGATTTTTTCTTTGGGGTTACGTCAAAGATAAGGTGTTTGTGTCCGAGTGCAATAATGCAGCAGAGATAAGGAATCGCATCGAGAACGCGTTCACGACCCTGCGTGAGGAATGTATCCAGGATACTACAATCTTGCCCCGTGTCCATACTGAAACCCTGGGCCACGCTCTAATCTGTGAGCAAGCTGATGGCGGTCACTTCGAACCCTATTTGGTTAGGAGTGAGCGAGCTTAAGGAAAGTTCACTAATTTATACAACAACAGTGTACTCACAAGCTTCCTTGTTTCATCAATCTTTATCGGAATCGATATTATACCATAAAACTATTTCGTATAATACAAACTTCTTGAGTCAATACTAATGACTTTATAGGTATAATATCGTTATCGTTGTCGAAGCAGTTAGAATAAGATCCGCCGTTCGGAACATTTTCAAAGTAATTTTATTATAGTTATAAGCTGGATGACGCAAGCGGCGGTAGCGGGGCATCGCCGCTGTTTTGTTCAACATTGTAGGTACATCCGCACAAACGCAACATGGCCACTGTGACTTTACGGGCGGCCGGGTTTGTGTGAGTAAGACGCGTAGGTGCCTACGTACTGAGAGGCTCGCGCGGGCTAAATTGATAATGTTGCATTGATTTCGCGGTGTCTACAATACATTGCGTGCTCGAAAATTGTGATTTCTGTAACCGCTCATTAACGACATAAATGACTTTCATAATGTTATTAGTGGCAGACCGTGTAGCATTTTCGCGAAGTTTGCGTTACGATTTCAGATACACCCTGTATTATACTAGCTCCGTCACGTGGTTCCACCCGCGTTTTTTTATATGTCCCGATCGTATTAGTCGCAGCGTGACGTTATATAGCCTAAAGCCTTCCTGGATTAATGTGCTATCCAACTCAAAAAGAATTTTTCAAATCGGACCTGCAGTTTCCGAGATTTGCGCGTTCAAATAAACAAACTCTTCAGCTTTATATATTAGTATAGATTACACGACATATGACATACATTTCTAAATGTGTATATCTTTCTGACAATCCTTACATAACATAAACTCGTAAGCTGTTTCGATTTTTTTTTATTAGAAGTGTATTATATCAAACATCTAAGGTTTTCGCCAGTGTGTGAGAATATTTTTTGTTAAATCAACCTTGCTGCTATAGCTACGCAGACAAACATCACATTTCTACAGTTTTTCACCATTGTGTGTACCCATATGCACTGTTAAACTCCTCTTTCGACTAAAATTACGTTGACAAATATCACACTGATAAGGTTTTACACCAGTGTGTGTACGCACATGTACTTTTAAACTCCACTTTAGACTAAAATTACGTTGACAAATATCACACTGATAAGGTTTTTCACCAGTGTGTGTACGCATATGCACTGTTAACCTTCCCTTTAGACTAAAATTACGGTGACAAATATCACACTGATAAGGTTTTTCACCAGTGTGTGTACGCATATGCAATTTTAAACTGGCCTTTACACTAAAATTACGTTGGCAAATATCACACTGATAAGGTTTTTCACCATTGTGTGTACGCATATGCGCTGTTAATCTCGCCTTTCGACTAAAATTACGTTGACATATATCACACTGATGAGGTTTTACACCAGTGTGTGTACGCACATGCACTATTAAAGTCCCCTTTCGACTAAAATTACGTTGACAAATATCACACTGATAAGATTTGTCACCAGTGTGTGTACGCATATGCAATTTTAAAACACTACTTCGGGAAAAAATATTTTTACATACATAACACTTATAAGGTTTCTCACCAGTGTGTGTACGCATATGCACTGTTAAACTCCCCTTTCCACTAAAATTACGTTCACAAATATCACACTGATAAGGTTTTTCACTGTTGTGTGTACGCATATGCACTGTTAAACTCCCCTTTTCACTAAAGTTACGTTGACATATATGACACTGATAAGGTTTTTCACCAGTGTGTGTACGCATATGCTTTGTTACATAACACTTTCTACTAAAATTACGTTGACAAATATGACACTGATAAGGTTTTTCACCAGTGTGTGTACGCATATGCACTGTTAAACTCCCCTTTAGACTAAAATTACGTTGACAAATATCACACCGATAAGGTTTTTCACCAGTGTGTGTACGCATATGCAATTTTAAACTGCCCTTTACACTAAAATTACGTTGACAAATATGACACTTATACACTTTTTTTAGATCATTAGAACTACTCCGAATACATATGTAAGGCTCTTTGAAATGTGTGCCAGGCTTGGACGTCCATTTCTGAGTTTTCCAGATATCTTTGGGGTCTGATTCGTCTTTTGTAGTTTGATCGGCTGTTATTGCATCTTTTTCTTTTGTTCTTCGTGTGTCCTGTTTTGGTTCCCTCACAGCGGTCGCCTCTGTAAGTGAATTTAGTAACTACATATGGGATGAATATTGATATGTAGACTAATTAACATAAGCTTTGTACATTTAGGATTAAAAATATTACTGACGAACAATAAACGCCATAGACAGCAGCGACTTAGGACAAACAACTGGTGTTGATATTTTTTTATTAGTTCTTACTTACCATATACAGGCTGTTCCAGAAGCCGCCATCAAGCCGAAAGCAGATGGTAGACTGACTCATATATGATATCAGAAAATTATAAATAAATCTGGCATTTAAAAAAATCGATATAATTTACACCTTATCACGGTTTTTTCACTCTTGTTGCTACAAATCTTGACTTTACTAAACATTTACTTTTGTTTTGTCATCCTGAATAATGTTTCTGTAACTCTAATCTAAAGTTTAAAGCCAGCTGCTCCAGATTAGAAGAATGTCATTTTTATCTAAATTAAATATTTAAAATTATTTTTGAACTGAAACTTCTTTACGCACGCTTGACTTGGGGAGTAAGCTGGCGAATGCGTGACGTAAGCGTTACGAAAAGTGATCGGGCAAGGCGAACGGAAGTTAAGTGGGGGATATAAGCACAGAGGCGCCCGTGGTCGCGCCACGGGCGCCTCTGTGCTCTGTGCGCTTGGTACTACAAGGTCTACAACGAGTTTTTTTTTCCAATACAAATAGAAGACCTGCTGTGGGGTCCCACCACCATCTTTGGGACTCAAGTCAACCCCACCTGCCAGACGGTGCACCTGCTGACATACGGACGGGGCCCTGATGCCGGCTTCCCTTTCGGGGTTGAGTGGTCAGACGGCAGTCGCACTTGTAATAAGCCAAACAACCGCCAAACATGAAAAGGTATAGAAGAAAGGCACGAGTTACAGTTAGGGCGCCGCCGCAAAACGGCGCGCAGGAGCCCCGCCCGACTCCGTTACCGTGTCAGGGGCGGACACGGCTGAAGAAGCGAGCCCAAACCAGTAAACTCCGTTTCGCTTCGTGGAACGTTGGCACGCTAACTGGACGCGTGAGAGAATTGGCCGAAACTCTCCACAGGCGGAGGGTGGCCGTGGCGTTCCTGCAGGAGACTCGGTGGAAAGGCAGCAGATCCCGACTTATTGGGAATGGCTACAAGCTGATCTACACGGGTGTACCTAGTGGGAGAAATGGGGTCGCCGTGGTGTTGTCTGACGAGCTCCAGGATGACGTCTTGGAGGTGAATCGCATCAGTGATCGGCTAATGTCGGTGCGGGTGCTTGTCAATGGGGTAATAACCCACTTGATAAGTGCTTACGCTCCGCAGGCCGGGTGCGGTGACGCCGAAAGGACGTTGTTCTGGAGCCAGCTCGAAGGATTGCTTCACGGGATCCCGTTATCCCAGGGAATCGTTCTGGGTGGTGATTTGAACGGTCATGTGGGTGAGAAGTGTGACGGGTTTGAGCGTGTTCACGGTGGCTTTGGGTACGGTAGCCGCAACGCGGAAGGGGACAACATTCTCCGAACGTGTGCGGCCGCTGACCTGGCAATTGTGAACACCTACTTCAAAAAGAAACCGGAGCACCTTGTTACCTACCGGAGCGGGCGAAGCGCTACCCAGATCGACTTCCTACTAACTAGGAGACACCACATCGGCAAAGTAGCCAACTGCAAAGTCATACCCGGTGAGAGTCTTACTGCACAACACCGTCTCCTTGTCATGGATCTCTGCGTTAAGACCCAACGTAGACGTGTAGAGCGCTGCCGACGCCAGATTCGGTGGTGGCTGCTTGATGAAAATAAGTACCAGGAGTTCGCTTCGGTTATTGGCGACAAGTGCGCTGGTACCGAGGGAGAATCTGTCCAAGATCACTGGGACAGAATCCAGGCAGCTATTACAAGGGCGGCGCGGGTGGTGCTCGGCGTGTCTAAGGGCGGTCGCAAAAGTGACAAGGAGACCTGGTGGTGGAACGACACAGTCCAGAGGGAGACAAGGGTGAAGAAAGCCCTCTTCAAAACGTGGTAGGCGACCGGATCTCCTGAAGATCGCGACGCATACAAGGTTGCCAAACGTGCCACTAAAAGAGCTGTAGCCAGAGCCAGACGAGACCACTTAGAACCGCTCTACCAGAAGTTGGAATCGTCTGAGGGGCAGAAGCTCATTTACAAGTTGGCACGTTCTAGGGTGAAAGCGGCACTGGATATATCCAAGTGCCGTTGTGTAAAAGACCCTACTGGCGAGGATCGCGCGGTGAAGGAGAGATGGCGTACGTACTTCCACGAGCTGCTGAATAAGCAGCACCAAGAGGTGCAGACGCCGGAACTCCCTCCGAACCTTGGATTAGTGCCCCCGATAACGCCGGATCCGGCAGGAGTGTGCTGTCTCGACGTGTCAATATGGGTTCCGTCCAGGGTACGGAACCACGGACCCTATCTTCGCCCTAAGGATCACCATGGAGAGATATAGATCAAGGAACACGCCTCTGCATATGCTCTTTTTAGACATGCAGAAGGCCTTCGACTGTGTCCCTCGGGGGGTGATCTGGTGCCCACCAGAGGTCCAAAGGGGTACCAGAAACCTATGTTGACATAATTCGAGACATGTACCTCAATTCCGATTCCGTTGTTAAGACCGCTGTTGGCGACACTAAACCCTTCCCCATCACCGTCGGTGTACACCAGGGATCCGTCCTTAGTCCGTTCCTGTTCAGCGTGATATTAGACGTCTTGTCAGACAGCATCAAGAATCCACATGAGCAACCTCCCTGGTTGCTCATGTATGCTGATGATATCGCGCTGGCAGACGCGGACAGGGAACGGTTGGTGCGGCGGGTAAATGCGTGGAAGAACTCGCTTGAGAGCGGTGGTCTTAAACTCAATGTGGCAAAGACGGTGTACATGGCCAGCAACACCACAGACCCTATGCCTGTGTGCATAGGCGGAGACAAGGTCGAGTGCACAGACCAATTTAAATACTTGGGGTCTGTGCTCCACGCGTCCGGCGACATTGATTGCGACGTTAAAGCACGCATTTCCGCAACTTGGGCAAAATGGCGTGAGATGACAGGTGTCATTTGTGACCCCAAAATGCCGGTTAAGCTTAAGGGACAGGTCTATAAGACCATCATTAGACCTGTCCTTCTGTATGGCAGTGAGGCGTGGCCTGTGCTTGAGCGACACAAGCAAGAGCTGCGTGTCACGGAGATGAGTATGCTGCGGTGGATGTGTGGAGTTACGCGGAAAGACCGCATCAGGAACTCCCGCATTCGTGGCAGTCTTCATGTCCGTGACATAGCAGACAAACTGCAAGAGAGTCGCCTACGCTGGTACGGCCACGTCTTACGTAAACCGGCATGTTACGTGGGTAACAAATGTCTTGCCATGGCGCCTCCGCCGGGCCGGAACAAGCGAGACAGGCCAAAGAAGTGCTGGCTTGACGTTGTAAGAGATGACATGCGTGCCAACAATCTCACACCACAGGATGCCAGAGATCGTGCGAAATGGAGGCGTAATAGCAGGAAAGCGGACCCCGGGCTCCAACGCGAAAGCCGCGGATGCGACCGGGATTATACGCTGAGATGATGATGATGACTCCCCAAGTCAAGCGTGCGTAAAGAAGTTTCACTTCAAAAATATTACACAACCAACGATAAGTAGTCCGGATCAAAGCAAAGGTTGTCGGTAGAGAAACTGAATAGTCCGAATCCAAATCACAAGCAATCAAGTATAATAAACGAAGCAGAAAGTGGTAAGTACGAATCAACACGAACGAATACAAAAAGATGCGCAGTAAGCGAAGGAGCGAAACGTACTGATTTGTATTGTTTGTGCGTTAGCGAATATTTGGTGTCACTATCTGTCTCACTTCCAGTTCGTAAAATGACTCTCGCCGTCTCTGTCACGTTAGGATAGAATAGGATAAGACGGATTGATTTCCGCAACTCCACGACAAAGCGCGTATTCTGTCACGTTAGCGTCACTATCTGTCTCGCTCAAACTTCGAATCTCTCCGTCTCTGTCACGTTAGCGTCACTCTGTCTCGCTCAAACTTTGTAAAATGAATATCCCAGTCTCACTCAAACGAATATAATTTTAAAGTTACGGCCTTAAAGCAAACCATGGGTAAATTAGAATAAATTTTAAGTACTTAAGAAAAATTTGTTCAAAATTGCCTGTTTTTGGAAAAAGAAATATTGTCCACAATTGAAGAAATTTTCTAGCTAGTTTCATACCATTTTGGAATCCTTATTGAATGCGCCAACTTTTGCAGTTACTTGCTAAACTCGAATAGTACATTTTTTTCAGTACAGCTTGTTAAAGCTATGAGAAAAAATTATTTTGAATATTTAATTTAGATAAAAATGGCATATTCTTCTAATCTGGAGCAGCTGGCTTTAAACTTTAGATTAGAGTACAGAGAGTTACAGAAACATTATTCAATATGACAAAACAAAATAAAATGTTTAGTAAAGTCAAGATTTGTAGCAACAAGAGTGAAAAAACCGTCACAGAGTGTAAATTATATCAATTTTTTTAAATGATACCCATTTTTTTTTCAAATAGGTTACTTAGATCTTTTTTTTATATTTTTCTGATAACATATATGAGTCAGTCTACCACCTGCTTTCGGCTTGACGTCGGTTTCTCACCCTGTACTCTTTTTTAGTCGTGTAAGACTATGGCTGTCTGGTTTTTGTTGGTTATTATTTCAAAATCAGCTGTAAATTTTCAATTACATTTCACTATCGGTTTTCGTACTCACAAAGCTTAGAAAATGACACTCATGGAGAAAAATATATCCCGCCGGAGCTGCGGATTGTTCGAAAGAAATACTATAGGTCTGGCGCACCGGCAGGTGAAAGAACACGGGTGGGTTTTGGTCAGTAAAAGTCTGAACGTGTTTTATTTCTTGCCGCCCAGAGCGGGAGAAGTCATTTGATGATTTCCTATCCATAAAAAAGAAGGCGATAAATATATAATTTGTATAGCAGCCATCTTGGATTTTCTTTTTGACTTCACTATGGGCGTTAACATTCTCGAAAATCGAAATGACACACATTACAAAAGATTGCAACCGACATGTTGGATTTATATTTTAATCAAAGAAAGACGGAAGGCGCTTAACATGTATAAACGCTTTTCGCGTGACGATCTCTTCCAGTCTAGGGATGTTCCTATACCATCAAAGTATCGATACCTACTAGTACATTTCGATAGTACTGAAATCTTTTTTCGATACTAATTAAACAAATACTTCTAAAGTATCGACACTAACTGATATCAATACTTTTTTATTTTGAGGTAACTATGTAAAAACAATGAACGTTGAAGGGCAATAAATAAATCAAAATTGAGAAGGAAACAATACTTTTACTATAAAAGTTTTGCGACACGTTAAGTACCTACTTTAAACAAAAAAAAAATATATATATATCATTTCCCAAAAAACAGTAACTGTTTGAGGTATTTTACAAGATGTCCCTTGTTTCAGACATAGTTGCACCGGCTATGGAAAACAGGCCACGAATACCTGTAACTGAGCAAGAGCTTTTGCTGTCTCATTCTGTCTGATGCGTCTGAATTTTTATTTTAATGGTGATGCCGATTTGATACTAAGTACTTTATTTTCGACACCGAGTATGTATCGCAAGATTGACTCGATGCTATGAATACGTGGTATCGAGTCAAGAGGTTCGAGTTTATACAGCGTGGAATTTTAATGGTTGTTTTCCCGCATCGAAACGGTTTTGTCTTAGTAATACAATCGTTTCATCAATAAATAAAATATTAGAAACATAAAATGGCACATTTAACATAGTGATAAAAAAAACTCGAAAGTGAGCACAAACCAATAGTAAACTTCTGATAATCTACAGCTGAATGGCGCGGGGCCATTGACTCGCGTGCTTCAACTATTATCCATTCATACTTTTACGGGCTTACGATTTTCATAAATACTTTTTAGCTGCAATTTACTGAACACGAAAATAAAATTATTATCTAAGATAATTGTTTGTAATTTTTGCGCGCAGACTACTTTATGTCGTATCACTAGAGTCGAGAGCTTATTTTACTTTGAACATTTATAAAGCGGCAACGCGAACGGTAGTTTTTTTGAATGCTAGTTTGAGCGGTAATTTTTTGTATTGGTACATTTAAGTTATTTTATACCTTATTAACGCACATGACAGATTTATTGGTTTGAACATTTTTTTCTTTTGTCGGCATGACGTTGAATTTTCGAATTGTTGCCTACAAGCTGTTTTTTATGCCCTATCACAGCGCGCGGGAGCTTATTATGGTTTGAACATTAAATGCATTGGTTTCCATTGAGGCGGTTTCATGGCCATTCCGAGTAGTACCTACAACATGTAGGTAGCATAACTAACTTTTCTCACTGTTTCGAGTTGATGATTTTTTTTTTATTATTATTTTTTATTATTTTATAACACAAATATTTTTAATTTTGTCTTTTACTCTGTAGAGGATCCTAAACAGTAAAAGACAAAATTAAAAATATTTTTAATTTTGTCTAAATATTTTTAATTTTCTCTAATAAAAAGTAGTTTAAACAGTCCTATGAATAGAACTCAAAATTACCCATTTAACCAAGTGGTTAAATGGGTAATTTTGAGTTACGTAAGTACGTTCTTCATGCCTATTAGGTAACACTAGCCACATCCTATCAGGTGAACCATTGGTTTGTCTGCTTAGCTATATAACTAACTAATACTTACTGATTGTCTCTGTGGCTCTTCTATTTTTCTTTGATATTTCTTCATCTTCCACTTCAAATTTACAGATCATTAAAGAGACATCATCTTCTAAATCTGACTCAGAACAGTTTGGTGGTATATAACTACTGTCTAAATTATCGGGTTCTAGCTCTGTAAGTATACAAAACAATGAAGTGTATTAAGTATTTTATTTCAGGACACAATGTGGTTCCAGTAACATTGTTCAAAATCTAACACTGGCAAAGGTTTGAAATAACTCAAAACATTGTCTAATCCAGGGTTTCCCAACCTTATTTTCGTCGAGCCTCCCCGCATTAAAAATAACATTTTTCATGCCCCCCCCATTTTGCAGTAGGTACAATAAAACTAGCATTATTTCAAAAACATTTATTTAAAAACTCCCGAGAGCCCAAGTATACGCGTGTCTGCCGAATTATCACCCCCCTTGACATCCCTGTACGCCCCACCAGGGGGGCGTGCCCCCCTGGTCGGGAAGTCCTGGTCTAATCAATATAAAATGAAATGAACAAATAATATTTTTGTTTTAGATATTATTTACTAACAATATTATTTTAGTTGTTAAAACATACCATCATTTTGGTGTTCCTTCTTTGGTTCAATAACATCATCTGGTCCCTCACAAACAGCTGATAATTCCTCTCCAACAGCAATGCAATCAACAACATTTATCTGTTCTATTGGAGATTTAATAAGCCCTCCAAATATCTCAAAGTATTTTTCATTCACTACAGGATTGGGCTATAAGGAGATGATTATATTATTAGGATATATGCTGCTAATCACAGTGTCAGAAGCACTAACTTCATACATTTCTTTAGTCACTTAAAAGAGCCCTATGTGAGGACACTTCCAGTATAGTAGTTCCAATGTATCCTGGCAAGTTGGTCGTGCTACCAATTTAACTAACCACTACACTAGCTATTTTAACATAAAATTACAGATAATAATTGTATGTCTAATATTGTATGTATAATAATTGAATGCATATAATTGACAAAAGCGTATAATTACATTATTATGCAATACGCAATGGTTTATTTGGTTTAAAATCCAAAAAATTAGGCATGAAATTGAGAGGAATCACTTTCACATTACTTATAGAGAAATTAAAACTTATATGAATAAATTGCTGTTAAAGAATCTTACCTCATATTTTTCATTCAACTTCTGAGCGAAATGCTCTTCGGCTTTCAGACATTGTCGCAGTAATCGGTAGCATTGCTTTAATTTAGCAAAGCAGAAGACACAAGCAAGCATTGGTCTACTGTCTTCAGTTATAAACTGCAACAGAATTGGTCATGTATGTACTATTTTGATTGTATTATTTATATATCATTTATTATTCATTAACTTACTAACAAACTAAAGTTAAAGAAAAACTATGGGACTTAGTTAATGACCACTTGTAATTCAAGTCTCCCCCCATTTAATTTATTAATAATCTTGCAAGTTTAATTTATTTCTCAAAACCAGAATACAATAATTATTCACTTAGATGAGAAATACTGGTCACAAATTTAAACATTCTTTGCAATGTGAATCTTTTGATAAGACAACAAAGGTTGTGCAATGGCTTAGTGGTCCTTGTTCACTGCATCATATGGGTGGGAATAGAACCCACACAGACTAAATTTGTATGGCCTACAGGCAGTTGTTCCGGGGTCTGTCTGTTTGACTATGTAAGTTTAAATGTTTGTAATTGCACAGACAGTAGCAGGTAACTTTAAAAAAAATTAAAGAGTACAAGTAAATCTGTGATGGAACATGACAACTGCATAAAGCTGGTGTTACGTTTAATTGGGTAACTAAGCGATGTAGTTTTTGGCTTACCTTTAATTAATTATCTAAAAAAATTGAGTCAAATTAAGAGTAGATAACTGTCCAAGAAAAAGACCGTGCCAGAGTCTTAAAATTGATACAGTGGTACAAAACTATCAACATTATTGGTGCCTTAGAACATGACAACTCTAAACAACTTACTGGAATATTAGTCAGCGTCTCATATAGTTTGTGTAAGTTTCTGTGGGCCACTATACATAGGCGGACATTCTGCGCTAAACATATCCTACACATTGGTAGTCTATCCATCTTTTACCTCAGAAAGTATCAGATACGGTTTTTTCCTGTTCTTTGACAACTCAGCCTACGTCAATTATTCTTTCAGCGTCTTGTATGGGTCTATTAAATCGACTAAGTATTAAATGAAAGACGTGTTCATTTATAAGAGAAACACTACTGTTTTGAAAGAAAGACGTTTCCTACTAATAACGCCCAGCTTGTTTTATTCACGTTTGGAACGTAGTAGTTGGAGTCGAGTAGTATATGTCTACGACCGTAGGAAGCAGGCGTAAGTTTATGAGGATTAATTTATTAGTTACCGTACAGCACAAAAAGTACAAAGTTACATCCGTGCCAACTTATTATACCTACCTATAGAGCGTTTCACGTAAGAGTTCCCTTCGGGATTAAGTTGGTAGCGCTCAAACAAATGTTGCTAGGTTTTGAAGACTGTGGTACCCTTAGAGCAGGGTAAATTTACTCTATGGTAGGAACTATTTATTTATACATATTTATCAACGATGAGTTACATTAAGCTTAGAAAGTGATCTCAACTGATAAAAAATATTTTTTTAATTACAGCACTATTATATTGTTTTTTTAAACTAAATCAATCGTATATAAATTATAATCTGGATTAACAACTACTTATAAAAAATGTTATAATATAACAAATATGTCACCCCAAATAATTTTATCAATTACATATTTCAAATGTGCACATGTAGTTCATAATGTAAACAATGTACAGGTGACAGCACATCAAGCTACTACAATTTGTCAGATTTTCCTATTAGATTTTCAACTTTATCTCTAAAGCGTTAAGGCTCAAGGTTGATTGGGAATATCTGATAGTTTGGGGTAGTTTGACCTGCTGTCGTCCGTATATAATTCAATAGACTTCAAAAGTAAAAAGATGTTGAATAGACAACAATGTATTCAACACCTTGTTTTTAAGGTTGTTTCTGTTGTAAAATTACTATAAAAATATATTTATGCTAGCAATAAGAGGAGTATTTATAAAATGAAACTATTATCGATGGGTATAGCATTTATTTTATTTTTTTAAATAATTGTGGTCCTCTAAAAGACCTATACCTGATATGGTACTGGCGTCACTATCATCTGAAGTTTCGCTGTCACCTTTTACTTCAATGATAAAACGATCTATTTCATTATCAATAGATACTCCATCGTTGAAGTACTTGTCTTCTATGGTTTCCACATGGGAGCATTCTTTTATCCACTCTTCTTGCGTGATACTACAAAATGCCTCATCTGCTATCTTCACAATATTTTTTGCTTCCTGACCCACGTTTTTTTCAGCAATACGCCTTTTCAAAAGACTCCATATGAGTTCTATAGGATTTAGGTCACAATGATAGGGGGGGAAGTCTCACAACTTTATGACCATGGTCTTGTAACAATAAATCTACTTCGTAGACAGGTGGTTCTTTGTGGCATTTAATTATTTCATATAATTGACTTTTGACCATAATTGGCAAATACGCAAGGCCTTTGTTGGTTATCCACGCTTGCATTTCTGCTTTTGTACTGGACATGGTAGGTGATTTGTTCACCGCTACCGGTGTACTGGTGGATTTGGCAATAGCTTCTCTTGAAGCCATTTTATGAAATTAGTTTTATTCATTTCATCATGATAATCTCCGGATTTTGTTTGAGATTTAAAAATCAATTGCGCATTGTGTATAAAACCCATTTTACCTCCTGCATGTACAATTATCCATCTTGGACCTTTCGAATCTGAGGAGTAAACTCCTTCCTCAGTTTCACTTTGCCAACATTTATTGGCACAATATGTGGAATGAATATACGTTTCATCCAAATAGACGACAGGTCTTTGATCACCAACGCGATTGTTTCGCATTTCTTGTAAGTATCGAAAACGCCAAGCCACAATGTACATATAACATACCTCTGCATTAGTAGTTTCCTTTTGGGTCTACATTTTTTGAAATAAAACCCCAATTCCTTCATAATTCTCCACAAACTAGTACGATTACCTTTGAAGTCAACATCATTTCGCATTTCATGTAACAGTTTAGTGAGAGTGGGTAACTCCTTTTTCAGAATATAAAATTCATGAATTTTGTGACATAATGCACAAAGGTCAAAATCATCAAGCATAACTTTTTTTTTTAATGGCACGATGCTTGCCCGGAGTAGAAATTTTTGTCGATGTACTCGCAGCAACCTCACCTTCTTGAGTAATTTTTGTAACAGATTTTTCAGAGATCCCTAAAACAAAGAATTTATCATGAATACATTTTATTTAGAAAATAATGTTTTTAATATAAATGCAACATTTCTAGAAGAAGGTACGAATTTATAAATACGCACATAAATAACCTATTACATAACTGTGGGAACTGTCGGGCATGTAATGGTAGCCCTATTTTACTTACCGGTCATGGCGGCAACGCGCTGTCATACACATTCTAACGGGATTATTGGCGCTTTTTTATGTTTTTCACTTTCACAAAAAGTTTTTACTATTAGCACCATATTTCTTTCACCACTTTTAAGTGTGTTTGGCATAATTAAAAGCATAAAAAAAATAGAAATACCGAAAAACCTCAACAACCGTATGACGTATCTAAGCGTTTGACGTTACTGTCAATCATGAATACCAACATAACGGCGAAGGGAATTCTTACGTGAAACGCACTATACTCTACTCTTTGGTGTCAATGTCAACAGTGTTGACTCAACACTGTCAACTGTCATTTTTTTTTTGGTTCACTTCTTTCCGTTCACAGGAACGGCAAAGGCAAAGGCATAGTACGCCATACAGCCTAGTCTTAGTAACTTTTTACTTCAGTAAGTTTATATCCTAACTTATCCTAATTTTTAACTTAACCTATCTCCTTTCGTTTCCCACGTGAGGCCGACAAGGAGGGGTTTGGGGTAAAGACATGTTGTGACCACTATGCTACAATATTTCACTGTTCTTTATGAATTATTCACTGAATGCACTTTTTACTACATAAATCACGCATTTTTATTTAGTAAACGACACTATAAATAATGTAAAAGTCCAATGAAAATGAGCGTGGCACTCATCTTGGCTTTCCCGCCAAAACCCTTGACAGACCAGTGAACTGTCAGCTTGATAGTTTGGTTTTTTTTTTTCTTGTTCTGGCGCTCCACGGTTTGTGTTAGCCAATGACGAGTAAAAGATAGGGAAACGCAATACCTACTTTAGCTTTATTAAACACTTCTTATAAATAAATTCTTCTTATTGTTCCCAGCAGGTTTATGTAAAAACTCATTCTCAATTAGGCAATACATAATTTCAGACTTGATTTTATTATCGACCTCACTTTTTTCGCTAAATCTATATCTGTACTTGTTACAATAAAGTGTAATTTCTTCGTTTGTATGTAGGGGGTAATCTCTGGAATTACTGATGGGGTCTTAAGAATCCTTTTTGCGGGCGCTGCTACCTATTCGACAGGGTAGATTGCTATTATATTGTTTTACTCTTTAGTGGCTTGGAAGAACAAATGAGTGGGCTGCGTCTAGTAAACGAATAGGCTAAAAATTAACAAGCTAAACCATATTCAAAGGTATTTTCTTTAGAATCAACAAATATAAGACACTGATGACACTGTACCTTGCGAGAAAATGAAACGCTGTTGAAAAAATTATAAGTTGAGTCCTGCGATACCCTGTTCAGTATACATCTAAATAGTTTTAAACGTGGCTATGCGTAAGCTGTTACTTTCTCGCTTACACTTCTGCCGCCTTATTCATAAACGCTGCTTAAAGTTAACTAGTGATTAGCGATTCTTTAACTGTACGTTTTGGACCTTTTAACATAACTTTACTTTAACCTTCCTTTATGAAAAAATTTACCACAGAGTTTAAGGTTTTTATTCATAAATGATGATTTAAGTTAAGTGACGTGCAAACGTCTAAAATATATGTTTAACATCGGAAAAAAAGTTTGTTTATGAACGGTGAGTGCAGTTTTGTACAGTGGAAGTGAGTTCTGCGATTAAAATAAGAGTAATAAATTATGTTTTATTATTAGTGTTACATATTACAATAATTATCGAGATTTATTCTTTCTGATCATGTATAAATACTTTGTATCCAATGTCTGATAAGTTGTCTTTACGAGTGTTAAAGTGGACGATGAAATGATTACTCATTGCTCATTGTGTGCCGGATTTTCGTCAAGTTTTTGTTTGATATAATATATTAAAATATGACAACATAATCTCTGCAAGATAAGTAGTTCATATTTAGTCATAAAATATACTTCTGCTAAAAAATAAGAACAAAATAAGGAGGATTTTACGAGCGGCGCGGCTTGATACCGATCGCGCGCTCGGACGTACAATGCATTTTCAGCTGTCACATCGGGACGTTCAAGTGGTTAAAGAATCGCTAATCACTAGTTAACTTAAAACAGCGTTTATGAATAAGGGGGCTTATGTTACATTACCCATCGACACATACTAATTGACATGCCTTAGAGATGAGAATTGTGGCACTCCGAAAGAAAGAGAGGTAATGAAGTTTCGTCTATCTTTATTTCTCTCAAAATCATCAATCAATTATGAGGAAAGAGATAGTGCTAGACTGAAAGCATAGTCCATCTCTTTCACTCTTTTCAAACCAAAAAAATACTGTAGATTATAAACATACGGCATGTCCAGTGATATATGTCTATGATAGTACGTCTAACCTCCCATCTACTTCCGGGTATGTTCGTATAAATTGTAATGGTGGAACCAGACTTTAGGCTTAGTCTGTAATGAGATCGTATGACTGAGAAAAGAAAAGAAAAATTGACAGGGGAAAAAAGCGACCCCGAAAAGAAAACAAGGCCAATGCCGCTAAAAAATAAAGTAAGCGCGAAAAAATAGAATTGGCGGAAAAGAAAATAAAAAAGCAAACAATGATTCTTGCCATGCAAGAAGAAAAGAGACGGCACATAAAAAAAAAACCCAACAACACGACCAACTATGCTTCGCCAAAGGGAGATTGATCTGAAGACCCTCCGCGACCAAACTTCCAACACAACAAAATTTGGCGCATCGTACCCGGCACACATCGCAACACAACTGCTCACACCCGTCCTCCGTACGGCTTCACTAGACATCATGCCGGAACACGACAAATCGCTTGGCGGCAAGGCTTTATCTGGTGGGTGGTAACTTCTGCCGGCGGCGGGTGTTATGGCCTACCACCGAGCAAATCGATGTGCTTTTACACTTTAAATCGTAGTTTAATGCCATTGCCGGGACCAACGGGTCATTTGTAAATTGACTGTCGTCACGGTAAGTGAAGCTGAAATTCAGTCTGAGATGTAACATTAACATGATAATTCCAGAGTAGACCCCAGTTAATTGATTGCAATCCCTCCAAATAAAATAGTGGTATTCAGTTTCATCCAGTTAGAATGAAGACCGACGTCTAAACAGTTTGGAAAATGTTATGTTGAACCTCTAAGTCTAAATTAAAAAAAAAACAACTAACTTCTTATTAAATACATACCTAAACAAAAATTATGTTGTGTTGTTTTTTATTATTTTTTTGTTGCTACCCATGTGTGTTTATGCTAGATGTATTGTGTTGTGTGTCAAATTCTGTGCTGAATAAATGTATTTTCTTTCTTTCTTGTTATTATTCTCCACCTTAAATCATCATCTATTTACTCACTTATGTTTTGATGATACTTAATAATATTTATTCTTATTTCCAAAAAAAATGTATAAAAGGGTAAAAATTGTTTAAAATGCAGAATTATATTTAGGAAGTATCTGGTACCGGCATCACATTTGTTTTCCCTTGTAATCGCCGGTATTTTTACATCTTACAATTAATATTAATTATCGAAGGTAGTCCTAACAAAGTGTCACTTGTTCTTTGAGCTTTTACGACTCTTTGCCTCTTTTAATTTCCGACCGACCCAATGTAGCCTGTATTATCTATTATTACCAAAATCCGTATTATTATTTAAAAAAATGATAGTTTCTCGTTAATAATTAGCGTACAGTGATGATACAAATACAATACTGTAGTTATTATGGGTAAGTAAGTAAATAAAATCTATAAAACAGTAGGCCTAGTATGAGTTTTCATTACGAAACTCATTCGTCGATATCGAGCGCGTTTGACTCAGCGATTGGCCCGCTTCAAGGTCGTAAGAACTCTCAGCCAATGAGAGCGCCAAACGCGCTCGATATTGACGATCGAGTTTCGTATTGAAAACTTATACTAGGCCTACTGATGATATCCTTTTTGATATTTTCGATAACTGTGACGCCATTTTCGAAACTTTTGCGCATGTCTTCCTAATAATTTATAGCCTCTTCATTTGTCGGTTTCAATCACGTTCAGGTTATTACAGTAGGCGACCAATTCAAGATATTGCGTAAAGAATTAGGTATAGAGCTATATATTTTGGTGTGTGGCCAAAAATGGGACTAACGCTACCGCCTAACCATGTTTATTGTTTAATAATTATAAACTGGTTCTTGACCACAATCCCGCCTGATGGTAAGCAGTGATGCAATCGTTGATGGTAAAGTGCGCTAGTTTATTTAGCCTATTCACTAAAAAAACTTAATGAATAGGAAAAAAGACGGCAGTTGAGCGAGATGATGCAATGTTAAACTCAACACACGACCAACGATGCTGCGCTAGAGGGAGATTGATCTGGAGACCCTCCACGACCCAAACTCCCGACACAACAACATTAGGCGCATCATACCCGGCACACATCGCAACACAACTGCTCAGACCCGCCCTCCGTATGGCTTCACCAGACGTCATGCCATAACACGACGAATCGCTAGGCGGCAAGGCTTTGTCTGGTACAAAGAAATTTAAATATATAGAATTATTACGAGTTATAAAACATCTAAATAACAACATTCAAAAATAAACCTAAATCCTACCCCATAAAGCTTACATTGCCACAAAGCTTACGCATAAATACCTAAAGTTCCGAATGAGAGGCATCGAATGACCCCTGTGTCCCTTTCCCGCAGACTGCCAGTGCGAAATAAAACTACTATATGGTAAATTTGATACATAAACTTCATTAACTCGTTTTGTTATTTACGCTGATATACAATATTATATCAGTGACTCGTGATTGATTAAGCATTAAAATAACTAACTGCTTAGCTCAACATTTAATAAATGCATTTATTGTGATTAAACAATAAATGTAAATAAAACAATATTAGCAGATAGTATAAACTATAGAATGGCAACACCGACGACATATTGGGTTAAATAATCAATATGGTCGATGCAAATTTTTCTTTGTCGTATTTTTAAGGTATCACGCTATTTTTTCTAAGGTTGAGGTAAAAATCTAATTTAAAATGACAAGAATTTGTTGTGTGCGAGGATGTAATAGTTATTATTGCCCCGGTTGTGATCGTTCAATGTTTAGGTATGTCTGTACCAGCTTGTTTACAAAATATATGGTGTAGGTTGAGTATAATATTCTGTAAAAAAGACGAGACAGCTGAACATAGAACCTCTTCCTTTTTTAAGTATGTTTAAAAAGTATAGACTTACTAGAAACAAATTGTATATTTTCTTGAAAATTTTTATACCTAATATCTACTGAAAAAAATGTAACAAACAGCGTATCAGTGTATGTCTACTATCCGTATTAGCTATACTTACCTTACACTTTTACAAAAAGTTTAACCTACTTGAATAACTAACCTAACCATTTTATTATTAATATATATTATATATATTTTTTTTTATAAAATTATAAACTAGCGCTTCACCGCAATCCCGCCTGATGGTAAGCAGTGATGCAACCGTTGATGGTAAAACGCGCTAGTTTATTAAGAGCCACTCTAGCCTTGAAGACACTCAAATAGTAGTGTGACGGAAACACCGACGCTGGCAAATTGTTGCAATCCCTCGATGTACGCGGTATAAAGGACGAAGCGAAACGCTTTGTAGGAACATACATACAGAACTCATAGAATTACCGTACCTCCAAACAGTTACCTCCAAACAGTTACCAGTTACCTCCAAACAGTTACCAGTTACCAAGGAATAACAACAACACCTTATTACCAATACGTTTTGACAACATCCATTCAGGAATAATCGAACAACGTCGTCTCGAGAGAGACGCTATACGTTTGACTCATCTGTTGAAAGGAACAAGAGGCCGCCTTGAAAAAGGCGTTTACTGTCAAAGGAATATGATACGTGATGCGTTGCGTGGGTTCAACGACATCACTCGTAAGTACGTTTTTGACACACGGAGTTGATATATCGCAGCGGAGATCTGTACACGAAGACTGCACACGAAGATTACATCGCAGCGGAGATATCTACACGAAGACTGCACACGAAGGATACATCGCAGTGGAATCTTGGCGCGAAGACGACACACGAAGCTGGCGCATCGCAGCGGAGGTCTTGACACGGCGGGCGGCCCTCGGCGAAAAGGAACGACTCAGCGCGTCGACCTATATTTATAGATTCACAGCGCGGGCCAGCGGCGCCCCGCGCCCCTCTCCGAGACGCGACGCGTGTTTAAGATCGTAGTAATAATATTGTATTTTATAATTGTAAATAATTAGCCATACCGCAACTTGTGCCATAAAAAATGTAGATATAAGCAGGGGTTTTGAAGTCAAAATACACAGATCATATCGGACACGCAGTTTTATTCTACCTAAGAAGATTCTTCCTCCAAATTGGTGACCCTGAAGAAAAGAAGAAATATCAAGACTGAATCCCTGCAGAAATTATTAAAAAAAAAAAAAAATGTCGAAGAGCGAAGAATTCAGCGATGCATTAGGCGTCACAACAATGAAGAACGACGTAGCTACGATATCGCTGCCTGCACGACTACCACCATTTTGGCGCCAAAACCCTCGACTTTGGTTCGCGCAGTTCGAAGCCGCCGTCGCCGCCAGCAAGATAGGCGACGAGCAAAAATTTAACCTTGTCGTCCCACTACTCGGCTGCAGCGACCTTGAACAAATCGCCGACATCATACTGGAACCGCCAGCCACCGGTAAATACAGCGCACTGAAAGAGAGACTGATTTCAACATATCAAGAATCAGACCATCGCCAGCTTCAGAAACTCCTCAGCGGTCTCGAACTCGGTGATCAGAAACCGAGCCAGCTGCTACGTAAAATGCGCGACCTAAGTGGCAAACTTCTGTCCGACGAAGCGCTCAAGGTCATGTGGCTTAATCACCTGCCCGCACAAGTTCGCGCAGTATTATCCGTGAACACAGAATCTACACTCGAAGTTCTAGCTGCGATGGCCGACAAAATGATGGAACACTTCGAACCAACAGTCGCCGCAGTCTCCGTAGTTCCCCCGCCAGCATCGGTCAACGAAGTACAACAGAACTCCGTCACAAATCTGCAAATCAGCATGCTTTGCAAACAAATAGAAAAGCTATCTCTCGAAGTCGCCGAATTACGAAGTAATCAACAATATGCGTCACTACGCCGTTCCCGCTCGCACTTTAGCCGTCAACATAGCCGCTCTCGCTCACATTCAAGGTCAAGGCCGCGCGCTAGTAACGCACGTACACCGAGGGACGCCGACTGGCTATGCCGTTATCACTATCGATACGGCGACGATGCTCGGAAATGCGAATCGCCGTGTTCCAAGAGCAAGCAGGAAAACTAAAAAGTACATCGACTGTGGCGGGTGTCGATGTAAACCACACATCTCGCCGCCTATGCGTGATCGACATCAACAACAGAGAGAGATTTCTCGTCGACACAGGAGCCGACATATCGGTATTAGCCGTCCGAAATAAGAAAAATAAACCGACCAAGAATACCTACAAATTGTTCGCGGCAAACGGAACAGAGATTCGTACCTACGGAGAGCGCACGCTTGAACTCAACTTAGGTTTACGAAGAAGCTTCAAATGGACATTCGTAGTCGCCGATGTAAAAACCTCAATACTGGGTGCAGACTTCCTAGTATACCACAAACTGCTAGTCGACCTGCACCAGAGGAAACTTATCGACCGCGTTACCGATCTCAGCGTGAACGCCATCAAGATAAATAACAACGAAGAAACTATACACATGGTCAACCGAGACCACGTATATCACGACATATTGAAGAAATACCCTGATGTTCTGCGGCCTATGTCACTCAAGACTCCAGTGAAGCATGACGTCACACATCACATTGAGACTACAGGACCGCCGATATACTCACGGCCGCGCCCTCTACCGCCGGACAAATACAAAGCGGCAAAACTGGAATTCGAGCGCATGATAGAGATGGGTATATGCAAGCCGTCAAAAAGTCCGTGGGCAAGTCCTCTCCACGTCGTCAAGAAAAAGGATGGGTCACTTCGTGTATGTGGAGACTACCGGAGACTAAATGCAGTCACCGTACCTGACAGATATCCCATTCCACGTATTCAGGATTTTACGTACCAGTTACACGGCAAGAAAATATTTTCAAAATTGGACCTGAAAATGGCATACTTTTGGATTCCTATAGCTGCACAAGACGCACAGAAGACCGCAATCATAACACCTTTCGGCCTATTCGAATTCAACTGCATGACGTTTGGATTACGCAACTCAGGCCAAACATTTCAACGTTTCATGCATGAAGTTTTACGAGGACTGGACAACATCGTATTTTGTTTCGTCGACGATCTACTTGTCTATTCAAATAACCAGGAAGAACATCGCCAGCACTTACAAATAGTACTCGAACGCCTAAATACCTACGGCGTCAGTCTTAACATCGACAAGTGCGAGTTTGACAAAGAAAACATAGAATTCCTCGGTTATCAAGTATCAGCAAATGGTATCAATCCCACGCAAGAACGTATACAAGCAATAGTCAATTACCCGAAACCACAGACAGTACAAGAACTAAGAAGATTTTTAGGCATGATTAACTTTTATCGCAGCTGTTTACCACATCAAGCCGAACATCAGCATGAATTAAACAAGTACCTACACAACAGCAAGAAAAATGATAAAACTCCGATAAAATGGACACCAGAAGGCGAGCAAGCTTTTGAGAAATGCCGACAAAGCATACTCAAGGCCACAACACTTACGCACCCGATTCCCAACGCAATATTACGTCTATACACAGACGCGTCAAACACTAGCATTGGCGCTGTATTACAACAAAAGGTCGACGGCGTATGGAAACCACTGGCATTCTATTCAAAAACATTGAGTGATACGCAAAGAAAATATAGCGTATATGATCGCGAATTATTGGCAATGTTCACCTCAATTAAGCACCTACGTCGGCTGATAGAAGGCAACGACGTAACAATATTCACCGACCATAAGCCATTAACGTATGCATTATCAAGAACGCCAAGTACCACCGATACACCGAGAAGAGAGCGTCAACTACATTACATAAGTCAGTTTTGCTCGAAAATTCAATACGTTCATGGTAATAATAACGAAGCGGCAGACGCCCTATCTCGTATAGAAGAAATCGACTTGTCGCAATCTACGATCGACTACAATCAACTCGCTAAAGACCAAGAGAACGACGACGAACTCAAGATCAGCATGACCAACCCGAATCTGAAGTTTGCAGAAATCACATTGCCCGGAGGTCAACGACCTATCATATGCGAAACATCAACAGGCAACTTACGCCCGTACCTACCAGCGTCTTATCGTTTTGTAGCGTTCAAAGCACAACACGAACTTAGCCACCCAGGTGTACGTACGACAAGAAAGATTATGGTCACTAAATTCTTTTGGCCGAATATAAATAAAGAAGTCGGTATGTGGACAAGGTCATGCATCGGATGCCAGCGCGGGAAAATCCAGCGACATGTTATCAGCCCGCTCGGCGAGTTTCAAAAATCAGCGCGTTTCGAACATATTCACGTAGACATTGTCGGACCACTTCCGCCGTCTAATGACTATAGATACCTAGTCACGATGGTCGACCGTTGCACTAAATGGCCCGAAGCAATACCTACTCGTGACATCACCGCCGACACTGTTGCTAAGGCAATTTACGAAGGATGGATAGCGCGATTTGGCTGCCCCTTACGTGTGACAACGGATCAAGGCAGACAGTTCGAGTCGTCATTATTCAACGCATTGATGAAGAAATTTGGCATAACACGGATTCGAACCACCGCATTTCACCCTCAAGCAAACGGTCAAGTCGAACGATGGCATCGAACCTTGAAATCCGCACTTATGGCGCGAAACGCCGGCGTACACTGGAGCGAGGAACTAGCGACCGTACTCCTTGGTTTAAGAACAGTTTTACGTGAAGATACGCAAGTCAGCCCAGCTCTCATGACATACGGGTCAACATTAAGAATACCGTCAGATTTTTTCACGCCTACACAGCCAAAAAACGACGACGCAGAATTCGCCCGTCAGCTGACCGAAACAATGTCGACACTATCTCCAAACAGCAAGTCACATAGCAACAACAGAAAGATTTTCGTGTACAAAGACTTGGCTACGTGTTCTCATGTCTTCGTGCGTAATGATACCGTACGAAGCCCACTAATTCCACCTTACGAAGGCCCATTCAAAGTTCTACATCGCGGCAACAAACAGTTTACCATTCAGATGCCCCTACGAACATCTGTCATCACAATCGACAGACTCAAACCAGCACACTTACTCAAGCAAGAAGAACCTACTACTAGAGGAACAACAACGCACGTGACACTCGTCGCACACATACATCGAGCGCGAATAACGAGCCGCGGCCGCTGACCCCGCCGACCTCGAGTACAACCCGCGAATCCTACGTCACTCGCACCGGACGCACCGTTAAAAAAAATGTACGATTCGCTTAAGAGGGGGATGCTGTAGGAACATACATACAGCACTCATAGAATTACCGTACCTCCAAACAGTTACCTCCAAACAGTTACCAGTTACCTCCAAACAGTTACCAGTTACCAAGGAATAACAACAACACCTTATTACCAATACGTTTTGACAACATCCATTCAGGAATAATCGAACAACGTCGTCTCGAGAGAGACGCTATACGTTTGACTCATCTGTTGAAAGGAACAAGAGGTCGCCTTGAAAAAGGCGTTTACTGTCAAAGGAATATGATACGTGATGCGTTGCGTGGGTTCAACGACATCACTCGTAAGTACGTTTTTGACACACGGAGTTGATATATCGCAGCGGAGATCTGTACACGAAGACTGCACACGAAGATTACATCGCAGCGGAGATATCTACACGAAGACTGCACACGAAGGATACATCGCAGTGGAATCTTGGCGCGAAGACGACACACGAAGCTGGCGCATCGCAGCGGAGGTCTTGACACGGCGGGCGGCCCTCGGCGAAAAGGAACGACTCAGCGCGTCGACCTATATTTATAGATTCACAGCGCGGGCCAGCGGCGCCCCGCGCCCCTCTCCGAGACGCGACGCGTGTTTAAGATCGTAGTAATAATATTGTATTTTATAATTGTAAATAATTAGCCATACCGCAACTTGTGCCATAAAAAATGTAGATATAAGCAGGGGTTTTGAAGTCAAAATACACAGATCATATCGGACACGCAGTTTTATTCTACCTAAGAAGATTCTTCCTCCAAAGCTTCGTCCGGATCGATATTGATTGATTGTTGGTGAACATAATTTTTACGCAGTTTTCCAAGTGATGATGGAATTCGAGAATAATGGGCTGAAGTTATTCCAAACTAAAACAAGGTTTTATACATTTGCAGTATGATGGTAGACAATTTTTTGTCTTTTAAGTGTATTGTATTTGTTACGTCTGTAACCCTTTGTATAAATAAATGTGTTGATTTCTTGAACATAGCTTTTTGTTATTTTTTAATTATATTAAGCAGCGTAGCGCGCCGCGTCGTCCACTTATCACAGTACTAGCTAGACTGCTAGCTAGAGTACCGAAAGGAATTGAGGCGCGTGGGCGTGGGTATGACTTGCGTTCCAAGGGTTTCTATTAAGTCAATACGTTGACTAAAAAAATGCAAAATGAATTTAGTGAATAACGTTTTCAGTACGCTGAAAACGTTATTCACTAAATTCATTTTGCATTTTATATATATCAATATTGCCTTTTACAGTATGTAATTTAATAAATATTTTCGAAGATATTATAGAGACATTGAGGCTACGGCGCACAGGGACAACGCGAGCCTGTAACTGTCCCTATGTATGTTTAGATCTTTAAAACTTAGTAACGGGATGCGCTTTTCTTTAGTAGATAGAGTGATTCAAGATAAAGTTATATATACCTAACATAATACATTTATTCGAACGAAGACGGGTCGGGTCGCTAGTATACAATATAAATATAGTTCATGTTTTGTTTTGTAGCTACCTCTTACTGTTATTAGTATTTTACTCAAAACAATTTTGAAGTTTATTAAATGTCCCAATTTTCTTATGAACTGTGTACACCCTACTAGAAAGGGACACAGGGGTCATTCGTACGTTTCTCTTTCTAGGAACGCCTTTGCCGGTTCGTTAGCGTTCTAGGTATTTATGTAAATTCTTTGGTCTGGTAGGCGGTAACTTCTGCCGGTAGCCGGTGTTATGGCCTACCACCGAGAAATGTTTTCTAAATATTGCATTACCCATTGACATAACATCATTAAGCTAACAAAGAGGGCGTCGACATTTATTGTGTTAATCTTACGCTGTTGCAAAGTTTGAAAATACCGTCTTGCACCACAGTTTTAAAGCCAGCCGCACAAACGCGCCTCCCAATGTCAGAGTTGCCTTAGCTCTGATTGGTCGCAATTTGAATCGAATTATATTTATTTGAATTTATACGAACCAATTAGACGGCTTTTCAAAACACAAACGAGTTTAAGCCTCGATTAGTAGGTAGGTAGTTCAATTATGAATTATAATTTTTTTACCGGCAAGGCGACATTTTTGTGCACGTAGGGACACGGTATCGAATAGAAAGTATCGATACTGTACTCATGAGTAGTATCGATAAAAAAGTATCGTACTCGTAAAAGTCTCGGTACAAAAGTATCGATACCTCAAAGTATCGAGTACTTTTCTCAAGCAGGGGCCCATGCCATACGTTAGTAGGGACACGGCATCAAATAGAAAGTGCGTATACTCTATTCATGAGTACTATCGATATCTCAAAGTACAAAGTTCTTTTCTAAGGCACTACTTACTGACTAACATCAACAACAATTAGTCAGTAAGTATCGTCTGTAGTTACCTTCATTCAGTTAGACAAAATGAAAAAATAACAAATGGTACAGACGACAGGACATCAAGCTGTCAGATTTATTTATTAGAATTTCATTTTTATCTCTAAAGCATTAAGGCTCAAGGTTGATTGGGACTATTTACCAGTTTCAAATACAACTAGGTACAAATAGAAACAATCTGTAAATAAAGTCACAATTTTTTAATCTAAGATATTATACATCCCATTTCTTCTCGGTATAATGGCTCAAGAAAAGAAGCTCGTCGAGTTTTTTTTTTTTTTTTTTGCTATAGGCGGTTACGGATTTTAGTAATTGTATCTACAAAACACAGCACATCAAGCTGCTACATTTATTCGATTTTCAACTTAATCACTTAAGCGTTAAGGTTCATGGTTGAGTGGCAATATTTGTCAGTTTCAGATTGATCTGTCGCTGTCGACGGTATTTCCAGCTTTTGAAAACAATCATACTAAGTGCATTGAAGTTGCAGGAATCAATAAAAACTGAACAAACGAGTTAGAATTAAACACGTGAAATGTGAGTCCGGTATCCTACCGGCAACGGAATTTATTCGATACGATACCTGGTCAAAAGTACTTGTTAAGTAAAAGTATCGAATACAAAAGTATCGAGTACAAAAGTATCGGTATCGAAAGAAATCTACTCGATACCATAAAGAATCGATACTTTTTTCGTGTCTCTATGTGCACGTCCCGTTGGGGCTGCCTGCGGGTGGACATTTTGTAATTTGTAGAAAAGTCGACGAGTTATATTTTTAAACAGGAGCGGTTTGAATAAATAAATCTCTTTGGAATCAATACACACATTCCGCTACAGTTTGAAGTAACGCTAAACTGGATCCAGCCCTGAAGACAGTATGAAAGGTAAGACTTTACTTTAGGTCAAACATTCCGATGTCCCGAACTCACATTACGTACTCCATTTTCACTGTGGTACCGTGCTTGGAACTGATTTCAGCTGCAGTTAGCTGTTCAGAGACCAGGTCGCTGCTGGCGCGTTCACGGTTCGACTCTGCCATGGTCGCGAAGCACCTACTCCCTGCTGTATCTACCTGCTTAACGGTGAAGATGCCACCTGCGTCACCTTCATCACGTCGCCTCGAAACCTGGAAACCGTGAGTACTCTTTAGTTATCATCCGCCAAGATGGCCGACGAGAAAGAATCGAACATAATTTAGAATTTCAATTTACTAAGTTTTGTAGATATTTGTTTATTAACTGTTTGAGAGGAAAGTTTCTCTGTTAAAAACTCGTAACACTGAGTAGTCATATAAATATTTACATGTTTTTTATTTGCTTCACTTGTACCTATGTTTGCTTGCTGGCTTGTTTGTCCGTCTCTAACTCTTTGGACTACGAGTGAGCGGCTCACTACTGTAAAATGTCCCACCATTTTCAATGCGTTCATTGGCAGAGCAGTATTAATTTGTGCAGGCAAAGTATTTAGTTTTAGATAATTGATGTATTTGGTGATGTACAGTTTTAATTAACTATAAATAAATGATGGCTTGGACCACCAGCTTAACATTCTTTCTGAGGCAAGAGTGGGTTTTGGTATGTGAAGGTGATCACCCATTTACGGATTAACCTTGGCAAGCATAGCTTAACATGAACAATTACAACCATGGCAAAAAATAATATCTATTTATTTAGCTGTAATGAAATATACTATAAAGTTGTGGTGGCCTAGTGGTTAAAACATCAGCCTCTCATCAGTCTCAGGTCAGGCAAGTACCAATATTCTAAAGTTATATGTACTTTCTAAGTATATCTTGGACACCAATGACTCAAGGTGAAGGAAAACATCTTTAGGAAACCTGGACTTTAACCCCCTTATTCATAAACACTGCTTAAAGTTAACTAGTGATTAGCGATTTTTTAAACATACGTTTTAGATGCTAGCAGGTCACTTAACTTTAAAAATTGATTATGAATAAACCCCTTAAACACTGTGGTGTTTATTCATAAAGGATGATTTAAGTTAAGTGATGTTAAAACGTCAAAAATCTATGATTAAAGAATCTCTAATCACTAGTTAACTTTAAGCAGTTTTTATGAATAAGGGGGTAAGTGTGAAATCGCCAACCCGCATTAAGCAAGCGTGGTGATTACGCTCAATCCTTCTCCGTATGAGAGGAGACCTGTGCCCAGCAGTGGGACGGTAAAAAAGGTTGATGATGATGATGACTATAAAGTACAGATGACAGCAGATCCAGCTTCCCGAAACTGTCAGATATTCCCAATCAAACTTGAGCCTTAAAGCTATAGATATAAAGTTGAAAATCGGATAAAGAAATTTGACAGATTGTAGTAGCTTAATATGCTGTCGTCTATACATACAGTTTACATTTTTATGAAATTTTAAATATTCTTGTTTTTTTTTTGTCTTGTGTGTCTATCAATCAAATTGAATGATCAAGCTGACATTTTTTTTTTTCAAATCAAAAGTCATTTATTCAAATTAGGCTGAGAATCAGCACTTTTTGAACGTCAATATTAGTGTTGCCCAAATTCAGTCGTGGTCATGCAGTCTTGGTCTTGTTCTTGCGTTTTTGCAAGACCAAGACCAAGAACAAGACCGCGTATTTTTAGCAAGACCAAGACCAAGACTGACCGTGCAAGACTTGAGCAAGAACAAGACATAGCCTGCAAGACTCTTGCGTCTTGCAGCTAGGACTTAGCGCTATTTCACTGAGTAGTTAGGTGTAACAGTTCGGTGTATAGGTAGGTACGCTTAGGAATTCTATGAGACGCAAAAAACTGTATCAAAGAATATGAAAAACTGGACCTATGCGCATTACGACTAATACCATAATCATAGCGAATAAAAAATATCTATTAAAATCAAACTGAGTGCACGCATAGTTGTTTTAACCATCGGCACTTTGATAATGCGGCATCAAAGGTTTTGTACTTACTTCTCAAAGAAAGGAGACGGGCGAAAGTTCATAGAAAGTTGGGCCTGAATGTACAGCAACGATTATTGCATTAAATCATTTCAATATTATTACTATTTAAAAAATAAAACTTTATTTATAATGGCAGTTTGGGAGAAAACCGAAATAGGGTATTATTAGCTTGCAAAAAACTAACCTCATTTGCTTTTTTATGAGTTTTCTTAGAAGCTGTCAACGCTCATATGGCATATTTAAGTAATTATTCAGACTTTTTTGTAGACTAGATTTTATCAGAATGTATTTTTATTACATTAACACATCGTGAGTGTGGTTTCCAAAGGGCCGGCGACGCGTAACAGCATATTAAATGTTACAAAGATGGAGGTTAAAAAAGAATTAGGAAAACCATTTACAATCTAATTAAAGAAAAGAGTAAACGGAAATAAAAATCGCATTTCTCTTATATTGATTTATTAATCGTATTAATATACAATTAATGCTGGAAAAGGAGGCGAAGCTCGTGAGGGAGCGGGTCTCTCAGCGTCCTCACGCCTCTAGCCGAAGCAGAAAACGCCCTGGTCGGGAGACAATATCGAACTCCCGGCAACCATAGGCGCGGGTATGCGGAGTGAACAAAAAAAAAAAGAATCAAAATCAATTATTCAAAATAGGCTGAGAATCAGCACTTTTTGAACGTCGTTATTACATAAGACAGTCCCCCAAAACGCCCACCCATCAACACTTCCTAGTGCTTTCGCTGGGAAGAAGAAGTGGTGGAACAAACTCTCCAGCGGCACAGCTGTCTGTTCATTTTAAAAAAACAAGACTTTATACAATACTATGTAGGTACAGTAATGAAGACCAGAAAACAACAACAATGAAATTATTTATCATATGCCAGCTTGCCACGCCAAAATACCAGCAAAGCAAAAATAAAAAATAAAATATCATTAAAATGGAAATGTAAATAAGTAAAAACTAATTACTTAAATATAAGCCCCAGGTATAAAGGGTGTGACAGCTCACATATTTATGCATTGTGAAAAAGAAAATTATATGAACTCGTATGTATCTTATATTTCTCCAGAATTAGCTTACTGAAATTCTGGAGAAAGATGTCATTTACAGAATAATATGCCTTTAAACAAAGCTTGGATTTGATTTGCGCTTTAAATGCATTGTAAGGCAAGTCTAGCAAAGCAGAGGGTATTTTATACAAACATAACAACCAACTTCCAAAAAAAAAGCACTACAAAGTGAGATAAACGAATTTTGAAAGTCGGTGGCAAAAAGGAATGCATATGTTCACGATCATGATGTCTTTGGTTTTTATATATTCGTTTGTTAGCTACATCAATATTAGACTGTGAAGTTGATTCATCATGTTCACTTGATACATCTACTGATGCTGAAGATCCAGATGGTCCAGTCATTAAATGATGAGCATTTCTATCAGCTCTCACCCAGCAACGATGACATATGAGAGCTCAAGCTCTTGAAATCTAAAAAAAAAATATATCATGAGTCTTTTTCTAAAAAAAGAAGTAATACATACATGACTCAGTAGTCTGTAAGCAATTCTGTAAGACCTAATATTTGTAAATAATGTAACTTCTTTGCTAGATACTAACTTAGATACACTGTTTGTTACGGTCCCACAGACAAACCGTGAAAACGGTTTTGCGGTTTTGTGCTTTTATCTCAATGTATTGTACACTAGGTTAAGAAAATAAATAATAAAGTAAATCTCTTCTAATCTACACCTTCTGGAAATACAGGCTGTAATATAATTAGTTGTTTTTTTTACACTAACTTTTGGCCTAACTATATGATAGTTTCCTTTTCCATTTAATTTTTTCTCATGAATGTGACACTAATATACAAAAATGATTCTGTAAAGCTGACTGCTATTTCAGAGATTAGTGTGAAAAAAATATAAAAAATGGTAGTATAGATAGTGTGTGTGTGTGTGGTAGTACAAAATACAAAACAACTAAACCTAATAAAAACTTACAGTCTGAGGCAATATCCATTCAGAAATGACTGCATGAATTCTTCTTTCACATTCGGTGTTAGTGTGCAATGAATGAGATCTTGCCCGCAACACTGAATGTCCACAGTTCACACACACTTGGCGATGTCCAGTCATAAGAGATGGAAGTTGATCATCTGTGCCCAAGGCAGTCACAGCTAAATCTCTGCATCCTTGGCAAATGTGATGAGATCTATTGACCTACAACAATATTAGATTGTTATTTACAGCTTCAACAAATAAAAATTACAGAAATAGGTATGATGCAGAAACAGCGAGAAAACTGTATCTTTCAGAATTGTGTGTATATTACTTCTTACTGACATCGTGGTCAAACTTGGATTATATTATATTAATGCTTTCATATAAGGTTATTCAATTTAACTATTGTTTCATTGAATTGTTGAATTCTTAAAGTTATAAAAAAAGAACTATCTTCCGTAATTGATAATCAAACTGTAAATCTTACTTGGAATTTAAATAACTCAAGTGCATTATAATGAGATATATATATATATATATATATATATATATATATCTCATTATAATGCACTTGAGTTATTTATATATATATATATATATATATATATATATATAGGAATATTATTATTGAAACTGGCTTCAATAATATACCTATATATAGTTATCCTTGTTATACTGTACTCGAAAACTGCTTATCACAAAATGAAGTTTTAATTAAATACATACGTTTTAAATAAATACCTACCAATTGAGGTGCAACCCAATGCTGTATAACTGAAAGAATGCTTTCCGCTTCTATTTGTCGTAATCCGATAGAAGGATTACTCTGTTGTATGCCGCAGTTGATGCAATGAAGACGTTGGTCACTCATTTTATGTTGAATCGAAATAAATGCGTGGGTCGTCGGTCAAAACAATAACCGTCAGAATCCTAAATGCGTAGCCAAAGCTGCAAAAAAATATAATAGCACACGAAAACAAAATATGGCAAATTCAAAGCCGGAAGGGAATGATATGTGACGTTTGTCGTCACGTTGCCCACCAGAGTTTTAGTTGCCTGTATAATAAAAAAGTATAATTAATCGATTATCAAATCGAACCGTTGATCAATTTGTTTTAAGATGTTTTTGTTAATAACGAAATAATAGATAATATAATTAAGTCCTTTTATTAAAAGATTTTCTAAACCGAATCAGTAGAAATATACTGATTCATTTTTAATTTTATTTTTATTTTTGTAATAATTTGATTTATCGATTATAACTTATTAACGATTGGTATTTCATCTGGTAACATTGTTGAAAAGTGAAAGTAAAGAAAGTCAGTATTATTTACGTTAAATAATATCTTTTATATTCCGGCGATATCAGAATTAGTAATAAATGATTGAAAACAAAAAAATAAATGAAAATTATTGACAAATAATTCATTTGTGTACAGGTCAGGCCCAATTTCGCCCGTCTCCTTTGCCGCTTTTCGGAAGTACATGGTTATGATACACGCGCCGGCGGCTTCTTTTGAAATCTAAAACAATCGTTGCCGCCACGCCGAAATCATAACATTTGACACTATTTGATTGCCGCCATAGGGCGTAGGTATACTCATGCAAAATAATATCGAATTTTAAGAGTACCTACAGATGTTCCAAAGAATAAATAAGTTTCAGAGTATTTAGAATGAAAATGAATACATTATACTGATCACGCAAGTAGTATTATGATTAGGATAAAATGGTAAGGATAGGTAGTAGATGTCATATTAATTCATTCTAGTAAGTATATATTATAATATTGATTACTTATATGGTTTTAAACTAATTACTTAGGTACTATTATTGTACATTTAGTCATTATATTTCTTAAGTTTTTACAAGAAAAAATAGCAAAAAAGTGTTCAAATATCACCCGTTTAATAAATATTGTAGCCACTTTTAAGACTTTCTTTGTAGACAATGTGGGGGAAGCAACTTAAAACAGAAAGTCTGCGCAAGTTCAACGAACTTTATAAAGAATATAAAAGTTTAAACTCACTGAACAAATCTCTGGAATTACCAGAAAAAGAAAATAAAGTATGTGATGAAGATGAAGACGTAATAGACTTTGATAAACTCTATGAATGTCCCTCGACGTCATCTGGATCTTGTCTTCAAGGCTTAGTGATAGGCGAGTTGGAGGAGTACCTGAGAAAACCAAGAACTGCCAGCTCGGAAGACATTTTAGATTGGTGGAGGACGCATGAGACTAGAGTATCCGATTTTATCGAAAATGGCCCGCGATTTTCTCTCAATACCTGCAACTTCAGTACCTGCTGAGAGGTTATTTTCTAAAGCATCATTAGTAATTAGAAAACATAGAAATAGGTTAAGTGATGAGTCAGCCAGATGGTTACTTTGTATTAATTCTTGGTCAAAAAAATTGATATAAAGTATCATAACCTAATGATAAAGCTGTTGATTTGTGTTGTATTTTATTTTTTATTCAAATAAATGATAAATCGTAAAACTCTTTTATTAAATTTCTTATAAATTGAGGGTTCAATCTCTTTCTAGACAGATAAGTATTGTTCTTTAAAATACAGTCAAGCTATTGTAATTAATTTGTTTTTTTACATGTTTTAGCAAATGTAAGCTTATAAATCATAAATGTTTATTAAGAAACAGTTACTTCCATGGAAAACGACATATACTTAGGTCAATTGATTTTTCGAATTTCTTATCAAATCTTTAGTTATTTATTAATCTGCTTGATCTTTACTATGGCTATGTTAATTCAAGCTCACAATGTTCCAATTCTAATACGTTTTTCTAAGATTTAAAGTAAACTTTAATAAATAGTAATAGACTAATAGGTAATTGCAAGACTTGCAAAACTCTTGCTGCAAGACCAAGACCAAGACTGGGAGCGCAAGACCAAGACCAAGACCAGGTGTATTGGCGCAAGACCAAGACCAAGACTGGCTAAGTCTCGTCTTGTTCTTGCATTTGGGCAACACTACTTTAACCCGACATGCCCACGAGATCGAAACTAAATCGGGTGAACCCGCGGGCTGCAACTAGTAATATTATACATGAGAAGGTTTGTGAGGATGGATGAATATTTATTTCTCTTTCACGTAAAAACAGAACGGATGTTGAGGAAAGTTTACTTTTATCCCGTTATTTCTTTTGGATCGATATTTATGTTGATGAAGCGGCGGAGCGCAGCTAGTGTTAAAATAATTTTGCTTCGTCGGCGTCTCTAAAAATCTAAACTCGTCTGGTGTCACGAACCTTGCCGGAAATGGATGCGACGTTGCCAAACCAATATTTTTAATTTGATTATTCTAGAACAATCAACAGGATGTATAGTTTTAAAAAAATTAAAAGGACAACATTACCTATAAGTGTAAGCGAGAAAGTTAAAATTCTTCTTCTTTCTTTATTTTTTGGCTTCGCACGTTCTGTGCATTTAGCCAATGTCAAGTAATTATGAATTATTCATGTAGAAAAAGACTACAGCGTGACCAGTCTTACGTCTGAGGTTTGGGGCTAAGTCATGATGTGGCCACTATGCTGCGATATTTCACTGTTCTTTATAAACTATTTACTAAATGCACTTTTTACTATATAAATCACGCACTTTTATTTAGTAAACAACACTATAAATAATTTTAAAAGTCCAATGAAAAACGAGCGTGACACTCAGCTTGACTTTCCCGCCAAAACTCCAAGTTAAAATTTACATGTTGGAACTTCAAAAATATATAAAAAAAAAAAAACAATAATTTGAGGCTAAGGTATCGTAGTACTCGGCCAACTTTAACACCGTTTCTTTTCGTCAGTTGCAGTGTGATCAGTAGGTATAGTCTGGTTGTTCAGTTTGATGTTGATTCCAAAGGCTAGGCCTTATTATGATTAGTTTTGTAGCTTGGCCTTTTACTGGACGCCTGTTATAATCAAATTTTGAATTTTTATATCTGATCTTGGCGCAATGCTGTAAATGCTAAATATATAAATAAATCCTTAAGTCAGCGCTTAGTGCTGTTAGCAAGAGATAGGCCATAACATCGGCCGCCGGCAGAAGTTACCACCCACCAGACAAAGTCTTGCCGCCAAGCGATTTGTCGTGTTCCGGCATGATGTCTGGTGAAGCCGTACGGAGGACGGGTCTGAGCAGTTGTGTTGCGATGTGTGCCGAGTACGATGCGCCAAATGTTGTTGTATTGGGAGTTTGGTCGTGGAGGGTCTTCAGATCAATCTCCCTTTGACGCAGCATCGTTGGTCGTGTTGTTGGGTTTAACATTGCATCACCTCGCTCAACTGCCGTCTTCCTTCCTATTCGCACAGTTTTTCTGAGTGAATAGGCTCATAATAAACTTTACCATCTTTACCATCAGGCGGAATTGCGGTCAAGCGCTAGTTTATAATTATTAAAAAAAAAAAAAGATAGATGGCGCTGTTCATTCACATAATAATCGAATATTTTATGAAATATTATTATTTTGATTTTCATGAAATAAATGGCATTAAAATATTTATTTAATACCTACCCATTTTGTTGATTGAAGCAAAACACTTAAGTGTTATGCTATAAGTATTAAATAAAAAAATATTTAACTTCTACCTTCAAGTTTTTATATTTTTGTCTAAAGTTACTTTTTCATTTTGCAAGTCATTTTTAATCGAACGCTCAGCTTTTTAAATACAGCTTTTCAAAGTTTATTATAAAACCCAGCAGACGCACGGTACAATGCTAAATGTAGGTAAGTGTGTTAAAAGTATAACAAATATTGAGTGTGTATTTCACCCGTCATTTTATCCGTGTATAATACTTACATCACCGATCATGTAGGAGACACCGTCCTACAACAGTTCTCAGGAACCAATCCGCTATACTTAGATACGCAAATCCTTAGCCCAATATGTTCTGTTTCCATGTTTTGTAATAGTCATGTATCAAGTGGAAGTTGTCCTTGGGTACACCTACGTAGTGCATATATTATAGGGATAGTAATTGTCGGTTGGTGCCTCGTTCCATTTACATTGGTCTGAAGGTCCTCTATATGTCGGCTTCCGCCCTTACCCTAACGGACTGCGGTCCGCAATTTGCAAACGTAAAAATATAACATATTGTATTCTATGCAAGCACGTGGTATTTGGAGAAGCAGAAATTGTAATGACCTGGTGAAGGGGTTAGGAACCCGCTGGATGTAAGAAACCCAGGATTGATCGTTGTAGCAACGTTTAGAAGCATATGTCCAACAGTGGACGAATTTGAGGTCTAAGGCTGGGTCTAGGTATGCCAGAAGGTAGTTTTAGTGATAAATGATGGACTAAGCACTTTCGCTTTAGGTATTAGGTACCATTTGCACCACTCAGTCATCATCATCATCAGTATCATCTCCGCGTTTAGTCCCGGTTGCATCCGTGGCTTTAGCGTTACACTACTCCTGTATCATGGGTGTCTTCACAAACATTTAAACTCACATACTCGAACAGCCCGACCCCACACACCCCCGCCCGTACAAGCTGTACCAGCTCCTCGCACCGCCACATCCAGCCCCCGACTCTTGCTGGCGGGATCGGTGACAGCGGAGCGGGAGCGGCCTGCCAGTTCAGGCTCCACCCGCCGACCGGCGCAGCCCGCGCCACCGGCCCCCGAATCACCGGCACCACCAAGAGCCTCCTTCGACTCTCGCGCCATGCAATCGGCGTGCACGTCGATTGGTCATACAAATATTTGTTCCGTTTTTCAGGCGTTGTGGAGGAGGGTTAGGGCGATATAGAAACAGCGCGGCGGAAGGTCGGCCTCTGATTGGCCGGTCAGAAAACCCACTCCATACTGCCACCCATTACTTGTGCCATGCACAAAAGTAAATCGTTCGCTTGCCGGAGAGAGGGGGATCGGCCAGTGATCCGGTGGTGAGCTCTTAAGAAGTCTAAGAAGAACCCAACAGAAGACCCAGCTCACTTAAGACCGTGCGGACCGCATATTTTATTGTTCTCCTGTGGCTGCATAAGCCTGCCTAGCGACTGGTGCAGGCGCAGGAGAACCACCGGGCTGCCCGGCGGAGTGTCGCCGCCGCGGTCACGGTTGGAACACGCCCAACAAAATGCCTAAGCTCGGCGCTAGCTAAGCTGGGCCGCGGGTCCGGGCCAGAAGAAGAGCCCCGTCCGGCGATAGACCGGGCGCTGTCGCTGCCTAATATAGGCGGCGCTGTGCCCCCTTCGCCGCCGGCCGGACGGGGAGAAGAGGAAAAGAAGAGGAGAGGAGGGGGACCTGGCGCTGTGCCAGCTGCCGGCCCACCGACGACATCGTAGCCTTCGTGCGTTACGCCAACGCCGTCGTCGAGCCGGCAGCACGCGGTGCCCGTCCGCCCCGCTGCGTTCCGGCCAGTGCCCATCCAGGCGCCGGGACCGGTCGCCACCCAGCAACCGGGGGCGCACGCAGCAAGCGCGTGCGTCCCCGACGCCAGCCCGCGTACCAGCACCCGCGCACACGGTGCGCCCGCGCTGCGGCGCCAGCGCGCACCGCCGCGCAGTCCGCGCAGACCGCGCCGCCGGCGCGAATCCCCGCGACGCCCGCAGCACCCGCGCGCCCCCGTCGAGCCCAGCTGCGCCTCCGACGCAGCTGACAACACCGCCAGCTGCCCAAGCTGTGCCAGCTTTGCGCACCGTCTCATCCGGTACCCACAGCTTGCTGGCGGGACCGGTGAGGGCGGAGAGTGAGCGGCCATCCAGCGCGGGCGGCATCCGCAGACCGGCGCAGATGGCGCCACCGGCGCCTGAATCGCCGGCACCGCCGAGAGCCTCGGCCTTTGAATCCCCCGCCGCGCTCTCGGCGTGCTCCTTGAGCATGTCGCTGGCGTCGGAGGACTCCACCGGGTCCGGTCGCGAGGCCATGTCGCGAGATAGGACCCCGCGACCCGGAGGCCGGTCCATCAAGGCCAATCACGGCCGCCACCGCTGCTCGGGTTCGGCTTCGAGTTTTCACTCGGGGCCCGACCGCAGCGGTGGTGCAGATGTTCGGGCGAGTCCGCCGCCGGCGAGGAGGCGAAGCGGTATTGCCCCGACCCGCCGCGGCCCCAGCGCGACAGCGCGCCGCGCGGGGGGAGCCCGCCCGTTTCGCCCTCGTTAGCCGAGGTGGTGCGCCGCACGCCACCGCGTTCGCCTACACCCATGGAGGGGGAGCAGGAGAGTGTGTTCGCTGGCACCACCGCGGCCCCCGCTGCCACCCCCGGCTCACCCAAGCAGGCCGCTTCAAAGAAACAGAAGAAGTTGCGGTATCCGCCGCTGGTAGTGGAGAGGCTACCGAACTGGGCCGCTTATTTCCGGGCCATTGAGGAGCGCGTGGGCCGGCCGCCTATTGCTCGTCCTTACGGGACGGGGGTACGCTTCACCCCCGACACCGAAGACGAGTACCGGCTGGTCCAGCGGTACCTTACCGGCCTGGAGAAGGAGAGCGGCGTCTCATGGTTCGCCTACTCCCTACCGGCGAATAAGAGCTTGAAGATAGCCATCCGGTGGCTGCCAGCAGACACAGACCATCAGGAGATAGGCGAGGAACTCTGAGCGTTAGGATACGAACCGGAGTACGTGCGCCACATTAAGGGCGCACAAGGACGACCCGGCGTATTCCACGCAATACTAAAAAGGACGCCGGAGGTCAGAGCTATCTATGACATCGCCGTGTTCATGAACACGCGCGGTGTCAAGATTGTGGCTTGGCGCGGGAAACGTGGGCCCGCTCAGTGCCACCGGTGCCAGAAATTTAGGCACAGCTCGCACCAGTGCCACCGACCGCTCGCCTGCGTACGCTGTGGCGGGGAGCACGTGGCAAGCGAATGCCCACGCCCGCGGCCATAACCACCAAGGCACGCCGGCCACAAGCGGCCACCGAGAGGCCGCAAACGGTTGACGCTGACGCCAATGCCGCAACCTTAATGGTGGCAGCCAACGAGCCCACCGACCGCGCTCAAGCCACCTCGTCGAAGCGGAGGAAGAAGGGGCACGGGGGCAAGGGGAAAGGCAAGAAGCCTCAAGAACCCACAGCCACCCAAGAAAACGCGCCTACGTCCGCCGACCCTGCCCCAAAGGGCAAACAGGTCGTGGCTCCGGGCACGCTTGAGTCCAGCGCTGGTACAGCGCCGCGACAGAAGGCTCAAGCCAACCGCGGCGCCACCGACTCCTCAACTTATACGAAAACCAAGACCGAGACCCAAAAGGACAAAGGACGCCAGCCCGTGTATCCGCATCCGCGCGCACGGCTGCGCCTGCTGCGCGGGCCCCACGCAAGCGCGCGCCGCCGCGTTGCCCGCGCAGACCGCGCCGCCAGCGCGACCGCAGCGACGAACGCGTGCATCCGCGCGTCCCCGTCGCGCCCAGTTGCGGCGCCGGCGCAGCTAACAACACCGCCCGCGCAAGCTGCGACAGCTTCGCGCACCGCCATATCCGGCTCCCACAGCTTGCTGGCGCAGATGGCGCCACTAGCTCCTGACTCGCCGGCACCACCGAGGGCCTCGGCCTTCGACTCCCCCGCCATGCTATCGGCGTGCTCTTCGAGCATGTCGCTGGCTTCGGGGGGCTCGGACGGGTCCGGTCGCGAGGACGTGTCGCGAGATACGACCCCGCGATCCGGAAGGTCGAAGGACGAGACCAAGCTGGCCGGCAGCTACCGGCCTCACCGCTGCCGCCGCTGCTGGGATTCTGCTTCGAGTTCTCACTCGGGGCCCGATCGCAGCGGTGACGCAGAAGTTCGGGCGAGTCACCGTCGTTCGCCGAGGCGGTGCGCCGCACGCGCTCGTCCACACCAATGGAGATGAAACAGGTGAGTGTGTCCGCTGGCAACACCGCGCAGCCCGCTCCCATCCCCGGATCACCCAAGCCGTCCGCTGGCCCAAACAAGAAACCCAAAAAGATTAGATACCCTCCGCTGGTGGTGGAGAGGCTACCAAACAGGGCCGCTCACTTCCGGGCAATTCGGGACCGACTGGGCCGGCCGCCAAACGCTCGACCCTACGGGACGGGGGTTCGCTCTACCCCCGACACCCCGTGATCATCAGCAAAGAGCAGCCTGGAGGAGTCTGCGACCAGGGGGAAGAGCCTCTTACGGGGGTGTAGCAATAACCATTAATGAGGGAGAGTGAGTAGCGCTGTGTTGTCAACCGTCGAAGCAAGCAAGCCGCCTAAGAACAAGAAAATAATGAGGATGCAGTCTGAACAAGTTTTTGTTTTGGATAATCATACAGTTCACCACAATGCCATACATATTGTTACACAGGTGACACTGAATGCTGAGCTGAGGGATCTCAAAGTCAGGAGGGCGTTTTATGAAGTGAAGCAGAAGAGTATGCACCATCAATGTGGTCATCGACAAAGGAGTGTTCGACGCCACAGCCGTGTTAACCTGAAGGTACGTACCTACCTTAAATTAACATATTGTTACGGGCTGGGGGTATTAAAATACCGGTTAAGGGTTGCGAAGTTTATTAACAACGAAGGTACAGTCGATCGTAGGCAATGACAAGTAGAACGTAGCTGATGTCGCACCGAAGTCTTCCTTTAGGCCCACGAAGTCTGTACACACATAATAACACTATAGTTGTTACTTCACGTAGTCCTGAAAGTTCTCGTTGTGTTGTCGCTGTAGATCGCTTCTTAACTGTCGCTTGTTTCGCGTCGGTAGTCAAGTGCAGACTGACTGCGTGCTTTTTTTTTTTTTTGATAATGGCATCTCGTAGTTGACCTTGAGAGGTCGTGACTACTTAACCGGACTATCCTGTGGCTGCCTTAAGTAAATTTAAATCCTCCAGTCACGGCAACTAAAAACTAAGCGGCTTCACGCTAGTAGTTGAATGAATACACTAATTATTGGCATACATTTTACCATGTACCTAATTCCTTTAGATTGTCGTGATATTTGACTGCTTTTTAAACAGTGATCTATTCATGGCAAATTGTCCTATAACTCTTTAATTACTAAAGGAACATCATTGATACTTGGTAATATGTTGCAGACACTTACAAGGTTTGTATAAACGTGAAAATCTAGACCCCAAAGTGCATACTTTAAGAACTAAGACCTAATAAGCGTATTTTACGTTTATATTTTTATCTTTTAAGCCCTACGATTTTTCTAAATCTGTTTTTTAAACAAATATAAACAAATTCAAATCAACGTATGTAAAAAATCTACAGCTCTCTATGTAAGCGCTTTATATGAAAACTAGCTAATGGCCAAACAAGCTATGTAAAAATCTACAGCTCTCTATGTAAGCGCTTTATATGAAAAAGAGCTAATGGCCAAACGTTCGCATAGCGGAAATTTGAATTTCTCCGAAGTTTATGCATGCACTAATTTTATTCATCCATACACAATTACACACAAATACACACTAATTTTTGAACACATCTCTTTTTTTCTAAAGTCTATGGATTAAAAAAAGTTCCGCCAGGACAACGTTCGCTCAGCGGAATCAGTTTTTGATGAATATCTCAACAATGGCTGCGTGCATATTTTTTTTCCATACACAATTATACGACGTCATACACTAAATATCTGCATAATTAAAATTTTTAAATTCAATAACATTCCGCTGCGCGAACGCACACGGAGAAAGTTTGAGGTGTGATATCCCTGTGCCACGATAAGCACGTTAAGTCAATGGTTCTACCTCACCTCTCTCTATTCGTGTCGGATGGCCATCCGATTATAAAACTGAAGGAAGACTTGTGTCTGTGGACACCTTTATGTTCTATAATACCTCTTGCGTCGATGTCTACAGTCCTACCGACTTATCTGTGAACTGAGTGGTAGCGACACCGTCGCTTTGGTGTTGCAAATCAATAAAATTTACCCATGATTGGGTATGTCAGATAAGAAACTAGGTAAACATATAAACATAATTTTATTATTTTAAACAATACCTAACATTGTTTTATAATAATAAAATACTAATATAAGTACTAAATAGTCTTCAAAAATAAGAAAATTAATGTAGGTAGATACATACATTAGCTTTTTCTCTGGCATTCAATTGATATAATGTAAGTACCCCACTTACAAACTTTTGCATAAGTACCTACTTAGATGGATTCAACAGTAACAAGCTTGATAAGTTGATACAAAAAACCCATAGTTTAGTACTAGCTACTAGCATCTCTATTTAAACCAAACTCAAATATCTAGACACTCAAGATGTGTCCTGTATTACATGACCTAGTTAATAGATAGAATAAAACAAAAGTTTCATCATCATCATCAACCCATATACCTACGTCCCTACTGCTGGGGCACGGGCCTCCCTTAACGATGTGAGGGGTTAAAAAAAAACAAAAGTTTGCTTAACAATAATTTATTAGAATCCCAGTTTACAATAATTATGATCTTTTGATGAACTTGCACGCCCAACTTCATCCTGGCTGTAAGGCCATACGCCGCTTATGTCCATGTCATCATTATCACTGTCACTTTCAGTTTCCGAATCACTTACCACTTCTATAATGAACGGTTTATCCAAGCACACATCATGCTTCAAATATTACTTGTACTTTCCTCCGGATAACTCCCATGTCAAAATCATCAACATGAATAAACCCACTTTGACGATTCCTCTCCTTGCCTGGGGTCCGAATTTTTGTACCAGCTTCTTCTGCAGCATGCCCTTCTTTAACTATTTTTGAAATTAGCCCTTGACTCACACCTGAAATATAGACAAAATTAATTAAGTATTTACATACTGTAGTTAAAATATTAAATGTCGGATTGCGTACAAATCGCGTCACGTAAGAAGAACGCTGGAAGGCTTGCAGTGGAGAGAATTTAGGCTAAGCCAAACGTAGGTACCTATGCGGGAGAGCCCCTCAGATTATTCCAGCGTTCTTTTTACGTGACGAGAACTATAGGTAGTTGAATCACTCAGCTTTTATATTTTTTAAGTTACAGTTACGTTAAAAAGTAATCAATGAAAAAAAAAATATCGGGTAATTTACAAAAAGAAAGTAGTCAACACTAACCTCGAACTAAATCGAATGACATTTCAACATGGCGGCCGTAGTTCCCATTTTCTCCATTTCACAGATAAGTTGGTAGGACAGTATTCTCCGATAAGATTGGCCACGATGATCGGGTCGGTCTGGACCACTATTAGGTATAGGTACCCCATGTTTACTTAAAGACTCGATCAGTCTTAGATGATGGCACAACCTTAAGCGCAGGTGAAGTCTCTTTGAAGTTGTATCCTTCAAAGAGAACCTCATTCGTAGATCTGAAGGCAACCTCCATATTAAATAAAATAATAATTGATTGACTATTTTATTAAAAAAAGGACAGAAGATAAAATGTCAGTTTAGAGCTGTCAAATTAGTAGACGTAAACAGGCGTATTTTTAATCGCCATGTTTATAATCACGTCTAAAGTGTCAATGGAGTATCTTTATTTGACAGGATTAAATTAAAACGTTATCTTCTATCCTTTTCTTAACGAAATGGAAAGAAAAAAATGCACATAACTTAAAATTAGTTTAGTTTGTAAGCAACAGAATCGGCGTCATTATAGTTTTAAGATCATTGTAAAAACCTACATTCTGGCAAATAAATTAATCGGTGGTAGGCCATAACATCGGCCGCCGGCAGAAGTTACCGCTCACCAGACAAAGTCTTGCCGCCAAGCGATTTGTCGTGTTCCGGCATGATGTCTGGTGATGCCGTACGGAGGACGGGTCTCAGCAGTTGTGTTGCGATGTGTGCCGGGTACGATGCGCCTAATGTTGTTGTGTTGGGAGTTTGGTCGTGGAGGGTCTTCAGATCAATCTCCCTTTAACGCAGCATCGTTGGTCGTGTTGTTGGGTTTAACATTGCATCACCTCGCTCAACTGCCGTCTTCCTTAATATTCGCTCAGTTTTTCTGAGTGAACAGGCTCTTAATAAACTAGCGCGCAAAAAAAATACGTGCCGATGTTGGCTGCAATTTTATCTACAAAATTAATATTGCACTATTTTGTTTCAATTTACTCCATTACATATTATGTTATTTATTCAAATTTGAATATTTGTGCGCCTCTAAAGGCAAACATTGATCACAACAACACTGATCTATAATATATTGTGTTAACTTGCAAGATACTCATGTTTCCACTAATTAAGAAACTAATCATGAATTCCCTCTGATTGATATACAACTTATGCATTGCAGATAGCGATTACACGAACATTCTCCGTCGAAAGCTGACATTGTGGTGACAGCAGCATCGTCATTCATAATGGCAGTGCCGAGAGGTCCTGATGGCAGCCGAACTGAGACGACAGAAGCCGAGGACACGAAAAAACCCGAAGACACTCTCAAACGCTTGAAACCTTTTGTTAGAGCTTATGTACATATTGCGTTGTTAATTATCACTTACACACACAAGATGTAAAGGGAACCATAAGTACTTATAGAGTAAATGGACATATTTTTAAAGCTGCAAGTAAAGTTGATTAGGAATAGTTGATAGTTTGTGCTAGCTTGACCTGCTGTCGTCCATTCCTGCAGCATCCGGAGCCGGAGTCTGTGTTTATGTCCGCATTGACATCTGTTGCCGGGATGATCGTCATCTTGAAAACCCTAAGTTCTCTTCTCTATGTTTGTTGGATCAAACTGGTATGGACAGAATTGTCTACACCTGGGTCTACTGATCGCACAGCGGTAACCAGGACACAACTCGACTGTTTGACCTCCACAGTGAGGCTGCTGACAATGCGTTGCACAGGCACCCTGATGCGCAGTTCGTCGCTCTGGGGAACTTCAACGGCCGTCATCAAGACTGCCTTTTCCCATACCAGAGGACCGACCACGCTGGCGTTGATTCTCTTGTTATATTATCTATGTCTCTTGTTCCTTTATCTGTCTTTGTCATCGCCACAATACTGTCGTCCTAACGTCAATGTCACTTGACAGTTGTGATATTGATGCAATGGTGTGTTAGAACGCGCGCCATAAACAAGGTGTCAATTTTTTTTCTCTCTGTTGCGGCTTCCGTCGCAGTAGCAACACACTTCATTTCAAGAATATGTGTATGGTAAATTGATGTAAGATCATTTTTAATTTAACATTCTTTTTAAATGAAATAGAAAAAAAAATGCAATGAACTTTAATTTAGTCGGTAATGAAGAGTATCGCGGCCACTGATGGCACGAGAGTCTGGGGCACACTGTAGGTGATTATTAAATTATTCAATAAGACAACAGCGTTCATAAGTGAATTTATGAACGCTGTCTATCGCAGTTCAGTGCTGGTCATAGATCTTTCTCCGGCAGCTTCAAAAATTATACTAACATTAATTAATTAAGGAATTAATTAGTTCATTTATGTAATACTACCATTAGGCTAAGCTTTACTTTTACTAACGTTACCTATATGGATGTATTTTATCTGAAATTAAATTTTGAATTTGAATTTTAAAAACCTTGTCTTTCGCCTTCCGAATCTGGTCTATCTATCAGCCAGTTTCACCACAAAAAAGCCAAGCAGACAGCACAAATCCGTAATCCGCTCCCCTATCTTCATTCGTTTCGCTCTCTAGTTACCTCTTCCTTGTAAGACACCTTGCTTCCTTGTTGTTCCTAATAAGCAAACAACTCCCTCGTTCATCCAGTACAAGATGAAATGGACCGTGGTAGGACCTAATTAGACTTGTAGCGCGTAGGTCATGTTACGTAATTAAAACTGATACGCATCACACTACACAAAGGTCGACTATAAATCACACTACACGAAGGTCGACTGTAAATCACACCAGATCACACCGAGGAGCGCGGAAGTCATGGCGCGCGTCGCTGCGACCCTGACTCCCGCAGCGAGGGTTCCCATAAATCTCACCCCGGAACACATCTGCAGGACCATCGGTCAAGGTCGGTGGGAACCATAGCGAGTCGTCTAGCACGTGAATGAATGGGCGCGCTTTCTACCTTAACCAATCATACGCCGCGGCCTGCCTCGATCAACGAATCAGCATCAAGAACGCACGCAATACCGCGTGGACTTCCGCAGGACAGCAAGCTGATTTGTTATTGGTTACCCCACTATTATTTAGAGATAGTTAGTATTTAAGTGAGTGCATAGCTTGTAAGACACATCATTATTATATTCTATTCCATTCTATTACATTACAGGCCATTCCTGTTCGCACTCTTGTATCACGTCATTATTGTACACGTCAAATACATTGTACCCTTTTACATTCGTGCAATACACAAAGTTCGATTTATCTGAGTTTTAATTACGCGACACGACCTACGCGCTACAGGTACAATGGATATGACGTGTACAATAACGCAATGTAAGATAATTATATACAGGAGTGTAACAGGAATAGCGTGAATATCTGTGCAGTAATGGAATGGTATGGAATGTGATGAAATAGAATATAATTTGATAGAGTGTCTCTTACAAGCTATGCACTCACTTAAATACTAGCTATCTCTAAACAATAGTGGAGTAACCAACAGCAAATCAGCTTGCTGTCCTGCGGATGTCCACGCGGTGTCGAGTGCGTTCTTGATGTTGATTCGTTGATAGAGGCAGGCCGCGGCGTGTGATTGGTTGGAATAGAAAGCGCGCCAACTCACTCTTCACGTGCTAGACAACTCGCTATGGTTCTCACGACATAACAACGATGGTCAACAGATGTCTTCCAGGGTGAGATTTATAGGAAGTTCCTATATTCAATCCCGCTGTGAAGGGTTCCTATTAGGAACCCTTCACAGCGGGATTGAATATGTGTAGCATCTGCTACAGACTAGTGACGGGTTATAAGCTTAGGCCTCACCAAAAGGCTCTCACCTCCCTGTCTGCACTTGTACCATAACAATTTAAAATAGTTTCTTATTTAAAGAAAAGCAGAGCAGTCGTTTAACTTACAAACATTAATTTAATTTAGTATTGAATAGGAAACGAAAAAACAAACAAAATCGAGCACAGAAAAGATACCTACTGGCAGTAGTTGATCGTGGTAATGTAAAAGACTAGAGAGAAAGAAAGTTTGGTCTTATAAACATTTATGTGTGTGTGAGGGTGTGTGTGTGTATAGGTATGTAGGTAAGAAACATTTAATAATCTGATACATATGGTGGTCCAGAAAAGCGCCTTTTATTCGTAATGACCGGGGACAATGAACCGAATGAGCGTATAAAAATGTGATTATTATCTTATGTCGATGTAGCAGTGTGCATCGAAGACTGTATTCAGCGTTGTAACCGTGAAGCTAGCGCTCCGTCGACGTAGATTCATAGATTCTGTATTTAAGCACTAAGCAGGTGAACTTACTCTCAGCATGGATGACATGCACGAGTGTACGTACACTTGGAAGGCAAGCATGGCAATAAAAAAGAAGGCATAGGTATATAGTAGGCAGTGAGTGGAATAAAGCTGGTGAAAATGGTGATTATTATCTTTAGTCGATGTGGCAATTGTGCTTACTTTTATACGAACACTTCAGCTATTAATGTAGAAAGAAAGTCACAACTGGCAGTTATGCCCTTTCTATTTACCCCTATGCTTATAAATTTATATAAAAGAGGCACATTGGCGTTTGTGCCTTTACTACTAAACATTTCTGAACGGTGATGAACTGAAGGGGCAAGGTATGCAGGCAATGCCGTTAGTTATGCCTTGTAAAAACTACGAAATACATCGTGAGAGGTATTGTTAGAGATGTACCACATTTGTATTGTTTTTATGTACTTACCATATTGTTACCATTCTCAAACATATCTCATAAGATCCACAGTGTAATTTTGTAGTATTTAAGATTTCTTTTCATGTGTTTCGTCTGAGGACAGACTAAGAGCAGGACGGCCGAATGTGGAAATGGAATGTATTCGAATAGATTGACTGAGTGATTTTTTAGATCTGTATCCAAACGACGCGAGTGAGAGGACGGATGCTAGAGTGAGAAAGGAGATGAATGGCGAGATTGGCACGACGAGGAACACGACGCTAAGGCGTACCTATTTTGATATTTTTCAACTTATTTGTGTACTAACTATCTCTAAATAATAGTGGGGTAACCAATAGCAAATCAGCTAGCTGTCCGCGGAAGTCCACGCGGTATTGCGTGCGTTCTTGATGCTGATTCGTTGATCGAGGCAGGCCGCGGCGTTTGATTGGTTGATGTAGAAAGCGCGCCAGTTCAGTCTTCACGTGCTAGACGACTCGCTATGGTTCCCACGGACATTGACCGTTGGCCAAAAGATTTCTTCCGGGATGAGATTTATGGGAGCGGGAATCAGGGTCGCAGCGGCGCGCGCCTTGACTTCTGCGCTCCTCGGTGTGATCTGGTGTGATTTATAGTCGACCTTTGTGTAGCGCCTGCTACACTGTGATCTGGTGTGATTTATAGTCGACCTTTGTGTAGGGCCCTACAAGTGATTGGCGATTCTTTCACCATTCATTTTTGACCTTTTAACGTCACATAACTTAAATAATACTTTATTAATAAACACCATAGTGTTTAAGGGGTTTATCCATAAGCGATGATTAAAGTTAAATAACGTAAAAAGGTCAAAAATGTATGTTTAAAGAATCGCTAATCAATAGTCAACTTTAAGCAGCTTTTATGAATAAGGGGGTTAATGTTTAGTGGTGCAGGCTGATTACGTGTGCGTTCGCGCAGCGGAATGTTGTTAAATTTAAAGATTTTAATTATGCAGATATTTAGTGTATGAAGTCGTATAATTGTGTATGGTAAAAAAAAATGTGCACGGAGCCATTGTGGAGAAATTCGCCAAAAACTGATTCCGCTGAGCGCACGTTGTCCTGGCGGAACTTTTTTTAATCCATAGACTTTAGAAGAAAAGAGACGTGTCCAAAAATTAGTTTGTATTTGTGTATTTATGAATAAAATTAGTGCATGCATAAACTGCGGAGAAATTCAAGTTTCCGCTAGGCGAACGTTTGGCCATTTATAGTTAGTTTTCATATAAAGCGCTTACATAGAGAGCTGTAGATTTTTACATGCGTTGTTTTGAATTTGTTTATAAAACAGATTTAGACAAAATAGTAGGGCTTAAAAGATAAAAATATAAACGTAAAATACGCTTATTAGGTCTTAGTTCTTAAAGTATGCACTTTGGGATCTAGATTTTCACGTTTACACAAACCTTGTATATGTCTGCAACATATTGCCAAGTATCATTGATGTTCCTTTAGTAATTAAAGAGTTATAGGACAATTTACCGTGAATAGATCACTGTTTACAAAGCAGTCAAATATCACGACGTTCTAATAAACTGTTAAACTGAACAAACGTATTACATACAATTGATTAGAATAATAATCATTTCACAATTAATTGGAGAAAAGTGTATTTTAAGGTGGTTAAATTCTTTTCGTATTTTGAGACGAAATGTACAATAATAATGTAATTTGATTACAAAACAAAAAGCAAAACTTATTTTCTTTTCCGACATACCTTACCTACCAGTTTCGCTGCTTTGTGGCATGTTCAACTTTAGCATCGACTAGCTTGACGGCCGGCGCGTGCGCTCGCTCGCTGCGTCTTTACGTTCGACACACTACTATTTAGCGGGGGGTGAGGCAGCGTGTTCATACCTAACCTACACACCGCACTATAAGAGGGCCTTAAGGAAGAAAGCGCGTATCATAGTTAAAACTTGAAACGCTCGCCGTGGTGCAATCATTGCGTAAATGGATCATGACTGATCATGGGATGGCATTCACCAGTAGATTTAAAAAATAAAGAAAGTATATTTTAAACTCGTTGCATGCCTACGAACCAATGTGCAAGTGGAACACACCAAGCGAACCATATCGAATGCGTTGCGTTGATGTTTGAATAATTATATGCCTCGGATCCTAGCGAAGCTGCAAATAATTGGGCCAACAGCTTACCTGACATTCTTTAGGGAATCAACAATACTGTTGCGAATGCACCCTATGTCGAGGGCACAAGGTTCAATATCGCGTGACATGCAGTGCGTAACTTATAAGCCGAGACCTAGACATTGTATAGGTGTAATATAAAAACGCATTACTAGACTTAGGGTGGCCTATCGAATGGTACAGGTTTCATCAATTTTGTCAACTAAGTGACGACATCGAAATTTCTAGAAACCTGTTTCCGGGAATAACCGTAGGTACCTACTGAATGTACTCGAAGTTATGCGCTATTACTATTACGTCTAGACGATTCTGGAATGTTCGATCAGCTGGCCTATATATAGCGCCGTGACGCCAGCGCAGAGTGAGTCTGCGCTTGACTACCGAGACGAAAACAGCGGCAGCTAAGAAGCGATCTTTGAGAATACCTACTGCGACAACTGTAACATCTGTAGTGTTATTGTGTGCTTATGACACGGACTTCGTGGACGTAAGTGAAGACTTCGGTGCAACGTCAGCTACATTCTACTTGTCATTGCCTACGATCGACTGAACCTTCGTTTCCAATAAACTTCGCAACCCTTAACCGGCGTTTTAGTACACCTAGCCCGTAACAATATTTTGTAATCAAGGTGGTGGGCAATGATAGATATAGGATCCGAGGTTACAAAGCCTTTAATAGGCCTGGTGGCAGCTGATTCCTTAAGGACTTATTGCAGTACGATTCCTATATCTGACAGTGCCAGTAGTTCCGATGATCAACTTGAGACTGAAGACCTCATTGATCTATTTGAAAGTAAACCCAGCCTTCTCCCATTGCGGGAGCAATCTTGTTTGAGGACGGCCGACTGTTACGCCATACCGCCTCAGCTGATCACAGCGCGCCACTCTAGCCAGCCAATAACAGCCAATCACAGCCAAGCCAAGCTACCGCCATAACCAACGGGTGCCTCCGGTGGGGGAAAAAACGCCATGCGAGTTCATTTTTCGTCTCTGATTGCTGCCACTAGGTACGTTACGTACTAGGTACGGTACGCTACGTACGTGGAAGCTATTAAAGCTGTCTGTTCGATTGCATATTAAATCAGTGTGATTATATTATAATCACACTGATTATAATATATACTATTATATACTGCTATTGTATTATAGACTGCCTTTCAAGCATTTATGCCCTTCTGTTTCAATACATAAACTTCATCCACTCGTTTTGTTATTTATGCCGATATACAATATTATATTAGTGACTCGTGATTGTTTAAGCATTAAAATAACTAACTGCTTAGCTCAACATTTAATCAATGCACTTATTGTGATTAAAGAATAAATAAAAATAAAACAATATTAGCAGATAGTAAACTATAGAATGGCAACAACGATGACAAATTGAGTTAAATAATCAATATGGTCGATGCAAATTTTTCTTTGTCGTATTTTTAAGGTATGACGCTATTTTTTCGAAGGTTGAAGTAAATCTAATTTAAAATGACAAGAATTTGTTGTGTGCGAGGATGTAATAGTTATTATTACCCCGGTTGTGATCGTTCAATGTTTAGGTATGTCGACGTAAACGGCGTATTTTTAGTCTCCATGTTTATAATCGCGTCTAAACTGTCTATGGAATATCTTAATTTGACAGGATTAAACTAAAGTTTTACCTTCTATCCCACGTACGTTAAAAGGTCAAAAATGTATGGTTAAAAAATCGCTAATCACTAGTTAACTTTGTAGCGCGTAGGTCGTGTCGCGTAATTAAAACTCAGATAAATCGAACTTTGCTTATTGCACGAATGTAAAAGAGTACAATGTATTTGACGTGTACAATGACGTGATACAAGAGTGTGAACAGGAATGGACTGTAATGTAATAGAGTGTGATAGAATATAATGATAGTGTAGAATATAATAATAATGTGTCTTACAAGCTATGCACTCACTTAAATACTAACTATCTCTAAATAATAGTGGGGTAACCAATAGCAAATCAGCTTGCTGTCCTGCGGAAGTCCACGCGGTATTCCTTGCGTTCTTGATGCTGATTCGTTGACACAGGCAGGCCGCGGCGTTTGATTGGTTACTGTAGAAAGCGCGCCAATTCAGTCACGTGCTAGACGACTCGCTATGGTTCCCACGGACATTGACCGTTGGTCCTGCAGATGTCCTCCGGGGTGAGATTTATGGGAACCGTCGCTGCGGGAGTCAGGGTCGCAGGGACGCGCGCCATGACTTCCGCGGTCCTTGTATAATCTGGTGTGATTTACAGCCGACCCTTTCCCAGCGGGTAAGACATGTGTAGCGCCTGCTACAACTTTAAGCAGCGTTTATAAATAAGGCGGTTTATTATTAAGGGATTACAATGATAATCTCAGATTAAAACAGATAAGAGCCACTGAGTTTGAGTATGACCAACCCACTCGATCGAAGCTTGAGCAAAGACTATGCCCGCGCTAACGGTCGTTCGCTATGTCAAACGCAACTCCAGACAGTGTTACCCGCTCTTAATAAAAATCATAATTTATCAGAATACCGACCGATTAATCGATTTCAAAAAAAATGTAGAGTAATTTACGGTCAATTGATACTGATACGATAAAACAGATCACAATATTCAAAATTAATCAGTCACGCGCGGTTACATATTTTTTTTTTTATAAAATTATATACTAGCGTTGACCGCAACCCCGCCTGATGGTAAGCAGTGACGCAATCGTTGATGGTAAAGCGCACTAGTTTATTAAGAGCCTATTCACTCTAGCATTGAAGACACTCAAATTGTAGTCCGACGGAAACACCGCCGCTGGCAAATTGTTCCAGTACCTCGATGTACGCGGTATAAAGGACGAGGCGAAACGTTTCGTCCGGATCGATATTGATTGATTGTTGGTGAACATAATTTTCTTGCAATTTTCCACGTGATGATGGAATTCGAGAAAAATGGGCTGATGTTATTCCATTTGAACCAACAACTAAAACAAGGTTTTATATATTTTCAGTATGATGGTTGACAATTTTTTGTCTTTCAAAGTGTATTGTATTTGTTACATCTGTAACACTTTGTATAAATAAATGTGTTGATTTCTTGAACATGGCATTTTGTTATTTTTTTATTATATTACGCAGCGTCTACCATAGACAATCATCATTACACGGTGATTGTCTATGGTAGCTATATCGTCAACCGGGAAATCTCCGGCAGTGCAATTTACGGTGGAAGAAGTACCTACAAGTATTGATAGATGGCACTAGTTTTTACTAATTTATAAAGGTGAATCACCTTAGGTGATGCAAAATGATCGCATGGCCCTAGAGTCCGGTGAAGTAGCGAAAGCTCATTTGGAACTAGCTACATAATCCATTTAAAAAATCGCATGGCCATAATGTTATCAAAATCTCGTTGATAGCGTCCTCGTACCTCGTACGGAAGACCACAAATCTCGTATTTGTACGAGGAACCTCGTACGGTTGGTTGGCAACCCTGCTGCTAGAGTACCGAGAGGGCACCCGAATTGAGGCGCGTGGCTGTGATTTGAGTTCCAAGCGTTTCTATTAAGTCAACGTACTGATACTTTTTCACTAAATTCATTTTGCATTTTATATACATCAATATTGCCTTTTACAGCATGTAATTTAATACTTAAATATTTTCGAAGATATTACAGAGACGGAGGCTACGGCGCGGAGGGGCAACGCGAGCCTGTAACTGTCCCTGACGGGATGCGCTTTTCTTTAATAGATAGAGTGATTCAAGATAGTTATATATACCTAATATAATACATTTATTCGAGCGAAGCCGGGTCGGACCGCTAGTATACTATATAAATATAGTACATGTTTTTGTTTATACCTCTTACTGTTATTAGATTTTTACTCAAAACAATTTTGAAGTTTATTAATGTCCCAATTTTCTTATGAATTATGTACACCCTACTAGAAAGGGACACGGAGGTCGTTCGTATTTAATATAACTTCTTTGCTAAAAAAAACAGCATGTACAATTTTGAATTCGAATCGTATAGTTGTATTTCGATTCGAATTATACGTAGATATGTTGAAGGATTGTGATAGTAAAAAAAAAAACAAATTCACTTTTGTAAAAACGTATTCATAATAAATAAATCACTTATTAACCAAATAGTGTATGTACATGTCCTTAAACTAGGTAGGTACGAACTAGGTAACTACTTCTAAAATTAATGTTACAGGGGAAACGTAATTCTACTATATTTCAACTTGTGGACTCCACACTAGGTCGAGCCTGTCTCGCCACGTCCTTGAGAGTTAACAATTTGAAATATCAAGGTCGCAACTGTACTATACAACGTGTAACATAAAGGGTATATACATACCAAGGGCATGGCATCTTTACATGATATGATATCAATCGATATTGGAAGGGTTTTTTAATCCTGTCTCTTTATATTAGGAAATCACGAGAAAAAGCACCGCCTGTGATAGGCTACTACCATACTAGGCGCACAGAATATTTGAAGATATTTATCGTGATTTTGCCAAGTAATGTGACGTCTAACGAGTAGTTATTAACGTATGTAGTGTGGTGCACGTTTGTTATGATTTGAATTTAAGAAACACACGGAACCGAAAATTTAGTATAAATTTTTTGAGTATTTTATTTTGAGTTGAAAACCTTCCGATATCATTTGATATCATGTAAAGATGCCATGCCCTTGGTATGTATACAGTATGTTAAGAAAACCCTGTCCGACCCGTGAAGGTGTTGTTAGGTATCGATAACTGATTCTACTAATGCATACAAAACCGAGCTAAACTTAAAAAAAAAATCCCATTAAAAAAATAAATATTATTTCGCAAAAAGAGGTAACTTAATAAATGTGCGCTATGCACACCTATGCCCCATTACGCGGGCGGCGGGCGGCAGGGCACGCGGCACGTGGTCGCATCGCTATTCGCCCATAATAATACCGGTGTTATCACTTTTTAAAAATTACCAAATTTCGGGGAAGTTGAAATTAATTCGCGGGAAAAAAAGATTATTTCAAAATTCATTTGTATTGGTACTATGATGAATACGTAAAATTTTATATTATATTTGGTTATGTGTTTACCAAACCTTTATTATCCTTATGGGTCGGACAGGGTTTTCTTAACATACTGTATAGGGAGTGCAATATGTCACGGTAAACTGTGTGTCTAACGAAGACTTCGGTTTCTGAGTAAGATTGGGCTAGCAGACGTTGTTTAGTCATCTTTTTAACTTGATTTTACCTACAATAATTCTTAATATCATTAATCTTTGCAATTTTATTGTAAATAAAATTGAGCATGAATTCTTGCATATGCTGAGCAAAAGCGGCTTTTACTGCACTTAGTGTACAATTATAAATACGTTAAGTATATCTCGATATTTTGTTGCGTTGACTGTTATTTTATGTTGTTTTAGTAATAATTATTTAAGGATGTATAATTATAGATGAACTGTAGGATAGCGAAAGGGTTTTTTATACATAACTTTTAGCACTGATCTTTGGGCTCTTTCCATTTGGAGAATTGAGGTTATGCCGACTCCGCCTTATACTGGTAACGCAGTAGTGAAAGACTGGCTCACATAATGCCACATATACCAGGTGTAAGGTCTTTTTGTTAGCAGAATTACGTAATATTTTCATTACGTGAGTCAGCTTTGAGATTCGCTTAGCTACTAGGTGTCGATATGAGGTCTGAATGAGAGACAATTTACGAATCAGTTTCGGGGGTGAAGCGTACCCCCATCCCGTACGGCCGGGCATTAGGAGGCCGGCCCACCCTTTCCGTAACCGCCCGGCAGCGGGCGGCCCAGTTTGACAGCCTCCCTCCACCACCAGCGGCGGGTGTCGAGCTTACCTTTGCCTCAGCTGGGGTGAGGCACGGGGGTGCCCGCACCCGCTCACTTCAGGGTGGGAGAAGGCTGCCAAACATCCGCCTTCTCCTGGCCCTACGCCGGCTGCGGAGCCCCGAAGCGAGGGGATCCTGCTCTCGCTCGCGCTCCGCGGCCTGCTTCTGCAAAGACGTCATGTCGCAGAAGTCATCTTTGCCCAGGCACCTTCGCTCCCCACCATCGCTCTAACGTCGGTGGGCAGCGAGAGGCGCCATACCGTCGCGACATGGTCTTGACGCGTCCTGGCCCACGACGGGCACACCGCGAGGGTTTGTTCCGCCGTGTCCTCCGCCGCGCCGCAACCGTGGTACAACGGTGTCTCCTCCCGTTTTAGTACGCCGAGAGTACGGCGGCCGAACACGGCGGAGGCGAAGTCCTGCGTCCAATGCTGGACGATAGCGTCCCTCGCCTCCCGCCGGACGGCCTCCCTCTCCTCTGGGACCGGACGCTCGTCTTGCGCCCTTGGCCCCTCCGTCCACTCGTACAACCACACCTCGCCGCTGTGAAGCCTACAGTACGGTAGGCCCGTGCGCTGCGATGGCCCTTTGGGGCGCCCGAAGTGCGGTAAAATTCTCCCTCCTATGGAGGGAGTCCGCCTAAATGGGGGCCCATATAGGGTCATACTCCGCAGTATAAGCGTATAGACCCTTCAACGCATGCTCGGCCCTTCCATTTTCGGCATGAGCCATGAGAAGTGCGGGCCGAAGCGCCACCTGCTATCCAACAGAAAGTCCTGATGTGCGGTTTGGGGAGAAGTAGACCCACAAGGGCCAACCGTCCATACACGGCGGCCCCCTCTCTAAGCGAGCGATAGCGGAGGGGAGTTCGAGGAAGACCACCCCACAATTGCCACCGAGCCGTCACTGTCGCCCAGCCAATTGCTGGGAGAAAAGTACGGCTCGGCCACCATTGACACATCCACCAACCACTATGTTCTGCACCACTGCACCAGTATGTTCTGGGCAGCCGCCCGGCAGTGGTTGGTGTTTGCCTGCAGGATGCGATGGTCGGTACCCAGTTCTCGGCCATCGCATCACCCTCATCGGCCACCGCAGCTGGTAAATCAGCGGGGGTGTCAGCAACGGCAGGACGGCTTATAAGCCTGCAGCTTGCCCTTCTTAGTGGGAGGTCGGCATGACCTCCCCCACCACTTGAAACAAGGCCTTGGCGCAGTGCCCAATCCACCGCGGCCAGGCCTAATGTCCCGAACCCACACTGCTACGGGTTCACAGCTTCCAGCCTTCACGATGGGCACCACCACTTCCTTGGTGACCGAGCCGCCGATTTTTTCCGCCGTCCTTCCCCGGAAACTCGAAAAGCTGAGCTCCGGGTTTGGGTCCGACGGCAGGCACCAATCCTCATTTCGGCGGGGTCCACGGTGGCACGAGCCGGTCTCAAGATGGACTCGTATGTTACGCCCCTCTTGGACTCTTGGCCTTCCAGGTCGGCTCTTACGTCGGAAGTGGGGATCTCTTTGGGGATCCTTCGGATCACCACGCGAGTGAGGCGATCCTCCGGGAGAGAGTAGGTGTGGAAAGCCACACCTCTCTGCCGGAGGAGCCGGGAGACCTTTATCCCTGTCTGGGTGGTTCACCCGATTTTCAGCTCGGTGCACCAAGCTGAAATCTGAGTCCATTTCTCCTTGTCCTGTATGAAGACAGGCAGGGGAGGGGGGACTTGGGGACTTTCCTCTGGGAAGAGGAGGGTGGCGGGATTTTTGCGACAGGGTGTCGCGGTTGGGGGAGGGTGCGCCGGCGGGGGTGGTGGCAGCTGTCTTACTGCTCTTGGTTGCGGGCTGCTTCTTTTTTTCAGTCGGCGCCTTTTTCGCCGTACTTGGCGATGAAAAGGGGGGTCATTCATAATGACCTCCTTGAAAACAAGGTACACTACTTGGCTTCGGGGACGATGGTCACCGTGACCACCGTGGTTTTGAGAGGTACTAGCTTCCTCCCCCCCCTTCTGGAGCGTTATTGGCTACAGACAGCCGGGGCCTGGGACGCCTTCCTGCCCTTGCCTTTTTTCACGACCTTTGTCCACGGCAGATTGGACGGGGTGGTGGAAGGGAGGAGGGCGTCTCCCTCCTGAATCTCGGGGGGTGCCGCGATGTCAACCGACCCCGTTTGGGCGCCCGCACTCGCACTCGTAGCGGGGGGAGGCAGAGCCCACGGCGATTTCTTCCCCATGCCTTTCCCATTTGAGGGCTTTAGGCCCTGGGGAAGCACATTCGGCGTCTTGTCCGCCTCTAGTGGCGGACGGAGATGCTTCTACGGCAGGAGCCGGTCCTCAATGCCTGCTTGAGCAGGCTGGGTGAACGCCCGCTCCTCCTTCACTACCTTGCGCAGCACCACCTCAAGGTTGGAGAGGAGGGGGGGGGGGGGGACCCGCTGCGGCCCAGCCGGCTTCTTGCGAAACTGGCTGACAGCTGCTGCGTCTCCTCTGACGCAGTGCGCTGCATCAGCTCCACAACAATACCGTGCAAGCTCGGCACTCAGAGGACGGCATTTCAGGGCCTTCTGGAATGTGCCCTTCTGCTTTGAGGACTTGGAGGCGACCTCTACGATCTCCTCCTTATCCTCTTCCGCCAAGCGGGCCAATTCCGCCACGGACAGGCCGTCGAAGCAGCAGGCGTCGGGCGAGGGACGAACGGTATCCGGCCCTCGATTTGGTTGGGCGCGCGCTGCCTCTCCTTCGCGGCATCCCTTTCTTCCAGGTCCAGCTCAAGCTCCGCCCGTCTGGCCAAGCCGAGCTGGCGCTGGGCGTCCTGGGAGGTCGAAGGTGAAGACTGCCTCGCCTTCTTGGGCTTACCCTTGGCCGAGTCCGAAGAACCCTCGGACCTGAGCCTCAGGTAGGCCCTCTTCAGGCTGCGATCTGCAGCCACCCGATACACGACGAGTAAAAGACTACGGACTCCATGTGCGAGTCCGAATACTCGTCCTCCCCGCAAAAGCCCGTCGCAGATGATGCGTGATTGGTCTCCTATGCCGACAATCCATCGGAGTGACCCTGAGAAGGGCCTTTTGTGGCGAAACGCCCGGAGGCGTTCCTCAAGGGTTTCGGCATCGATCGCCCGGTGGCACAGATGCCACTCCCGTCCTACTCCCATCCGCATTACAAATCAAGTCCCTTGTTGTTTGCCTACAGTCATCTTTGTTGTTCCCAGTCCACTTTTTGTTTTCTTTGTTTAAATTTTCCATACTATATCCCACGAGTATTAGCAATTTTGCGTCCGTCCGGGCAGAGCGTCGTACCTCGGATAGGTCGCCTACCCCTACCCGTTCGTCGGTAACCAATATAACACTCGCAAGCCCGGATACCTGCGAGCGCCAATCGTTTGCCGAGTCGCATGACCAATCGCTTATCACTTTCCCAAGGCGCTCTTTTTTTGGGAGGATATTTGATATTCCCCACCACCCGTTGCACGGTATCTATAAACTAAATATATATATATATATATATATATTATTTTCTTCCGGCGCCTGGCGCCCAAGCTAACGGGTGCAACGGGTGCGCTTTCAACGTTGCTTCCAAATATCCTCCATATTTGGAAGCTAGGTTGAAGCGCCGCTTTTAGCTGGCCCATGGCCCTGTACGGGGCCCCTGTGTGAGCTATGGACCTGACGGCCAGAACTCTCGTCATTCTGCGTAAACAGTAAAGAACGATGGCCGTCAGAGACGTCCGCGGATATCGGGCGCAGGTGCGCACACACACTTGGTGCGCGCTCTTTTATCTTCAACAATTTGAGGTCGTGCGGAAGGCGCGGCCGGTGGCGAAGCGGGCGATGTGTCGCTTATATTAGGCTATGACTCCTCTCGGTCTATCGTCAGACAGGGTTGCTCAGGTCCAGAACCGGGACTTCACCGCAGCGGCGGCACTCCGCTGAGCAGCACGGTGTCTCCCCCTGTGGTCGATCTTTCCCCTAAGGCGGCGGGCGTTCCAATGTAAGACCCATAATGGCCCATAGCCATGGATGGCACCAAGTCAGTAACCTCGACAGGCCGTCCTGGATGACCGTCTCTACGTACCTGATTGCTTTTATCAGGCCCATCAGCAATTCGGTGGCACAGGTTGTGAACTCTCTTTAAGTCTCGGGCTTGGGATTCATACTTGTGGCGACGCGGTTAACCAACCGCGTCGCGTGCCTTCTGTTGCGGCGCTTTACCGGTGCCGGACTCCATTGTGCCTCGAGCCAGGACCTATTTGCCCTTTGGGGCAAGGTCGGCCTTACGGACACCAGTGGGCGCAGTAGTGTCAGCAGACACACTCACCTACTCTTCTTCCGTTGGTTGTAGGCGAACACAGTGGCGGACTAGCCCGAGCTCCTGTGTCGCCGCTGCGGTCTGGCCCCAAGTTGAAACTCGTAGCCAAAACCGAGCAGCGGCAGCGGCGGCGAACCGGCGCGCATCTGCTGGCTTCAGCTCGTCCCTTGGGTGGGTCCGGGCGCGGATTCGTATCTCTCGATACGTCTTCGCGACCGGACCTGCCGAGTCCCTCGACGCTAGCGACATGCTCGACCCCACACGCGAGGAGCACGCCGGAAGCATGGCGGAGGAGTCGAAGGCCGAGGCCCTTGATGGTGCCGGCAATTAGGGCGCTGGTGGCGTCATCTAAGCCGTTCGATAGATGGAGTCCGCACTGGCTGGCCGCTCACGCACCGCTATTGCCGGTCCCGCCAGCAAGACGCGGGAGATGAATGTGCCGGTGCGCGAAGCTGGCACAGCTTGCGCGGGTGGTGTTGTTCGCTGCGGTGACCCGCGGTTGTGGCTACGCGCTCAGGCGCCGATATCGTTGGTGGGCCAGTGGCTGGCACCGCGCCAGGTCCCCTGCTCCTATTCCTCTCTCTTTTCCCCGCCCGGCCAGCGGCGAAACGGGACGCTGCGCCGCCTGTATTCGGCAGCGACAGTGCCCGGTCCATCGCCGAACGGCGTTCTTCCTCCGGCTGGGATCCGCGGCCCAGATAGTCGCGAGTGCCGGCCGGCCTTTGGCATCCCGTTGGGCGTGGTTCTAGCCGCAATCGCAACGGCGGTACGCCGTCGAGCAGCACGGAGGCTTTCCCTGTGTTTGTACTAATCACTTGGATTACTCGTGCAACCACAGGAGAAACAATAAAATTATAGCGGTCCGCGCGGCGTCAGCAAGCTGGCGTCGGCTTCTAGTCCCAAAGTCTTCTTGGAACTGCAGGCAACTTGCTTATAGGACCGCTGGCCGATCCACTAGGGATGGATCCTCGTAACTGCACCTATATATACCCAGCACTAAGCGCGCTTAAAGCCACTCCCGTCACCTTAGTTGCGTCCTCCCTAACTGCAACTATCCTCATAGTTGGTTCCAAAGCCTTACAGCACTACAAGACGCACAACTCCAGCATTTACACGGCCTACCTCACCCCCATGCCGTGGTTGCGCCCGACAGAAGTTCTGGCGATGTAGTAGAATCCACAATGAGTTGTAGCCAGATTTTACGCAAGCCTCTTTCGACACTAAACTCAATCCCTTTAATGCATAAAGGAATTATGGGGAGAACTAAACCTCATTCCTTCAAGTTAGCCTACCTACTATTAAGTCTGCCAAAATAAATTATTCTACAGTATTCAAGGTCAAAAAGATGAGATCGCCACCTTCTTACGCAATCAACTTAACATCTTCCTCTATCCACATTGTAACTCTATTGCATTAGATCGTAGTAATTGTAGTTTTAGGTAAGATTTTTGTACAAAAATAACCATGTGGTTGTTAATTTCATTTTCAACCACAAGTCAGATAAGCTTGTAAGGTGCTGCCATCTGTTGGTAGTGTGCTCAAAGCCAGCATCGGAGGCAGCTGCTTATGAGTGTGACAGCAATCAATGCTGGAGTCGGATGTATGAGGTTCCTGAAATTCAGAAAAGATTTTTCATTGTATATCCAGTTAATTGATATAACAAAAGAGTAACATTTTGCGTTACTTGGATTTTGAGGCAAGAAAGAAATTTTCAATGGACTATGAACACCAAGGCAAACAATATAATTATTTATCATTGAACATAACACATAGTATTGATATAACAGACATGTGTTTTATTGCCAGACAGAAAATTGCTGAATTGATTGTCCAGAACTATTCAGCAAAATACTTCTTTGTATTAATTAAAATCACCTACACAGACAACCTCTGGTGCAGGCACCATGTGCATCTACTATTACAGGTGCAATACCTTTTTAGTTTAAAATTTAAGTCTTTGCCATTGCACCTAGATGTCAACCTATTTCGCACCAAAGCACTAAATTTAATTTAGATTACTCTGTTAACAAGAGAATCAATCAGCACCATAGTTTAAATAAATTTACAGTAGGTACCTAATTTTCTGTTGCCATCTGTAACAACCGTCTTCCTTGAAGCCAGCATTGCAGGCAGCTGTTAATGATGATCTTGCCAGCAATAAATGCTGGTGTCAGATGTAGGAAGTTCCTGAAATTCGGAAAAAAAACACTGGGTCTTTGCAATCTAGTTAAAACAAAATATTGTCTTATTTGATTATGTTCGACACATAATGTCCGTCCATGGTTTTAGTTTCTACATTGTCCACCTACAATTAAAAAAACCGGCTAAATGCGAGTAGGACTTGCGCACGAAGGGTTCTGTACCATTATCTTTAAAAACGAAAAAAAAGTTTAATTTTCATTGTAATTATTATTATTAAAAAAATAACCCACACTAGGAATTTATCATGTATTGTGGGTGCGTTTACAAACATATAAAGTCATATACAGAAACAACTAAACCTAAAAGAACTACTTGTAGCTTGTTAAGTATGTGTGTTGGAAGCGCACACACAAGAGCGCCACCTACATATTGTCCCGTTGAGTCCCTGTACAAATAAATCAGTGGGTTGCTAGCTACAGAGCCTTTCACTTGTGTACCCTCTTCCCGCGTCCACGTAGATACAATTCGTAACTTAGGTGATACAAATATTTGATCTGTGCGGGAATCGAACCCGCAACACACAGCGCAGCAGTCAACAGCTTAACCACTACATACTCACATTACATTATGGTGCAGTTTTCGACTGCATGGGCTAACCATGCAGTCCAAATCTGCACCATAGTTTATTTAAACATAGTTTAAATAATTTTAAAGTACCTAATATTCTGTTGCACTCTGTAACAACCATCTTCCTTGAAGCCAGCTTCACAGGCAGCTGATGATGATGGTCTTTCCACCAATAAATGTTGTTGTCAGATGTATGAAGTTCCTGAAATTCAGAAAATAGGCTGGACTTTATAAAATAATTAGAACAAAAGATCATCTTATTAAATAACAAATTCTACACTAGTACAGAATTATGTGCACAGTTCATCATGATTTTAGTTTCTACATTGTTCACCTAGAATAAAAAATTAGCAGTTGTGGGACTGAATTATAGAAGTGAAAACTGAAATCATTAAAAAACACAGAATACACAAAAAGTAAAAAAAAAAAAAATCACAGTGTCTAGTCAATCCTGCTCAACATCACTAAAGAAGCTATCACTTAAAAAAAAAAAACTTTCATGTAAATAGTATTGAATGAATTTGTCACTTAGATGGGTTATAACCAGGATTAACATATTGGATATTTTTTTTTTCTAGATATTAAAACTTAAGACAGTGAAACCATGAGATGCAGCTAGTACATAACAAAGTACTGATTTAATAAACAAATCTGAATGTTTTCTCATGTCCCAACAACAGTGAGATGCATAATGTATAAAACTTAGTTACCTATATAGTAATTGTACATTTTCAGCTGTAATGACCATCTTCATTGACAGACATTTGTTTTGCTTCAAACATCTCAGAGCTGTGCTTGATGTGTTCATCAAAGGTATTGGAAACAGTCTAGGTTTCTTACAGGCACCTGCAAAATAAACAAATATAATTAATTAGTTATTTTAAATTTTCATCTGATGAATTTTTATCTAAAAGAATTATAAAATACTTTTAGCAAACTATGAACCTTTAAGACACTAATTGTATAAGTTATGGTCATTAACTCCATACACCTATTTGTAGTGACAGATTGTATATTAAATTAGTACAAAGATACTCATTCCAAAAGAAGCAATAACCAATTAATTTTGAAGTGACAGTAGTGGAGTGGAAGGAGAATACTTTTTTTAGTTTTTGATAGTTACACAGTATGACCTGGTGAAAGTCGCGGGAAGCCGATGGATGCGGCCAGCACAAGACCGGTCAGCGTGGAAAGCCTTGGGGGAGGCCTTTGTCCAGCAGTGGACATCCATAGGCTGAAGAAGAAGAAGACATAGTATAAATTCACTGAACACAATCGGAACACAATTACTCCTAGCGGAGATGGAAGTCCTTAAAATTGTTAGAATCGTCCCTGTAACCGTGACCGTGAGTTTATTTATTAGGTGTTGGTAGGTACCACTTACTTCGCGACATCGCGGCAGTCGAGTTGAGTACACCAAGAGCAACCTGGTTACTTAGCAGCTAACGTAGCGATTACTTGCTCTGTGGCAGCTAACTGCAGCTTTAATCAGTTATACACAGTGGAATGGAGCACGCGTGAAGTAGGATCGGGATGTCTGAACAAATTCAAACCGTATCTTTTAAGCACGTGTTCTTCAGTGTTGCTAGGGGCGGATCCATCCCGACTGGTTTCGTCTTAGGTAAGCCAAATGCTTCAAATTGTGTCGAAATACAAATTGATTAATAGTGCTCCAGTTCAAAACGGTACTACGACGAACTAAGTAATCAAAGCCGACTTTGATTTCTATGCTAGTTAGCTATCACATCACGCGCCCGAGCAAGTGGCGCGAGAGCCGAAAAAAGAGATTATAAAAAAAATTGAATTTGAAGCAGTGTTGCCAACCCCAGCATAGAGTAAAACTGTAGATTTGCTTGAAAAAAACTGTAGAAAACTGTAAATATAAAATTAAAATACAGTAGATCTACAGTTTCATCTTATATTATATTTTGTATAATTGTATGAATGGAATACATTATATGGAGTGTATTAAAAATAAGAAAACTCGTATAATTATCAAAATTTTAATCAAATTAAATGTAACATTACAAGTATCACTAGCTACTATGTTATTTTCAATTTCTAAGTCTTCCTGATTTTCCGTTTCATTTTTATTTTTATTGAATTCGTACATATTTTTATTGAATTTTTCGGTATCCGACGTTGCCGTATGTTACTGTGGGCTGGCGGATGAAACTCGGGACCATGTCCTGTGGGACTGCACCCTCTATGAGGAAGAGCGCGAGGCCATGTTGTCAGACTGGTCCAGACACGTGATTGGTCCGGTTTACTACCAAGACCTGGTAGCGGACGCGGAGGGCTTCCGGAGACTGCGGTCATTCGCCCACAAATGGCACAGAAAAAGGAAGGAGTTGGAGCTTGGTGCAGAGCGTGAGGTCAGCTAGGCATAATGCTGATGCGGCTGCAAATTTACTCTGGGACTAGCTGCTCGGGTGCGAAGTCAGGTATTGTGTCGTTGCACGTCCCAGTCGGGAAAACTAACACGAGCAGACGGACAAACCACTAGACTGTACAATGGTCCGTATGGCGCAAGGCGGGAAGGACTTGTACAGGACAGTCGGGGTTCCCATGACCCCGCCACTAAGGCGATGTCGGTGTGCCGCTGTTCGGGTTTAGTGGGTATTCCCGGCTTCGGCTGGGCGAGTCCCACATACGCCCTTCGGGGTATGGTGCGTCCCAAAGCGTCAAAAAAAAACTGAAGAAAAGTTACTTATGACTAGGCTGTATGGCGTACTATGCCTTTGCTTTTTCCATTCCTCTGAACGGAAAGAAGTAAACCAGGATATAAACTTACTGAAGAAAAAATACTGAAGACTAGGCTGTATGGTGTACTATGCCTTTGCCTTTTCCGTTCCTCTGAAAGGAAAAAATGAACCACAAAAAAAAAAAGAAGTAAACCAAAAACAAAAATAAACAACGTATTGTCGAGTTCCAGTTGCCCTTGCCAGTCTTCTGTTTTAACTGTAATTGTTTGTATTTATGCCTTTTGTAAAATATGTAATTTAAGTTGCATAAACTCACGCCCTAGACCTACCAGGTTCAGCAAAAATAAAATCAGGACACCACTAGTTTTTCAAACATAAACAAAGCTAAAAACTTCGTGTTCTACACAACGCAAGTGTCCAGTGCCACAATAGATCTAAAATAAATATTATCATAATTTACACTTTTTGATTTTAAATGATGGAAAGGCTACCAATGTGTAGGATATGTTTAGCGGAGAATGCCCGCATGTTTATAGTGGTTAACAGGAAGTTGCACGAACTGTATGAGAAGCTGACTGATATTCCAGTAAGTCAACCAATATATTTAATAAGAATTTAGTATATTACCTTTAGTGGTGTTCGCACTTTAAGCAATTATGTAAATTTTACTTTTTTGTGTGATCCCTTATGCTAGACCAGCTTTTGGTTGCTAAAATAATTCCTTATTCTAGTACAAATCTGATACCATACTAGTTGCCTGGTCAGAATCAGAATCAGAATGTTTATTTGTAAACATAGGTTGAAGTGTGAGATGCTACAGATAAATATTATACATCTGCTATGTTTTGCCCAGAGGCGTACAAATATACATACTAATTGACATTTTAAACTTATCATAAATAAATAACAATAATATCAGACACATGCATAAATGTCAGCCAATTGCAATAAAATGTCCAATAGATGCCTTAAATTTTATCTGTAGTTTTAAATTATTATTCAAAGACTAATCTGCCAGACAGAAATTCATGCACTGTGTAATATGGCCTGTCAATTAAATAGTCATTTAGCTTTTTCTTAAAAAAAAAAAATTTACTATTTCTCTTATTATATGGTATAATAAAAGCAAGTATAGTATAGAATATTAAGCTGCCATTTCACCAAGAACAAGGCTGGTTATCATTGCTTGTGCTGTGTCTGTAAGACCCAACTGTTGGCTGTTTGAATTGGACTAGATTATTTTATACAATAGAAGTATATTCTTCATTAAAACAAAATAGTGTAAAAAGAAATTTGTTGCAGTTTGTAACTGAAGACTATAGACCAATTATTGCTTGTGTCTTTTGCTGTGCTAAATTAAAACAATGCTACCGATTACTGCAACAATGTGTAGAAGCTGAGAAGCTGTTCAATCAGATGGTGAACGAGGATCATAAGGTGACGTATAATTCAAGTCATATATTCCTATAATTATACATACTTGAATATGCAACACTAAATGAAAACATGGACAATGCTGATTAATCCTAAACCATAGAAAGAACCTAGCATCAAAAATAAAAAAAATGAAAATTTCAAACTAACTATATCACATAAAATTTAAAACAAAATAAAATATCCTTTAAAATATTGGTTCATTGACCCCTGATCGGCGACAGTGCGGTCCTGTATCGACTTGATTTTTTCATGCCATTATTATTAAAATTTAGTACTGCTGGATGCAGTGGTCATCAACCTGTAAGCGCTTCTTTATCAATATACAGCTCCAGAGAAATCTCACCTCTGCTATATTTATGTACACGCCATCTCTGAGACATCAATAAAATTGCTAAGATATTGTAACTAGGTAATACATCTTGGTATTTACTTTGTGCATCCTACCTATACATATTTTAAAACTTCCAAACTTGTTCCACAAACATTATATTTTTACAGAAATTTCTAAGAACTCTCAATAGAATTTTAAAATTTAATAAAATTTATCAGCTTAAAAATAAATAAATAAATATAAATATATACGGACAAATCACACAGATTGAGCTAGCCCCAAAGTAAGTTCGAGACTTGTGTTATGGGATACTAACTCAACGATACTATATTTTATAATAGATACATATATAGATAAACATCCAAGACCCAGGCCAATCAGGAAAAGATTGTTTACCGTCATGACCTGGCCGGGGATCGAACCCGGGGCCTCCACGTCACAGGCAGGCGTGTTGACCGCTGCGCCACGGAGACCGACAAATGGATCGAACCTGCACCCTAAGTAATTGCGTTACACACTATTATTACAAACTAGCTTTTGCCCGCGACTTCGTCCGCGTGGAATAGTGACTTCCGGCAGATTTTTGGTTTTTCCCACATAGTTCCCGTTCTTGCGGGATTTTCGGAATGGTCGAGTTTCCGCAGAATTTTTAGGATAAAACCTATGTTTTTTTTTCGAGTTCCAAACTATTTATATCTGTACAATTTTTTAAGTAAATTAAATTATTATAGAACTTCTGCATATACTACATTTTTTGTTTTATTGTCTTGTGGCAGAAGAATATATTGATTTTCGCCACAACCTGATCTTGATAAGGCGACGTATAACTGGCCGTGCGAAAAACAGTCTTGGCGTAAATCGATCCCCACGTGTTTGAATGTCTGCCCCTGTGATTTATTTATTGTGACTGCGAAGGATAATTTAATCGGAAATTGTATTCTTTTAAAATTGAAAGGTAAGTCGTTGGGTATCATTGGGATGCGGGGTATGAGGACTGTTTGACCAACTGCTGGACCAGTCAAAACTATTGCAACGATGACGTTATTGCGCAGAAATTTTACTTGAAGTCGGGTCCCGTTGCATAAATTTGGTGGTTTGAGATTTCTTAGTAAAATGATTGGGGCACCTATTTTTAAATTAAGAGAATGTGGGGGAAGGCCGCTTGGGTTCAAGGAATTGAGGAACTCCTGTGGGTAATTAACTACATCTTCTTGATCCATCATGGTATCAATGGATGTGTAGGTTACAATATCTCCTGGGAGTTTACTTAAAATTATATCATTTATTTCGTCAACGTTACTATTTCTTGCCGCCAATATTGCTCTTTGACACATCCATTGGTGGTCCTTGTTTTCTATTTGGCTGATGTCAGGGTATACCTTAGTTATTAATTCCTCGATGTTACCCACTTTTACTCCTAAATCGCAATCAATTTCAATTTTATTATTAGAATGAGGTATTTTCCCGTCTCCTACAGAAAGTAATTTTGACGGGAAAGTTATACTACCTCCCCCCAAATGTGCTCTCATATTTGTAGATAATTTTAAAATATTTACAAATTTCCATAATGGAGAACTTTTAAGGCAAGCCTTCACAATGTCTGCTCTGGTTCCCCTTACTATTACCGGTAAGGTTTGGCGAAAGTCCCCAGCAAACATAACCGTAATCCCACCCATGATTTTATCACAGTTTCTAATATCTCGGAGAGTTCTGTCTAGAGCTTCTACGTGAGCTCTATGTATCATGGTACATTCGTCCCAGATTATTAGACTGACGTCTTGTAAAACTTTTCCCAAAGGTCCATTTTTGCGTATAGAGCACACGCTATCTTTCTCTAAAGACACAGTTAGGGGCAGTTTAAAAGTGGAATGAGCTGTGCGTCCACCTGCTAATAAAGTTGCAGCAATACCTGACGACGCTACTGCTAAGGCTAGCTTTCCTAGAGACCTTACTTTTGCCAATATAAGATTAGTAATAAACGTCTTGCCGGTCCCACCGGGAGCATCCAAAAAGAAAATTTTTCCTTCATTAAAACTAACACTTTTCATGACACAATTATACGTTGTCACCTGGTCATTTACTAATCTTGGTTCATTTTCTGTAATATATTCATTTAAATCATTTAAATTATATGGTTTTCGCAACGCTACTTCTAACGGGTCCAGAAGCGAATTATTTCTTTTTGCTGCAGGAAGCCCAAAGTCGGTTAGGGATTTATCTGAAATCTCATGAATTTTATCTTCAATTATGATTAGTCCATCATTGTATATATCATCATTATATGCTAATGTCATATCCTGATTCTCATTACGCATTCTGTTTAATATATCTTCACATAGAGCATCACGAAATTTATTCCATAACTCTAAGGGGTCAGATGGTTGGCAAAATATAAGGATAGTGGTAAATAATTCTCTTAATTTTGTAGCTGGCTCGGATATAATTGCATCGGACATGGTATTTTGCCAATGTTCATCTCCCTCCAGTAAACCTAATTCCTTGCAAGCGCCTTGGTACGTTTGGAAAATAACACCATTCACGGTTCGTAGATGTTGAAATGACATTGGACCGCGAACATATTGCAGTAACATTCTTAAATAAAAACATTCAGTTTGAGTTGGATGAATGTTATAAACACGGCCTAAAGTTGTGTCTTTTTTTACACCGGGATATCCCTCAACATCTTGCCCGCGTCTTCTTCTAGAAAATGAATTTCTTTGCCAAACGTAATACTGGGGAGCTTCGTGATATAAAAGGGTTTTTGCAAAATCGTCGCTTTTGCAGAGATCAAAGAACGCTGTAAGTGTCGTTGATGAAGGATTGTTCACACGATCTTGGAGATTTTCATTATTATAAAAATATACTCTTTGTCCATTTTCCAAATGAACGGCTAAATGAACTACTGCCGGAAAACGTTCATGAATCGAAAATTGAAAAATTCTCCAAAACGCCTCCGAGGAACTTATATAGCGACCATTTAGATATTTTTCTACTTCGTCGTTATTACTTTGTAACGAAAATGTGGCTTGATCAGAACCTTTATGAATATACTTACAGATGTATTTAATAGCTTTGACCGATTGACAAAACTCTACGTTAATGTGTGCATTGAAAATGCGTGACAGCAGTGGATTATAGGGAACCACCCAACGATTATCCACGCTCATTTCTGTACCTTTTACACGAATTATAGCTGTGAATCCACCATTATCTGGAGACCTGCGTCTGTAGGTTGGATAACCGTCATCCCCGGTTTGTGTTTCCGAAATAAAATGCCTCGGGGTACTTTTTAGAACAAACGTTTTCTTTCATACATGGTGATGCAGGATTATGAAATTTGCAAGGACCATGTATCATATTTTTTATGACAATATTATGAAGAATCGGATCTTGTTGTATGTCAGGTATTTCAGCCGATATTATTGCATCTATAGAATCTGGTTGAACTTTGTTAGCCAGCCACAATAAAATATGGGCGTGAGGTAAACCTCTTTTTTGCCATTCTACACTGTAAACAAAGGCTTTCGATGGGCCAAAAATATGTTTCTTCGTTAATAGGTCTATCATTTTTTTGAGTTTTAAATGAAATACCCTAGAAATTAAATCGTGTCTATCATAAGATTGATTGTTGATTGGGCAATAACTCACTTTTTATTTCTGGCCATTCGGGGTTACATGTAAATGTAATGAAGAGGTCAGGTCTTCCAAATTTCCTGACATATGTCATGGCATCTTGACTTTTTCATTCATGAATCTGGGGGATCCTGTAAATGACGACGGCAATATAACGTGCTGGCCAATATTAGAAGCGTTTAAATGTCCATCATTTACGACGGCATCTCTTAAATGAATGTAATCTTCTGCTCTCAATTTTTTTTGATTTCTTTTGATGAAGGTCAGCCTCTCAGAAATCATTTTTGCCGCCATATCAACACAATATTGGTTGAATAATCCTTTAAAATAATTTATACTGTTAAAGTCATTTATTCTCACCATGAATCTAAATGCATAAAACTGCATACATGAAACAGTTTTAGATGTAGCCGTAGTATTCTGCTGTGGAATATTAATACAGTATCCGTCGTTTCCAAAGGGAAACAGTAAGGGATATTGAAGCGGGTCATAAGATCTATGAATTTCAGAAACTCGTTGAAGTCGACCATCTCTCGCAGTCAATACAATATCACGGGGACCTTTGTCTTCATCTATTATAAGAACAGCTACTTCATCTACTACCGGCGCATTATACCGACCTCTATGCTCATTAGGAGGTTTTACATCAGCATGAATGATAAGTTTTAAATCATTCGGTGGTCTATTTTCTAGATTGTACTTAAAACTTTGAATATACGTATTATGATCATGAAGATATGTTTGGAGAACGTCGATAAGATCGATTTGCAAGCTTGGGTTTAAATTTGAGCGCAAGGATACCTGATCTGCATGGGAAACAAAATATATTTGTAGGAATTCGGGTTGTGCCCCTACAGCTGGAAGTAAGTCACCGATTAAATGATAAACTTGCCCTTGGACTTTAAAAGTGGGCATAAAGTTTCCCTCACGAATTTCTTTGGCACCAAATGAAGTCATCTGAAATAATGTATTATATTGTCTTGAGTGATTTAAGAAATGCTTAGATGATGGATGTGAGCCTGATATCAGTTCCTTTAAAACGGATGTTGGTTCCGGAATTATAGGTATATTTACTTTGCCACCACTACAACACAATCCAGGAGTTTCAGCTGCCCATTTTTTTGCTTGGCATAAGTTGCATATTTTATCCATTCTGCCAATATCAATATCATTTAGCTCAGAATAGTCAACGGTACAATCATAAGCAAAAGCAGCATTTAATAAATTATGTTGTCTGCGAGTTCTATTCCTAGTTGATCGGGCATTTTGCTGTGTTAATCGTTGGGATCGTTCAGCGCTTGATTCCCGATCACGGTTAGCCAAAGTTCGGGAATTCTGTGAGGCCAAACGTTGAGAACGTTCAGCACTGGATTCCCGATCGCGGTTAGCCAAAGTTCGGGCATTCTGTGAGGCCAAACGTTGAGAACGATCAGCACTCGATTCCCGTTGCCGGTTCGCCAAAGTTCGGAAATTTTGTGACGCTAAACGCTGCGAACGTTCAACGCTTGATTCCCTTGCACGGTTTTGTTCAGTAATTGCTCGTTGTGTAGCCAACCTGTGCATATTTTCATCCTCAGTTTCATTGCTGCGCAAAACTCGCAGCCGCTTTGCAGTAGCAGTCTGCCGAGAAAGCTGAGTTCTTTTTCTCGGCATTATAGTGATGAAGAAAGAACGTAGAAAATGAAAACTTAACTAAAGCGTAACTCGTAAAAAAAAAGAAACGTAAGATTAATAATTAGGAACCTAATTGTTTTTATTTTTAACGATTATGTCAAAAGAAAATCCGTAAAATGAAAATAAGTTAACAAACTTTATACTTAAACTTAACCCTAATCTAATGAGAATAAATAGGTAGACCACACCTATTTACAGGTTTTACCTAAAGCGAAAAAAAAAATAGAAACTAAATACGTTAAACTAAACCCTAATCTAATAAGAATAATTAAGTAGGCGATACCTATTTAGGTACTTACAGGTATTATGTACCACAAAAAAATATTAGAAACTGAATACTATTTTTAAAACAAACGATACTATACTTTTAAAAAACACATACTTATTAATTAATAATCTACATGAAAACAAAAAAGTGTTATTATTGTGTCACTAAATACTATCCTAAAACAACTAAAGTACCTACTATATAGAAAACAACCTCAAAATGAAACTGTGTTTAAAAAGTAATATTACGATGATAATTATATCGCATAAACAAATTAGCGCTGTATTCAACCGTTCAGTAGGGAGCCGACCGCGCGAGTGAGCCGCACGGCATGGTATCTCGTAGAGCTGCACCCCCCTCCCGGCTTGCCCGCAAGCACCGCCTCTCTCCCGCCGCGCCGGCCAGCGCAGTGAGCGCAGAGAGCGAGTTGGTTTTGTTTCGGAGTTATTTATCATTGTAATATTTAAAGTTTTTTGTTGAAATTAAGCTATGTCAAAGACAATTTTATTCACAATGAAGTACTCTTAACCAACAACATATTTATATTTATATTTGAATAAAGATTAATATTATTATGTTGATACAACTTAAACAAATTATTTCGACCAAATTTGGTACCATAAAAACGGTCATTGTGACTAAACCTTAAAAGATAGACATATGCCGTCGCGGACTTTTTTTTAGATCATGTATAGAGGAATAATTCTTTCATACATATTTTTTGTGTATCTTGAACCGTTTTCGCAGCGCACGCAAAGAAAGCCTTCAAAAATGAATAATTTTCCCCATTTTTTACACATTTACCGCTCTGTCTTTGCTCCTATTGGTCATAGCGTAATGTTATTTAGCCTATAGCCTTCCTCGATAAATGGACTATCCAACAAAAAAAGAATTATTCAAATCGCACCAGTAGTTTCGGAGATTAGCGCGTTCAAACAAACAAACAAACAAACTCTTCAGCTTTATTATATTAGTATAGATTAGTATAGATTGGAATCATTATGAAGCTAATTGCTAATTCATTGATTTCGCTAAGTATGTCTGCTTAACAACTTATATAATGCAATGAATGTTGTTGTACTGTCAGAACGAAGCCCATTGCTATGCCATAGTATGTTACGTAATTACCCCTACGGTTCCTTATACTCACAAGCCAAACTGTTATACTTTAGTTTTCTCGGTGGTAGGCCATAACATCGGCCGCCGGCAGAAGTTACCACCCACCAGACAAAGCCTTGCCGCCAAGCGATTTGTCGTGTTCCGGCATGATGTCTGGTGAAGCCGTACTGAGGATGGGTCTGAGCAGTTGTGTTGCGATGTGCGCCGGGTACGATGTGTCTAATGTTGTTGTGTTGGGAGTTTGCTCGTGGAGGGTCTTCAGATCAATCTCCCTTTGGCGCAGCATCGTTGGTCGTGTTGTTGGGTTTAACATTGCATCACCTCGCTCAACTGCCGCCTTCCTTCCTATTCGCTCAGTTTTTGAGTGAATAGGCTCTTAATAAACTAGCGTGCTTTACCATCAACGATCGCATCACTGCTTACCATCAGGCAGGATTGCCGTCAAGTGCTAGTTTATAATTATAAAAAAAAAAACTGCTGCGCCATTCAGTTGCTTAACAAAGTGGTGAAACTCATCGTTGTGTTTATAAATCATCCATCCCTAGTATTATTTAATATTCTTATGGTATTAATTAATATATTAATCCAATTTAGATTTATTAACATTTATTTACTGATAAAACTTATAACTTAGTTTTGATGATATCTCAAGAGAACCAACATGGTACCCATGTGTGAAGCAAACAGAACAACAATTTACATCTCTCGAGATTTTTCAAAACTTTACAAAAAACAATTAAGTAATATAGAAAAACTTAACTTGTAGTGTTAACATATACTAATAATTGATTATACTTATAAACCAGCGTGCAATAACCATACTCCTGGGTACCATATTCTGAAATGTTTCTATGATTTTAATGTTGGTTGGCTTAGTACAGACCCTTAGTTGGATGCCATATATGTATGTATATCATCATCATCATCAATCATCATTTCACCCGAAAGACGTCCACTGCTGGACATAGGCCTCCCCCAAGGATCTCCACGACAACCTCCTGATGAATGATTACATATGCATATAATAACATTTTATTATGTGTCAGTAGGCAGTAATTCAATTTACCATTAGGTACAAGGTTTAAAAACGTACGTAACTATATTAAAGTCAAATTGGATAAAGAATAGAGATAAACATTTACAACATACCGTTGCTAGGCAACGACTTCGTTACACCTAAAAGGAAGATCTTAACAACCTTTTCTAGATGATTTTCATACAAGCAATAAAGTAGTGGATAAAGGAGTGTGTCATGTTTTACTCAATAAAATCATAAGCTTACCCTCCTTCTTCATTATCTATTTTATACAGTATGTTAAGAAAACCCTGTCCGACCCATAAGGATAATAAAGATTAGGTAAACAAATAACCAAATAAAATGTAAAATTTGTTATATAATCATCATAGTAACAATATTAATGAATTTTGAAATAATCTTTTTTTTTCGCGAATTAACTCCAACTTCCTCAAAATTAGGTAAAATTTTAAAATGTGACATCACCATTTTCGGCGATAAAATCGTTTGATTCTTTATTGGATATTAATGCATAAATTTATGCGAGCTTTTCGGCGTCCTCAAAGAAGAAACTAGGCATGTACTATTTTTTGCGCAATAATGTTTTTTTATCACTGTTAATCGAAACTTGTACCTGCAGTCTAATAGGCGAACACATTTTTGTGAAATGATTGTGACTAGTTGGGATCATTTGTACCGCAGTTGGTATAATTTTAGTATAAAACAATGCTGGTTGAATGATTTATTGTAAAAACAGATTACCTAATGGTAAAAGTACTTTCGATTCATATCGATAAATTACTTATAACAATATTATAACACAAGTACCTATTAGTAAACAGAAAGGAGTAGGTCTTATGAAATACTCTTTTAGTAAAGTATTATAAGCAATGTAAAGCATTTTAACGATCAATATCATCGACATTTAGACAGAAACTGTAATTAAAACTTTGGCTGGCATGTTATTGAGTTTTGTGAAATATTGAATCCATGCATGAGATTCTGCAATACTAAATCGATACCATAACAGTTACGATCGTATCGATATCGATCCGTTAATATTTTGAACACTTACACATCCCTACTCAAAGAATACCGCCACCTGTGTAACTATTATTTTTATAAAAAAAAAAATCATTTTTCTTCAGTTTCGCCTAAACATTGCTTCCGTATAGACGTTTGGTGTATCGTGTGATCAATTCGTTTTTTAACGTCGGTAATTTAAAATGTTGATGTGTCTGGATGTGAGTGAAGCTCGTAAAGACTATGAGATCCGTTTTGTACCTCGGTCCCGTGTGATTCTGCGTTATAACGTCTGTAAAATCGCGACTACGTAACGCGCAGTGTTATTGAAGGTCATGGTGTGGTCGTTGGTGTAGGGAAACTACGCATCCACGATCCGGATATTGAAAATCAATCAGGTGCTCGAATTATTCAACGAGGACCTGTGACACGAGAGCTAGGCACTAACTATGCAAGGTCATGCATTTGGTCAAGTGAGTTCATGACCTATCGGCACCGCTACGGTTAAGCGCGTGACCGCGTGACCTGCCTCGTCGCCCGAGCTCCCAGTGTTGCCATGTAAGCTACCTGTTTTTGCGAAATTATATTTATTTTTTTAGGGGGTATTTTTTTAGGTTTAGCCAGGTTCTGTATGCATTAGTAGAATCAGTTATCGATACCTAACAACATCTTCACGGGTCGGACAGGGTTTTCTTAACATAGTGTATATTATAATCGACACTGACATGAATTATAAATTCATTAATGTCACGAGAGATGGCGCGTACGTAACATCGTCGTATAATAACGCTAGATGTCGCTTACAGGGGGCGAGATTTCTCTAGAGCGAGGAGGGTGTACATCATGTAGAAAAGGTGAAAAATAATTTCCTGTGAATAAACTAATGGATATATTTATATGATTTTTTATGGGTAGACTGAGAATGTGTTTAGGTACACGAAGTTCAATTTATTATCATATTGTCATCACCACGTTGTACTCGTATACGCAAGCCCGTTGTGTGTTGGTAGACGATGCATGTCGCTGAGTCTTTAGTTCTAGGCTAGGACGTTGCCACGTGAGAAAAACGCAATGCGATTATGTTTACAAACATTTTTATGTTATAGTTTGTATTGTATTATTTGAATTAAAGGGATAAATAAATAAATAGAGTTTATCATTTAACAAGCATACGTATACTTCCCGACATCAAGTGTTGCTCACCAGACACAACACCCGTCTGGTTGGAGAATCCTCTCTTTCCTATTTAGGATGGGGAGCTCTACCCTCTTTTACTCATAACTTTACTATACCGGTGACCCTGACCTGATTTTTAACACACAGCCTTCTGATCTTTCTTTTTCTTTTCACAGCTCAATCGTTTAATAAACCAAGCCCGATTAGAGTTTTGTAGTGGGCTTATTACTTCGCCAATATTCCACATAAGTATAGATGATGAATGTGAAACAGGAAGTACTGCTATCAAAGAAGAGTTACCAGCTGTTATTGACGGACTAAATGATGATATTGAGCCAATGGAGGAATATCAAAGTGATGGTATTGTTAGCTTTTGGTATTAATATAATTATTTGTGTAAGTTTTTTCAGATGTTTTGCAACTGGCTTCCGGAACTCAAAACACGTCTCCGATCAGTCAATAAAGTCGTTGCATTCTAGATTAAGATACGCGGCCTACGCCATTTACAGAGCATGCGTTATATAAAGTAACGTTTTAGAAAAAATAATGATATTCATTAATGTTATCTACGCGAACCAGAATTTCCGATAAATTCTCTGCATTTTGATACCTGGTTTATCTATTTTAGTTGCGATAAGGGGAGAAAAAGGGGTCAATACAACATAAATAATATAAACTCATTTGCAAAAAGAACGGGCACCTAAGCAATAAACCATTTCAAATGTTAATATTGCTTTGTTTGATAATTATAGGTAGTTTTATCCTCACAGTTTGTAAATTAATAAGAAAATAATCGGTTTCATCAGTATTTCATAAAATTTTGATACAATTTAACGGAAATAATGTTAATCCTCACTAGTGTGTATGTTCGCTAGTAGTGCATATGTTCATGAAATTAAAATTAAAAAAACCGAGTGTGCTTATGACCACACGACTGAAGTGAAACTTCTTTCGCTCCATCTGTATATATATATATGTGTGTACAATATATACATGTATACACATATACATATATTAATTTTCTCTAAATATTTAAATTTATTTCATGGTTTCATTGGTAAATTAATATTATTGCATAGAACTTCTATTTTTTTGAAAAAAAAAAAAAAACGTTAGAGACCTTGTAGTACCAAGCTCGCGCCACGGGCGCCTCTGTGCTTATATCCCCCACTTAACTTCCGTTCGCCTTGCCCGATCACTTTTCGTAACGCTTACGTCACGCGTTCGTCAGCTTACTCGCCTAAGTCAAGCGTGCGTAAAGAAGTATCACTTCAAAAAGTTATTTCGTTTGTTTTTCTTTAATAAAGTAAAAGCAGATAAATGTTTAGTATCGAGTGTCACCCCCTCTTGCTAAAATCACAGCTTGAATTCGTCTGGGCATGCTAGCGAGTATATCCCGGATACTTACTTACGGAATACGTTCCCACTCCCCAGTAATCAGATTCTTCAGCTCTCTGATGATCTGCGGAGTCGGTTGTACTGATCTCACACGCCGTTTCAGAACGTCCCAGACATGCTCAATGGGATTGAGGTCTGGACTTCGAGCTGGCCAATGCAAACGACTAATGCCGACCTCCTGCACATACGCTTCAACATCGCGAGATCGGTGGGTGCGAGCATAAAAATCGAGGCTTCATCTAAAGCGGCCAATGCGGGTTGTGCATGATGAATTAGAACTTCCGTTATGTGTCGATGCCCAGTCAGTGAGCCGTTTTCAATGAAGACTAACTCAGTACGCTCCATTGAATTTATTCCTGCCCAAAACATAACAGAGCCCGCCCCCCGCTACTGATAATGTGTTCTGTAATTACCCAGCAACGGTCATCCATACATGATGTTTCCATAGATGTATTGACAAAGTTCAATCTATCTTTGACGCAGCACCGTTGGTCGTGTTGTTGAGTTTAACATTGCATCATCTGATCGCTCAATCTGAGTGAATAGGATCTTAATAAACTAGTGCACTTTACCATCAACGATCGCATCACTGCTTACCATCAGGCGGGATTGCGGTCAAGTGCTAGTTTATAATTATTAAATATAAAAAAAAAAATAACAAATGGGGACCAATTAGTTCAACCAGCCCCCTAATCGGCGGACACATTTTTGTCAAATGAATGCGACTAGTTAGGATCAGTCGGGATCGGTTGGACCGCCTTTGGTCCGTTCGGTCCAAACGATACCAACTAGTCGCAATCATGACAAAAATGTGTTCGCCGATTAGGGGGCTGGTTTCAGATTTGCTAATGTAGACTTACCTTTCAGGGTACTGTTTAAAATTCCTTCCCACATATTCGCAACTAAATGAATCGAAATTTAAACCCTGTATTAAACGCACACTATGTCGCCAAGTATAAGTTTAAGAGAATTACATCGTTAATAAAAATGCTTGACTCAACGCTTCACAGGGGAGTATTTATATACTAATTAGCATTTAGAATTGCTGGAGCTGCTCACCATGGGAAAAAAAAAATTATTGTATAATTGCATAGCACATACGTGAGCACTATATAAACTAATGACGAAAGTGCATGACAAAAGTGTATGGAAAGCCTAAGGTCGACTTTCCGTTGTGAGGTTTTGAATTACATTTCATGCGACGACTAGATGGCGCTTTTCAGAAATAAAATTAACACTGCAAAGCTTGAAAACCTTGTTATACAGAGGCACATAAGTAAGTTTTTATTATTTAAAATAATTACTAAGAAATACATAATATATTTATATTCATATAAACATAAATAATTTTATTTTCTTATTTCCGAGTATAGTTCTTGCAATTTACGAGCGCGCGTGACTCTTGCTTGTGGTATGTTGTGTACATGCACAATGCGTTAGTGTGTGTGCCTGACGGAGCGTTCAGTAGCGAGCGGTCGGCCGCTCAGGTCACTTGTGCTTATTGTTTTCACGTCGCTACCAGCCACGAAGTACCGTCAGCATGTCAAATACCAATAAAAAGCGAAAAGTTATTCGTAGTGAGGTGAGTTATTTAAATATGTGTTTATAGCGTTAATTTAATATTAAACTTTTTGTATGGATCAACGATCATGACCATTGTATTATCTTTATTATTTGTAGGGTCGTGCAATTATCGCCCAAGTTTTTCATTTTCTTCAAGAAGAATATAATTTCATGAAGGCGAATAATAATGATAATTGTGATTTCAGTCCTTTGGCTAACGTAAGAAAACGAACCGCCGAAGCAACAGGGGTCAGTGAACGTACTGTTACTTCTATTTTGAAAGAAGAAAAAGAGATGCCCTCTACATCTGCCAAGTTTCTATCACCAATGAAAAAACGTCGTAAAAGAAGTAGCAAATTTGATTTTGATAATTTCGACACTAATTTGATTCGAAGTACAATTCAAAATTATCACATCGAACACAAGGAAATTCCAACTTTACACAAAATTCGGTCAGTTCTCAGAGAAAAGGTAGACTTTGACGGGTGTCTAAGCACTTTACGTTCATTGCTCATAAAAATTGGTTATAAATGGCGAAAGATTAGCAGTAACCGACGATTATTACAAAAAAGGCATGATTTACAACTATGGCGTTTAAAATATTTGAAAAAGATTTCTCTGTGCCGTGCAGAAGGACGTCCTATTGTTTACACTGACGAATCATATGTTTTAACGTCACACGTTCGACAAAATACATGGGGCATAAAGGATAAAGATACTCCATTTATGAAGAAATTAGGTACTGTGAGCCGGTTTATTATAGTGCACGCAGGTACTAAAGATGGATTCATTCCAAATGCCTCATTGGTATATAAAGCATCCTCCACAACTGGAGATTATCACTCAAATATGAGTTTTGAAAATTATAAGAAGTCGCTAGAAGAGAAGCTTATGCCAAATGTGATGGATAACGCGTCCTATCATAACGCCCGCAGCAGTAAAATTCCTACGTCCAGTTCAAGGAAGAGCGATATGATAAAATGGCTAACTGATAACGGAATTTTATGTGACGTACGATTTAAAAAAATCGAACTCTATGATTTAATAAAAAATAATAAACATCGTTTCATAACATTCAAAATCGACGAAATAGTTAAAAGCAAGAATTTTGAAATATTACGTTTTCCGCCCTATCACCCTGAGTTGAACTGTATCGAAAATATCTGGGGAATTTAAAAAAATAAAATTGCAACTAAAAATATCGGGCAAAATATGACTATTTTACAAAATTTAATAAATGAGTGTATGAACGATATCGACAATGATACCTGGCGTAAAACTTGCAAGCATGTCGAAAAACTTGAAGAAGAATATAGAAAATATTTCGAATTGGACTTCGAGTTAACGATTAATGTAGAATCAACTGATAGCGACACTGAAGAGTTTGAAGATAGTGACACTTCTGACGATGAATAATAATTAATTTTAATAAAACTTACTATTAAAATATTTGTTTTATTATCATTGTTGGTTTCAAAGAAAAAATAATTTTAACATTGATTATTTGTATGCTAACCGTAGCGCGTCTACGCTCACGCACACATTTACACGTATACAGATACGACTTGAACACAACTAAGAGCCACGCGCGTTCGTGAATTGCAAGAACTATACTTAATACAGCGTCACTTAAACCAAACCAAATTAACCAATTTGTATTGTATTAGTTAATTCTTCTACAGATGGCGTAGATATATAAAACGTTATTTTTTGTATATACGAAACCCACAGTTTTTAGGGTTCCGTAGCCAAATGGCAAAAAACGCAATCCTTATAGATTCGTCATGTTTGTTTGTCCGTCTGTCCGTCCGTATGCCACAGCCATTTTTTCCAAAACTATAAGAGCTATATATAGTTGAAACTTGGAAGGTATTCTGTAAACCGCATTAAGATTTTGTTGCAAAAATAAAAAAATAGTGATAAATATTGGGGGCTCCCCGTACCTACTTAGAACTGAAACTCAATTTTTTTTTCATCAAACACAAACGTGTGGGGTATCTGGATAGGTCTTGAAAAATGATGGTTTCTAAAATATTTTTTTCTAAACCGAATAGTTTGCGTGACAGACGCTTCCAAAGTGGAAAAAAGTTGAAAAAAGTGGAAAAAAGTCCGAATAAACATTAAAAACGCAAAAAATTGTGGTTTTTTAATTTATAACATTAGTAAAATTGAGTGAAATAAAAATAAATTAGAAGAAATTCTTAATAAATTAATAAGTAATATTAAGTAAATTCTAAATTAACAACAATAAATTGATTTCAAGAAATTGATAAGATATTAATATATTTAAATAAAGAAATAAAAAAAAATAACATGCAAAATTAACAAAATAATAGTAGTAAACTTGACACATTCATAATTAAATCAAAATCAACTAGAATTAGGGGTTGCTCGGTAAACGATACAGATTGGCTTTCTGTTTAGCAAGAGAGTCAAAGTGGAGATCTATACAATCACTGTAGCCATTCACTGCCTTACACACAAAACTGTTCTTCTAAAAGGTAGACAAAGGGGCGTGATGGCACTGCGCGGGATTCTAGAGGGTGCACGAAAACTGATGAGAACTATCATATTTTTTCCCGCGCCATAATGTTCCTTTATATTTGCAAGCCAGTCCGAAATTTAAATAAAACCTTTTATTAGTTACCTCCTTGGTAGCCAGTCTCAAAGTAAATGGTCATTCCATTTTTAAATTACAGGACAGATATGAGTTTACATAGTCATTTATCTGGCCGTAAAGCACTTCCCTTCGCGCCCCCGCGCCGTGTGGTGTGAAGTTAATACGCTCCTGTTATATTTACGAATATTGTGTCCGATTATCAGTTCCGGCTGGTGTTTTCTTTCTGGGTTGTTTAATTTGTGTCTAGTTTTGGTATCGTAAGTTTATTTTTAGTGTTTGTTTTTGTAATTACTGTAAATCAATCAATCTCGGTGAGTACATTTATTTTCTTTTTTGTGAGGGTAACGTAATATTTTTTTTCTTCTCACTAGTTTTATTTATCTTTTCGTTAAGTTAGATTTGTTTTATTGTTCATTAATTAGGTATGTCAACTTACAATGATGATCCGCCTGATCGTGGCGGAGATATCTTCCGTAGAAATAATAAGACATTTAGATCGCCGCCAACTCAAACCTCCGCTAAGCGTCTGTTTTGTGAAATGTCTCCGACCGACAAATTAATAGACGATCGGTCGAAACGTCTACAAACTGCTCCCGACTCGCTCGAAAAGTCCTCGCCTACATTAAATATTTCCAATCGCAGTAACAGTGACAATTATTATGATTTAGTTTCGGAGGCGTCTGTGTACCTGGCCAAAATCAACGAACTGGTTAACGATAACGGTTCTCGTATAAATGTCGCGAATAAATCAGCTATTATGGATATGACTCAACGAGTCACAAGTATCGTGTCTTTGTTAGCCTTAAAATCATCGTGTAACGAAACCAAGCTTGCTAATACCGAGCGCGAATTAGAAATAATTAAATTAAAATCCGGCGTTAAAACCATTAATGAGGACAATAAAATGTCGTACGCAGATTCTTTGAAACTGCGGCTACCTAAAGTTGCCCCCGCTATTGAATCAAAAGTGCCTCTGCCTTGTGTCGTCGCCTATCCGACCCAAGAGCGATCAGCTGACTATGCGTCATCATCCGCCACTAAACAAGCTCTTATGAAAGCGATTAGACCGAGTGACGATGGGTTTCAAATAGTCGGTATTAAAAAAACCGCCAAATCGGGGGTTGTTTTACGTGTAGCGAATGAAAACCAATTGAAAAAGTTAGAATCGGTAGATGCTATAAAGTCTGCGGGTCTTCGCTTAGAAAAACCAAAGGGTCGCCGCCCCCGTCTATTAGTTAAGGACATTCCCGCCTCAATGGAAGACAAAAATTTTTTGCAAGCTATTTACCGCCAAAACATTAAAAATGAGTTGCCAATAAAAGAAGACGATTTCATTAAATCCACCAAAATAGTCCGTAGGCGTTCTACCGATACCGGTTGGAAGTGGATAGGCATAGAAATTGAACCTGAGGTACGTAAACATCTTGTGACTACCAAGGATAAATTATTTATTGACTGGGCCACTTGCCGTTTTGTTGATGATATCGAGGTAGTTCGTTGCGCGTATTGTCAACAATTCGGTCATGTTAAAAAGCATTGCGCTAATAAATCACCAACCTGCGCTGTCTGTTCCGAGGCTCACGAAACCAATGTTTGCCCGCATAAGGGCGATTTGAATTTTACCCCGGTTTGCGCGGCATGTAAACGATTTAAAAAACCCTATGATCATAGATGCGGGTCGGACCAGTGCGGTACCTATAAATTAAAACTCGAACAACTTATCCTACATACTAATTACTAATTAAGATGGATAGGTTAAACATAGGGCAATTAAACCTTCACAACGATAAGGTGGCGACATCAGAGTTAGATAAATTAATTATTGACTACAACTTAGACCTTGTACTCATTCAGGAACAATATCAAAACTCACGTTTACGTCACAGGGTAGTACAACTGGATTGCAAGGCACGAGCTGGAATTTATGTTGCGCGGTCTTCTAACTTTACGGTAACGTCTTTACGTGACCTCATGACGCCACACTGTGCGGTTGCCGAAGTATCATCAGCTTCTTTTAAAGTATTCGTTGTAAGCTGTTACTTTCAATACTCAGATCCTGTTACTCCTCATATACATAATCTCCGTCATGTCTTGCGGTCACTCGCGGGCTGCAAAGTTATCGTTGGCGCGGATGTCAACGCGTCATCGTCTCTGTGGTATGGCAAGGTTCGGGCTACCGATACCGAACGACGCTGCGCTGTTGAGGATTTCATTGCTGAGATGAACCTATCGATTCATAACACCCCTGATGCACCACCTACTTTCTGCAGCCAAATGGGCGAATCTTGTATTGACGTCACACTTTCAAGTGCCGACGTACGTTTGGATAGGTGGCGTGTCCTACCGGACGCGTCTTGTAGTGATCATCGCCTGATCGTGTACGAATTTGTTCCTGGTTATATTCAGGGTCCGTCTCATATTCCCGGTAATTTCAGATATAGATGTAAAGGCGCGAACTGGGAATTTTTCGGCTCGCTTTTTGCGTGTCACGCCAAAGAATTCACTCGGGACGGGCTGTCAGCCGAAGAAAGTGCTGACATTATGTCAGAAACCTTTACCTACTGTGCTGACATTGCCATTGGTCGCGGATCTATGACCAATATTCGTAGATGTGACTGGTGGAGTGATTATTTAGTTGAACAGCGTAAAAGATATCGCAGAGCGCGTAGACAGTTAAATAAACTCAAGAGCCGAAAGATTACTGGAGATCTTCTTATGTTCGCTTTAAATGCTTTTAGAGTTGCCAAGTCACGCTACAAAGCATCGGTGGAAAAATCTAAGGGTAACTTGTTGCGAAAAATCGTTGATAAACTTGACAGGGAGGGTCCGTGGTCTCCCTTATATCACGAATTTAAAGCTAACAGATCGGTCGACCTTGCATACGTTCAAAACATTAAAGTCAATGATAAGTATACCACAGGCATAGAGGAAACAACAGAAGTGCTAATTAATACACTTATCCCTGATGATTCACCGGCTAACGATAGCGACTACCACCAACAGATTAGAGCGTGGGCTCCTGTGCCACCTGAATCACCAATGTCAGACGTACCATCTAATGACGAATTTATAAATATTGTTAGAAAACTACCGGTCAACAAATCATCAGGTGAAGATAAAATATCTAATAGGATGATTAAAGAAGCGTGTAAAACAGCGGGTGATGCCATCTTAACTGTATACAACCGATGCATTGCTGAAGGCGTTTTTCCTCGTAAATGGCGACGCGGTTTCATACGAATAATACCAAAGTGTGGTGACAAACCACCGGATGATCCGAAGTCATATCGTCCTATCACACTTCTACCATCTTTGGGTAAACTTCTTGAGCGCCTCATCGTTCCACGTTTACTACCGAACGGTCCAAAATTCCATAATAATCAGTATGGCTTCACCATAGGTAAATCTACAGTCGACGCGGCGCTTTCTGTCAGAAGAACCGTTAACCAATCCGAAAACAAGTACGTAATTGGGATCTTTCTGGATATTTCTGGGGCTTTTGATAACGCCTGGTGGCCTATGCTGTTGTTAAAATTAAAAACCCGCGGTTGCTATAAAAACATATATAATCTCGTTTACTCTTACTTTATAAACGGTTCCGCGGTACTTAAGCTCGGTCATTTTTCTAGTACTAAAGCACTAACCATGGGATGTCCTCAGGGTTCAGTTGTCGGTCCTTATTTATGGAATTTGGGTTTTGATGACTTCCTCGCGATCCCGCTTCCTTGCGGCTGTTCACTTACTGGTTACGCGGACGATGGCCTACTGCTCATTCAGTCAAGTACCCGAGCTGGACTTGAGAACTTGGCCAATACTTGCCTAAATTTAATATCTCAGTGGGGTGATCGTAACCGCCTAACGTTTGCGCCACATAAAACCTATCAACTTCTACTAAAAGGTAATCTTAAATCATTGCCTACTATTAAATTTAATAACGTTCCCATTAAAAAACAGCAATCCGTATGCTACCTTGGTATGATCTTAGAAAGGAATTTTTCATTTATAGAACATATAAAAATAGTTGGCGAAAAAGCTAAAAGGAACTTTTATGCCCTAACTAGAATATCCAAAGCAACTTGGGGTCTATCATTCCTAACTTTAAAAACTATATATGGAGCTACCTACTTAGGATGTATGTGCTACGGTGCACCTGTTTGGGCTGATAGGGCCAGCATAGGGGCGGCACGACGTAAACTGCTTCAAAGCCAACGTTTGGCATTGATATTTTTATGCAAGGCGTATAGAACGGTCAGTACTGAAGCCTTACCGGTACTGGCAGGTGTACTTCCAGTCGACCTTGAGGTACTGCGACGTGCTTCAATGTACTACTCCGCGAGGGGGGAGGCCATGGACACTAATTTTGTTACACAGCGCGACTTTAATAAAATCTCTAGATTATTTAAACCTCAGACTGAAGTCTGGGAGGACCTCTTATCCGAATGGCAAAGTAGGTGGGATAATTCCATCAAGGGCCGGCACCTCGATCTATTCTTTCCATCCGTTGGCGATCGGCTGGCTAGGACATGGCTGGAGGTTGACCACTGCGTTGCCCAATTTCTCACAGGTCATGGCAACTTTAAAAGTAAACTGTATTCTTTTAAGCTTGTTCCTTCCCCTTTGTGTCAGTGTTGTACATCGAACTGTGAATTTGAACAGTCCGCACATCACATCTTGTGGGAGTGTGTTCTTTGGCAGAATGAACGCAATATTATGTTGGATAGTGTACAAGTTACATCCGGAGTCGTTTATTATACGGACCTTGTAGAAACTAGAACCAATTTCCGTGCGTTCAGGCGCTTTTGCCATACCTATTATTGGAATCAATTGTAACAGCTAATACCTACTTAGGACCCATTAACTTAATCAAATTTTATTCCGTGGTGTTTGGCAATCTGGGCTTCTCCCAGTTGCAATAATGTCCCTTTGTGCCGATTGGCCTAGTTCTGTTCTGTCTCCTGCTTGTTATGGAGGGAAGTGGAAAAAATATCTTTTTTCTTACTCCTCCGCTATTCTTTTCTGATTAATTTGTTGCGGGACCCAAGACAGTTGAATCGTTTCTCCGGGACTCGTCGAGCTTCATTGCTCGGCGTTTTTCTGGCGGTCGCCACTGTTGATTCTGGCTTTCAGGAGTTGCAGTGGTTGGGAAAAGTGTGGCGGGTTTTTTTTTTGGCCGTAAAACATGACAGAGATGGATTTTCATACAACTTTTGTCGGCCGATGCCCGCGCATCTATCTGGCCAGTACAGCAATTTTGATTTATCTCAAAGAAAATTTTCAAAATAATGATAACATTTCCAAGCCAAGTATCTGAATGAGACACAAGAAACTATATAAAAGTCGACTATTATTACAGGTGATGAAGAAATATGGATTCCTCCACACTTACCTGTATTGAAGTTGCCAATTAAGCCAGATTATAATTTATCAGATTCATCGTCAGTATATGAAGTGGGTGTTTCTATGAGCTTGAGTAAATCTAAGGGACTCTTAGCAGGCGCAACGATATGCGTATCAGAACCTGTTTCAGAAGCTTCAGATGATGATGGAAACGACAGTGTCGTACTCTTAGATAACATAAAAGACCATCCTGATAATCAAGTGTTTATTTTCAAGCCTGCGGAGGCAACTTCTGTAGGTTTAATAACAGATGTCCAGGATTTAGATGAAGCAACAACTAAGTAAGCATTCAAAGTTTTATTTTATTTCATTAATACATTAACCCTTTAACCGCCAACGCCGTAATATTACGTGTTGTAAGAACATTACATCAGACGCCACGTCAGAATATTGTGTAGAAAGTCCTGTCATTTAAAAAATGTACAATAAATGTTGAATTTGCTTACTGAATCTTAGTATATTTCGTGTAATTACTTTATTTTTAACAGTATTAAATACATATTTTAGCTAATTGATTGAAATAATTACAAGTTCTCAGTTCGTGATACATCTAAATATCAACCTACTTCGCCGAACCCGTAATTTCAAGTAGACTAGTGTTGTACCGCATATGAAACTCCTGATAGTAAATTAATAAAAAACATCCTATTTTTTACAAAACTATCAAGTAAACATTAATCAAAATTTCATAGTTTATTAAACATTTATTTATTTATTCAAAATTCAATAAGCTTTAGTGAAGTAATATGTAGAAATCAACAAATAAGTATAGGTAAATTAAGTACAAACTTATTCTAGAACGTCACTAGTACAGGCTATCCGCGAACGCCGTCGCCGTAATTTTACGTGCGGCTCAAGGTCAACTAAAGTCATATTTTGAATAAACTTCAGTTGCGTTAGCGCCATCGCCTTGATAACATGTGCTCACATTATTATTACATCTAAGCTAGTGTCGAGAAGTTATCGATGATGTTATACGACGACGAAGAACTATTAAACATATTGCAGCAAGCAAACAATGATATTTGTAGTAGTAGCAGTTCAACGGATAGTGATAATAATTCGGTAAATAACTCTTGTTTTCAAGTCTGTTTATTTATCCTCAGTCAAAAGGACAGCTAAATAATAATATGTGTACTTATTTACCCATTTATTTTGTTTTAAAGAAAATACAGTTAATTTAGTTATTTTATTTGTTGTTATTTATTATTACTTGTATCCTAATATTTTAAACGCGTATCATTTTTTACATAAATGTCATACCGTCTTTTTGTCCGCGGGATAGTAAACGGACTAAATAAGTTTACTGTTTTTGAAATTTGTTATCTATGTTTCATATAATACCAATCTCATTTTAAATTGCTACAGGAGAAGCTTTATCGCTCAGTGCAACTAGTGGTGTAGGCCTTTTTCGTGTTTCGTGAAGACGAAGAGTTATTAAATATTTTGTAATCATGAATTGCGAAGCAACGACAGTTCTCAACATAGAAAGTGATGTTGATTTGATAAGTTTAATTTATTTTTTAAATCGATATTTTAATTTGACAAGTAATTGTGTTTGTTTGTAACATACCTACTAAGGTTCATCATGGATACTAACCAAAATTTAAATGATACATTCATAGGCTGGAATTATTTAATATTAAGAAGGTACATCGGTAGGTAGGGTTATTACAGATTTTGTAGTGTTATTAAGTTTAGGTAGGATAAAAATATAGGTATATGCTTACCTATATTTTTATAATAATGCCTCTATATATGTATGAGCAGTATAAAAGTAAATATTCTCGAAAGGTTAATATTGTGAATAAATAAATGCATCGATATTGAGTATTCGCAACACTGTTCCAACTTATACCTAAAGTGACGTGGCGCTGGAGGTTCGGCAAAGGGATCAGTGACGTGGCGGTTAAAGGGTTAATAGTCTCGATTAATGGAATTAAAAAACCTATAATAAATGGTTAATTAGAAATAACGTATAAAAACCCCCTAGGTAAAATTCAAGCTCTTTAAAACTTAATAATTGGGATTTCGCATATAATTTCTCCCAAAGGACGCCACGCTATAAATGGATTGAAAGTTGATTAGTTAGCATAAAACAACTCTGTTTGTTCAGTAAAAGTGTAAATACACTGGCAATCTTCAGTTATATTTTGGCGGGGGGAAATGTTCCTCCTTATTCATAGGTCAACTTGTCGGTCTTTGTCGGTCTCCGTGGCGCAGCGGTCAACACGCCTGCCTGCGACGTGGAGGCCCCGGGTTCGATCCCCGGCCAGGTCGTGATGGAAAACGATATTTTCCTGATTGGCCTGGGTCTTGGATGTTTTGTCTATATATGTATCTATTATAAAATATAGTATCGTTGAGTTAGTATCCCATAACACAAGTCTCGAACTTACTTTGGGGCTAGCTCAATCTGTGTGATTTGTCCGTAAATATTTATTTTATTTTATTTAACTAGTGATAAGCGATTGTTTAAATATACGTTTTAGACATTTGCATGTCACTTAACTTTAATCACAGGCGTAGAGTAGGCAGCCTTTCGGTCTTCTATAGGATGCATTTTGGGGAGTGTGCGAAGGAATTGCATGATTTAATTCCCCCATCTCCGTTCCACCATCGGACGACCCGTCGTACGGCGAGTTTCCACCCTTACGTTGTTAACACCATTACGATCCGGACTAAGCGTTTCGCCTCCTCCTTTATACCGCGTACATCGAGGGACTGGAACAGTTTGCCAGCGGCGGTGTTTCCGTCGGACTACAATTTGAGTGTCTTCAAGGCTAGAGTGAATAGGCTCTTAATAAACTAGTGCGCTTTACCATCAACGACTGTGTCACTGCTTACCATCAGGCGGGATTGCGGTCAAGCGCTAGTTTATAACTTAAATATAAAAAAAACATCGTTTATGAATAACTCCTTAAATACTGTGGTGTTTATCCATAAAGGATGATTAAAGTTGTGACGTAAAGTAGTATGTAAGTGACGTTAAAAGGTCAAAAATGTATGGTTTTTTTTTTTATTCTTTATTTATTGCAAGGGGGTTTGATCACTTGCGATTATGTCACCCCCGAAATTACAAAAAAGAACTATATACATACTTACATTCTTCTATCCAAACACAACTTAACAATTTTATACAAATCCCTGGCTGTGTCAGAAAAGGGTGACGCCAATATGATGTTACACAATCCAACATCCCTTAAGTTTAACTTATTTTTTATACAAAAACAAACTCGCTCTGCTTCGTTACGAACACATTCCGCCATGATGTGATAGGCGTCTTCCACGACACCGCATTCTGTACAATTTGGTGAAGCCGTTTTTTTCATAAGAAATCCAAAATTATTTAGCGGAATGTGTCCGGCGCGGAGCCGTAGTGCTATACCCACTTCATTTCTATCCATATAACTATGATCGAACCAGGGAAAACGAGGCAAATGCGGCTGGATAGTACGGTACCATATACCTTTACTAAGCGACCTTACGTCAGTAAAGTAAGTGGACTTACTTTACTAGTCATTACAAAGTATGTACCGACGGTTCTAAAAACACTGAAGGTGCAGCTGGGGCGGCTTTTCTGGACTTACAGACTAATAATTTCATGAAGTTTAAAATTGACACGCACATTTCAATAATGAACGTAGAATTAATAGCAATAGCTGAGGCTATTTCATATATTGGCTCTTTTCAGAATGGCAAATATGTTATTCTGACTGATTCTAAGAGCGCCATTCAACACTTGAGTCGGTGTACAAAAGGTATTCGTGGTGCACCTGCAGCATACTCAATCTTGAAAGATTTACACACTCTTAAATTAAAAAATATATTTGTGGTCATACAGTGGCTTCCTTCTCACGTCGGATTCAGGGGTAATGAGGAAGTGGATCAACTCGCTAAACAAGCAATAGTAGACGGTGTTCCTCTTAATTGTAAACCTTATTATCTGGATTTACTTCCTTTGGTAAGAAATCAATGCAGAACTAGTTGGAGGGAACATTTTGACGTAAGGTCGCTTAGTAAAGGTATATGGTACCGTACTATCCAGCCGCATTTGCCTCGTTTTCCCTGGTTCGATCATAGTTATATGGATAGAAATGAAGTGGGTATAGCACTACGGCTCCGCGCCGGACACATTCCGCTAAATAATTTTGGATTTCTTATGAAAAAAACGGCTTCACCAAATTGTACAGAATGCGGTGTCGTGGAAGACGCCTATCACATCATGGCGGAATGTGTTCGTAACGAAGCAGAGCGAGTTTGTTTTTGTATAAAAAATAAGTTAAACTTAAGGGATGTTGGATTGTGTAACATCATATTGGCGTCACCCTTTTCTGACACAGCCAGGGATTTGTATAAAATTGTTAAGTTGTGTTTGGATAGAAGAATGTAAGTATGTATATAGTTCTTTTTTGTAATTTCGGGGGTGACATAATCGCAAGTGATCAAACCCCCTTGCAATAAATAAAGAATAAAAAAAAAAAACCATACATTTTTGACCTTTTAACGTCACTTACATACTACTTTACGTCACAACTTTAATCATCCTTTATGGATAAACACCACAGTATTTAAGGAGTTATTCATAAACGATGTTTTTTTTATATTTAAGTTATAAACTAGCGCTTGACCGCAATCCCGCCTGATGGTAAGCAGTGACACAGTCGTTGATGGTAAAGCGCACTAGTTTATTAAGAGCCTATTCACTCTAGCCTTGAAGACACTCAAATTGTAGTCCGACGGAAACACCGCCGCTGGCAAACTGTTCCAGTCCCTCGATGTACGCGGTATAAAGGAGGAGGCGAAACGCTTAGTCCGGATCGTAATGGTGTTAACAACGTAAGGGTGGAAACTCGCCGTACGACGGGTCGTCCGATGGTGGAACGGAGATGGGGGAATTAAATCATGCAATTCCTTCGCACACTCCCCAAAATGCATCCTATAGAAGACCGAAAGGCTGCCTACTCTACGCCTGTGATTAAAGTTAAGTGACATGCAAATGTCTAAAACGTATATTTAAACAATCGCTTATCACTAGTTAAATAAAATAAAATAAATATTTACGGACAAATCACACAGATTGAGCTAGCCCCAAAGTAAGTTCGAGACTTGTGTTATGGGATACTAACTCAACGATACTATATTTTATAATAGATACATATATAGACAAAACATCCAAGACCCAGGCCAATCAGGAAAATATCGTTTTCCATCACGACCTGGCCGGGGATCGAACCCGGGGCCTCCACGTCGCAGGCAGGCGTGTTGACCGCTGCGCCACGGAGACCGACAAAGACCGACAAGTTGACCTATGAATAAGGAGGAACATTTCCCCCCGCCAAAATATAACTGAAGATTGCCAGTGTATTTACACTTTTACTGAACAAACAGAGTTGTTTTATGCTAACTAATCAACTTTCAATCCATTTATAGCGTGGCGTCCTTTGGGAGAAATTATATGCGAAATCCCAATTATTAAGTTTTAAAGAGCTTGAATTTTACCTAGGGGGTTTTTATACGTTATTTCTAATTAACCATTTATTATAGGTTTTTTAATTCCATTAATCGAGACTATTAACCCTTTAACCGCCACGTCACTGATCCCTTTGCCGAACCTCCAGCGCCACGTCACTTTAGGTATAAGTTGGAACAGTGTTGCGAATACTCAATATCGATGCATTTATTTATTCACAATATTAACCTTTCGAGAATATTTACTTTTATACTGCTCATACATATATAGAGGCATTATTATAAAAATATAGGTAAGCATATACCTATATTTTTATCCTACCTAAACTTAATAACACTACAAAATCTGTAATAACCCTACCTACCGATGTACCTTCTTAATATTAAATAATTCCAGCCTATGAATGTATCATTTAAATTTTGGTTAGTATCCATGATGAACCTTAGTAGGTATGTTACAAACAAACACAATTACTTGTCAAATTAAAATATCGATTTAAAAAATAAATTAAACTTATCAAATCAACATCACTTTCTATGTTGAGAACTGTCGTTGCTTCGCAATTCATGATTACAAAATATTTAATAACTCTTCGTCTTCACGAAACACGAAAAAGGCCTACACCACTAGTTGCACTGAGCGATAAAGCTTCTCCTGTAGCAATTTAAAATGAGATTGGTATTATATGAAACATAGATAACAAATTTCAAAAACAGTAAACTTATTTAGTCCGTTTACTATCCCGCGGACAAAAAGACGGTATGACATTTATGTAAAAAATGATACGCGTTTAAAATATTAGGATACAAGTAATAATAAATAACAACAAATAAAATAACTAAATTAACTGTATTTTCTTTAAAACAAAATAAATGGGTAAATAAGTACACATATTATTATTTAGCTGTCCTTTTGACTGAGGATAAATAAACAGACTTGAAAACAAGAGTTATTTACCGAATTATTATCACTATCCGTTGAACTGCTACTACTACAAATATCATTGTTTGCTTGCTGCAATATGTTTAATAGTTCTTCGTCGTCGTATAACATCATCGATAACTTCTCGACACTAGCTTAGATGTAATAATAATGTGAGCACATGTTATCAAGGCGATGGCGCTAACGCAACTGAAGTTTATTCAAAATATGACTTTAGTTGACCTTGAGCCGCACGTAAAATTACGGCGACGGCGTTCGCGGATAGCCTGTACTAGTGACGTTCTAGAATAAGTTTGTACTTAATTTACCTATACTTATTTGTTGATTTCTACATATTACTTCACTAAAGCTTATTGAATTTTGAATAAATAAATAAATGTTTAATAAACTATGAAATTTTGATTAATGTTTACTTGATAGTTTTGTAAAAAATAGGATGTTTTTTATTAATTTACTATCAGGAGTTTCATATGCGGTACAACACTAGTCTACTTGAAATTACGGGTTCGGCGAAGTAGGTTGATATTTAGATGTATCACGAACTGAGAACTTGTAATTATTTCAATCAATTAGCTAAAATATGTATTTAATACTGTTAAAAATAAAGTAATTACACGAAATATACTAAGATTCAGTAAGCAAATTCAACATTTATTGTACATTTTTTAAATGACAGGACTTTCTACACAATATTCTGACGTGGCGTCTGATGTAATGTTCTTACAACACGTAATATTACGGCGTTGGCGGTTAAAGGGTTAATGTATTAATGAAATAAAATAAAACTTTGAATGCTTACTTAGTTGTTGCTTCATCTAAATCCTGGACATCTGTTATTAAACCTACAGAAGTTGCCTCCGCAGGCTTGAAAATAAACACTTGATTATCAGGATGGTCTTTTATGTTATCTAAGAGTACGACACTGTCGTTTCCATCATCATCTGAAGCTTCTGAAACAGGTTCTGATACGCATATCGTTGCGCCTGCTAAGAGTCCCTTAGATTTACTCAAGCTCATAGAAACACCCACTTCATATACTGACGATGAATCTGATAAATTATAATCTGGCTTAATTGGCAACTTCAATACAGGTAAGTGTGGAGGAATCCATATTTCTTCATCACCTGTAATAATAGTCGACTTTTATATAGTTTCTTGTGTCTCATTCAGATACTTGGCTTGGAAATGTTATCATTATTTTGAAAATTTTCTTTGAGATAAATCAAAATTGCTGTACTGGCCAGATAGATGCGCGGGCATCGGCCGACAAAAGTTGTATGAAAATCCATCTCTGTCATGTTTTACGGCCAAAAAAAAAACCCGCCACACTTTTCCCAACCACTGCAACTCCTGAAAGCCAGAATCAACAGTGGCGACCGCCAGAAAAACGCCGAGCAATGAAGCTCGACGAGTCCCGGAGAAACGATTCAACTGTCTTGGGTCCCGCAACAAATTAATCAGAAAAGAAAAGGAAGGACATCTGCAGAAGATGACTGTATAATGCGTGGACCGACGACCTGGTGAAGGTGGCGGGAAACCGCTGGATGCGGGAGGCGCAGAACTGGTCGTCGTGGAGAACCTTGGGGGAGGCCTATGTCCAGCAGTGGACGTCTTTCGGCTGAAATGATGATGATGATGTATAATGCGTCTAGGGAAAATTGTAATTTTTGCGATATTTCTGTTGGGTTTTTAGAGCTATAGTATAAAACGAATTCGTCGGCATATTGAGAGATAAATACATTGTTGATAGATTTACATACGTTCATAGTAATAATATTAAATAATAATGGCGATAGCGGGTCGCCCTGAGCCAAACCACGACTTGTACACCTTGTGAGATAAGAATTTTTGACCCGGATTTTAAGGTTTCTCCTTTTTAGGAAATTGTATATATAAGAACATATTTTAGTACCTATACCAACGCGATCCATAGCTTTTACTAAACTGATTAAGTCAACGTTGTTGTACGCGCTGTCTATGTCGATAAAACAGGCTACGGTTGTCATTCGCTGTGAAAAACCTGACTGAATTCTTGAGACCAGAGTCGTAAGGTTATCAAGTGTTGAGCGGCATTTTCTGAAACCTGTAGTATTAGTTGACAACAACTCATTTTTTTCTGTAAACCACTCTATTCTGTCGAGTAGAATGTTATGAAAAATTTTGCATATACAGGATATCATAGAGATGGGTCTGATTGAAGATAAAGTGTTCAGTTCACGCCCTGGTTTCGGGATAGGTATAATTCTAATATCTCGCCATTGCCTGGGAACGAAATTAGAGGAAAAAAAAATGGTTATATAAGGACAGTAAAATTATTTTTCCATTTATAGGTAGATGGCTAATCATTGAATAAGAAATTTCATCACATCCTGGGGTAGTATCCTTTGAGCGTATACATTTATTTAGTTCGTGCATAGCAATAGGAGTTTCTAAAATTGGGTTATTTGAAAGAAAAATTGGGTTTCTATAGGGGACTGATTCTGGGGTGAGGCTATGTAAGAGGTCATTAGCTTTTTCATCATCAATGTATTGATGATTTGATGTTTTGCCCTTGAACCATTTCATTTTTCCCCATAGTTCAGAAGATGTGACTTTGTGATTTAATGAAGTACAGAAGTCAGACCAACATTTATTTTTTTCTATCCGAATTAGTTTTTGGGCAATACTGACTTTAGATTGTAGTATATTTAGGTTATATGGGGTGGGATTTCTACGGAATTTTCTTAGGGCCAGGCGACGCTCTGCTACTACTTTAGAAAGATTAGGTGTCCAATAAGGTTTAGGGGTAAATCAACTTTCAGGGTTTTCATTAATTTTTAAATAGGGGATATGTAAATTAGCTGCCAAGTTAATATAATCGATAAATATGTCATACGCGTCCTGAAGATCTCTCGGTAAATTGATTTGAGAAAATAATGAGTCTAGCAAATCTGTATAACTACCCCAATCCGCCTTCTTGAAATTCCTTTTGACAGTTCTCATAAACGGACTGTTTATATTAAATGTAATTTTTATCATGATGTGGTCACTACCTAGACTCTCATTTAAGGGTATCCAGTCAGACCGCAGCGCAATATCTGAAGTCATTAAACTTATGTCAGGGGCCGATTGCTGTAGGTTTTGCCATTAACTAGCTTGAATCGCGTACATTGCCCATTATTTAACACAACAAAAGAGCTGTCTATTAATGCATCAAAAATTTGCAATCCCCTAGTGTTTGTCCTATTAGACCAGTTATAATGATGGCCATTAAAATCGCCTAATATTAAAGATTTTGAATTGACAGTCGCAAAAATGTCTTCCCAGTCCCTTTGACATGTACGCCCCGTAGGAGGACAATACAATGAAATCACATTTTCAATTTTATCGCAATTAAACAATCTGACGCAAAGAATTTCTGTATCCGGATTATTTACTTGTACAAAAAATGAGTTTGATTTGATAGATTTATGTGTAAATATCGCAACCCCCGTAAGTATCCCCTCTGTCTTTACGATAAATGTTATAGTTGCTTATATTTAGATTACTATCGGGTTTTAACCAAGTTTCATTAATGGCAGCAATGTGGATTTTTTCTCTTAACAATATATTTTCAAATTCAGTTAATTTAGGTCTCAGACTTTGGGCATTCCATTGCATAATATTTAATTTAATTAATTTATTGTGCCCAGCCATTAAAACAATTAATGATATTTTTTTAAATGGGAGAATCAGTCACGTTATCTACTACTACTAAAATTAACCATTCGATACAACATTTTATGACACTCAGAATTTTTTCCTTCAAACTATAATTTTTTAAAAATACTATATCTTTCAACCTTGTAAACAATTCGTCAAAATTTACATCTTTCTTTCGTGCAGGTTCAGGTTCAGGTATGTTCTGCTCTTCAGATCCTCCTGCCAAGCTTTCGTTGGTCAAATCGTGTAGATTTTCCTGGTTATCCCAACTTTCTTTGACTATCGGCTTCGTTAGATTCGTTGTAGTGGTCGTATGTTTTTTATTTTTCTGAGGAACCTTTTTGGGGCTATTACTAAAAGATGATTGAGCTTTCTGCCGTGTGGTTCTTGCTGCAGTTATCATAGCAAATGTTTGAGCAGTGGGTATTTGAGAAGCGGGAGCATGGGTAGCGGATGCATGAGCAACGGATGCATGAGTAGCGGGTGAATGAGTAGCTAGTGGCGTGGAGGACAGTAGAAAATCAGGTTCTGGTGGAACATAAATAGTCAGAGCTTTACGGAACGTGCAGTTGAACTCAGTCATTAGCTCTCTGATGCGTTTTTCTTTGACATAGACAGGGCAATTTCTATCCAGGGCCATATGATTTCCCTTGCAATTTACGCATTTATATTCGTCTGTCTCGCAATTAGGGTGATTCTCACCACATTTTGGACATACTATTTTGGTAACTGGACATGTTTTAATCTTGTGTCCAAACTTCCAGCATCGTGAACACTGCGAGACCAAGAATATGAACGGTTCGACTTTGATGCGCAAATTATCTACATACACATGCGGTGGTAAAAAAGAACCTTTGAAACAAAGACGAACAGTTTCACACGCAGACCATCCTTCTTTCTCGGTCGATCGTCGCTTAAGGCGCATGATTGACGTCAGCACTGCAGGGCTAGGACACGAAATTGATCTTAGTATATCTTCCTCAGACATATCTAGGTCTACGTCCCTAACTATTCCATAGGAGAAGCTCTTTTCCATGGCTTTTTGAATGCGCCAGCCCTTATCTAACAAATCTCGACATGACTCTAATTTTGATGCATTCAATTCATCTGTGATATCAATGCGCACTCTATACGGATTTATATATTTTACCCTCTCAATATTCTTAATACCGTATTCTTTGAATAATTTAGCTAAAGCAAACTGTTTGGGCATTTTTTCTTTACAAGTAATATACATTTCTATTTTATCCTGTCCTTCTTTCATTTTTTTATCCTTATTCTGAATAACCTTCCACTCCCCTTCTGAATATTCTCTTTCTAACTCATCTCTGCCTCTTTTTTCGGCCCTTTCATAAATATTTTCTACAACTAAAAACTGTGTAAATTCTTCCTTTGATGTTACAGACTGACATTCATCCATCTCTAATATGTCGTTCTCGTGAGTCGAGTGATTACTCGCAGAATTCATAATATTATCTGTCATCTTACTCAATCCGTTGGCGTCGTTATCCATTAGCGTAGTTAAAAGTACCGTGCATCGTAGATTGCTTGAGTCGATGCGCAGTGGCCGGCCGGTTCGAACCGGATCGTGCGAACAATGTTATTCACTTGCGAAACGCGTAAACAACTATCATTAGCGAACCAAAGAACTGATCGCTCCGGACGAGCGTCACAACGCGAATTCGTATATGTTATAAGAATAATATAAAAAAAGGTCTAAGTAATCTATAAAATTTATACCCTGTGACGGTTTTTTCACTCTTGTTGCTACAAATCTTGACTTTACTAAACATTTTCTTTTGTCATCCTGAATAATGTTTCTGTATACTTGAATCTAAAGTTTAAAGCCAGCTGCTCCAGATTAGAAGAATATGCCATTTTTATCTAAATTTTTTTTTTTTTTTTTATAAATTATAAACCAGCGCTTGACCGCAATCCCGCCTGATGGTAAGCAGTGATGCGATCGTTGATGGTAAAGCGCGCTAGTTTATTAAGAGCCTATTCACTCTAGCCTTGAAGACACTCAAATTGTAATGTGACGGAAACACCGACGCCGGCAAATTGTTCCAGTCCCTCGATGTACGCGGTATAAAGGAGGAAGCAAAACGCTTCGTCCGGATCGCAGTGGTGTCAACAACGTAAGGGTGGAAACTCGCCGTACAACGGGTCGTCCGATGATGGAACGGAGATGGGGGAATTAATTCCCTTGCAAGCTGTACTGAAAAAAAAAATACTATTCGAGTTTGGCAAGTAACTGCAAAAGTTGGCGCATTCAATAAGGATTCCAAAATGGTATGATACTTGCTAGAAAATTTCTTCAATTGGGGACAGTATTATTTTCCAAAAACAGGCAGTTTTGAACAAATTTCTTACGTACATAAATTTTATTCTAATTTACCCATGTTACCCGTCATTAAAGTTACGACCTTAAAGCAAACGCTTTAAGGCCGTAACTTTAAATTTCTAGTTTGAGTGAGACCGGAACAGTCATTTTACAAAGTTTGAGCGAGACAGATAGTGACGCTAACCAGACAGAATATGCGCTTCTTCGTGGAGCTGTGGAAACCAACCCGTTTTATCCTATTCTATCCTAACGTGACAGAGACGGCAAGAGTCATTTTACGAAGTGGAAGTGAGACAGATAGTGACGCCAATTATTAGCTAACGCACAAATGAAATGAAATGAAATCGTTTATTAAGCAAGTAGGATCACCGATCACTTTTACACGTCATATGTTTTTTTTTTTTTTTTTAACTAGATGAAGCCGGCATGTCCTAACTGACTACCTCTGAGAAGAAATAGCCGAAACAAACTCAGGGATCATCGTCTTTTTTAAAGTCCAGACATTAAAAATGAAAATGTTTACAATAATTTACGTTATAATTACGCATATTGCTTAATAACAATGCTTAACAGAGCGAGCAACTCAGTCCCAAGCCTCTATCCTCTAAATAATCTGAGATTTTATAATACCCCTTTTTGCAAAGTTTTGCCTTTATATAGGTTTTATATCGTTTAATGGGTAAGTTTCGAATGTCCATGGGAAGCTTGTTGTAAAAGTGTATACATTGACCCATGAACGAGTTGCCTACTCTGTGGAGACGAGTGTGATGTACAGCAAGATTGTGTTTGTTCCTGGTATTTATATTATCAATATCGCTTATTTTCTTAAAATTAGATATATTTTTATCTACATACATAAGATTTTCAAATATATATTGCGAAGCTACAGTCAGAATGTTCACCTCTCTGAATTTTTCTCTAAGAGAATCTCTAGGACCAAGGTTGTAAATGGCTCGAACAGCCCTTTTCTGTAAAACAAAGATGGTATTGATGTCCGCACAAGTTCCCCAGAGAAGAATCCCATAAGTCATAAGACTATGAAAATAACTAATATAAACAATTCTGGCTGTATTCACATCAGTTATCTCTCTAATTTTCTTAACAGCATAAGCGGCAGAACTGAGTCTACCCGACAGCTTCCCCCATTGTAACTTGGAGTCAATAGTCAATCCAAGAAAAACTGTCGACTCGACAGGGATCAACTCTACTCCATTCAGTTGAACATTGGTACTTAGCTGCCTGACATTTGGCGTAGAAAATTTAATGAATTTAGTTTTTTTTTTCATTCAAAAGAAGGTTATTTACATTAAACCAATGGACAGCTTTCGAAAGTGCATTGTTAACTTCGTCAAAATTCGCTTACTGCGCATCTTTTTGTACTAGTTCGTATTGATTCGTGCTTACCACTTTCTGCTTCGTTTATTGGACTTGATTGCTTGTGATTTTCTCTACCGACGACCTTTGCTTTGCTCCGGACTACTTATCGTTGATTGTGTAATTGTGTAGTGCCACCATGTCTGCGTACACGACACAAGAATATGCCAACACGCATCTCATTTATGGGGAATGTAGATGTAACGCCAACGCTGCACCTAGACTTTATGGTGAGAAATACCCAAATGCAGCTTGTTTTCCGGATCATCGAGTCTTTTCAAATGTGCACTGATTAATCTTCTTAGAGGGCCGACTGCCGAACCAAGTACATAGTGAAGGAATCAAAATCAAAATCAAAGCATTTATTTCAAGTAAACCAGTTACAGGCACTTTTGAATTGTCAGAAGGTCGGTCAGTCAGTAAGGTGAAGCTAGTCGCCCATTCCAAACAGTAGGTACCTATGGAGAAGAACGGGCAAGAAACTCCATGGACACTCTTTTAAATTATCAAGCTATTAAAACAAATATTTGATTACATCATTCATTTTGAAACCAATCGTGTGAGAACGATGCAGAAATATATTGTACGCTGAGAGCGTCCATTATGGAAAAAAAAACAACAATTCAGAATTTAAAATACGCCGTAGCAGCTAAGAGATGACCAGTCCCCTCTGACGGCGTCCGTTCACGAACATGACATATCGATCAGCATCATTCAGCTCAACCATATTGAAGGGAACCCAATGACCCAACACACACGCCACCACCAACGAGACATTTGAGTGAGCATGACATACTCTCAACAGCCATAGCACTATCAAGTCAATAAACGACTAACCCAACAAATAGATGCTTTACAGCAAGTAGATCGTGCTCACACGTGTTCCATGCAATTATACAATACTAGGAAATTGAATCTACACAATGCAAAGACAGTTTTGTCCAAGGTTCAGCAGCTCCAACGGTGTTCCCGAATGCTAAGTTTAGCTCCTGTGTAGCTGCACCAGTGCCGAATACCCCTGTCAGCGATGCAATTCCGTAACATATAATATGCCTGGCTACATAGTGTGTACTGGCTTTGAGTTAAAAAAAAAAAAAACAAACAATTGCAAATTTAAACTACAAGAGGAAAAATCAAAGAACAATCAGTGTAAGCATAGAAATCGGACGCAACTCAAGCCCAAGCCTTTTTGTCGTCAATATAATCTTTAACACTATAAAATGATTTCTGACACAACTTACGTTTAATGAAGGACTTGAATTTATTCAGGCTCAGATCTTGAACCACCTCTGGAAGCCTATTGTAAAAATGTATACATTGGCATCTAAAAGAGCCACCTATTTTCTTGAGCCTTGTTGTAGGTACAATAAATTTGTGCTTGTTCCTAGTATTTATATTATAGACATCACTGTATTTTTTATACAATTTTATATTTTTATGAGCATACAAAAGATTTTCATAAATATATTGAGACGGCACGGTCAGTACATTAATTTCTTTAAATTTTTCTCTGAGAGAGTGTCTTGGACTTAATTTATAAATTGCACGAACAGCTCGTTTCTGCAAAACAAATATTGTCTGAATATCAGTGGCATTTCCCCACAACAGAATGCCGTACGACATTACGCTATGGAAATAGCCAAAGTACACTAAATGGGCCGTCTCAATATCAGTCAAATTACGAATTGTTCTAACTGCGTATGCAGCAGAACTTAGTTTTTTTGTCAATTTTTCTATATGGGGACCCCATTGAAGCTTAGCATCCAGAGTTATACCCAAGAACACTGCTGTCTTCAGATTCCAATTCTTCGCCCTTTATCAACACTTTAGTTTTCACCTGCCTAACGAGAGGTAGAGTAAACTTAATGCATTTGGTTTTTTTCTCGTTTAAGAGTAAATTATTAACATTAAACCAGTGGACTACTTTGGAGATCGCGCTATTTACATCATCAGTGACCTGCTGCTGACGTTTAAGTTTAAATAAAAGTGAAGTGTCATCTGCAAACAACACTATATCGTGATTATCCTTTATGAGGTACGGCAGGTCATTAATGTAAATAAGAAACAAAAAGGGACCAAGAATTGACCCCTGTGGGACTTCCATTGTTACTAAAGATCCGGAAGATTTTTGAAGTGAAACTTCTTTACGCTTCTTCGCACTTCTTGACTTGGGGAGTAAGCTGGCGAACGCGTGACGTAAGCGTTACGAAAAGTGATCCGGCAAGGCGAACGGAAGTTAAGTGGGGGATATAAGCACAGAGGCGCCCGTGGCGCGAGCTTGGTACTACAAGGTCTACAAAGAGTTTTTTCTTTTTTTTTTTCAATAAAAATAGGTCTATGCAAAAATATTAATTTACCAATGAAACCATGAAATAAATTTAAATATTTATAGAAAATTAATATATGTATATGTGTATACATGTATATATTGTACACACACACATATATATATATACATACAGATGGAGCGAAAGAAGTTTCACTTCAGTCGTGTGGTCATAAGCACACTCGTATTTTTTTTCCATTAACGTCAACGCTTTGAATCCTACCACTCAAGTAGGATGTAATAAGATCCAATGCAGAGTTCCTGATCCCGTAGTGGCGGAGTTTTCTGATTAACGTCTCGTGAAGAACGCAATCGAATGCCTTGGACAAATCACAAAAAATGCCCAAGGCATCGCATTTATCCTCCCATGCATTGTAGATATGATATAGAAGTTCAACACCGGCATCAGTAGTTGAACGACCCCTTGTAAAACCGAACTGTTTGCTATGTAATAATTTATGTTTATTAAAAAAACTTAGCATTTGGTTTAAAATTAATTTCTCAAAAATTTTACTAAAGGTAGGTAGTACAGAAATAGGTCTATAATTTGTGGGGTCTGATGTACTGCCTGATTTAAACAAAGGTATTATCTTACTATTTTTCATGAGATCAGGAAACTCTCCACAGTCAATACAAGTATTAAAGATAACCGCTAGAGTGGATGCCACAATATCAATAATAGACTTCGCAACTTCCACCGAATGACGCCATAGGTCAGCAGTCTTTTTTATATTGAGAGTGTGAAAGATTTTAATTATATCTTTACTGGTAACATATTCAAAATGAAATTACGAATTACAAACATTAACATTTTCTCTAAGCAAAGACTCAGCAACAGAAGGTCTAGATTTAGTAGTTAAAACTGGAATATCCGAAAAGAAATTTTCAAACACCTCAGCGACTTGCGAGTCTGATTTTATTTTGTTGCCATTAACAGTCAGGAAGATATCGTCCCCTTTACGAGGACGTTATACTAGACATTGTCGAAGAAGATCGTAGTATTTCCGTAGTATAAAATATTGTCCACAATTGAAAAAAAATTCCAACAAGTATCATACAATTTTGGAATCCTTATTGAGTGCGTCAAGTTTTGCAGTTACTTGCCAAACTCGAATAGTACATTTTTTTTTTAGTACAATTTGTAATATAATTTAGATAAAAAGGCATATTCTTCTAATCTAATTCTTCTAATTCTTACAGAGGCGACCGCTGTTAGGGAACCAAAACAGGACACACGAAGAACAAAAGAAAAAGATGCAATAACAACAGGCGATCAAGCTTCCAAAGGAGAATCAGACTCGAAAGTTATCTGGACAACCCAGAAATGGACGTCCAAGCCTAACGCATATTTCAAAAAGCCTTACATTCGGAGTAGTTTTAATAATGTAAAAAAAGTGTATAAGTGTCATATTTGTCAACGTAATTTTAGTAGAAAGGGGAGCTTAACAGTGCATATGCGTACACACACTGGTCAAAAACCTTATCAGTGTGATATTTGTCAACGTAATTTTACTCAAAAGGGGAGTTTAACAGTGCATATGCGTACACACAATGGTGAAAAGCTTTATCAGTGTGATAATTGTCAACGTAATTTTAGTGAAAAGGGGAGTTTAACAGTGCATATGCGTACACACACTGGTGAGAAACCTTATAAGTGTTATCTATGTAAAAATATTTTTTCCCATAGTAGTGCTTTAAAATTGCATATGCGTACACATACTGGTGAAAAACCTTATCAGTGTGATATTTGTCAACGTACTTTTAGTGCAAAGTGGAATTTAACAGGGCATATGCGTACACACACTGGTGAAAAACCTTATCAGTGTGATATTTGTCAACGTAATTTTAGTGAAAAGGGGAATTTAACAGTGCATATGCGTACACACAATGGTGAAAAACGTTATCAGTGTGATATTTGTCAACGTAATTTTAGTCAAAAGGGGAGTTTAACAGTGCATATGCGTACACACAATGATGAAAAACGTTATCAGTGTGTTATTTGTCAAGGTAATTTTAGTGAAAAGTGGAGTTTAACAGTGCATATGCGTACACATACTGGTGAAAAACCTTATTAGTGTGATATTTGTCAACGTAATTTCAGTAAAAGGGGTTATGTAACAAAGCATATGCAACAAAGCATATGCGCACACACACTGGTGAAAAACCTTATCAGTGTGATATTTGTCAACGTAATTTTATTGAAAAGGGGAGTTTAACAGTGCATATGCGTACACACACTGGCGACAAACCTTATCAGTGTGATATTTGTCAACGTAATTTCAGTAATAGGGGTTATGTAACAAAGCATATGCGCATACACACTGGTGAAAAACGTTATCAGTGTGATATTTGTCAACGTAATTTTAGTGAAAAGTGGAGTTTAACAGTGCATATGCGTACACATACTGGTGAAAAACCTTATCAGTGTGATATTTGTCAACGTAATTTTAGTGTAGAGCGAAGTTTAACAGTGCATATGCGTACACACACTGGTGAGAAACCTTATAAATGTTATCTATGTAAAAATATTTTTTCCCAAAGTAATGCTTTAAAATTGCATATGCGTACACACACTGGTGTAAAACCTTATCAGTGTGATATTTGTCAACGTAATTTTACTCAAAAGGGGAGTTTAACAGTGCATATTCGTACACACAATGGTGAAAAACCTTATAAGTGTGGTATTTGTCAACGTAATTTTAGTAAGAAGAGCAATGTAACAGTGCATATGCGTACACACACTGGTGAAAAACCTTAGAGTTTTGATAAAATTATGTGAACAACCATGGTAAAACCTATATCCGTATATAAAATCAATGGTTCAATCGCTCTCGCTCGTGTTATTTTTAATACATTTTTTTTCCTATTTTTATTCTGGATTTTTATTATGAATGCCCAATCTTGATTTTTTTTTTCAAATTTTAGAACTTGTATTAATCATTCACAAGTCACAATGTATTTCTTTCTATTTGTATTGTCAAGTTATACTCGTATTTATTATATTGTGGTTTGTACTTGAAGGAATACAAGTTTTAAGAATCTTTTCTACTATCATATCTTTTGTGATATTGCCATCATTTATTTATGGCAATTATTCTTTTATTATTTGATTGTATTTATAATATAATGCTGATAACTTATTGGTTTTAGTATATTTTGGTGTTTTGTTAAGTAAACATAATGCACTTCCGTGCGGCATTGGACAGAATTGATGGGACTGCAAGGCGGCTGTTTCGTTTTATACAGGAGCGAGCACTATGTTGGTCATACATGTCCCACCGATCATTTCGAGTGGTGGTCGACGGGGCGCTGTCCAGCACCCACCCGTTGTACGTATTGGAAAAACGGTGGTTATAATAAAAAATAGCTTAACGTCAGAACACTATATTTTTCACACAGGCATAGGTGACAGGCATGTGTCAATAAGATTATTCCATGCTATATTTAAAACAGGCACATGCCAGTACACTAGTTTTATATGCGACCTACAATACGCCCCCTTAATCTATTACACATGCGCATGATCACGAGAAAATTATCTATTACCTACTACACAAAATACACACAAAACAATTATGTTTGCGCTAGTTTATCGATCGGGTCCGATTGTTAGTTAGTCGAGTTGTTAGATCCCCGACCGATGCGGGCTAGCGTAATTTAGTATTGTCTATGGCGACGCGCTGCCGCCATTAATCAGAACGTGTTAGGACCCCGCGGCGTACGCGGGCCGTTGCTTGAAATCTTGAAGAATAATCTCTCGCACGCGTGGCGTGTTTCGGGCGAGTGAATTTCGGGAAAATACCACCGGCGCGTATTGTATGGTTTGTCGCGATTGTTGCCCGGGTGTTGAAGTATTTACTTGAACTATAAAACGTAACAGTGCATCTGTACATTGAGTTGAAAGAGAATCGGAAACGTGGTTTCATTGGCGATCTTTGTCGGGCGTGATTGACATTGCTAAATAACTTCTTACGTTGGTGAGCCTTGGTGCCCTAATAAGGGAACTTTGGAGTGTCGACTTATGGGACGGTCAGTGAACAGAAGACTTGGACGTCATTGTAAGGTCGGCGCGCGCGTCGACCTCGCCGGACTTCACTTCTCGACGAAGCACATTGAGTCCCAGGTAAGTCCCGTAGATTTCCTAGTGTATGGTCGGAGATTAATTTTACTTGTGGTGTATGCCGACCTTGTTTGTTGAATAAGCCGTGACAAATGCGCGGTAGATGTACGTGCTTTACTGGGGCGCCTACATACGTTGTGGTAGCAGAGCGTGGTTTCTAATTACTAATTTGAGTAATTAGAGTATCATTCCAGTATTTTGGTAGCCTTCAGAGGCTAATTTGTAAAATTTGATTTTTTATTTGTTGTTGTCGGTACTCGTAAAATTATATCTCTGACCACCTTCATACAGTGTGTGGATCCGATAATTTTGCAAAGTAAGAAATGTGAAAACAATTGTAGGTAGATTGTTTTATTTTTTCGTTCATTTCTTTCCGTTCAGAGGAACGGAGTAGGCTAAGGCCTGATGCGCCATACAGCCAGTTATGTTTACGAGTAACGTTTTTGCTATTGTTGACTCGATTATCTTGCTCGATTATCTTGTGCATTTATGCGAACCAAATAGTTCGCTTTGTTGTTGAATATTGAGCTACGGATAAATAATTACGAGTTGTTTTTATGACTAATGTTTTGTTATTGTTTCGGTCAACTCGTGTATTGTACGAACCAGATAGTTCGTGTTTGAATGTTTTGATTTAGCTCGTAATTCATAGTCGTAATTTTGTTGATTTAGCTCGTAATTCATAGTCGTAATTTTGTTCTGTTTATTGTTCGATTTATTACGTAAGTCACAGTAATAATTTTATTCTGTTTGTTTGTTGACTTATTGTGTAATTGGTAGTGTAATAATTTGTTTTGGTAATAAGTTTATTTAAGATATTTTGTATGTATACCTTGTAATATTTTTTATTTATACATTGTTAATAATTTGTTTGTAACGGTTGCCCTTAGCTTTGGTCCCCACACGGTCTCGCGGAATTTATCGAGTTATTTACGCTTGTTTTTATTACCTTCCGCGCGTTCCTTGATTGAATTTAATTGGTTAATTTGAATTAAAGGCTTTTATTTGGAATGGCTCCCAATCCGCTTGCTACGGCAAAGGCCGAGGTCCAAGCCGCATTGCGTTGGCTCGCGGGCGCGGCCGCCTTGATTGTTCGGCCGGATCGGGTGCAGGCTTTGTTGACCCGCTATGAAGGGTTGCCTGCGCGCATGGAAGGCTTGGAGCGACACGTTGTCGACTTCCATGCGTACGTTCTGGAACACCCTCCAGCGGATGAAGCCATAGTGGAGACCTTCAAAAGGGATGTCGACCAGGCGTACGAATTGGCTAACCAAATTACGGAGTCAGCAGAAGGGCTGCTGGCAGCCCGTAGGGGAAAGCCGACTTGGAGCGGGGAGGTTAAACCGACCCCGCCGGCTTTGTTAGGGAGATTGCCTACATTGGAGATTCCCCACTTTGACGGGGACCTCACGGCTTGGATGGGCTTCATCAACCTGTTTGACAGCTTGGTGGACTCCAGGGAAGATTTGTCCCCCAGCCAGAAACTGGCTTAGTTGCGCTCCGCCCTCCGCTGAGAAGCCAGTGCAGTGGTCCAGCACCTGATAGTCAGCGATGCTAACTACCAGGTTGCGCGGCAGTTGTTGCTGGACCGCTACCAAAACGTCCGCTTGCTAGCGGACACCCATGTGGCAGCCATTTTGGCCTTACCGAAGGCAACGCGGGTTTCCTCCTTGCGGAAGGATTTGGTCAACCCGCTCTTGACCGCCGTCCACTCGTTGCGCCGGCTGGATTTGCCGGTCGACCAGTGGTCTTTTCTGCTTCTGCACATCGTCCTAACGAAGTTGCCCGCAGACGTAAAGGGGCGATTTGAGCAAAGGTACGGGGGCAATAGCGCCTCGTACCTCCCCCCCTTCTCGGATTTACTTCGTTTTTTGGAGGACGAGTGCAGAGTGCTGGACCAGCTAACCGACCCCACACCGGGAACGAGCACAGGTCGTCCGGTGGCGGCGAGGGGACCATCCCGCCGCCCGACCAAACAATGCTCGGCTGTCCGAAGTGACTCCCCCCCCGCACCAGGTAAACGGTGCCGGTATTGCCGGGGGGACGGACATGACGTGCGTGCTTGCGAGAAGTTCGGGGGCCTCCGGACTGCAGGTCGAAGAGCCCTCGCCAAGCAACGCGCCTGGTGCTACATGTGTCTGGGGGACCACCGCCAGTCAGCGTGCACCCAGGCTAAGGTTTGTCCACATTGCGGCGGGAGACATCACGCTCTCCTGTGCTTGAACCGCAATGGTGGTGGGTCCGAAAGGGGCCCAAGTCCCCCGCGCACGGGCGGGGGCCCCAAGGGCGGGGGCCCCACGGGCGGGGGCCCCCCGCAGGATGTAGCGGTGGCCGTCGGGGGCTCGGGGAGGCAGGCGGTACGCTACTCCCCCCCCTTGATGGAATACCCTCGATTGGGGCGTTATGTTTCCCCGTATGCGGCCCACGGCTATTGCCCCACACCTCGGAGTAGAGTTGGAAGGAGTCCCTACATTGCGGAGTGGGACCCTCTCGCCTACTGTCGGCGTTCCCCTCCGATAAAAATCGTGAGGCGCTTTGTGCCATGGGGGATGTTATTATAAGGATTTTGACACAACCCTGACACTATACACCGTTGAAAAAGTCGTTAAGTTTTTGTGTTAACACCAATATACTTATTAGTATTTAAGTAAGTTAGTACTTAGTTTATTTGGTGAGAATCGATAAACACAAGATAGTTTTAACCTCGTTAAAAAGGAGGAGGTTTCTTAATTCGACCGTATACCTATGTGATTTTTTATTATTGATTTAATCACTACATGTTATAAAACAGAGTCACTTTCTCTTTGCCTATGTCCCTTTGTAAGTATGATCAAATCTTTAAAACTACGCTACGAATTTTTATGCGGTTTTTTTCAATGGATATAGTAATTAAAGAGTAAGGCTTATATGTATAATAACATCCATTAAATAGTGGGGAAATACTATTATTTCTGAGGTTTCTAATGTGATGTAATAATTTTATTTTTTCCGCGTTTGCAGTGAAAAACGCGGGCTGAACACTCAAATCAAAACAATGTACTAAATATTAAACATTAAAGGTGGTCGTTTCAAACCATAAATAGTTTCAATAACTATGTATTGGTTCAATACCTAAAATACGGTATTCGATTCTACAATAACTATTTATTTAGAAAAACCATTTATTGGCGAAAACGTTTTACTCGCCGCACCAACACTGCGAGTCGCGTCCGTCAGTACTAAGTATATTCTTACTCGGTTCTGTAATACCTAATACCACCTAATAACTATTTATCGGGTAAAACTATTTATTTTGCGAATACACGATATACGCTTTACTCGTCGCACCTACTGCGAGTCTCGTCTCCTCGATGTAGATTGTGGGCGTACCCGATACCGAACCGAAGTATTCCGACGGCGCACGACGAATGGCGATTACTATTTACGATGAGCGAGTCCTAGGAAAAAAAAGGAAGAAGGGATTTGACTTGTAATCCGTATGCAATAGATGATTATCGAAAAAATGTATTTAGGTCACGGTTGAAAATTGACCTTCAGGTTCACAGTAAAGGGGCACTTGCACGGGGGCCCCGTTTGTCTTCGGGCAAACGAGTGGGGCTAAGAGGAAGGACACCTCGCTAAAAAACCCTTGGCTGCTGCGTCTTCTTGCACACGAAGACGTACCCAGCCGGGCCCCTCCCTATGGAGGGCCCACTGTGGGCCTGCCTTCGGGCAGGAATCGCCGGCGGGGGATTGGACGGCAGGCATGCTACTTCCCATGACCCCGCCACCAAGGCGATGTCGGTGTGCCGCTGTTGGGTTTAGTGGGTATTTCCGGCTTCGGCTGGGCGAGTCCCACACACGCCCTTCGGGGTATGGTGCGTAAATGTCATTTCCACAGCGTCAAAAAAAAAAAAAAAGGATATAAACTGAAGAAAAAAAGTTACTGAAGACTAGGCTGTATGGCATACTATGCCTTTGCCTTTTCCGTTCCTCTGAACGGAAAGAAGTGAAGGAAAAAGCGCGGGAAACCTTGAACGTGGCGGGCGAGTTTTTTCTGCTTCTTTAAGTTTTTATTCGTAAAAAGTGTAAATAATAGTATCAGTTAGGTGGTTGTATATATATAATTAATTTTAATTTTACATATATAGTTTAGTAGTTCTATATTGCTGATTTAGGTAAGTTTTTTCTTTTTCTCTTCGTGATGGACGACGACCCGGACGACCCTGGTGGAGGCTCGCCTCCGGAGGTTTCGCTTGTAGTCACGGTTCCACATTCAGAAATGGATACAGAGGGCTCCCTTCTGGATACAGATGCTTCCGAGACCAAAAGCAATAATAAGAGAAAACGTATTTCCTCTCGTAAAATATGCAGGCACTGTAATAAAAAACGCAGGCGCCATAAATCTTCTGAAACAATATGTGAAAATGACTGTCAATGTGCTTCTAAGAATGCTCAATCCGAATTTATACCCCCTAATTCAACTATCACTTCACAACCACAATCCTCCCAACAACCCAATGCTCATAAACAATCATCTGACCCAAGCACATTGGTAGGTAGAAAACTATATGAGGCGAATGATGCAGCTCCTTACACAATCCACATCCAAAAGATACAAACAAGTCCAAATGATAATGTTTTTATTCACCCAGTCTCTTTTGGTCATTTTCTAAAAAAGAATTGCATTAAAAATATAGTAAATGGTAGTCTGAAAAAAATAGGCAGAAACAGGGTTTTAATCTCATTTACCAATTTCACAGATGCAAATTCTTTTCTAGAAAATAAAACATTGGAACAATACAACTATAAGGCCTTTATACCCTCCTCATCAGTCACCCGGATGGGTGTGGTTAGAGGAGTCCCTAAGGATTGGTCTGAGGAGGATATACTGAATAACATATCTGTGCCTATTGGATGTGGAAAAATTTTAAAAGTACGACGCATCAATAGAAAACATATTGTGGATGGTAAACCAAACTACATTCCTGTTGAAACTGTTGTAATAACATTTGACGGCCAGGTGTTACCCAAAAGAATATTCTTATGTTACAACTCTCTTCCTGTTGAGCTTTATATCTTCCCAACAGTCCAGTGTTTCAACTGCTGTCGATATGGACACATCAAATCACAGTGCCGCTCAGCTCCACGGTGTTTTAAATGCGGTAATAACCATACTGGGGACAGTTGCAATGTAGATGAGGATGAGGCTCTATGCTTTATTTGTTCCGGATCCCACTTTGCCACAAATAGGAAATGCCCAGAGTTTAGTCGCCAAAAAGCCATTAAGGAAACTATGGCTAACAATTGCATTTCATATGCAGAAGCAGTTAAGTTGCATCCTCCTGTTAACAAAGCATATTCAGAAGTTTTAACTTCTGTTGCAGTTCCTTCACCACCTTTAAGGCAAACATTTGACTCCTCCTCCAAAGGTACTAGAAACAAACAAACAAGTTCATATAAAAAAACTGTATTTTTTAATAAACCCAATAATTCTCCTAAACATAGTACAGGATATGACAAATATACTCATTCTGCCCTAACAAAAGATTATGATATTCCTTTACCATCCATTGGAACAAATATTGACAGTAGTAATTCTATAGATAATAAGTCAACTAGAGATTTAATTATCATTTTAATTAATTTGCTAACAAAGAATATGTCTGAACCGTCCAACGCTGCTATACAAAGTATTAGTCAACTTTTTAATAATATCAATAATGGATCAGCTGTCAACAATCCTTCAGTGGAATTGTCGCAGTGTTAACTCTAAAAAAAGCGATTTACTACATCTTATTAATATGTATAAACCTGTTGTTGTAGCATTGCAAGAAACCTGGTTGAAGCCAGGTTATAACTTTAAAGTCTCCCAATATTTATGTTTAAGAGAAGATAGAACAGATGGCTATGCTGGTGTTGCTCTGTTAATTCATGACACAATACCTTTTCACCACATTCCCATTGCAAATCATAGTGTTGATTTTTCTATAATAGCTGTATCTATCAATAAAATATGTTTTGTATCTGTTTATGTTCCCCACCCTTCATCATCATTATACAACGAAATAGAAACCATAGTAGCAAAATTACCTAAACCATTTTTAATTATGGGTGACTTCAACGCTCAGCACCAGGCTTGGGGTAGCTCCAACTCTAGTTATTACGGGTCAAGGATATTAGACATTTTGGATTCTAATAACCTCTGTATCTTGAATACAGGTCTTGCAACACGTCTCACTAAACCTAATGAAGGAATCAGTGTCCCAGACCTCACGATAGCCAGTCCTAGTCTTGCGCCTACAGTGACCTGGAATACCCTGCCTTCGACTTTTGATAGCGATCATTATCCCGTAATAATAACTATGGCAAAATTTATCAAATCTCTATCCAGACGCCCACCAAGATTAGCATACAAAATTAAAACTACTAATGACAGTATTGACAGTGACAGATGGAGAACGTTTAGTGAGCGAGTTGAGCAGAGACTATCCAACCTTCCTGAAAATGCATTAAATTCATCGACAATTCGGGCTGATTCTTTTGCATCACTCTTATTGGACGCTGCTAATGAAACATTCCCAACTAAACGATGTAATAATAACATTCCGTCGCCCCCATGGTGGGACAATGAATGTTCTTTAGCAGTGCGCCAACGGAAACACGCTGAAGTAAAATATAAACAGTGTACAACATTAGAAAATTTTAATAACCTCACATTAATTATGAACAATACTCGTAAATTATTTAAAAGGAAGAAATGGGATGGTTGGCGTCGTTTCTGCACTTCGCTATCGCCTGACGTTTCTCCGTCATTAATATGGCAAAATATACGACGATTCAGATCAGCATTTAAGGAAACAATACCTCACTATCTGGATGAATCCGTTGCAGATAAATTTTTAGACAAGATAGCTCCTCCTTTTGTTCCACAAATGTCCATCATTTCATCTCATCTCCCTTTCCAATCTCCCGTAGAGGATGTAACGGGCCTTGACAGTCCTTTTACCCTTAAAGAATTGAAAGGTATTTTATCCTACGTAAAAGATTCTGCTCCAGGTCATGATGGTATTCCTTACTCATTCCTTGCAAATTTAAGCGACTCAAGTCTAATTTACTTTTTAAACATAATCAACTCCACAATAAGTTCTGGTATAATCCCTTCCTCATGGAAAATATACGAAGTCATCCCCATTCTAAAACCAAATAAACCACCGTTAGATCCTAACTCTTACAGACCGATAGCCCTTGCCACTGTGTTTTCAAAACTAGCTGAACATTTAGTTAAAAACCGTTTAGAATGGTATGTAGAAAGTAAAGGTTTACTATCTCTGAGTCAGTATGGATTTAGGAAAGGAAAAAGTACCATGGACAGTCTAGGGATTTTCATTACAGATGCGAGATTGGCTTTTTCAAATAATGAATCCATGCTTGCTGTTTTCCTAGATATTTCTTCTGCATACGACAATGTTGATTTAAATGTTTTGAATACTAAACTTTATAAACTAAAAGTACCTCCCATATTCTGCAATTTCATTCTTAATCTTCTCTCAGGCAGACAATTACAAGTTGACATAGGTGAATCCGAAATGAAAACAAGATTAACCTGGAAAGGACTGCCTCAGGGTTCGGTGTTGAGCCCACTTCTTTATAATATATATACCTCTGATTTAGAATTCCATATTTCTGGTAAAGCCAATATTTTACAGTATGCAGACGATCTAGTTCTTTATGTATCAGGACGCTCTGTTGAAAAACTAAGTTCCTCTCTAAACGTCGCTCTAAAATTTCTTAAATCATGGTTGGACAATAATTCTTTGTGTCTTAGTGTTAACAAAAGTAGCGCTGTTTTATTTTCTAGAATGCGTTTTCCTCCTCCATATTCAGTTGTGTATGATAATCAACAAATACCTGAAAATAGCGAAGTAAAATTTTTGGGTATCCTTCTAGACGGTAAACTTACAGGTTTACCACACTGTTATTATGTATTGGCTAGATGTGAACGTTTATTAAATATTATGCGCTGTCTTTCTGGAGTTTGGTGGGGTTCCCATCCATTCGTGTTAAAATTATTGTATAACGCTATTATTAGAAGTATCTTAGACTATGGGACATATTTCTTAGAACCTTGTAGTGCTGTAGGTCTGACAAAGTTAGACTCAATTCAATCAAAAGCCTTGCGTATTATAACTGGTGCCATGAGGTCTAGCCCAATTAACGCACTCCAAGTGGAATCTTTGGACCCTCCTTTAAAACTTCGTAGACAGTACTTATGTGATAAATTCATTCTCAGAACTCTTCAATTTTCCAACTACCCACTTTATCAAAAACTTTTGTATCTTTCAGAAAAAATTGAATGTTCGTCTTATTGGTCTAATAAATCTCTTCCATGCTCTATTATAAGTTTCCGTAAATTTACTTCACTTCAAGCTCCCACACACCGCTCTCAGTATCTTCCAATTTTTTCTGTCTGTTACGAAGCTCTTATTTTTTTCCCTCAAATAAACTATAACTTTATATCGCTAAAGAATGATCGTTATGCTAACTCTAACTTAAACTTCATAGTCGAAAGAGACTGGGCTGATAGGCATTACATTTACTGTGATGCTTCCAAGCACCCAGTTTCAGGCACGATTGGGGTAGCTGTATATCATGAACAATATAACATTCATCAAAAAATAAAATTACCTTCTGAAACATCAGTTTTTTCTGGAGAATGTTTTGGAATTTTAAAGTCCCTAGAATACGTACTTCTTGCGAAACTCAGCAAGTCTATTATTTTCACTGACTCGAAGTGTGCTTTACAAGCACTGCAAAAGTTTCCTTGGTCAGGTTCAAATCATCCCTATGTTATAGAGTCCAGACAGCTCCTACTAAATTGCAAATTTAAAAATCTTGATGTTTTTTTGGTGTGGATACCTGGCCATCACAATATTCGCGGCAATGAGATAGCAGACAAATTTGCTAAAGACGCTGTAAATGATGGTGATAAGTTTCCATATAATAATGTTGTATCTGACCTTCACTCTCTTCCTAAAGATCATCTGTATGAAGCCTGGGAAAATTTATGGAATATTTCAAGTAGTCGTAAAGGTCAATATTATAAACGTATACAACAAAGAATACCTCTCAAAGTATGGTTTTCCAAATTAAAACTTTCCAAGCTTGCAACCTCCAGTTTGATACGAATGCGCTTGGGTCATGTTTGCACAGCCTCTCACCTTGCTAGACTTGGGATAATTCACAATAATTTATGTTGTTGTGGTTGTGAGGAAGATTTGAATCATATATTTTTTGCATGCCCCAACCGTGACTCTTCTTCATTCATTAACTCCCTTAATGAACTCTCTGTCCCTCTTCCTACATCAATCCCTACATTGTTAAGCTCCTTAAATTTTGATATTTATAATTTAATATCTACCTTTATAACTATTAATAATATTAAAGTATAAGTTTTTTTAATTTTTTTATTTCCCAACTCCCAATTTTAATTTCTATTTAATATATATGTTTGGTATATCTTTATTTATTTATTATATTACCACCAAACCTGATCCTATTATCCTTTGTTCCAAAATTCCGTAATCCGTTCCTACGCATTTCAATGAATTTATTTGGTTTCCCTACCTTTATACTTGTAGTGGCAAATGCACAAACCGTGCGAGCCAAATTAAAAAAAAAAAAAAAAAAAAAAAAAGAAGTGAAGCAAAAAAAAATAAAATGTCGAGTTCCAGTTGCCAGTATGTCTTAATCAGTGTTGCCGATCTGTGGGGAATTCCCCAAACTGCGGGGAAAGCAAAGCTGATTGGGGAATGTGTGGGGAGAGCTTCAATTCGGGGAAAATGCGGGGATTTTAAGTATGAACACAAAAACGTGATATTTAACATCAAATTTTTATATTTAACAAAAAATTGTTTTATTTCTGTGGGGAATTATCATTTTTCTTTCCCCAAACGTGGGGAATTTCGACAATGCGTTTGGGGATTTTAGCAAATTACTGTCGGCAACACTGGTCTTAATTGTAATTGTTTGTATGTACCTATGCCTTTTGTAAAATAAGTAGGTAATTTAAGTTGCATAAACTCACGGTCTAGACCTACCAGGTTCAGCAAAAATAAAATCAGGACACCACTAGTTTTTCAAACATAAACAAAGCTAAAAACTTCGTGTTCTACACAACGCAAGTGTTCAGTGTCACAATAGATCTAAAATAAATGAAAAAAAGCGCGGGAAATTCATAAAGAGTGGGCGCCTTTTTTGAAAAAAAATTTCAAATTAATAATTTTATTAGTTCAATAAGTTTATATTTGTATTAAATGGGTGCAAAAGGGAACCCCAAGAAAAGGAAAAAAAAAGAGGATAACTCATCTTCTCCTCCATCATTGTGCTCTGAAGACGATGGTGGGGATTCAAGTTCTTCAGACGGTTCTGTAGCCGACGAAAAACAAAACAAATATCGTGAATACAGGATACCAGATTATATTCGTTCATATCCTGAAAACGGTGGCAACTTTGAATATGTGGTATTTCTAGAGAGTATAGATGTAATCCCGATTGGTGAAAGAGACATGATGTCTCTATCAACGAACATTAAAAAATACAACAAGGGTGTCAAACAATTACTACGCATGAACCGTTACAAAATTGGTGTCATTTTCGAACGGCCTGGTTTAGCCAATGCAGCTTTAATGAACCGTAAATTTCTTGATAGTTTTAAATTAAAAGCCAGTATTCCTGCAGCCTCCACAGAAAATACAGGTGTTATTATGCATGTCCCCATTGACTTGAGCAACGAACATATTTATAAAGCGATTTCCAGCACAAAAAATATCATCTCTATTAGAAGATTCATGCGTCGCACTGTTTCAGAAGGTGGGGGGGTGTCCTTTCAGCCTACGAAGACGGTGTCCATTACATTCTCGTGTGCAGCTTTGCCCGATAGTGTTGACTTGAACAGCTGGCGATTTGAAGTACGTCCATATATTCCGCCAGTAAAACAATGCCTGAAGTGTCTAAGGCAGGGTTTCCCAATTTTTTTTTTGGCAAGGAACCCTAATTGATTATACTTTTCCTAACGGAACCCTACTTTGATAAATGGAAATTTAAATGAAAAACAGTAAAGTTTTTATGCAATTATTTTTATACTCTTACTGTAAATATATAAGTAGGTACATAAAGTAATGAAACATACAAAAAATTCATTCATTACATTAAATTCATAAAAACACGTTTGTGAATTTAATGTGACGAATGAAATTTTCTTACATATTTTCTTAAAATAACATTAAAATTAGGCTTAACGTCTGAAAGTTGAACGCGAAGATTTGGAGCTGCATCCAGTCTATTTTTGTATTTACTTTTGGTGTAAGCATATGCGGAAAAACCGATCTCGGATCGGTAAGTCGTCACTAACGGAAACAGTATGTAGTGTGATGGCTCTATGGGTATTCATCTTTGAGTCCAATCCAAAAGGCATTTAAATCAAGAGTTTTTGGAGGTACACTCCTAAATAAAAGTTCGTGGATACGGGAAAAACAGTTTAATCACTATCACATTTATAGGCGTAACATAACGCTAGTTAACAATGGTAGGATGGACTGAGAACACTGAGATAAGTTATGAGAGTTACAAGTCTACTCTTTTATAACCGACCGCTTGTCGTAAGGTTTGTATACGTACTGCGGCTATGCAAGCCGCGAGCTGAGCTCTGTGTACTTAATGTCGGAAACAATAAGTGATTAGGGTTGTAACATTAACTAGTGTTGTGACACAATACGCCACAACCACCCCCCTACGGAGAAAATAACAAGTACATAGTTATTTACATACAAAAAAAAAAGAAAATACAAATTACACATGGTATCAAATACATAGGTAACAATGATAAGCTTAAAAAATAAAACTTAAGCTAAAGGTCTAACCTATCCTTAAATCTAACAGTGCGACCTGACCTAGTGGTAACTGGTTGTTGAACAACAGGTGGTACAGTCGGCTGTAAGGGCGCGGCAGGCGCGGGCGCTGCGATCTGTTGCGGAGCGGTTACCCGGGAGAGGTCGCTCTCATCGTGTGCGATGTATGCAGGCTTCACGCGGTCGATAGTGACCGTCACGCGTTTACCTGCCATGTCGATGTCGATTAACTTGTCGGTCCGTGACATTACCTTGTAAGGACCAGTGTAAGGAGGTTGAAGTGCGCGGCGAACAGTGTCGTCCCGAAGAAAGACATGAGAAGCATCCTGGAGATCCTTGAAAATAAAGGACGTCGGTCGCGTGTGTCGCGAGGCCGGTGTTGGACGCAGAGCAAACATTTTCGCGCGCAGAGTCGTCACAAAATCATGTACGTTGTCTGTGGTATGGGATGAACTGGCTATCAGGAATTCTCCCGGTAGGCGCAGTGGTTCCCCATAAACAAGCTCGGCAGCTGAACACTCGAGATCCTCCTTCAATGCAGTTCGAATGCCGAGAAGGACGATCGGTAGGGCTAGGTGCCAGGTGTCATTGTGGCACATAAGAGCCGCCTTCAGCTGCCTATGAAAGCGCTCGATCATGCCATTAGCCTGAGGATGGTAACTGGTGGTTCGCCTCCGCTCGGTCGCGCCAACGTTCATGAGTCGCTTGAAAAGGTCGGACTCGAACTGGCGGCCTTGATCAGTCGTGACGGTAGTAGGAACGCCGAAGCGTGCGATCCAACCTTCTACGAACCGATCAGCTACCTCCTCTGCGGTTATCGAAACCATTGGCCAAGCCTCGGGCCATCGAGAGAAACGATCGATCGCTGTCAGGCAATATGAATAACCTCTCGATGATGGCAGAGGGCCAATAATATCTAAATGGACATGACGAAACCTGGATGATGGTGGGGTGAAGCTTCCGAGTGGTGCGGAAACATGACGCGTCACTTTGGCACGTTGGCAGTGGACGCATTCCCTCGCCCAGGCGCGGCAATCGCGCGCGACGCCGGGCCACACGTAACGCTGTGCCACGAGACGCGAGCTGGCGCGAGCGCCGGGGTGGCTGAGTGCATGTAGACGGTCGAAGGTGGGGCGGCGCAGCGGTGCCGGTAGATAGGGGCGCGGTTTGCCTGTTGAAACGTCACACTGGATAGTCGTCTCTGTGCCTGGAATTAAAGTATGTTGCATATTGAGAGATGTGCCAGATAAGGTTTTTATCTCATCATCGGCTTCTTGTGCTCGAGCCAATGCGATATAGTCGGGTTCGAGCGAGACGGCTTCGATGCGTGACATCGTGTCGGCGACGACGTTGTCATCTCCCTTTATGTGCCGTATGTCAGTAGTAAATTGGGAGATAAAAGTTAGCTGATTAAGTTGGCTGGGTGGCATCTTATCTCTACGTTGTTTGAACGCATACAAGAGAGGTTTGTGATCCGTATATATTGTGACGTGTTGCGCCTCTAATATATGCCGGAAATGCTGCACAGCCGAATATACAGCTAAGAGTTCACGATAATATGCTGGCCACGTTGACTGACTCGCTGTAAGCTTCTTGCTGAAGAAGGCAAGTGGCTGCCAGCCCTGTTTAGTTTGCTGCTGTAAGCACGCGCCTACCTGAGTGCCAGATGCGTCTGTGTGTAACGCCAATGGGACGTTAGGTACAGGATGTGCTAATCTGGTAACCTGTGAGAGGCTGTCCTTGCATGCATGGAAGGCGTGCTCCAGTTCAGGTGTCCAGGGCATGAGCTTGGCTCCCTTGAGTTTTGTAACTGTAAGGAAGTCAATGAGCGGTGCTTGAGTCATAGCAGCATTGGGAAGAAACTGACGATAATAATTTATCATGCCCAAGAACCTGCGGAGTCCTTGGGCTGTTTTAGGAAGGGTGAAATCTTTTAAGGCTTGAACTTTTTCTTCCGGGGGGCTTATGCCTTCGCTGGAGACTTTATATCCGAGGAAAATAACCTCAGGCGTACCTAGCACACACTTTGACGGATTGACTACTACACCGTAGTCAGACAATCGTTTAAAGAGTATGCGTAAGTGGTTGCGATGCTCCGCAGCGTCCCTACTAAATATGAGTATGTCATCGACATATGGAAAGCAAAAATCCAAACCTCGGACAATTTCATCAATAAAACGTTGGAATGTTTGTCCAGCGTTCCTGAGGCCAAACGTCATATAAGGGAATTCGTATAAGCCAAATGGTGTTGTGATGGCTGTTTTGCAGACATCGGCTGGGGCTACACGAATCTGATTATATGCTTTAATTAAATCGATTTTGCTAAAGATAGTAGAACCAGCGAGAGCGTGACCAAAATCCCCTATATGGCGTACGGGGTACCTGTCTGGTACAGTCCGAGCGTTCAACGCTCTGTAGTCGCCGCAGGGGCGCCATGAAGAGTCTTTCTTCAAGGCAAGGTGCAATGGCGAGGACCATGGACTCATGGAGGGTCGTGCGGTGCCAGCTTGCACCATGTCCGCAAACTCTTTCTGCGCTGCGCGCAGTTTGTCCGGTGCGAGGCGGCGCGGCCGTGAAACCACGGGTGGGCCGTCGGTCGTCTTAATGTAATGCACAGTGTTGTGCTTCACCTCGCGATGGATGCCGGGTGGTCTCGTGATCGCTGGAAATTCAGACAGGATTTGGTGAAATTCTGAAGTTTCAATTTTAACAGTTTTTACACTGAAATGGTTAAATTTTGCTACGGAGGCTGGAGCAGTAAGACCAGTAACTCCGCAGCGTATTATTCTGTTTCTGCAGTCGGGAAGTAAATTGTAGAAAGCCATAAAATCAGCGCCAATGATGGCGGTATCAACATCAGCTATGATGAAGTTCCATTTAAATGCACGGCGGAGACCAAGATTAAGTGTGAAACTACGACAGCCATAAGTTTTAATGGAAGTGCCATTTGCAGCACACAAGTTGTAGTTAGCATCTGCTACTTTAGTACCTAACAATTTTTTAGGAAAGCAGCAAATATCAGATCCAGTATCTAATAAAAATCTGAATTTGGTCTCTTTATCCACTACAAATAAGCGGCTACTAGCAAAACAATCAATCGCCGCTGTTACTGATTGTTCTGCTGGTTTCCCGACCAAGAGCAGGGTTTGTTGCATTTGTTACCAAATTTGTGGTGGTACCAACACAGTGGCTGTCGGTCAGCCAGGGATGCAGATCTAGACCTAGGTTTTGAATGCGACCTAGAACTAGATTGCCTATATTTGAGCTGCCTTGTGGTTAAAGCGGCCACCTGACGTGACAGCTCTTGCATCTGCACAGTAATGGCAGCAAGGTCAGGGGCACTAGCTGGAACAGGGGAAATGGCATTGATGGAGACAGGGTTGACCTCTAATATTTTGTCAGCCAATTCGGCAACTTTGTCCAAGGTGAGGTCACCTTGGGTTGTCAAAATTACCTGTACAGTATTTGGTAAGCGCTGCAGCCACAGTTCTCTAATAATTTTATCATCTGTAAGAGTCTTACCAGCTAAAGACTTTAGATGTCGCAGAAACTGGGTAGGCTTGCGGTCACCAAGCTCCTCACCAGACAACAGCTGTCTAACCTTTTGTGACTCAGAGGTGGAAAAACGCTTGATTATCTCCTCCTTGATCCACTCATATCGGCAACCTTTCGGGGGAGGGTTAGTAACCAGGTCTTCAACTTCATGTGAGATCCTAGAATCAAATTGTGAGATGACATAATTATATTTAGTTTCATCCACTGTAATGTGGCATAAAACAAATTGTGATTCAAGGTGAGCGAACCACCCAGCGGGATGTTCATGCCAAAATGGAGGCAGTTTTGGACGGACCGCGTATGCCTCGGGGTGCTGCATGCTATGGGCATTTAATTGTGCTTGCAAGTCCGCATTTTGTTGCATTAGCCTTTCGTTATTAGCCAAAATTTGGTTAAGTCTGTCTTGAATTTGTTGGTTCTCCATTTCAAGTACAATAAAATAAAATTGTATAAATTATCGAATGAAGAATAAATAAACAGTTCAAGTATAAATAATTCCAATTACCGTAAAACGGGGTGTATAGAAATTGCGGGGTGAATAGAAAAAAAATCAGGAAAGTTTTTAATGTTAATATTTCAGTAGTTTTCGTTGAAGAATTTTAGTAGAATTTTAAATTTGAATACAGCAACATTTGTTCTTTGTGTTAGCAACAATTTTTATTTGTCAAAATTGGTATTTATCCTTTAAATTAAATTTAAAGTCGACCATCTGTGAACGTGTTTTATTCGACTGCCGAAACTCTAGATTTTAGGTGTGAAAAAGTTGTGATTTGTGCTATATAATGTGTTTATCTCATTAGGTGTACGATAAATTATAAAAATACAGTGAAGGTGAGTGAGAATCCGTTATTAAACTTTAAAAAATTGTTAAAATCACAGTATATGTAAATTTATTGTATAAAAGGGGTCAATAGAATCTATTGAAGGATGAATAGAACTCTAGTATGGGTTTAATGGAAACCTAGTAGGGAATAATAGAAACGACTAATGTTTGAATAGCAACGAATGAGGGGTCAATAGAGATAAATAAATAGGGTTGTCAAAAACTGTTAATAGAACTTAATACTACTAATAATGTATGGAGCTATAGATTTAGTGATTGATAAATAAATATTATTTTTAACGTGATTATTTTCATATACAGATACATACTGCCGTATTCAATATGCCGCGTGTATATAAACCCGATCCTAAAAGAAAACGGTATAAAAAATATAACATTGAGATCATAAAAAAAGCTGTGGAAGAGTATGCATCTTCCCGAAATGTTAAATTAGAAGAAGTTGCAAAAAATATGGTATACACAAATCGGTGTTATATCGTCATTGTACGCGGGATATGAAGCAACATGGAGGCCAAAGAGCTTTATCCGAAGAAACCGAAATGTTCTTAATAGAAAACATAAACAAATGCGCAGAATGGGGTTATCCCCTAGATACTTTGGATCTCAGGTACATAGTAAAAATGTATCTTGATAAGATAGGTATAACCCATAAAAGATTTAAAGACAATTTTCCAGGACCAGATTTTGTACACAGCTTCCTATTAAGACACAAAAATGAGATTTCTCAAAGAGTTTGTGAAAATATCAAGCGTGTGAGAGCTAAGGTATCTCCAGATACGATTAAAGAATATTTCATAGAACTTGAGAAGTCTTTAAATGGTGTACCTGCTTTTAACATCTTAAATTACGATGAAACAAATTTGATGGACGACCCTGGGCGAAAACATACCTATAATTATTTATGTTAACAAAAACAAATAAATAGTTTAAATCACAAATTTTGAATTTCATTTACCATTTACATACCAAAAAAAATTTTAAATACACGACCTTTCATTTTTGCATGTTGGTTAAATAATTTTTGGCACCCCTAACAGTTTTTCCATTCATCCCTTTATGCATTTCTATTGACCCCATTTGTCGGGTGAATAGAAATTATACATATTTTATTAAAAATATGAAAAACATTTGCTTATAGTTAAACAAATATTGCTTCAGCTGTTTCTTTGTGGTACCGGACATGATATTAAAATAACCTGTGGTTAAAAAAAAAAGTACTAGACAACAAATTCTTAGGACAAAGTTGAAAATCATTGCTATTCACCCCGTTTTACGGTACCACACAGTCAGGTTGGTTGAAATTATAAGAGCAACTTAAAACTATAAACAAAAGTTACGGACAGACTTTAAACAATGAATGAACGAAGCATTCAACACGATAGGAAATACTTAATAAATAAACCACGGCCAGTACTAAGTTTAACAAAACACTCGAATAACAAAACGATATCAACAAAATGTAAACAAAATCTGAAGTTTGGTAAAAGTAAATACAATAAAGTGTATACAATAACTCGTTACAATGGCGTCATTTACAGTTAAAAAACACTCAGCACACCACAATCAGTTCCTTCATAAGGCACAAAACACAGTAAAATAAACAAATAGTATAAAAAAAAGTCGATTAGATTTCAAAACTTAGTGACGTATGAGTACTAGTTGACATTTTGACAAGACAATAAAACAGATAAATCGTAACAGATAGCGGATAAATATTCCGCTTTAGGGCACAGACTATTAAGAAGATACTAGGTACTTCTAGGTCGATGGCCGGAAAGCGATGCAATTTTCACCAAACGCAAGAATTATGCTTATAATGGTGAAAACAAACTCGCTTCAATCCGTTGATGAGATGATGAGCACGTACTGCGCCGTAGCAAGCCGGTAGGTAGGTACTAGATACCTGCTCAGCGATTTCTCGTACTGCGAATTTCCCGGCGGTTAATGGTAAAACCAGCCTGGGAACGTTGCGGCGTCTTTGGATACGACAAGGAAAAATCTCAGTGTGGCTTACTGCTGCACTCCGGTTCCACATTCACTGCCGCCGAGTTTGTATCACGTCGGGAAGTCACCAATTTTGGAGGTACACTCCTAAATAAAAGTTCGTGGATACGGGAAAAACAGTTTAATCACTATCACATTTATAGGCGTAACATAACGCTAGTTAACAATGGTAGGATGGACTGAGAACACTGAGATAAGTTATGAGAGTTACAAGTCTACTCTTTTATAACCGACCGCTTGTCGTAAGGTTTGTATACGTACTGCGGCTATGCAAGCCGCGAGCTGAGCTCTGTGTACTTAATGTCGGAAACAATAAGTGATTAGGGTTGTAACATTAACTAGTGTTGTGACACAATACGCCACAAGTTCCTTCTTCGAATTTTTGTTTTAGCGTTGATGAAAATTTAATATCAATCAAATTCTCATCCTCTGACACCGACAGCATCGAAGGTTTGGTGTGATTTGCAAACGGATTCTGCACCCAGTCCATGTCCTGCAACTGCTCCGGAAAATACTCATGCAAAGATTTTGTAAGGCTTTTCAAATGCTCCTGTATATTCTTTTCTACGTCGGAAGATACCCGCACCTCATTTTTTTTAGCGCAATTCAAACAGCCTCAAAATAGAACTCTTCCTCTTGAAAGCCATCTTACTTCCGTGTAAAGAAGAAGTAATTGGTGCTGACTTCCTATATCCTCACACACTTTTTTAAAAAGCCTCGACTGAAGTGGACGTGATTTAATGTAGTTTACAATTAGTACTGTTTGGTCGACAACTGTCTTGAGCTCGTATGGCATTTTATTTGCGACAAGGGCATGGCGATTTAAAACGCAGTGACTGCTACTACATTTAGGTGCAACCTCCTTGATTCTCGTTACAGGGCCTTTTATTTTGTCAACCATAGCTGCCGCTCCATCACTACACACGTCAATACATTTGTTTCAATCAATATGGTGCTTAGTCATGTAACTATCGATAACTTTAAAAATTTCTTCTCCGGTTGTGTTAGTTTCTACAAAAGTAAAAAAGAAACAAATCCTCTTCAATAGATCCTCCAAAGGGATATCTCACAGAAACAAGCAGTAATGATAACCCAGGGACATCTGTTTTCATCCAGTTGCATTGCAAACATCTCGCTGGCCTTCAATCTACTAATTGATTCATCTTGAATGTGTTCAGAAATCTTATGAATTCGATCGGAAATGGCGTTATTTGAACACTGAACTGCTGACACATTCTTTGCTGCTTCTTCTCCAAGTATACAGGGCACAATTTCTGTCATACATGGTTTTATTAAATCCTCTGCAATCGTGTGTGGTTTACCAGCACGAGCGATTTTGTAACTTAGCAGAAATGATGCCTCTGTTGCATTTTCATTACTGGTCTTTACAAATTTTTGTATAGCAGCTGCACCAGTTCTACGTACTTTTTCGTATCTTTCAAAATCTTTCAGTTCTGGGTGGTTCGTATCAAGATGTCGTTTAAGCTTTACAGGTACCAGTGGGCAGTGACCTATTACTCATTACATTGTTGCAAATAACACATTGTCCATCCGGGTTCTCAGTTCTCCACACAGGAATAAATCCAAAGGACAAGTAAGATTCGTCGTATTTTCTTTTTTTTTTAAGAAGTTTTCTCCTGAGTTGCAAGTCTTTTGGTGATTGTATGTTGTAGATTCTGTCCGGCACTAGGGTCTTGTGTATTTAGCATATCCTGAAATGTACAATCTAGTATCAAAGTGAGCGAGCTATCTGCTTGTCTCTAATTCGGAATAGAGGAACTAAAAGAGCGAACAGGTTCGCTAAGGACCCGCGAACTAAATTGAGCGATCTCGGTCATGAAATGAGCAAGTCTAATCAGTAAATAACTTTTATCACAGAAAATTACCCAAATAATTGTAAAAATTAACGAAAAAAACCTTTAGAGTTTTTTTTTCGTTATTAACCCAAACTCGACCAGGTAGCGTCGTTTAATCATGGAGTTCCTATGGCCACCTTCCAGCTACATCATCAGATCAGCTCCATGTCTTAATAATATTGCATTAACTTTATTATGTATAACTTTCTTACCGACGAACCAGGAACATTTTCTGAATTATTTTGAGTGCAGACTGCTGGTGGCTCTGAATCTTATGAAGAATCCGAAACACTTTTGCCACCTGTGAGGCGCCCTATTTTGAGCCAACTTTCCATTTTGAACTACCTACAATAAAAAGAACACGTGAATATATCTCTCGTATTTTATTTTGAAAATGCATCTACAAATATACAAACACATTGTGACTTACCAGTAAACATCGATATTCCAAAAACAGGTATTTTTGTAATGCAGCTATTCACTACTTATTAATTATAAATAAATACGTGTGCTCCTGTCGCGGTATAGTACTACTGTACGCGCTGCACTACTCCACCCGCACGCCCTGCCCCTCCCTTGTGCGTAAACAAGTCGGTGCGCGCGAACAACGTCGGTCACGAAACACATGGGATAATATTTTTTACGGAACCCTTGCGGCCTTACCACGGAACCCCAGGGTTCCGCGGACCACCTTTTGGGAACCGCTGGTCTAAGGTATGGTCATATAGCTAAATTTTGTAAAAACTCTCAGAGATGTTCCATATGTTCTAAGGACCATAATTATAAAGAATGCCTAATACCGTCAACTGAAGCGATATGTTGCCACTGTCAAGGTAAGCATGTAGCTATTTCAGCACTGTGCCCAGTCAAGAAACAAAAAGTAGAAGAAAACAAAAATAAAATTAATAAAAAAGCATATGCAGATTTGTTTAATGAAAAGTCATTTCCACCTCTTTCAAAGTTCAGTCCTGCTAAACAATTACAGTCACTTATTGAAACGGAACCAATTTTAAATATTTTAGTACAGACAATAGTAACATTAATATCTCAAAATAAAAACAATGAGAAGAGTATTTGCACTCAAAGCATAAAAGAAGTGTTATTATCAAAACTTCAGAATAATACAAGTAAACCTTAATTTTATGGATCAGCTAAATATTGTACAGTGGAATGCTCAGAGCATCAATAGTAACAAACTTGCTTTTACTCATTTTCTATATGAGAATAACATACATGTAGCTCTATTGTGTGAGACTTGGCTCAAGCCTCACATGAGATTTAGTATTAAAGGATATAACATAGTTAGATTAGATTCAGGTAATGCACACAATGGTGTAGCCATTTTGATACATAACAGTTTACAATTTAGTAAATTAGATACTTTATTTGATGATGCCATACAAAACGCCACCCAGGTGCTCTTAAATCTAAAACCCATCAAACCGCCCTATTTTCAAAAAGTTTCCTAGGTATGGCTCCAAAAATATATAATAAATTACCCAAATCCATAAAAGCTTCAAAAGACTTAAATACCTTCAAAAAAACACTACGTAGGTTTTTAATACAGAAAGCTTATTATACGATAAACGAATACCTTAGTGAAATATAGAATCTACACCATCTTTCTCAGATCTGTTTATTGCATTATTTTTTACTTTAGTTCATAAGATTGTTTTATAATACTTGTTTAAACATTGTATATATATATATATATATATATATAATTTTATAATTAGGTCTACAGCCATTAATGTACAGTGTACACCCACTACCAAATGGGTAAATATTTGTACGCCTTTCAAGGCGACACATAGTGCAACTTATTTTGTTTTTTTAAATACCACCTTATAACACCTATGTGTACAAATAAATAAATTTGAATTTGAATTTGAAAAATATAGCAATTCGTATAAAATATAGCAACAATAAAGAAATTTCATTAGTCAGTTTTTATAGTCCTGGAAATAGTTCATTTACAAAGGCTAAGTTTGATAATTTAATTCGTAGTATTCCTTCTCCTCTCTTGTTGGGTGGAGACTTCAATGCATATCATTCGGCTTGGGGATGTAACAGCATGAACATCCGAGGTCGTGAGGTGCTTGACATCATTAATGACTATAATTTGGTTTTATTAAATGATGGAGAAATGACTACTGTAGGTTCTGATAGGTGGCAGAGAAATGCGCTTGATTTAACTATAGTATCTCCTTCAATTTCACTATCTTGTAATTGGACTGTTTATAATGATCCTTTAGGTAGTTATCATTTACCTGTAATTACAAGATTACTTATTAATAACAATTACAATAATTCACATAATATAATAACTTCAAATCTACCCCAAAATTTTAATTTTAACTTGATTGATTGGAAAATATATAAGAAGAGTGTTGATAATTTGTTAATAAATTTTGTAATTAATCTAGAGAACCCATTGCAGTCATATAGTGACTTAATAAAGCTATTAAATTTAGCTGTTAGTAAATCGCTACCATCAACTATAAAACCTGCTACATCATTTGGTACAGTATTAATAAATAATAATCGTAAAAAACGCATCCTTCTACCATGGTGGAATTTAAATTGCACTAAAGCAGTAGAAGACTCTAGGAATGCCTATATAGAATTCAAGCGCAATCCCACATTAGAAAAATATATTGAGTTTAAAAAATTACAAGCTCTTAAAAAGTTAGTGTTAAAAAGAGAAAGATATTCAAGTTGGATTTCACTATGTGAGTCATTTAATAGAACTACTCCATTATCTAGAATTTGGCAAATCTCAAAAAGATTTAATAAAACTTTTACACCTCCTAATAATAATATTTCTTGTTGGGCATTTGATTTTCTTAAAAAATACACTCCAGATACAGTAGAGGGGCCAAATCCATCAATTCCTCTTGAAGTACTTACTTCAACGCATTATGAATATTTGATTTATCCTTTTTCTCTCCAGGAATTAAAATCTGCAATATCTTCTAGGCGTGATTCAGCTTTTGGCCTTGATGGAATACCTTATAAAATGTTGAAAAATGTATCAACTGAGGCACTTTCTAACATACTAAGAGTATTTAATCTACTTTGGCAGAAAATGATCATTCCTAATGAATGGAAAACAGATTGTCTCATTCCAGTACTTAAACCTAACAAAGTGAGAAACAAAGCAGAATCATATAGGCCAGTAGCATTAACGTCATGCATGGGAAAAACCTTCGAACAATTAATCAAACAAAGGCTAGAATTTTATATAGAAAGTAATAGTCTATTACCATCCAATCAATTTGGCTTTCGACGTGGTTGCTCAACTCGTGATAGCATTTCTCATTTGCAATTAGATATATACAATTCTAATAAAATGAACAATTATTTTGTTGGTGTGTTCTTTGATGTAGTGGGTGCATTTAATAACATCAATCTACATGTTTTGTGTGGTGAACTTTCTGCCCTTGGTATTCCTGAAAAAGTTATAATATGGATCTTTAAATTTTTACATGGTAGGGAAGTATATGTTAAAGTAAATAAATGCTTAATAGGGCCACGTTTTTCATTTAAGGGGGTATGTCAAGGTGGCATCCTCAGTCCATTGATTTATCTACTTTATTTACATAGATTAAACATTGTATTGGGTCCAGAAGTGACAAATTTACAGTTTGCAGATGATTTGGTTATTTATGCTTCAGGATCAGATATAAATTCAGTGGAAACTATTCTAAACACAGCTTTGAAAAAGTTAAAGAACTATTTTTACTATCTTAATTTAGATATTAGTCCTGAAAAATCTAAAGTTATAGTGTTTGGAGAGTGTGAAACAGACTTACATATTTTTTACAATAATAATGTTCTTCCCATAGTGAACGAAGTAAAGTTCTTGGGTATAATTTTTACAAGCAACCTCTCATGGACTAAATACATTGATTATATGCTAGGCAGAGCTAATAGAGCATTTAATTTTATAAAGTCACTGTCAATTGCAGCTGATCCTAAAATTTTGCTAATGTTGTACAAATCTTTAGTTCGTAGTCATTTTGAATATGGATTTTTGTGCTTTGGGTCTGATCAGAGATTGGTACGCAAATTGGAGATTCTTCAGAATCACAATCTTCGATGTATAACTGGTGCAATGAAGACTACTCCAATTAATTCACTCCAAATTGAGTGTAACACTTCTCCTTTGAATATAAGATTTCAGTTTTTAAAGTCAAAATATCTTCTCAAGCTTTTATCTTTTGAAAATCATCCTTTATTAAAAAAAATATTATTTTATCATAGAGTGTACAGTCCCAATTCTGTAAATGTCCCCTTTATACTTCATGACTTTTCCAATTTTATTAGTATTGATGATCAATATCAAATAGAAAAATGTAAAGGTAAATGGCCATGTTATTCTGGTAATTATATAAGCAAATTCTGGCCTATGGATATATACATTAACCATGACATTAAGAGTAAAGAAGATGTGTACGAGCTGATTGCACAGTTCCCTGGGCACAGGCATATATTTACTGATGGTTCTAAGAACAGCAGATATGTTTCATTAGCTATATATCTACCTCATCTTACTGTTGGACATGGAGTTCGGTTGCCTGGAGTCATGACTATATTTACAGCAGAATCACTAGCAATTCTGTCAGCTCTGCAGTATATAGGTGAAAAGAATCTTAAGCACACCAGTTGGCTCATAATATCAGACAGCATGAGTGTTCTTATGGCCTTACAAAATCCGAAACTGGACGCCAATACTAGGAATACTATTTACGAGATCCGGACTTTATATGCTGATCTTTGTTCTGGAGGATTTAATATTAGTTTAATTTGGACCCCCTCACACATAGGAGTTACTGGAAATGAAAACGCAGACTACTTCGCCAAAGTTATTGTTGACATTGACAACGACATTGCAATCAGTGTTGCCGACAGTAATTTGCTAAAATCTCCAAACGCATTGTCGAAATTCCCCACGTTTGGGGAAAGAAAAATGATAATTCCCCACATATTCCCCACAGAAATAAAACAACCAAAAATGTAGGTAAAGTTCGGTCTCTGTGACAATGCATTTCTGACGTATGTCAGATATCACTAGTGTCACATTCACTGTAAAGTTCTTTTTAATATCTATATTTTCTAATTATATTTTTCGTTACGTTGAAGAGCAAATACCATCGGCAAATACAAATACATGCATCCAAAGTTACATTGTTTATTGAATCAACCAGTCAGAAATGCATTTTCTCGGCGGCCGTTCTTTTAAGTTTATTTTTTATTTATTAAAACATGACAAAAATTAAAAAAAAACTACACATTTTTTTCGCGCCAAACTTTTTTGTGCAACATTTTAGAACTCGGATTAAATTTTAAACTGCCCCCTTCTCTCTTTATTCCCTCTCGAGTAGCCATCAAAGCTACCCTGATAGCCACAATAATCTCCAACTTTCTCATCAGGTTCTGACTTACAGAATCTACGGCCAAGTTTGCGTCAAAATTCCGTCAAGTTCTGCTGTTCCAACACTTGACTACAATCTGACGTAAACTTTGTCTACAAGTTGGTGATATTCTATGTCCATATTTTGGTAACAATTTTCTCGCGAAATTTGAACTAAATATAATGACTTAAATATATATGACTTGAAAGCTAAATTCTGCCGGTAGGTCGCGACATATTCCATGTCATTTTTATTTCTGCCACTAGGCGGCGATAATAGATAATACTTAACGTTAAATTCACCGCAAGTTTCCGTCTAATTTTACTCTCCAGATTCTGCTGTAAACTTGACGTCAAAATACGGCAGTAGTTGGACGGCAACTTGACCATTATTCTGACGTCAACTTACGGAATAAAAGGCTATCAGGGAAATCAATCAAGACTAGCATAAATTTGATGTTAAATATCACGTTTTTGTGTTCATACTTAAAATCCCCGCATTTTCCCCGAATTGAAGCTCTCCCCACACATTCCCCAATCAGCTTTGCTTTCCCCGCAGTTTGGGGAATTCCCCACAGATCGGCAACACTGATTGCAATACCAAAACATGTTGCCATCCCAAGTTCTGACTTACTTGGCAACCTTACTGAAAAATACACCTGTATTTGGCATGAGAACTGGCAAGAGACATTGAAAACTAAAGGGAAATGGTATTATAAAATTAATCAAACAGTCGGTTCTGCGGCTTGGTTCACGAAATCTGGTGTTACGAAGAGCAGGAAATTTTTTACCACTATAAACCGTCTTAGACTTGGTCATGGCAGATTTAATGCACATTTAGCCAGGATGAATATAATAGCATCGCCTACTTGCACCAGTTGTAACTCGGGAAGTAATGAGACCCTTGATCACATAATTTTTAATTGCCCTGCATATGCTTTGGAAAGAATTCCCCTAATTGGTGAATTACTGGAAATATATAATACGCCAGCAAGCATCCCGTGCGACACTCATGGTTTGCTGGAAAATCACAATACGTATACAGCACTCTATAAATTTATTAACAGCATTGGATGGTCCATTTAACAGTTTGGGCCGTCTTGTTACAAGGACATGATTACCCTGACATAACATTACTACACGGATTATGACGGATACATGGATATGGCACCCGGACATACATACTCATACACGGATAAGGTACTCAAGACGTGGCTTTGGCCTTTCAAGATGGATGTTACTGAAGACGAGGCTTCTGCCTTAATTATTTTTGGACAAGAACGAAATAACCGAAGACGTGGCTAAGGCCTTACTTATTTTTGGACAAGAAGGACGAAGACGGCTTTGGCCTTACTTTTATGCAAAAAGATTACTGATGACGAGGCGGTATGGTCTATGATCTTAGCCTGCCCAAAATGGGCGAAGGAAAAAAAAAAAAAAAAACTAAAATAAATGTTATCATTTATCATAATTTACACTTTTTGACTTTAAATAATGGAAAGGCTACCAATGTGTAGGATATGTTTAGCGGAGAATGCCCGCATGTTTATAGTGGTCAACAGGAAGTTGCACGAACTGTATGAGAAGCTAACTGATATTCCAGTAAGTCAACCAATATATTTAATAAGAATTTAGTAGGTATATTACCTTTAGTGGTGTTCGCACTTTAAGCAATTACGTAAATTTTACTTTTTTGTGTGATCCCTTATGCTAGACCAGCCTTTGGTTGCTAAAATAATTCCTTATTCTAGTACAAATCTGATACCATACTAGTTGCATGGTCAGAATCAGAATCAGAATGTTTATTTGTAAACATAGGTTAAAGTGTGAGATGTTACAGATAAATATTATACATCTGCTATGTTTTGCCCAGAGGCGTACAAATATACATACTAATTGACATTTTAAACTTATCATAAATAAATAACAATAATATCAGACACATGCATAAATGTCAGCCAATTGCAATAAAATGTCCAATGGATGCCTTAAATTTTATCTGTAGTTTTAAATTATTATTCAAAGACTAATCTGCCAGACAGAAATTCATGCACTGTGTAATATGGCCTGTCAATTAAATAGTCATTTAGCTTTTTCTTAAAAAAAATAATATTTTCTATTTCTCTTATTCTCGTATTATATAGTATAATAAAAGCAAGTATAGTATAGAATATTAAGCTGCCATTATACCAAGAACAAGGCTGGTGATCATTGCTTGTGCTGTGTCTGTAGGACCAACTGTTGGCTGTTTGAATTGGACTAGATTATTTTATACAATAAAAGTATATTCTTCATTAAAACAAAATAGTGTAAAAAGAAATTTGTTGCAGTTTGTAACTGAAGACTATAGACCAATTATTGCTTGTGTCTTTTGCTGTGCTAAATTAAAACAATGCTACCGATTACTGCAACAATGTGTAGAAGCCGAGCAGCTGTTCAATCAGATGGTGAATGAGGATCATAAGGTGAGGTATAATTCAAGTCATATATTCTTATAATTATACATAATTGAATATGCAACACTAAATGAAAAAATGGACAATGCTGGTTAATCCTAAACCATTGAAAAAAACCTAGCATCAAAAATAAAAAAAAAAAAATTAAATTTCAAACAAACTAAATCGCATAAAATTTAAAACAAAATAAAATATCCTTTAAAATATTGGTTCATTGACCCCTGATCGGCGACAGCGCTGTCCTGTATCGACTTGATTTTTTCATGCCATTATTATTAAAATTTAGTACCGCTGGATGCAGTGGTCATCAACCTGTAAGCGCTTCTTTATCAACATACAGCTCCAGAGAAATCTCACCTCTCTACTATATTTATGTGCACGCCATCTCTGAGACATCAATAAAATTGCTAAGATATTGTAACTAGGTAATACATCTTGGTATTTACTTTGTGCATCCTACCTATACATATTTTAAAACTTCCAAACTTGTTCCACAAACATTATATTTTTTCAGAAATTTATAAGAACTTACAATAGAATTTACAAATTTAATAAAATTTATCAGCTTAAGAATGGATCGAACCTGCACCCTAAGTAATTGCGTTACACACTATTATTACAAATTGGAATCATTATGAAGCCGATTGCTCATCCATTGATTTCGCTAAGTATGTCTGCTGAACAGCTTAAATATTGCAATGAATGTTGTTGCACTGCCAGAACGAAGCCCATTGCTATGCATAGTATGTTACGTAATTACCCCGACGGTTCCTTATACTCACAAGCCAAACTGTTATACTGCTGCGCCATTCAGTTGCTTAACAAAGTGGTGAAACTCATTGTTGTGTTTATAAATCATCCATCCCTAGTATTATTTAATATTCTTATGGTATTAATTAATATATTAATCCAATTTAGATTTATTTACTGATAAAACTGATAACTTAGTTTTGATGATATCTCAAGAGAACCGACATGGTACCCATGTGTGAAGCAAACAGAACAACAATTTACATCTTTTTTTTTTTTTTTTTTTTTTTTTTTTTTTTTTTTTTTTTCTTTCTTTTCTTCAATCTGCAATCAGCCCTTAAGCTTTAATCAGATGGGTTGTTTCTTTATTTGGCAGTTAGAGATTATTCACACCCAGCGATGCATAATCTTATTATTTGCTATCCAGTACTGGTTAGATTGACGCTATTCGTGCCCGTTTGAGTCTGTAGGTACAGTCTGTGGACTTTAGAAGTCTCACAGCGAGTTTATTTTTGTGATGTTGGAGTCTTTCCTTATATCTTTTGTAGAAACTTTCTACAACCGCCTTGACAGTTGGGATCTCTAGGTACTCATGTACCTCAACGTTTCTTGTGAACCAAGGTGCAGCACTTAAGGTTTTCAGTGCCTTATTTTGGAAACGCTGTAGTATTTCAATGTTAGAGTGACTTGCTGATCCCCAGAGCTCTATACCATATTATGTCCATACAGGTTTCAAAATGCATTTGTAGATGAGGAGTTTATTTTCCAGACTTAGTGATGACTGCCTACCCATAAGCCAGTGAATATTTCTTAATTTTATGTTTGCCTGCTCTCTTTTGGCTTTTATGTGTTCTCGCCAGGTTAGTCTTCTGTCAATGTGCATACCTAGGTATTTGACAGTACTTTTCTGAGGTAGGATGTCTTCACCGAGTTTTACTTGTGGGCAGTCTCCTCTTCTTAGGGCGAAAGTAATATGGACAGACTTGGCGGCACTAGCTTTAATTCTCCACTTATTCAGCCATAATCCGATCTCGTTCAGGTGTTCTTGTAGTTTCATGGATGCTCTAAGCTGGTCTTTGTCGCAGGATAGGACTGCGGTGTCATCAGCATAGGTGGCAGTAACAATTCCTTCTGAGATAGGCAGGTCAGCGGTGAAGACTGTATACAGAACAGGGCCCAGCACAGAACCCTGGGGCACTCCAGCCTCTATGGGATAGAATGAAGATAGGCAGTCGCCAGACCTAACCTGGAACAGTCGGTCTTCCAAGTAGGACCTTAGCAGCATGAATGCGGTGTGTGGTAAGCAGGTCTTTAGTTTACACAGGAGGCCCCTGTGCCATACCCGGTCGAAAGCTTGTTGTATGTCAAGAAAAGCAGCAGAGCAGAACTCCTTTCTTTCCAAGGATTGTCGGATTGTATGAACAACTCTGTGAGTTTGTTCTATGGTTCCATGGTGTACTCGGAAACCAAATTGATGCTCCGGGATTGTCCCTTGTTCCTCAAGTATAGGTAGGAATCGCCGCAGTAGTAACTTCTCGAATACTTTAGATAATAACGGAAGAAGACTAATTGGTCTGTACGAAGAAACTTCAGTAGGTGGCTTTCCAGGTTTAGCTACCATGTTTATGATAGAGACTTTCCAGATGTGAGGGAAATATTGTAATCTCAACACTGCATTGAATAGTATGGTTAACAAGACTATTCCTTTTCTCGGTAGTTGACTGAGGACTTCAGATGTAATCAGATCAAATCCCGGTGCCTTTTTCTTCTTCAGGTTATTAATTGCTTTCGAGACTTCTGATGGGGTACACAATGGCAGTGGCAGAGACATTTGTTGATCGCTGTCAAGGATTTCGTCAATTTCCTCGCATGGATGCATGATGTCGGGTTCGTTTGGCTTAAATACGTCTTTGAGGAATTCAGCAAATAGCGCAGCTTTATCCTCGGGTTTTCTCGCCCATCCACCATTTGGCTGCCTTAACGGAGGCACGTGTTCCTGTGGCCGTTTTAGTGACTTGGTTATTTTCCATAGAGAATAGTCGTCTGCTTTGTAAGTTGATAAAGTCTTCAGTTTGTCTTGCAGAGTGATGTTTTCGTATTCCTTTATCATTACCTTTAATTCCTTTTGCGCTTTATTGAGGGCTCTTTTGTCATGTGCGTTCCTGCTTGTGTGCCATTGTCGTCTCAATTTCCGTTTTGCAGCTAACGTCTCCCTTATTTTTAATGTATAATCCTGTCTCTGAGGACTGGGTTTTATACATGGAGTGGACAGCCAAGCGGCTTTTTGGATCAAGTTCGTTGTATACCACGCTGCATTTTCTATATCGTCCTCTGTTTTAAGAGGTATGCGCAAGTTGGTATTATCCTCTATAAAGGTCTGGAATGAGGCCCAATCAGTTCTACAATTGTATAGCGTCTCGCGGGGCTCTTTATAAATAATTGTGGTACTCAGTGTGCATATTACTGGCGTATGATCAGAGTTGCCGTCCAGGCATGATTCGACTTTGGTGTATATTCCTGACATTCCTTTGGTAACAAAGAAATCGATGAGGTCAGGTGTTTTGTTGGCATCAGATGGCCAATGTGTTGGCTCTCCTGTTGTCAATATGTTCAGTAAATTTGTATCAATAGCCTTCTTCAACTCTCTGCCTCTGGTTGTGGTCAGCCTTGAGCCCCACAAGATGTTCTTGGCGTTCCAATCCCCTCCAGCGATATACCTGCCACCGAGTGTGCTAAAAAAATCGCTAAACATGCGTTCGTCGACTCGATGCCGAGGTGGGGAGTACACTGCAGCGATGTTAAGTGGGCTCTGCCAGTCGTCTATCGATACCACAGTAGCCTGTAGATATATTTGCTTGAAGTTTGGGAGAGGGTGTTGTTTTATACTGTCTTTTATTATAATTGCAGTCCCAGCGTGCGAAGTTCCATCAGGATGATTGGTGTAATATATATTATATCCTTTAATAAGGATGATTTTATGGTCAGTCATGTGCGTCTCTGAGATTAGAAGTATATCAATGTGGTTGTAGTTCATGAAGAGTGCTACTTCCTGTTTATTTGGAGGCAGTCCATTCACGTTCCATGCCGCGATGCGTAAGAATTTCATTTCTTATATTCGGCGACTAGAGTCGTAAGCAGTCCCATTAGGATACCTATTTGTTGAATGAGAATATCTATCTTCTCTGATTGTTTTATGATAATTTGTTCTAGTGAATTTGTTGGCTGAGATTGTATGTTTTCTTGTTTTTTGTTCCAGTGTGTAGTATTTGCTGAGTATTGATTGGGTAGATTAGGCGTTTGTTGGCCAGCGTGGCTACTTGGCTGTAGTTGTGGAAAGTCATCTATCAGGAAGGGGACAGTGTTATCTCTTGAATTCTTTACATTTGGTAGTGGAGCTTTTTTGTGGGGAAGCTGTGCCATTTTCCTTGCACGTATCTCCTTGTATACTTGGCACCCCTTGTAGTTGGCAGGATGGTCTCCAAGGCACAATGTGCAGGTAGCGGGTGTATTCCTGTCTTTTTTTTGACAGTCTATGGTTCTATGTCCTTCAGCGCATTTGACACATCGGTAGGGGCGCATGCAGTTATTTTTAGTGTGCCCATGTTGTTGGCATCTAGTGCATTGAGGAATTTCATTTGTTTTTCGTGGATCTTCTATTGTTACTTTTGTATAGAATATAGAATCTATCCGTTTAAGTTCAGGATTATTTGGGCCAGGTTCTACATTGACGAAAAACATGTTCAGTGGCTTCTTGTTTCTTCTTGAGAGTGCACATATGATTTCCCCTCTGACTTTATTCCCACTTTTCTCAATTTCCTCAATAATGGCTTCTTTTGGAGTTGTGTGGTGGAGATTCTTAATCACGATTCTGCAACACCTCTTGTCTTTCTGCGTGAACGTATGACCTATAAGTCCATTCTTTCGAATAAGATCTATGATGCATTTGTATGCTTCACTTGACTGCGCCATTACTCTTAACTGATTCCTGTTCACTATTTTATATGTGTAGGTATCGCTTGGTACAGACCTGTTCATGAGTTCCGTCAGTTTTGATATGTCCGTAATACCATATAGGATTATTGGCGGTGGTTTGCTAACTTTCTTGGGATGGTTATGACTTTCTATCAGTTCCCCAGAGTCATTAGGTATGTCAACTGGAAGTACACTGTATCTGTTGGAAGTATTAATAGAGCTCTGTGTTTGACTGTTATGTCCTTCTGTAGAAGGCGGGCTATTCGATAGCTTTTTTCTTTTTGGGTTGCGTTGGGTTGGTATTCTTTGCCATGTGGGAGGACAGATATTGTCATCATCCTCTATAGTGATTGCCTCTGGTGGTGTGGGGGGTAAGTCTTTCTCCTTTGTGTTGCTGCTTTTCCTTGTTTCATTTCCGAGGGAGGAAGATCTTTATTTTGAAATAAACAGGCTCGGATGAAAAGCTTGCTGTATGAGGTTCTTTTTTTGTGTGCTGCCAGAAGCATTCTCCGACACAGGGGTCTGGTTGCCTACCCCTGCGCAGACTTCGGTGACCGATTTCCCACTAGCAGGTCCAGATGCCTGCAAGCACCGGGTGTGAGCCTGATCGCATGACATAACAACATTCGGTTCACTCATATTTCCATATTTAAAAGTGGGACATACGCATGTCGCTTTCCCAAGGCGACATGGCCACACTTTTAGAAGGGATTTAGTCCTCCTAGGCTTGTGGTGGACCAATAATTAGGTGAATAGTCACAAAAAAAAAAGTTGGGGGTAGGTTGAATAACTTTCACTGTTACGTTTTTTTTATCACTGTTTTTTGTTTAAATCGCTCAGTATCCGAGCCACAAACAATTGTCCACAGTTATCACTGTTAAACGATTACTTTCTTAACACTTTAGTCCATAAACTCGCGGTATAACACTTGAAAGTCACTATTTCTCCAACAGCGCGCCTAAGCGTGTTGACAGTTGACAGTTCCCACTCTCAATTTACATCTGTCGAGATTTTTCAAAACTTTACAAAAAACAATTAAGTAATATAGAAAAACTAAACTTGTAGTGTTAACATATACTAATAATTGATTATACTTATAAACCAGCGTGCAATAACAATACTCCTGGGTACCATATTCTGAAATGTTTCTATGATTTTGATGTTGGGTGGCTTAGTACAGACCCTTAGTTGGATGCCATATATGTATGTATATCATCATCATCATCAATCATCATTTCACCCGAAAGACGTCCACTGCTGCACATAGACCTCCCCCAAGGATCTCCATGACGACCTGATAATGAATGATTACTTATGCATATAATAACATTTTATTATGTGTCAGTAGGCAGTAACTCTGTTCAATTTACCATTAGGTACATGTTTTAAAAACGTACATAACAATATTAAAGCCAAATTGGATAAAGAATAGAAGTAAACATTTACAACATCCGTTGCTAGGCAACAACTTCCTTACACCTAAAAGGAAGATCTTAACAACCTTTTCTAGATGATTTTCATACAAGCAATAAAAATAAAGTAGTGGATAAAGGAGTGTGTCATGTTTTACTCAATAAAATCATAAGCTTACCCTCCTTCTTCATTATCTATTTTATACAGTATGTTAAGAAAACCCTGTCCGACCCATAAGGATAATAAAGGTTAGGTAAACAAATGACCAAATAAAATGTAAAATTTTATATAATCATCATAGTAACAATATTAATGAATTTTGAAATATTATTTTTTTTATCGCGAATTAACTCCAACTTCCTCAAAATTAGGTAAAATTTTAAAATGTGACATCACCATTTTCGGCGGTAAAATCGTTTGATTCTTTATTGGATATTAATGCATAAAATTATGCGAGCTTTTCGGCGTCCTCAAAGAAGAAACTAGGCATGTACTATTTTTTGCGCAATAATGTTTTTTTTATCACTGTTAATCGAAACTTGTACCTGCAGTCTAATAGGCGAACACATTTTTGTGAAATGATTGTGACTAGTTGGGATCATTTGTACCGCAGTTGGTATAATTTTAGTGTAAAACAATGCTGGTTGAATGATTTATTGTAAAAACAGATTACCTAATGGTAAAAGTACTTTCGATTCATATCGATAAATTACTTATAACAATATTATAACACAAGTACCTATTAGTAAACAGAAAGGAGTAGGTCTTATGAAATACTCTTTTAGTAAAGTATTATAAGCAATGTAAAGCATTTTGACGGTCAATATCATCGACATTTAGACAGAAACTGTAATTAAAACTTTGGCTGGCATGTTATTGCGTTTTGTGAAATATTGAATCCATGCATGAGATTCTGCAATACAGTTACGATCGTATCGATATCGATCCGTTAATATTTTGAACACTTACACATCCCTACTCAAAGAATACCGCCACCTGTGTAACTATTATTTTTATAAAAAAAAAAATCATTTTTCTTCAGTTTCGCCTAAACATTGCTTCCGTATAGACGTTTGGTGTATCGTGTGATCAATTCGTTTTTTAACGTCTGTAATTTAAAATGCTGATGTGTCTGGATGTGAGTGAAGCTCGTAAAGACTATGAGATCCGTTTTGTACCCCGGTCCCGTGTGATTCTGCGTTATAACGTCTGTAAAATCGCGACTACGTAACGCGCAGTGTTATTGAAGGTCATGGTGTGGTCGCTGGTGTAGGGAAACTACGCATCCACGATCCGGATATTGAAAATCAATCAGGTGCTCGAATTATTCAACGAGGACCTGTGACACGAGAGCTAGGCACTAACTATGCAAGGTCATGCATGAGGTCAAGTGAGTTCATGACCTATCGGCACCGCTACGGTTAAGCGCGTGACCGCGTGACCTGCCTCGTCGCCCGAGCTCCCAGTGTTGCCATGTAAGCTACCTGTTTTTGCGAAATAATATTTATTTTTTTAGGGGGTATTTTTTTTTTAGGTTTAGCCAGGTTTTGTATGCATTAGTAGAATCAGTTATCGATACCTAACAACACCTTTACGGGTCGGACAGGGTTTTCTTAACATACTGTATATTATAATCGACACTGACATGAATTATAAATTCATTAATGTCACGAGAGATGGCGCGTACGTAACATCGTCGTATAATAACACTAGATGTCGCTTTTAGGGGGTGAGATTTCTCTAGAGCGAGGAGGGTGTACATCACGTAGAAAATGTGAAAAATAATTTCCTGTGAATAAACTAATGGATATATTTATATGATTTTTATGGGTAGACTGAGAATGTGTTTAGGTACACGAAGTTCAATTTATTATCATATTGTCATCACCACGTTGTACTCGTATACGCAAGCCCGTTGTGTGTTGGTAGACGATGCATTTCGCTGAGTCTTTAGTTCTAGGCTAGGACGTTGCCACGTGAGAAAAACGCAATGCGATTATGTTATAGTTTGTATTGTATTTTCTATGGGCCCCCGTTGCTTGAATTAAAGGGATAAATAAATAGAGTTTATCATTTAACAAGCATACGTATACTTCCCGACATCAAGTGTTGCTCACCAGATACAACACCCGTCTGGTTGGAGAATCCTCTCTTTCCTATTTAGGATGGGGAGCTCTACCCTCTTTTACTCATAACTTTACTATACTGGTGACTCTGACCTGATTTTTAACACACAGCCTTCTGATCTTTCTTTTTCTTTTCACAGCTCAATCGTTTAATAAACCAAGCCCGATTAGAGTTTTGTAGTGGGCTTATTACTTCGCCAATATTCCACATAAGTATAGATGATGAATGTGAAACAGGAAGTACTGCTATCAAAGAAGAATTACCAGCTGTTATTGACGGACTAAATGATGATATTGAGCCAATGGAGGAATATCAAAGTGATGGTATTGTTAGCTTTTGGTATTAATATAATTATTTGTGTAAGTTTTTTCAGATGTTTTGCAACTGACTTCCGGTACTCAAAGCACGTCTCCGATTAGTCAATAAAGTCGTTGCATTCTGGATTAAGATACGCGGCCTACGCCACTCACAGAGCATGCGTTATATAAAGTAACGTTTTAGAAAAAAGAATGATATTCATTAATGTTATCTACGTGAACCAGAATCTCTGATAAATTCATTTTGATACCTGGTTTATCTAGTTTGGTTGCGATAAGGGGAGAAGAAGGGGTCAATAAAACGTTATTATACAGAGGCGCATAAGTTTTTATTATTTAAAATAATTACTAAGAAATACATAGTATATTAATATTCATATAAACATAAATTATTTTATTTTCTTATTTCCGAGTACTTAACCCACTTAACCCTACTGTATCGTAAACCACACACCAACCTAAAAAAAAAAAATTGAGGGATATGAGGGTACTTGAACTTATTTTTATACAACACGCTTGACTATCGAGAAATCGACTATTAGTTGCGAAGTGTTATTAGTGTGCTGCAGTTAATTGCTTTTGTGCTGAATGACGACAAATTCTGAGGTTTTTACAATAAGTAATTCAAGGTAAGATAACATTATCAACAAGGAAGATACAAACACCTTTTATTTATATGTGATATAATTACGATAGCTTGATGCCTATAGACTTCTCAGCTTGAAAAAAGTTGGTTCTTTTATAACATATTCAACCAGTAGTTTAGGTTTTTTTCGTACGTGTCGTAAAAGACACGGTAGGGAAATGTGCTACTACAAATAAGAATTTTATTTCGCTACAGAAAATCACGAAAGCTCCTCAATTTGCATAAGATAGTCGAGGAATTAGAACAAAATGATATGGTAGAAGTCTCCGACTCTATAACTATCATGCCTCCGGAAAATTGTAATGCCGAAATTTCGCACCAGAACTCGGGAAATGAAGATTTTGTGTCCCTTCAAAATCTACCGGGATCTCAACTCGGAGCACCTTCTGAAATTCAGCAAGATTCTTCTGACGATAGCGAAGATATCAACTTGCCTTTAGAATGGCTTTCCAACGGCAAATTCCAATAGATTTTCAGCCGATACTCTGTGGCCAAACGTGCATGGTCCAATCAATAGTCCTAGTCATTATTTTGAATGCATGTTTGACGAGTAAAATGATATAAGAAATGATAATGAATTGTACTAACCTATACGATGGTCAAAAAAATAAAGAGGGTAATTTTAGCACCAGTGAGATGAAATGCTTTTTGGCTATTTTACATGTATGCATGTATTGGGAAAATATTCGGATTGCATCAACGCCATGTCAAGGGACAGGTTTAGTTTTACTATGTCGAATATTCATTGTTGCGACAATACACAACTCAACATGAATGATACATTTTCAAAACTGAAACCGCTTTTATGCGTTTCAGTTCGATCACCTAAAATTCCGGACAAATGTAGCTCCACTGAAGCTTGGCATCTTCTGTTATTCACATCGGCAAGAGAAAATGTTACGTTACATCCAAAATGGATCTAACGTTACATTTTAGGCAATAGAAATTAACACTTTTGTGGCAAAAACCGCATCGCAGCCAATCCACCCTGTACTTTACTATATATTGATTGTGACTATACCGCAATTCCCCAGATACATTTTGTAATGGACATCCACCTCTGTTACTCTCAGCTTTCTTGTTCTTCTCAAGAAGAATTACAGCTACATTTGTCCGGATTTCAGGTGATCGAACTGAAACGCGTAAAAGCGGTTTCAGTTTTGAAATTGTATCATTCATGTTGAGTTGTGTACTGTCGCAACAATGAATATTCGACATAGTAAAACTAAACCTGTCCCATGTTTTGAATATTATCATACACAAATAAGTAGATTTGCTTAAAAAAGTACAAATAAACATATTTTTGATGTAGTCTTTGAATTTTCTTGTATATTTCTTAATTAAAATGAAGTCTATTGAAATCTACAAACTAAGTTATCAAAGTAGTAGATTCTCCTACTGTGTCGTATACGACACAGCATTTTCCAGCTTTTCTGGAAATCAGATGTTTTTTATAATATTTTTCTGCGATTATTTAGCACATAAATAATAGGTATACAAAGTTTCAGGTTAATTACTGAAAAAAAGGTTATTCAGGAACAAGTGGGTTAATACAGCGCCATCTAAGCCAAACCAAATAAACTAATTTGTATTGTATTAGTTAATTCTACTACAGATGGCGTAGATATATAAAACGTTATTTTTTGTATATACGAAACCCACAGTTTTTAGGGTTCCGTAGCCAAATGGCAAAAAACGGAACCCTTATAGATTCGTCATGTTTGTTTGTCCGTCTGTCCGTCCGCATGTCACAGTCATTTTTTCCAAAACTATAAGAGCTACATAGTTGAAACTTGGAAGGTATTCTGTAAACCGCATTAAGATTTTGATGCAAAAATAAAAAAATAGTGATAAATATTGGGGGCTCCCCATACCTACTTAGAACTGAAACTCAATTTTTTTTTCATCAAACACATACGTGTGGGGTATCTGGATAGGTCTTGAAAAATGATGGTGTCTAAAATATTTTTTTTCTAAACCGAATAGTTTGCGTGACAGACGCTTTCAAAGTGGAAAAAAGTTGCCAAGAAATTGATAAGATATTAATATATTTAAATAAAGAAATAAAAAAAAAATAACGTGCAAAATTAACAAAATAATAGTAGTAAACTTGACACATTCATAATTAAATCAAAATCAACTAGAATTAGGGGTTGCTCGGTAAACGATACAGAGTGGCTTTCTGTTTAGCAAGAGAGTCAAAGTGGAGATCTATACAATCACTGTAGCCATTCACTGCCTTACACATTCTTGCGAGGGGTGAATTGGCTCCCAAAACTGTTCTTCTAAAAGGTGGACAAAGGGGCGTGATGGCACTGCGCGGGATTCTAGAGGGTGCACGAAAACTGATGAGAACTATAATATTTTTTCCCGCGCCATAATGTTCCTTTTTATTTGCAAGGCAGTTCGAAATTTAAATAAAACCTTTTATTAGTTACATCCTTGGTAGCCATGTCTCAAAGTAAATGGTCATACCATTTTTAAATTACAGAAAAAATGACAGAGATGGATTTTCATACAACTTTTGTCAGCCGATGCCCGCGCATCTATCTGGCCAGTAATGTAATTTTGATTTATATCAAAGAAGATTGTCAAAATAATGCTCACATTTCCAAGCCAAGTATCTGAATGAGACAAGAAACCAAATAATAATCACATTCCCAAGCCAAGTATCTGAATGAGACAAGAAACCGTTGAGAAAACTATATAAAAGTCGACTATTATTACAGGTGATGAAGAAATATGGATTCCTCCACACTTACCTGTATTGAAGTTACCAATTAAGCCAGATTATAATTTAACAGATTCATCGTCAGTATATGAAGTGGGTGTTTCTATGAGCTTGAGTAAATCTAAGGCACTCTTAGCAGGCGCAACGATATGCGTATCAGAACCTGTTTCAGAAGCTTCAGATGATGATGGAAACGACAGTGTCGTACTCTCAGATAACATAAAAGACCATCCTGATAATCAAGTGTTTATTTTCAAGCCTGCGGAGGCAACTTCTGTAGGTTTAATAACAGATGTCCAGGATTTAGATGAAGCAACAACTAAGTAAGCATTCAAAGTTTTATTTTATTTCATTAATACATTAATAGTCTCGATTAATGGAATTAAAAAACCTATAATAAATGATTAATTAGAAATAACGCATAAAAACCCCCTAGGTAAAATTCAAGCTCTTTAAAACTTAATTATTAGAATTTCGCAGATAATTTCTCCCAAAGGACGCCACGCTATAAATGCATTGAAAGTTGTTTAATATTTTTAGCATAAAACAACTCTGTTCAGTACAAGTGTAAATACACTTGCAATCTTCAGTCATATTTTGGTGGGGGGAAATATTCCTCCTTATTCATAAACGCTGCTTAAAGTTAACTAGTGATAAGCGATTGTTTAAACATACATTTTAGACGTTTACATGTCACTTAACTTTAATCACAGACGTAGAGTAGCCAGCCTTTCGGTCTTCTATAGGATGCATTTTGGGGAGTGTGCGAAGGAATTGCATGATTTAATTCCCCCATCTCCGTTCCACCATCGGACGACCCGTCGTACGGCGAGTTTCCACCCTTACGTTGTTAACACCATTACGATCCGGACGAAGCGTTTCGCCTCCTCCTTTATACCGCGTACATCGAGGGACTGGAACAGTTTGCCAGCGGCGGTGTTTCCTTCGGACTACAATTTGAGTGTCTTCAAGGCTAGAGTGAATAGGCTCTTAATAAACTAGTGCGCTTTACCATCAACGACTGCGTCACTGCTTACCATCAGGCGGGATTGCGGTCAAGCGCTAGTTTATAACTTTAATAAAAAAAAAAACATCGTTTATGAATAACTCCTTAAATACTGTGGTGTTTATCCATAAAGGATGATTAAAGTTGTGACGTAAAGTACACACATCAAAAGTGTCTAGGGATCAAGCATTTTTATGCGGATTTCTATCTATTTCTATTAGATTTATTTCTATCTATATCTCTTTCTATCTCTACAAAGAGACCGGATACAAGACGTATACGACACTGGAGAACCCCTGGACGTCAACAGCGATTAAAATCCTGCCAGGAAGTCCATCCTTATAGTGGTGGAACCATCATGGTATGGGCGGGTATTTGGATCGGCGGAAGAACTGAGTTGATTTGGATCAGAGGCAACCTCAACGCTCAAATTTATGCTGAGACGATTGTATCAGACGTCATCGTTCCTCTACAAGTGCAAATCGGTCCCTTATTTCAGTTAATGCATGATAATGCACGACCGCACACCGCAAGAGTTGTAAGACAGACTCTCGCCGCAGCTAACATCAATGTCCTGCCCTGGCCTGCTCAGTCGCCAGACTTGAACCCGATTGAGCATGCATGGGATATGCTACAGAGAAGAGCTCTGCCAAATATGGAGGGTATCCAGTCGCAAGAAGACCTTTTTTTGTTGTTGCAACGAACATGGGCGGCCATTCCACAGCGTGATTTGGATGAACTCATTTTGAGTATGCCAAACCGATGTTCTTGTGTTGTTAGTGTTCGCGGTAGAAACACGGATTATTAATTGTTTAAGTTACCCAATAAAATTTTAGAGAAAACTGTTATTTCAGTCTTTTTTTCGAACTTTTGTGTTAGTGGTTCAAATGTCAAATATCCCTTTATTAGGAAAATGGCAAATTTCTTTATTAATGCAAAGGTGACTTGGTTTATCGTTACTGTGACAAACGAAAACACTTTATTTGATGAATCCTTAAAGAAAATTTTAATTAATATCAATCAGGAGAAAAGTTATTGCAAAAATATATGTTGATCCCTAGACACTTTTGATGTGTGTAGTATGTAAGTGCCGTTAAAATGTCAAAAATGTATGGTTAAAGAATCGCTAATCACTAGTTAACTTTAAGCAGCGTGTATGAATAAGGGGGATTGTGTGGACGGCCTTTGTTACATTCAATGCACTTAACATTCCGTGTACAGACTCCTTTGGTATAAATTGTATGCGAATACATACAGTATGTAAAGAAAACCCTGTCCAACCCATAAGGATAATAAAGGTTAGGTAAACACATGACCAAATATAATATAAAATTTTTCGTAATCTTCATAGTACCAATACAAATGAATTTTGAAATAATCTTTTTTTCCCGCGAATTTATTCCAACTTCCCCGAAATTTGGTAACTTTTAAAAAGTGACAACAACGGTATTATTATGAGCGAATAGCGATGCGACCAAGTGCCGCGTGCCCTGCCGCCCGCCGCCCGCGGAAGTGTGCTTACGCACATTTATTAAGTTACCTCTTTTTGCAAAATAATATTTATTTTTTAAGGGGATTTTTTTTTAAGTTTAGCCCGGTTTTGTATCCATTAGTAGAATCAGTTATCGATACCTAACAACACCTTCACGGATCGGACAGAGTTTTCTTAACATACAGTAGAACTCGCGCAAGTTAACGTCATTCGAACGGTACCGTTTGTAAAAAATGAGATTCATGTTAAAAATAGTTTTTATTTTTTATCTTAATAAAAGGTCGTTTTGATGATAAAGCCTCATAATACTAGGTCATTTTACTTATGACGTTTTGCAATTAAATTGATACAAGTGGACTACATTCCGGCGAGGTGCATAGTTAACTTGAGCGAGTAGTACTTATTATTATTAAGTTTTAAAAACGTTGAATTTTGCGCGTAACGGTTTTTTCAAGTACACATGTTTGTACCTCATCAATAATATTTTTGTAAATTAAAAAGATAAACTCAACAGCACGTAAGTGGAAATAAAATAATATTTGCTACTTAGTAATGAAGATCTAAGTATATCCACCGACGTGCGTTTGCCACTCTGCAGCCTAATTGGCGAACACATTTTTGTCAAATGAATGCGACTAGTTGGGATCAGTTGATATCGTTCGGGCTGCCCATTGGTCCGTTCGGTCTAAACGATGCCAACTAGTCGCAATCCAACTGCCGTCTTACTTCCTATTCACTCAGTTTTTAAAGTGAATAGGTTTAATAAACTAGCGCGCTTTACCATCGCATCACTGCTTCCCATCAGGCGGGATTGCGGTCAAGCTCTAGTTTATAATTATAAAAAAAAAAACTTTACAAAAATGTGTTCGCCGATTCGGCGGCTGGTGGATGTTTTCTCAGTAATTTTTACCTTTATTGATCCTTTTTCATTTTGATAAGCATAATTATCAGTGACTTCATTAAGTTGTACCTATTATTTTAGCATACTGAAAAGAAATAATGCAGGATCACATGTAACAGACGAGCTACTCCCTAAAGTTTCAAGTAACGATCATGAAACAACAAGACCGAAAACAGTTAAGTTAAAAAAAAATAATTGATATTGTGAAATTATTATTCATAGAGCCATGCGACCGCCTTAGCGCTACTCGTAGATGGGAAAAGTATATTAAAAAAAAAGACAATGCAAAGGTCATTGGGCGCAATCCGACCCAGTCGCGGACATTAATGAAAATGATATACAATGAAAGAGTATAAATTCTCGCAGCATTATAAATGGTTATTTTATTTACAATCCATGGGAGAACAAAGTTAGTACCAATAATATATTAATTCGTCGAGTGCTACTATTTAATATTAGTCTGTCTGTCGGACCAATCGTGTCAGCGCCCCAAAAAACCCATTCTTATAACGCGGGAGGAAACACCAGGGTGTCAGCACTGTGTGGATCGCCCTGAGGATACGGTGAAACATTCGGTGGAGGTCTGCACGACTTGAATAGAGTACCGTTGTGCCCTCATGGCGGCGATCGGCGGCGATCTCTCGCGTCCGACCCTGGTCCAGGCCATGGTCCGGAGCGAAAGTGCATGGTAGGCCGTCACCTCCTTGGGTCAGGGTTGCGGGTTGGTTAAACAAGAAACCGCGGCCCTGGCCGTCGCACAGGCAAGTGAAGAAACACGGGTGGGTTTTATTCAGTAAAAGTCTGACACACCCTTCCGCTCCGCCCAGAGCGGGAGAAGTCATTTGATGATTTCCCATCCCAACAAAAAAAAAAAAAGGTCGTCACCTCCTGCGAAGCAGTGATGCTGGCAAAGTTGGAGGCGGAAGCGTGAGGGAATCCCAGCGCTCTCACGCCACTAGCCGCCGCAGAAGACGCCCTGGTCGGGAGACAACCGTACGTGTGGGCTTGCGGGCAGTGAGCAGTGGGTAGCTTGCCGCCCGGTAAGAACCAGGCCCGAGTAGAAGGCGCGTTGTGTGTGACGCGCGCCTCAAAAAGATATCAGCACATCGTTACAGCCCCATAACCCTGACCCGGAAGGCATCGGTCTTCGTGGATCCGAGCCGATGCCTCCCGGGTCAGGGTTACGGGTTGGATAAAAAAAGAAACCGTGACTCTGACCGACAGGCAAGTGCACAAATACGGGTGAGTTTTAGTCATTAAAAGTCTGACACGCCCTTCCACTCCGCCCAGAGCGGAACGATCATTTGATGATTTCACATCAAAAAAAAAAATGTTAAGCAGTGATGGTAAAGTTCGCTAGTTTTTTAGAATACCGCAGGTTTTTTTTTATTAAATTATAAACTAGCGCTTGACTGCAATCCCGCCTGATGGTAAGCAGTGACGCAGTCGTTGATGGTAAAGCGCGCTAGTTTATTAAGAGCCTATTCACTCAAAAACTGAGTGAATAGAATGGTAGCCGGCAGTTGAGCGAGGTGATGTAATATTAAACGCAACCACCCTTTATATTTTTTGATATACAAAATTTCATAAAAATACTTTTTTATCCAATAAACGCATGGATCATGAAACGAATAGCATGGATGGAAACGTATTCCTGTTTTCATACCGGCTAATGTTTTTTTTTTCAGAGTAAAAGAGTACTCAAAAAATCTTCTGACGTATCATATAAGGAACAAAGCGAGGGCGACGGTGACTTTTCTTCAAGAGATGCTTCAGATTATGTTTCTGACTGTGGTGATAAAAGTGAATATGTTTGCAAAAACAGCGTAAGTTAAAATTATTAAAGAAAATTTTCGCTTTTGTATAACTTAAATTGGATTGTAAATGAAAAGTTTCATTTCCGTTACAGATTCCTTGTACTCATGTCATAGTTCCAGAAACACCGGACGCATCTTTTGAAGAGGTAATTTTATAGATGTAAATATGGGTGACATTGAGCCTAGCTTGTTTTAGAAGACATAAGTACTTTTAAACGTCCCGTAACATTATAAGGCTTTATTTTTTGGGACACGATAAAAAGAAGCTACTATTGAGATCGGTGATCGACCTCAGTAACCTTAGTGTCAGAGTTATTGAGCGACCAATGGCCTATGACATGCAAAGTTTACCTAATATAATTAGATGTGACGGTTTTTCATACGTTATATAGCTTTTAATATTATTTGCTATTCAATTAATCCTGTCGTTTCGAATTATCCAGATTCCACCATCGAAATCTGCAAGTCAACGAAGTTGGAATAGACGAAACTGCTGCCCTTATTGCGAGAATTTAGTTACAAATTTTACGCGCCATCTAACGAGAAATCATGGTGATAAAATAGAAGTTCTAAAGCTTATGGCTATCAATGACCCTGATCCTAAAATTCAAAAAACGAAAAGGCAAGCATTTACTGATAATTTGAGAAATCGTGGTAATTACATTCACAATAGCAATGTAGTTTCAAATAATAAGGGATATTTAATTCCGACGAGAAGAAAAGCTAATGAAGAATTAGGTTCATGCCCATCAGGATTTGTGATCTGTAGAAAATGTCTGGGTACTTACAGAAGGTCAACGTTCTACAGACATAGCAAGAAGTGTATAGGTAATGAATATGATATGACTAAACATGCCCTTGCTAGACACGCATTAAGTATTATCCCAAAATTTGTTCATACATCGAAAGAATTTCGACAGAACATACTACCTAGGTTGCGTAATGACGAAATTTCTCATATCGTGAAACAAGATCCTTTAATTATTGCTTATGGCTGTAGACTTCTCAAGAAAAATAAAGAAAAAAGAAGTAAACAACTAATCTGTTCCAAAATGAGAGACCTTGCCAAACTTTTAAATATTGTACGAGAAAAAAAACCTGAGATTTTCCAACTGCAAAAATTGATTGACCCTAAGTACTATGAATGTTTTATAGAAGCAGTAAAAGTGATGAGTCGTTTTGATGAAGAAACTGGCCACTTTCAGATGGTTAGCGTACCTGCAAGAATTCGACCGGAAATATTAGGTTGTATTGATATTTTATTTACCAATACAATTATGGACCAACACAAGTCAACAGCACTAAAAGAACACATCAAAAATAAATTGACCGAATTTAAGTTACTCCTTGAGGCCAATTGGCAAAGGGAAATTTCTTCGAATGCTGAGAAAACACGGAAGCGTAACCTCATGAAAAAAGCACAAGTTATGCCACTAGAAAAAGATGTCGAAGAAGTTATGATAAAAATTCATGATTTGGAAGAAAAATTCTATGATCTGAAAAAGGGTATCACAAATGTCGATTACGAAAATCTTTGTGAAACCAAAAAAAATATGATAAGTGAACAAAAATGTGCTCCAAAGCAGGTGCAGTCATTGGATACCGAAAGTTCTATTGACATTGCACTCAAACATACAAAGTATTCAAAACAGAATACAGTAATACTTACCGATGAATCCGATGATGTATCTGACGAAGAAATAGCTGCACCAAAACCAATAAGACGAAAGAAAACTCATAAAAAATGGAGTAGCGATGAGGTTGAAGCAGTAATGCGACATCTAAAACAATTTATCAAAATGAAAAAAAATCCAGGAAAATCCTTATGCGAACAAGTATTGCGCAAAGAGCCAATTCTGCATAAACGAACTTGGATGCAAATTAATACCTACATTAACAATATTTACAAAAAGAATTCATAATACAAATATAATCCAAGAACTGCCTCTTTGCGCAATATTTCCTTTGAATTAAAGACAAATGTCATCATCATTTCAGCCGAAAGACGTCCACTGCTGGACATAGGCCTCCCCCAAGGTTCTCCACGACGACCGGTTCTGCGCCTCCCGCATCCAGCGGTTTCCCGCGACCTTCACCAGATCGTCGGTCCACCTTGTCGGGGGCCTACCCACGCTACGTCTTCCGGTGCGTGGTCGCCACTCGAGAACTCGTCGGCCCCATCGGCCGACATAGCCCGAAGAATTGCAACACTAAAGTGGCAGTGGGCTGGACACATTGCCCGTAGGACCGAAGACAAATGTACTATCACATAATTATGGAAGTCCTCTTTAACCTTAAAGACTACTGTCGGCCGCTCTAAGCGTCATATTCCAACCAATCAACCGCATGTGTAGTATCGCTATGAAGAATTAAAGACGTAATTTATGCTAGACAAGGAAAACGACATTAGTAAACCATTTTCTTATCGCCGTCTTCATCTTTCTATAAAGTAATGCATTTCGTTACCTCAGTTGAAGTTAACTTAGCTAGATCGGGGAAGGGGCCGCACTTAATAATGCGATGAAATGCGTGCGAAAGAGTATAGCCATCTGATTAAGGTGCTGAAACGGCAAACCACTTTAACCTTCGGATGGAGTTCGTAAATCACCAGACCAGAATAAGAAATATGCCTATGCGACCTAAAACCTCAGGGTTATCTTCCAGGCCCCACAGTAACTTAACCAGACACAATCACCCGATTGCTGAATCGTGTTGTCAACATGGGCATTACTGTGTGCGGTAGCACACCTTATCTCTTCACATCATCGAGGATAGCACATTACATATTTCAGGCATACTGCCATCAATGCAGGAATTTGCATTCCCAGACCACTGATTTTCTATCTTGTGTTATTGATGCACAGGAGGAATGATGCCTCTTATAACATTTGCTGCACTTCGAGACTTTTTGGTTATTAGTTTTACACACATTTGAGCATTATTATTGTATGAGATGTGGAACATAATTTAAAGTATAATTTATAAATAAAACAATTGCTCCGACTTCTTAATCATTATATTTCTGTGAGCTCGATCATTGACAATTCCTCTGCTCACGTCCATAGTGATGCCGTATCGCACAATTATTAAAGATACAGATTATTGTACTTTTATTTTGTTATTTATTTATTGGGGGTCTCCAACAAAGAATATATACAGGGTGCCAGGGAAACGCTTCCGAAAACGAAGACAGGTGATAAGGCTAGTGATTCTCGATACGATACCATCAAAAAATGAGGATTTTTTTTTACAATTTTACTTAAGCATTTTTCGTACACTATGCTGTGGGAACAGTTAAATGAGTTAAATGAAACCATTATTTGCGATTAAACATTTTTTTTTTCTTTACAACTCTAACAAGTAATGTATTCGTAAATAAATAATCAGCTGACAGCTGACGCTCGCGCATACACTCGAGTTCAACGACCGCGTGCGGTCACCGACATCGCGACGCGCGACGGGCGATGCGCCGGCTAACTTAGTGCGGCGGGGCCATGTGATCGGACTATCTTCCTAAACTACTAACTTCACTCGATCGCTTGAAGCAAATGTCTTTTCAGTTCACTTCTACCTAGTTGTGGGATATCTGCTTACGGGTTCCATTCGTGCAAGGATCGTAATGATTTTCCCCTTGAACAGGGTTACAATTTTATTTTGATCTGAACGTTCAAATTTACAAATCAGAAAAATCCAGTTTACTTTGCTTAACCTTGAGGCCCATATCGAAGGTACTTAGATACCTACAGCCGGCAGTGTGGCTGTAAGGCCATAAAAATCCTTTGTAAAGCGCCGCTAAAATAAAGAAAAATAAACATTACAGAGGCGTCAACAGTTTTAATTGATTGATCGTGAATTTAATAACAGTTTTGTATTATGTCGATAATCGCTAGTAAATGAAATAAAGCAAAAGATCGCTGACATCAGCTGTAATTGACTAAAATTTTTTCATCGCATGTGAATCAATTGAATTTGAACTTTATAATAATGTAATTAAAGTCACACGATGCGTGCTCGTTTATTGCAAGAACTGGATCCTTCATTTAGTAAGTAAACCTAATCAATTTAAAGTGAATAATTAAATTAATTGAATCTAAGAAACCAGTTAAATCTTATTTAAATGTTAGAAAATGAAAACAGTTTGTAATAAAGCATAAGTACAATTTCCTAACAATTAAAATCAATTGATTTCTGATCTCGTAATTATTCTTTCGTTCACGCGGGGATGTCCCCAATGCGTTTGTCGACGTCCGCGCGGGCTTGTTTGACCTTCATAGTACTTCTTTAGTAAATAATTAATCAGTTCATTCCCGACTCGGTTCGTGAGCGGTTACGTTTTTAATCGATTATTTAATTATTGTTTTGTTAGTTTTAAATTTGTGTTTAGTTATTAGGTATTGTTACGTTTTTAGTGCTGTTTTATTCTTTTTAGTTATAACTTTTTGTTGTTTTAGACAATGCCTGAGGCATACGTGTACAATGCTCGTGAATACGGCAACATGTTGATGTGTTTAGGAGAAGAATTCTAGGACCAGTGTTTCTACCGCAGCGTCTCAATGGATCAGCATATCTTAATTTTATAAATGGACATTTAAATGATATGCTAGAATGTGTCTGTGGCTGAATTTCGTCGAGCATGGTTCCAGCACGATGGAAGCATGCTCGTTACGCGTCCCGTCCGCGAGCGTCTCACTGAGCTTTTTAATGACTGCTGGATCGGAAGGCTGGGGCCGCACGCCTGGCCGTTCACCCGACTTAACGCCGTTGGACTTCTTTTTATGGGGGTATGTGAAAGAAAGAGTGTTTGATCGGGAATGTGACAGTGCTGATGAAATGCGGGGCAGAATAGTGAGTGTTTTTAATAAACTACGTGAAAAATGTGTTGAGGAATACTGATGCCTCGTGTTCACGGATCGACACAGCGATGGGCCCAGCTTTGTATTGAAATGAATGGAACTCAGTTCGAGCCAAACCTCATAAGGTCGCAAAGGATTTAGACAGGTACGTAAAATGCCTCTGTCAGCTTTTTACAATGGACTACAATTGCGATTTTGAAAGTGATGTTTGTAAATTGCGTATAAATCGGCTCTTTTCGGCGGCGGCTCTTTTAAGCGCGGGCGCGGTAGTGCGACGTCGCCTTGCGTGTCAGTGACCTCATGTTTCGTACGCTATCCAATGCTTGTTTACGAAATATGAAGTCTTGAAAATAATCAATTTAAAGCGAAAGGTTATTGGTATCCGTTTGCATTTAGGTTGTATATAATCTACGTTCTGGCTTCGGAAGCGTTCTCCTTACACCCTGTATACATTACTAGAATAATAGAAAATGTTATCTTACTTGTGCTCCTTCAATTCAAACGACCACAAAAAACATACCTACAATATGTAAAGAAAAACTTATAAATAATAAAAGTTAGGTACTTAAACACATCACCAAATAAAATATGAAATTTTATATAATCATCATAGTAACAATAGTAATGAATTTTGAAGTAATCTTTTTTTTTTCCGCGAATTAATTCCAACTTCCAAAAATTTGGTAATTTAAAAAATACAATACCATTTTTGACGGTATTTTTGTGAGCGAATAGCGATGTGACTGCGTGCCCTACCCCCCTCCTCCCGCGCATGTATTGCCTACCGCACACTTAAGTTTAGCCCGGCTTTGTAGGCATTAGTAGAATCAGCTATCGATACCTAATAATACCTTCACGGATAGGACAGGGTTTTCTTTACATATTGTAAATGTTTATTGTGGTTTACACAGAGTTGGTTGTAAACACGATAAAAATAAAATACATTGTGAATGATGAACAAAAGTTACGAAATTGGAAAGAAAACTAAAATTAAAATAATCCAGATTGAGCATTCATAATAATTCCAAATGGTCCAGAAAGGTTATCCTTTCTTTTAGCTGAGAAAAAAAAAACATTGAATAAGTTTGAGGGAAACAATAAATATTAAACCTAACATGTCAAGATTGAGCATTTATACAGTATGTTACGAAAACCCTGTCCGACCCGTGAAGGTGTTGTTAGGTATCGATAACTGATTCTACTAATGCATACAAAACCGGGCTAAATTAAAAAAAAAAATCCACCTAAAAAAAATAAATATTATTTCGCAAAAAGTGGTAACTTAATAAATCTGCGTTATCCACCCTTCCGTGCCTGGCGGCGGGGCGGCGGGCGGCAGGGTACGCGGCACGTGGTCGCATCGCTATTCGCTCATAATAATACCGGTGTTGTCACTTTTTAAAAATTACCAAATTTCGGGGAAGTTGAAATTAATTCGCGGGAAAAAAAGATTATTTCAAAATTCATTTGTATTGGTACTATGATGATTACGTAAAATTTTATATTATATTTGGTCATGTGTTTACCTAACCTTTATTATCCTTATGGGTCGGACAGGGTTTTCGTAACATACTGTATTATGTAAAGACGACAGCACACCAAGCATCTACAACGTGTAACATAAAGGGTATATACATAGCAAGGGCATGGCATCTTTACATGATATGATATCAATCGATATTGGAAGGGTTTTTTAATCCTATCTCTTATGTTAGGAAGTTACGAGAAAAAACACCGCCTGTGATAGGGCTACTACCATACTAGGCGCACAGAATTTTTGAAGACATTTATCGTGATTTTAGGCCAAGTAATGTGACGTGTAACGAGTAGTTATTAAGTATGTAGTGTGGTGCACGTTTGTTATGATTTGACAAAGGAGGAGGCGGAGCGCGTGAGGCAACGGCAATCCCAGCGCTATCACGCCACTAGCCGCCGCAGTAGACGCCCTGGTCGGGAGACGACACCTAACTCCCAGCCACCGTAGGCGCGGGCCTGCGAGCAGTGGGCAGCTCGCCACCCGGTAAGGACCTGGCCCAAGTCGCCGGCGCGTCGTGTTTCACGCGCGCCTCAAAGAGATGTCAGCACATCGTGACGGGGTTCACGAAGACCGATGCCTCCTGGGTCAGGGTTGCGGGTTGGTTAAACAAGAAACCGCGGCCCTGGCCGTCGCACAGGCCAGAGAAGAAACACGGGTGGGTTTTATTCAGTAAAAGTCTGACACACCCTTCCGCTCCGCACAGAGCGGGAGAAGTCATTTGAAGATTTCCCATCCCAACAACAAAAAAAAAGGTTTCTCACCAGTGTGTGTAAGCATATGGATTGTTAAAATACCCTTTTGATTAAAATTACGAAGACATACATCACACTTATAAGGTTTTACACCAGTGTGTGTACGAATATTTTGTGTTAGATCTTTTGACTAAAATTACGTGAACATACATCACATTTAACGACTCGAGCGCTCAGCCGCGCAGTTGCCCACCCGTCAAGTGCCCCTACAAAGAATGCGGCGCAGGGATCGTGCAGAGCTTTAGAAAATTAAATACTGTACCTCGTAGAACAGTATGATTAAAAAAGCAATACCTACCTTACGTTTTTTAAGTTTTGCCGTATATAAGCACAGAGATTTGGGTAGTGTATGTATGCATACCCTCAATAAAATCTCTGTGCACGCCCCTGGGCCAAATCACAATCCATGCGGCGCTAAAAGAAATATAATGCCAAATTCTGTTCGTTCCAAGGAAATTATACCTAAACAGGAATGATCACTTGCATAAATCTTCTCCTTCTTCTTTTTTCAAGGTGAGATTCAACATCAACTCTTAATCAATGGCCTTTGCGGAATAGCTACCACAATTTTGCCAATAACACGTGTAACAAATTATAGAAATTCTTTGAAAAATTTATTTCACAACAATGGCGGATATCGTCAATGACAGTTCAAAAAGACGGCCGCGTGATTCGTCTATGAGGGGAGTCATGATGAGGCCACTATGCTGCGATATTTCAATTTTCTTCATGACTAGGGATGTTTCCTGGGTAAAAAAAAAATGATTCTATTTAGTCATTCAGATTATAGAAAAATATTAGATACGTATATTTTGTTTTATCAAATCAATAAAAATTGACAAAAATAAAAGGCATCAAAGATCAGGAGTGGTGGCTGGTGACGTCACTGCACGCTAAAAAGTGTAGCGTGCAGTGACGTTACACGAGTTTTCAACGCACTGTGTCGTCTTTATTTTGACGTGACAACGTCTATTAAATCGGTACGGCGTGGAGTCATTCTCGAAAACACCGTAACGGCCGAATCTGACGCAACACGGAGTACACGCATACTTTAACCACAAAAATAGAGCGAATAGACGTTGTCACGTTCAAATATCGGCAGTAGACGGAGTTCTACAGACAACCATTTTTTTTTGTTTATATGAAAAAAGAAAAAATACATGTCTAGTATTTTTTGGAAATCTGACTGACGGACTAATTAGTTTTTTTAGTCAAATACCCTATTAATTACTGAATGCATAAGTCCAAATGAAAAATGCGCGTGACACTCAGCTTTACCGTCAAAAAACTCCAAAAAACCTTTTCATAAAAAAGAAAAAAAAAACACAAATCTCTTATTTAAAAGAAGATTCTATCGCTAGTACTATAAGAATACCTCAGAAGGAAATGACTTAATTCGAAGAAAACTTCAGCAGTGTCCAACACTCCGCTGTATTTTATTAACACCGCAATCATCAACTTATAAAATCACATATTATCCAATAACCAGTCAATTACATTACATAAATTACTTTTTAACAATGTAAGACAGCCGAGTCGTTCACTGGTCGCAAACCAAGTGTCCCCATTTTTCTTTTTCCTACCTTATTCTACCCCCCAGTTGACTATTACCGTTGTGAAGTCAGCTATGACTCCCTCCATTCTAGGCTGAACCAATCAGATACAAGCATTCGTTTTGCTGTCAAAAAAACGAGTGTGCTTATGACCACACGACTGAAGTGAAACTTCTTTCGCTCCATCTGTATGTATATACAGTATGTTAAGAAAACCCTGTCCGACCCATAAGGATAATAAAGGTTAGGTAAACACCTGACCAAATATAATATAAAATTTTACGTAATCATCATAGTAACAATACAAATGAATTTTGAACTAATCTTTTTTTCCCGCGAATTAATTCCAACTTCCCCGAATTTTGGTAATTTAAAGTGACAACACCGGTATTATTATGAGCGAATAGCGATGCGACCACGTGCCGCGTGCCCCGCCGCCCGCCCGAATCAGGGGACCCCAAACTCGGGTAGTCCACGACCTATAGACGATAGGTTTCGTGGGGTTTCGTGGGGATATTAAGGGGTGAGGGGGGGGGAGGGGGGGGGGGGGATACAGGAGGGACTGTGAAGTAGGCGGTACCAAATTTTATGTTAACTGACCCCCTTAATGGTTGTCAGTCAACATAAAATTTAATGTATAGTGTTAAGTGTAAATCAATAAATAAATAAGTGTATCCGTGTCTCAAAATAAAAAAAAAAAAATTGCATAGATCTTCTATTTATATTGAAAAAAAAAAAAAACGTAGACCTTGTAGTATCAAGCTCGCGCCACGGGCGCCTCTGTGCTTATATCCCCCACTTAACTTCCGTTCGCCTTGCCCGATCAATTTTCGTAACGCTTTCGCCAGCTTACTCCCCAAGTCAAGCGTGCGTAGGTAAAGAAGTTTCACTTCAAAAAACTCGTTGTAGACCTTGTAGTACCAAGCTCGCGCCACGTGCGCCTCTGTGCTTATATCCCCCACTTAACTTCCGTTCGCCTTGCCCGATCACTTTTTGTAACGCTTACGTCACGCGTTCGCCAGCTTACTCCCCAAGTCAAGCGTGCGTAAAGAAATTTCACTTCAAAAAACCGGCCAACGACTGATTTCAGAGTGGAAACAGCAAATTAACACATTACTTAATCAAAAATTACATAAACAACCTCGACATCAGACCTTTACAGTACATACAATAAGATTGATCGGAAATAAAACTTTATTTGAAGAGAGACACGGTCCGAGGGAGACAGCGTCCCAGTAGCCCTTTGTTTCTTTCTCTTAATATAAATAAACATGGGTGTCGATTAGAAAAAGATGGTGAAAAAGTGTTACATTAATGCGTGCACTATTGAGTCATACTCTGGATGCAGAATATTAATAATATTAATCTTTAAGTAAGTACTTTTGTGGTAATCATATAAAAGTTATTTTGTTGTAGATAAGTAGGGTGACCATAAATTTCATATTATTTTGACGAATGCGCACTTAGTCATTGTGTAATAATAAGTAAGTGGCTTTTATTAGGTATTTACAATGACATTAAACTCAGATTTCAATTTCAAGTTTTCTACTTTATTTCTAATTCATTACGGTTCAAGATTGACATATTATATACATGTAGGTATATTTGACAGTTTCGGGTAGCTTTACCTGCTGTCGACGTACATCATCCATTTTTAGAATAGTAAAATGAAAAAGTTGGCATCCATACCTAAATATTCATAAAAATCTCAGGTATATATAATTATAAGTAAAAAAAAATATTTTACGTATGTACATTCCATTTAAGGTCTCCATTATAGTAGTCACGCTACACAACAAGGACAGAGGGCTACATTGAAGCTATCTCCCTCGGACCGCATTTTGATCGATACGTAGTGTACATTCCAGTTTAGATTCTATGCTCTCTGACAATCAAGGCTAAACCGCTAAAGCCATCTTTGGCTCAACTGACATTGCTGACAGTTAGGCTTGTGTTAAGTAACTCCACTAGAAGATTGGATATGAGACATATCATTCCAGCCAAAGACACATATCCGATAACTATATCCATGTCCGCTAAACATATCCGCGGTTATGATGACGTGAGAGAGCGAGGACAAGTCCCATATCGCGGAACTATGTTGCTCCGAGGCTCTAGAGATTTAAAAATTTTCTCGGAGCGAGATAGAGCTACTCGCTCTCGCTCCGAGGACAAACTATTTGATTTCCCGTCAAACTTTACACAGGCTTAGGACTGTCAACCAAATACCTATTTAAATTAAAAATAAATATTTGATTGGCGTATTTAAAATTCAATTAGTATTTACAATGATTTCTGATCGACTATGTACATGATTATGATTATACAGTTTTTTTTTTTACCTACTTATAATTATTAAACTATTTTTTGTTTTTTTTAATTATTTTTTTTGTCACACACTCACACACACTTTATTTTAGTTATTATCTATTATTTAAATACACACAAGAGATTATTTAGTAACTTTCTAATGCAACAAACAAAACAAACTAAATATTCGCTTCGCGCCACTGTCACGCTAAGTTTGTTTATATAGATCAACGCATGCGCGTCTCGTTTCAAGCGGAAACAAAAAAGAAACGACGTCTAGTAATATATTTTTTTATCAAGCGCTGCTCTCGCTGCTTGCATATGGGTCAATCCGCGAAACAGTAAAAAAAATATGTTCCGATCGATAAAACAAAATTGTTGTAGTTCTGGTAAATTTAACTTCTGAATAACGATTCAATACACGTTTCCTCATAAGGCGCCATGATCCATATTGATTAAATACTTCAAATTATTTCGATAATCAAGAAAACACGCACTAAACATCATAACCATCACAGTAAAAGTAGTGACCCTTGTCGTTGTCTTTTAAACTTTTTTATGTTACCTATACACAGACTAGATTTTAATTATAGTTTTAAAATTTACATATTTACCATGACAAAATAACAAAATTATATTGAAATCGTATTAGCCAATAAGATGGAATCATGAATTGAAATATTGTCACGAGAAATCGTCATAGCCATCGCGGCTATATCAAAGGTTCCTTGATGTGGCCACGACGTGACTTATCTGAGCTTGCGTCCGCGCATCCAGTTGCGCTATTCGTTGCGCGCAACAGACGAGGGTGTGCGTAAAATTTACGCAGCTCAGAGACTTTTTTCACCCCGAAAACTAAGCAACATGCGCAGTTCGTCTGCGGTTTCATCATTCCCATTTTGTTCGATTTCGGTAAGTTTTATACATCGATATTTTTCTAATTATTAGCACTTTGTAGAATGTGATTATAATAAAAAAAAATTGCGATATTGATGTCACCCAATAGTGGTGACAATTATTTTTATATCATTTTAAAATCGTTTTCGTCATTACCATTAACATCAATACCATCTCATTTAGGCTTATGGTGATGACACTTTGTATATGGTAATGATTACTATGAAAGGTATCCTAAAATTTCTTTTGGCGCATGGAACTGTCACTGTCAAGTGTTAAAATCTGGGGGAGGTAAGAGATGAAGAGATGCGCGCTGGTGATTTTTTGACAGCTCCATGCGTCAAGTTAGAATAATCGTGTTCCTCTTTGGAGGTAAGTGGGTAGGGATGATAATACTAAGGTAGACCTTAAAGACACATTCATTTAGCGCTTTACATAATAAATAAAATATCGTAACTGGTCTCACCTTAATATTATAAATGCGAAAGTATGGGCTTGCCCACAACACGACGGTGCGACTTCGGCCCCGTTCACCGGCGCGGTGCCCGCCATCGTCGGTGCCGGTGCCGGTGAACGTCGCCGACGCCAGTGCCAGCAGCGGTGTGAAACGGTGCGATAATCCGGGTGAGGTTTTTTAATTGGTGGACGCACCGTTCCACACCGGCACCGGCGCCGTCACCGTTTACACCGGTTAGGTGAACGGCGGCGATGTCAAGCCGTGGTGATGTAGACAAGCACTATGTCTGTTACATTCCACTAATTTAACTCAGTTTTTCGCATATATTAATAAGTTATCTGACCGTGAGCAAATAATGGACTTATATGGAATGGAATCGTGAGAAGCCACGGTCAAGTAATTTGAAGAAATTGAATGTGGTTCAATGCACAGAAAACAGCAAATTCTGCTATATTTTTTAAAAACTTTTTATAATTAAATTATTATAAACAAAGTTACTAAGTAAAGACCAAGATCAATTAAAAACTATTGTTGAGATTATAAAAATATAAATGATATATTATAATAAGGAGAATTTTATCGAAAAAGAGTTGGTTTTAAGCGGTGACTATATCATAAACTAACATAATATTATGGAGAATAGTTATGAAGGTGTAAAACCCCTAATGACTGTCTGTAACCAATATTGTTAATATTGATTACATAAATAATTACTATTTTTAGGGCTTACTGCAGTCATGCTCAGGAAACAGAAACCCAAAATCAGTAAACGGGCAGAAAAACAAAAAGTGTACAGAAAAATTAAATATGCAAAAATTAAACAAGATCACGTTTTATATGACTTAGAGAGAAAACATGAAAGAAAAAGATATCAGGAAAAGAAAAAAAAGAAATCAAAAGTATTGAATCTCCCCGTGATCAATGAGAAAGACGTAAAAAATGGCGAGAAGTTTCTCGAAAATATAGACAGAAAAAAAAAGAAGACAATATGCATCCTATTGCTGTCACTCCTGAATTGCTTTTGGTAGATCAATCAACAAGAAGTAAAGAGCAGGCTGAGAAAAAAAAATCACCCAAAAAATCGTGACATGAAATCTAAAAAAAATCGCATAAAAAGGCCCAAGAGAAAAAAGACTCAAAACTGATGAGATTGATAAAAAAGTACGAGAATTTTATCAGGATTAGGTATCTGAATAGCATACTTCCTGCGGGGAAGAAACAATATGTTATGAAATTAAAAGTGCAAAAACAAAAACTATATTTGACCTGCACTCAAAATATAACGTGGGCAAATATAACGTGACAGTCAGTTACAGTTTCTTTTGTAAGCATTTTGGTTTTTGAAACCAAGAAGCTCTCAACGCGAAACATGCTTATACATGATTCATGAAAATGTTAATCTAAAGTTTCAAGCTGTCAAGACAGTTCTGAAGATTTGATAACTAGCCTATGTTGGTCAAAATATGACGAAAAATGCTTAAAAAGGCAGTGTCAGTCATGTAAAAGTAAATCATTAGATGTGAAAGAGTTTTCCAATGATCAGGAAATTACTTATTATAAATGGACACGTACATGAGAAGGTATAAAGACAAAGCAAGGTCAGAAAATTGTTACTGCGACTAAAAAAGAATCGGTGTTAGCTAAACCAACAGGGGTCATCAATAATTGACATGAAAGTATACCAAAATTCTAAGAGCATTGCTATGCTATTCATAACCAATATTGACCAACATGACACTCCTAAACGATTCATTATCCGTTAACTATGCGGTTATCCACGCAGACTTTTCCGAAAATTACGAAATTCTGTCGAAAGTCTGAAATTTAAAAATGAAGTGCATTTAATGCACTATGGTGGAAATCGCAAGGAAGTATGCCTTCACACAGTCGTAATATACAATTTTGATTTCCGTATTAATGCAACCAAACCGACGTCAATTTGTACTGCGAGTTCTTGTCTGGGACACGATAGTCCAGCTGTATGGGCACATATCATACCACTAATCGAAAGAGCTCTCATAGATAAGACTTTCATAGACACTTTACATTTTCAGACAGACTCTCCAGTCACACAGTACCGAAATAAATACATTTTTTACATGATTTCCCAGCTTCACCACGAATTTCCGCAAGTAACCACAATTACTTGGAACTAGTCGGAGGTCGGACACGGCAAAGGAGCTCTGGACGGTGTAGAAGCTACAATAAAGAAAATGTAAGAAAGTGTAAGTCTAAGTAAGAGTACCTAGGCATATTTTTCAATCAAAATCCTCATTGGTTTAAATATGCAAAGTTATTTTTTGTTTATTGCGAAACCTGAATACAGTTTGTTCAGAATAAGCAACTGAATCGACTCCAATCAGTTTTACACTATGTTATATTTGATTCCCAAATATATTTAGAAATTGTTGCAGTGTGGTTACCGAACGCGGTACGCCGCTTACGGTAGATCATCGCCCGCGCAACAGCTGACGCCAGAGGTTAATGCACCGCCTGCCCACCCGAGCGGAGCGTAAACCATATTTTTGTTGGAACAGCCAAGAAGCATAACAAGCTCATAACTTTGTGGTTTTTCATGATAACTTTCTGAAATTTTGTACATAGATTTTTTACTTAAAAATACTGGGCATTTGTTTCGGGTTTAGCATAAACAAAAAATAATGTTGTATTTTTTTTCTGATTCTGATTAGGAACGTAAAAAAAAAAATATTAATGACCGTATTGTTCCAAATTCAATAAATTTCTTAAAATATTGAATACTATTCTTTTTATTTCCAACCCATTCTTTAGTAGGTACGTGCTTAGACAGGAAAATAACACGGATAAAGTTGGTGTTTAGCTAAACAATTATATTTCGTAATCACCATTAACACAAGATCATTACCATTTTAAGAAAATCATTACCATTAAGCAAACGTCATTACCATTCTGGGAAAAAATATTTCGACGCTTGTTACTTCTAAAATCGCGATTGAATTTAAGTGCCTCACACTGATCTAAAAAGCTTATTACTTAACCTTTCAGTTTAAGCTAGTTTGCACGCATCCCTGTTAAGTTTTTCAAAAAACGTCAAAATAAATCTCACGGAATAAAATCGGCGGATCCACCCACGGGCAGGATAGATATAGGATATAGTTATTTATTAAAAAGGGAATGAACGATTCATATCCAAAGTGAGACACATATCCGAAGATATAACTGTGTCCGGAGTTACTCAAGCCTACTGACAGTTGGCCTTGGCATATACTAACTTTGTCTTACTTTGTGTTAAATCGTATAACTATTAAAACTAATAAATTAAACCATACTCACAAACTCAACTCACGTCTTCTTCCTGTGGTCGTAAACAGATACTAGTTAGTAGTTATTCGACTCCATCTGCTACGTTCCAAACGTGAATTAAACAAGCCGGGCATTATTAGTACGAAACTTTTTTCTTTCTTCTCCCAAAACAATAGTTTCTCTTAAAATTTAAATACTTAGTTTATTTAATACTAGCCCGCCCGCGGCTTTCGGCCGCGTGGAGTTCGGTTATATCGTGCTTTTTAGATTTCCCTCGGGAGTATAAAATTTTTCTTAAAAAGTACCCTTTTATTTAATCCGGACTTCTAATCTAACTTTACGCCTGCAAAATTTCAAAGCAATCGGTTTAGTAGTTACGGCCGGAGTGAAAGCGGAGCAAACAAACAAACTTACTTTCCCATTTATAATATTAGTAAGGTGCTGTAAGACGCTGGTAGAATAATCCACATCGGCTGAGTTGTCAAAGAAGCGAAAGAAGCCGTATCTGATACTTTCTGAGCTAAAAGATGGAAAGGCTACCAATGTGTAGGATATGTTTAGCAGAGAATGTTAACCTGTGTATAGTAGCCAACAGAAACTTGCACAAACTATATGAGAAGCTGACTAATATTCCTGTAAGTTAATATTTTTAGAGTTACCTAGTTATTGTTCTTAGGAACTAATAATATTAATAGTTGTGCACTATAGTATTCAATACTAAGACTGCCTTTAACAGTCCTTTTCTTGGATAGTTAACTTATCTAACTTTTTAATATGGCTCCAGTTGTTTAGGTAATAAACTAAAGTTAAACAAAAAACTACATGACTTAAACTCTTAACACTCTATTACTATCAATTGGAATCATTCTGAAGCAGCAAATAGTATGTTCCACAAATAACCTACTGGTTACATTAAATGGAGAAACATGTTGTATAAAAAAATATAGTGTTAACATATTATGCAGTAGATGATTGTTGAAGACCTAAAGAGGTTATTAATAATTGTATCAACAATAATGCATACTTATAAAATGCTCCATTGTATAGTTTGATATAGCACAACTTAATCCCTTAATGATATTTGTTAGCTGTTTAATATAATCCTTATTCTTTTGTATAAATGATAGTTAAATAATAAACTGAAACAGTAAATGGCTGTTTATACTATTAAAGTATCTATGTATTTATGTATGTATTTGTGTATCTTCTTTAGTAAATTGTAACCATGATATTTGGCACCAACGACAGTCCCATATGTGGTTCAGGAGAATCTGTCCATTCTTTGGTTGCCTGGAAGAAATCGCATTAGGGATAAGGCCGCCCATTGTACGTTTTATGTTCCATGTATTTTGTTCGATGTTTGATTGGTGTACAATAAAGAATAAATAAATAAATGACAAATGTTGTTGCAGTTTGTAACTGAAGACAGTAGACCAATGCTTGCTTGTGTCTTCTGCTTTGCTAAATTAAAGCAATGCTACCGATTACTGCAACAATGTCTGACAGCCAAGGAGATTCTCGCTCAGAAGATGAATGACAAATATGAGGTAAGATATTCCTTAACAACCATTTATTCTTATAATTTCTAATTTCAGTATACTGTGGGAGTGATTCCTCTCAATCTCATAGCTATTTTGTTTGGATTTTAAACCAAGTAAACCATTGCGTATGGCATAGCAATAGTTAAGCTTTTGTGAAATATATGCATACAATTATTGTACACACAAAATTAGACATACAATTATTACATGTTATTCTGTTTTACAATAGATAGTGCAGTGGTCAGTTTTTTTTTTATATTTATAAACTACCTCTTGACTGCAATCCCGCCTGATGTTAAGCAATGATGCAATTGTTGATGGTAAAGCGCACTAGTTTATTAAACCCATTCATTTAAAAAACTTAGTGAATAGGAAGGAAGGGGGCAGTTGAGCGAGGTGGTGCAATGTTAAACCCAATAACACGACCAACTGTGCTGCGAGATTAATGTGGAGACCCTCCACGACCAAACTCCCGACACAACAACATTAGGCGCATCGTATCCGGCACATATCGCAACACAACTGCTTAGACCCGTCCTCCGTACGGCTTCACCAAACATCATGCCGGAACACAACAAATCGCTTGTCAGCAAGACTTTGTCTGGTGGGTGGTAACTTCTGCCGGCAGCTGATGTGGCCTACCACCGAGAAAAGGGTAAATTGGTAGCATGACCGACTTGCCAGGATACATTGGAACTACTATAATGCAAATTTCCTTACATAGGGCCCTTTTAAGTGATTTTAGAAATATAATATAAAGTTTCTGACAACAGTGTCCAGAAGCACAAATTTAATATGTTATCAGCAGCATTTTTTCCTAATAATATAATTATCTTCTTACAGCCCATTCCTGTAGTGAATGAAAAACACTTTCAGGTATTTGGAGGGATTATTAAATCTCCAATAAAACAGATAAATATTGTTGGTAGCATTGCTGTCGAAGAGGAATTATCAGCAGTTTGTGAGGGACCAGATGATGTTATTGAGCCAAAGAAGGAACACCATAATGATGGTATGTTTAAAAACCTAAAATAATATTGATAGCAAATAATATCTTAAACAAAATATCATTTATTTACTTGTTTGCCATAATCCCCACGCTTGGCAGGCGAGTTGGGGATTGTAGGATTTGATATTCCACAGAAGAAGCGCTGCTGCCCACGACACCCACGGGAAGATATGGGTCAAGGCTCAAAGTCACTCAAAGGGCAATGGATAGGGCTATGCTTGGGGTTTCACTGCGCGATCGAATCAGGAATGAGGAGATCCCCAGAAGAACGAGAGTAACCGACATAGCCCAAAGAATTGCAACACTAAAGTGGCAGTGGGCTGGACACATTGTCCGTAGGACCAAACACAAAAGTTCATGCGAGTAGCTTAACATCTACCCCAGTAAAAAATACTTTGGGACAAAAATCGAAGTTGCGAATACAAACAATGAATAAGGAAACTCAAACCAGCAGTCACGCGGCTTATACTTCGGAAAACCGAAAACAGCAAAAATCGACAGGTTGTTGTAATAAAAAACTTAGAATGGAAAATGCATGTAAACAAACACAAACAGATGTAAATATTGGCAATATTGTTACACCGATAAAGCAATATATTCATCATTCCGACAATAGCAGTCTCAAGCAAAGCAAAATTTGCATCTTAAGCACCGACAACAAGAATAAATTGCTTAACATTGCTGAAAACACTATGGGGCAATGTGAACTTTGCCATTACATCACACCTCATACAAATATTCAGGGTCTTTTGAAAGGTACTAAAGAAAAACTGGCAAACTTCACGATGCTAGACTACTGTATCATATTGGTAGGCGGTGAGGACTTCCAAGTCACGTGTAAATACTATGACAGCATTTTAGTTATAAGACAAGTTTTACAGGAAATTAAAAATACAAACATAATTATATGCACACCAACGTACAAATTTTTCACTAATAACTATTTGTATAATTCGAGAGTGGAAATGTTCAATAACTTATTATATTTAGATACAGCTACTCATGGACATGCTTATTTCCTGGATAGTAACAGAAATTTGCGTTATGATGATACGATGTTCAATAGACGCACGGGAATGATAAATTACTCCGGAATGAAATATATTTTTAATGACATTTGTAATATGATTATTTATATTGACGGTATGAATGCAAAAATTGAAATATGTAGAAATGACATAATACATGCAAATGACAACTCCAATGTGTTTAAGACAACATCTGTGATTAATACAGAGAGACAAAACTCGCAGTTTTTTCTATAATACCCTCAATATTTTACACCAAAACATTGCCGGTTTACTGAATAAATCGGACTTATTAACTATTAAATTAAATAACCTTGAAAACCAAGGCACAATTGTAGACATTCTCTGTATAACTGAACATTTTGTTACTTCTGGTCATGAAAGTTTAATATATCTTCCTGGTTTCCATTCCGCTGCTATCTTTTGTCGCGAAACAAATCGTGGAGGGACGTGTATATTAGTTAGAACTGGGCATCAATATAAAGAACTGCCAGATATTGCTAAGCTCTCTGTGTCAGGCGTTGTTGAAATTTGCGGTATTGAACTATTAACTCATTCTATTATTGTAATTTGTGTTTATAGAGTTCCTAAATATAATTATTTGACATTTTATGACAAGCTTGACATTGTTTTGAGTAAGTTATGTTTATTAAATAGGAAAAAAATTGTTTTATGTGGCGATTTAAATATTGATGTATTAAACAGGAACAGGACTACTTTAGAATTAGAGAATATTCTACTGAGCTATAACTTGACATTAGAAATAAATGAACCTACTAGGCTTAGTAGTAACACATGTATCGATAATTTCGCGCATAACATGCAAAGAGGCTGCAGGGCTGAAATTATTGATCTCATCCTTTCTGATCACACATCGCAACTTCTTAGAGTTCCCATAAATAGGACATGTCGCTTAAAATTTTGGAAAATGGTTAAAAAAGACTACTCCACAGAGAATCTTAATAAATTCCGAGAATGCATACGTAGCTTAACTTTTAAGGAAGTGTATGAAACCAATGATGCTAATTTAGCCTACAAATTATTTTTTGAATCATTTTATTTGTTTTATAAACTCTGTTTCCCAGACAAAATAATAACCATTCACACCAATAAAAACGTAAAATGGATATCACGTGGTATAAAAATCTGTAGTAAAAGACAAAGAAAATTACTATGGACATATAGACTAAACCCTACATTAAAGAATAAAATTGACTTTCAAAAATACTCTTTACAATATAAGAAAATTATAAGACTAACACAACAAGCTCAAAATAATTACTTTATAAAAATGTCGCATAATAAATCGAAGGCTACATGGCAAATAATTAATAGACAAAAAAATAACATTCCCCGAGAACAAATAATGACAATTAATAAAAATGACATGACCTTTACAAAACCTATTGACATTGCAAATGCATTTAATGAGTATTTTATAGATGACATTGAGAACAATAGTAAAACTGACATGGATTTTGACAACAAATTAGGCAATTTAACAAGACAATCAATGTATATGCAGCCGGTTCTATCGACAGACATTACTTCGTCTATAAGATCACTTAAAAATACAAGTACTGTAGGATTTGACGGTGTGTCAACAAAGGTTCTAAAATCGGTGAACGAAATTATAGCACCTGTATTAGCACATATTATGAACCTTTGCATTATTGACGGAGTTTATCCGGAAGACTTGAAGAAAGTCATTATTAAACCACTCCATAAAAAAGATAAAAAAACCGATATGAAGAATTACAGGCCAATAGCAAAAATTTCAGTATTTTCTAAAATATTCGAAAAAATTATTTATAAGTCTCTGTACTGTTATCTTCACAAATTTAATTTATTATGTAAGGAACAAAATGGCTTTAGAAAGAATACCACAATCAACATGGCTATTTTTTATTTTTTACGTAGTATTATGTTGGCAGTAGATCAAAGAGCTCCTATCTGTGCTATTTTTACAGATATGACCAAAGCCTTTGATTATGTAAAGCACGACGTATTATTAGCGAAACTGCAGAGCTACGGCATTAGAGGTAATATTTTAAAACTACTCACATCATATCTTTCTAATAGAATGCAATGTACAGAGATTGCAAGAGTATGTAAAAAAACAAAAATTGAAAAGAGTTTCTTTTCTCATCCTAGATTAGTAAAGTTTGGTGTCCCACAGGGTAGCGTCCTTGGGCCACTGCTTTTCTTAATCTATATAAATGATCTGCCAAATGTGACACGACATCAAATGGTGATGTTTGCGGATGACTCTACTGCCATTGTCAAATGTATTAATCGCAATATTTATGAAGATGACATAAATAGTACATTATCAGACATAATTACTTGGCTTAATCAAAATAATTTAATTATAAACTTACAAAAAACGAAAATAATGCACTATCATCAAAGGACTGTAGCACCAAAAGTAAATATCAGACATAGTAACTGTGAAATTGAAGAGGTTAAAGTAGCAACATTCTTAGGTTTATTACTGGATAATCAACTAAACTGGAAGGCCCATATAGATGGCCTAAGTAAAAAAGTAAATAGATCATCGTACGCCCTTTTCCAAATTGCTAGAAAAATAAATATCGATGCGCTACTAGTTGCATATCATGGCTTAGTAGCCTCAATTTTGCGATATGGCATTATTTTTTGGGGAAACTCTACTGATAAAGATGTCATATTTAAGGCACAAAAAAGGTGCATAAGATCGATGTGTGGTCTGAAAATTGACGATAGCTGTGTACCATTTTTTAAGTCGCTGAAAATTTTAACCTTACCATCATTGTACATTTATGAAATTAGTGTTTTTGTCAAGACAAACATAAGATTGTTTGAAACGGTGTCAACGTTACGAGATGTTACTATTCGTAGTCAATATGCAAATGTTTTAAAAAATCAGCGTTGTAATACTGCTTTAGTAAAAAAGAGTGTTTTAGGAATGGCACCGCGCATCTACAACAAATTACCAGTTGGCATAAAAAATTTGAATATTATACAATTCAAGACAAAATTAAAACATTTATTAATTGAGAAATGTTATTATACAACTGATGAATTCCTAAATGACAAATTAATGTAGACTTATTTATTTTGACTAGCGAAATTACTCCGTATTGTGACATTGTTTTTACTCATTTATCATTTATTTTGACATTATATAATTAATCATTTGTTTTTTTTTTTGCATATAGCATGATTGACAAAAAAATGTTAATGTTTTGCATGCAAGTATTTGTACGCTTCTTAGCATAACATAGCGACCTATAAACATAAATTTAAGAACTGTATTCACTACCTATGTTATACAAATAAAATTGATTTTGATTTTTGATTTTGATTTTGACCGATGCCCGATGGGGCCGACGGGTTCTCGAGTGGCGACCACGCACCGGAAGACGTAGTAGGCCCCCGACAAGGTGGACCGACGACCTGGTGAAGGTCGCGGGAAACCGCTGGATGCGGGAGGCGCAGGACCGGTCGTCGTGGAGAACCTTGGGGAGGCCTATGTCCAGCAGTGGACGTCTTTCGGCTGAAATGATGATGATGATGATTAGACAATGTTTTGAGTTATTTCAAACTATTGCCAGTGTTAAGTTTTAATCATCATAATCATAACCACATTGAGTCGTGAAATAAAACAAATACTACACTACATAGTTTTGTTTACTTACAGAGATAGAAACCGAAAATTTGGACAGTAGTTGTTTAGATGTAGCAGATTTACCACCACACTATTCTCAGTCAGATTTAAAATATGATGTCCCTTTAATGATCTGTAAATTTGAAGTGGAAGATGAAGAAGTATCAAAGACAAATAGAAGAGCCACGGACACAATTAGTAAGTATTGGTTAGTTATACAGTATGTTAAGAAAACCCTGTCCGATCCGTGAAGGTATTGTTAGGGATCAATAACTGATTCTACTAATGGATACAAAACCGGGCTAAACTTAAAAAAAAATCCCCAAAAAAAATAAATATTATTTCGCAAAAAGAGGTAACTTAATAAATGTGCGTTAAGCACCCTTCCGCGGGCAGCGGGCGGCAGGGCAAGCGGCACGTGGTCGCATCGCTATTCGCTCATAATAATACTGTGGTGTGTCACTTTTTTAAAAATTACTAAATTTCGGGGAAGTTGGAATAAATTCGCGGGAAAAAAAGATTATTTCAAAATTCATTTGTATTGGTACTATTATGATTAAGTAAAATTTTATATTATATTTGGTCATGTGTTTACCTAACCTTTATTAACCTTATGGGTCGGACAGGGTTTTCTTAACATACTGTAAAGCTAGGCAGACAGGCCAATGGTTCACTGGACAGGATGTGGCTAGCGTTACTTAATGAGCCTAAAGAACGTAACTGGTTAAATGGGTAATTTTGAGTTCTATTAATAGGGCTGTTTAAAGTATTTTTATTAGCGGTGCTGTGCCCCACTACCAGGCAAAACCCTCTGCTTGTACCTTCCAAACCTCTCTATCTATGGTCATGTGAGCCCTGTGCATGTTACCAGATTGTTGGACAGACTAAACTAACAAATTCATAGTATTTTTTTTTTTTTATATAATAATTATAAACTAGCGCTTGACCGCAATCCCGCCTGATGGTAAGTGATGCGATCGTTGATGGTAAAGCGCGCTAGTTTATTAAGAGCCTATTCACTCAGAAAAACTGAGTGAATAGGAAGGAAAACGGCAGTTGAGCGAGGTGATGCAATGTTAAACCCAACAACACGAACAACGATGCTGCGCCAAAGGGAGATTGATCTGAAGACCCTCCACGACCAAACTCCCAACACAACAACATTTGGCGCATCGTACCCGGCACACATCGCAACACAACTGCTCAGACCCGTCCTCCGTACGGCTTCACCAGACATCATGCCCGAACACGACAAATCGCTTGGCGGCAAGGCTTTGTCTGGTGGGTGGTAACTTTTTTTATTTGAGACAACAATTGTAGGACACCTAACATATCCATGTAATTTAGAGAGTTTATGTTGAAATTATAAGTTTAATTAAAAATAGCCATGTAGAACACCAGCCAAGACAGTGCAGTATATGTTATCGTCCAGTGTTCCCTAAAGGGAGGATCTAAGTCCAACCTTTCAGCAATGAGATGTAGGTAGGCGTGTCAGAGACGCAGATATTTTATACACTATCGCCGCGAAACGGTCTATTCATGCGCCAGCCAGAAGCACGGGTGAAACGAGTTGTTGTACTAGTATCCAGGGCATTCCTTGCTTTTGCGTGTTTGCTTGAAATCAGTAAAGCAAGATATCACTCACTACAATCTGCACTCATTCACGAGTATAACTCTAATATCAGCCTTTATTTATTTATTTGGCTCAGGCAACAAAGGCTCATAATAAAATATGATAATTCTATACAATAAAAACAAATAATAAAACTCCACAGTATAAATATGTACCTACAGTAGTCAGTCACTAAACTAGGCCCATTTGTTGAAATTAACAGGTACGCTCCATTGGGGTGTTTAACTTTGCTCTATAACTTCAGCACAATCAACTGACTGTAAAATCAGATAACATCTGTGATGTAAGCTTTACACGTCCGATGGCCCACAGGGATATCGGGTTGAAATTAACTAAAATAAACCAATAATACTCTTCACTGGTTTTGTTTACTTATAGAGCTAGAACCCGGAAATCTAGAGAATAGTTGTCTTGATGTAGCAGATAAACCACCATACTATTATGAATCAGACTTAAAAGATGATGTACCTTTGAAGAACTGTAAAACAGAAGTGGGAGACGAAAAATTATCAAAGAAAATAAGAAGAGCCATGGAGACAATAAGTAAGTATTAGTTACAGGCCAATGGTTCACCAGTTAGGATGTGGCTAGTGTATACTGACCTAAAGAGCTAACTGAATAGTACGGTGAAACTAGTTTCGTTACTGGGTTTTTATCTGGTCTGGCATTACTTATAGAGCTAGAACCCGGAAGTTTAGACACTAGTTGTCTTGATGTAGCAGATAAACCACCATACTGTTACGGGCTAGGGGTACTTAACTTAGGGGGACGGTTAAGGGTTTCGAAGTTTATTGGCAACGTAGTACAGTCGATTGTAGGCAATTACATGTAGAACGTAGCTGATGTCGCACCGAAATCTTCTCTTACGTCCACGAAGTCACGAAGTCCGTGTCATAAACACACAATAACACTACTGATGTTACTTCACGTAGTACTCAAAGTTCTCGTTACAGTTGTCGCTGTAGGTCCAGGGCCTGTAGCCAAGACCAGCGTCAGGAGAAAGGTGAGGATGCCGTGACATCTCTCTAGCCACTCCTCAAAGAGGGGACTTACTGTCGCTATTGTGGCGTGCCCAGCAGTAGGTTGCGACAATCTCAGTCTCCTTTTCCTTGCTATGAGATCCCACCGGAGCCCTGTGCGCCGTACCACGGTTTCTCGCGGCAGCGGAGTTCCAGCCCGATTTTGCCTCCTCTCGCCACTGAGCGAGGGCTTTGGCCGCCAGATCCCATGGAGGCAATCCGGCAAGGAGGCTCGCCGCCTCAGCGGAGATCATGTGCTATCCCCGGTCTAGCCGAACGGCCATGACCCTCTGGAACGCAGGCGTCGGTCTGGTCGCCGCCTCGGGAACCGCGCCCAAACCGGTGCCCAGTAAAGGGCCATGGACCGCATGACTCCCGCGTATTGCCTCCGGCAAGAGGCGTTTGGTCCTAACCAGCAGCCCTGGCAGGATATATTTTTCGCCTTCGGTGTCATTTCATAATCTTTTAGGGTGCAATAATCGATAGTGAAATCGAATTGAAAATTTATAGCAGAATTTGATATAATAACCAACAACAACCTTCTGGTTGTTATTGTTTATTGTCTGGTACACCAGGCAAACATTCATTATTGTATTTTTATTAGCCATAGACGACTAAAAACAGTACAATATTTACTAAAACCAATCGTCCAATACATTTATATGGTAAGTATAAACTAATCAATACAATAAGTTAGTACTTAATATTCAGAGACTTTGTGCTCTAGGCGAGTCTCCACACCAGTTGTATGTGTGGAGGGAACAGGGAGTAAAGTTCACTCATCCTCTATAGAAAAGGGAGGATCCTCCGACCAGACTGGTTGTCTGGTGGGCCACTTTGCCCGCCTGTTTATGTGGCGAACTTGAATGCGTATGCGTGCTAGTTGCACAGAAAACTCTGATTGTGAGATGCAGGATTTGCGTGACGTCAGTATGACGCGTTGTTCGCATGTTGCGTTGTAGGCACCGCTACATTATGCCCCCCCGTCTGAGGGTTTTTGATTTTTCGTCGAGATCGGACCAGGATCGGGTCGAGATCGGTATGGTTCGTCGATCGGACCGGGATCGGGTCGGGATCGGTTCTGGATCGGGTCGGGATCAGTTTGGGATCGGGTCGAGATCGGTTCGGTATCGGTTCGGCATCGGATCGAGATCGGGTTGGATCGGTTCGGGATCGTCGGGGTCACCAGTGTGGAGGAATGAGGAACAGGGAGTAAAGTTCACTCATCCTCCATAGAAAAGGGAGGATTCTCCGATCAGACTAGTTGTCTGGCGCTCCACTTTGCCCGTCGGTTTATGTGGTGAGCTTATATGCGTGCTAGTTGCACAGAAATTAGTAGTTCCGAATCGTAGTTTCCGATTTTCTATCCTACTATGAAATGTACAAAGCTCTTGTGAAAATTATTTTGATTCGTCTGCGTATAAATATTCTTCCCAAATGTATGTACATACTAGTTTCACTTACAGAGGCGACCGGAGGTGCAATAACAGCCGAGCAAACTACAAAATACCAATCAGAGTCGAAAGTTATCCCGACTACTCAGAAATGGACGTCCAAGTCTAGCACATGTTTCGAAGAGCCTTACACGTGCAATAAAGTAAAACAAGAGTATAAGTGTCATATTTGTCAGCGTATGTATAAAAAAAGCAAAGTTTAACTAGTCATATTCGTACACATACTGATAAAGAACGTTTTAAGTGTAATGTGTGTCAACGTAGTGTTTAAACAAATACCTACACAATAGTGATTGTTGCATTTGTATCTATGCCTAGCTATCGATATGTAGATGATCGCACATACAGTCCACTCAAATGATTTGTCAAGTTAGTTAAAAATAAATCTTCGCGACAAACACACGTCTATTTTATTCAAAAAAACCTGAGCAAACCAAATACACCCTTATTGCTTAAACATATGGTCCTAAATCGAACCGGATTCAAGTCATCGACCGATCCAGGTGCGATCGAGCGCCGTGAGTGAGAACAATAGCATTCCTGAGCGATAAGGATTTTTTCTGTGAAGTGGTTAAAAACAATTTAGTGAATACAATTAAATAGACTATATTACGTGCAACGAACTTATAAAACGCATAATTACTGTGAACTTATCTGCATATTGTGATATAAGAATGAAGGATTTAATGATGTATCAAAATGAGCTTCTGGAAAACTTAAAGAAGACCGAAAAAAACTATAAGAAATCACCGAAAGACAGAATAAAGCGACCTTATTTAGAAACAAGGTTGGATTTATTAGAGGAACTGTGGAAGGAGTTCAAAGAGGGTCACAAGTGTATAATTATAAAAGTTTCTGATGACGAAAGAGAATACGCCTACTTTGAGAAAGATATTTATGGGGTATTCGAAGAAACATACATAAATTACAAATCAACATTAAGAGAAGCTCTTCAGCCGTTTTTAGAAGAATCTAAATTTCAACCTGCTTTATCTCAATCCTCTTCAATTAACGACGTGCATGATTTAAAAAATCCAAGAATTAAGTTGCCCAATATACAGATACCTACATTCACGGGAAAGTACGAAGAGTGGCAACCATTCTACGACCTGTTCCGTACTCTAATCCACGATAATGATCACCTGTCACGTGTACAGAAGCTGCATTACCTAAAAGGTAATTTATCTGGAGAACCTGAGCTACTGTTACGTAATTTTTCTGTAACAGATGCAAATTATGATGAGGCCTGGAATCAATTAATAAAACGTTACAATAATACGAGGTTCAACAGCAACGCAATTATGAAGATTTTATTTACGCAAAAACCTGTGCAGACGGAGTCGGCTAATTTAATTAAAACACTGGTAGACACAACTTCGACTTGTTTGAAGGCCTTGAAGAACATGGGTATACAGACTGATACCTGGGATATGGTAACTACCTACTTAGTTATATCGAAATTAGATTCTGAATCTATTAAGTTGTGGGAACAGCAAATTAGTGTAACATGTAATAACGAAATACCCACTTGGTCGGAATTAAGAGACTTTTTAGAAGCAAGGTTCAGAGCTTTAGAAATGATAGAAAGTAGTAAAGTTAAAACGGTGCAACCCAAACCAGTAGCTAAACCCCAGGCTTTCCATTCAAATATTACCAGTGGCGATAGAAAAAGGCCCGATGCAAAATGTGCGTTGTGTAGCGGTGACCACTACATCTATTCCTGCAAGAAGTTTGGAGATAAATCTCCACATGAAAGACATGTATTTGTTCAGATAAACAAGTTATGCTTTAATTGCTTAGCGCCGAGTCACTCCGTGAGCAAGTGTCGACAGTCTTCGTGTTGTAGAAAGTGTGGAAGGCGGCATCACACCCTTCTGCATTTTGAGAGAGGACAGCAGAACGAGAAACCGAAGGAAGGTGAAACTTCAACAGCAGGTATTGCGAACGACGGATATACAGGTACACCTATTTCTTTCACTAATAATGAGCATATTGTAACCAACTTTTCGAGTGAACATATACAATCAAACAGTGTCCTATTAGCTACTGCTAATGTGTTAGTAGATAGTAGGAATGGTTGCAAATACATTGTGAGAGCTTTGTTAGACCAAGGCTCACAAGCTTCGTTTGTTACAGAGGCAACAGTACAATTATTGAATCTTAATCGTAAATCAGTGAGTGGTTGGGTGTCAGGCGTGGGTGAGAGGCAAACAAGAATCAAACATAGGGTTACACTTTGTGTCAAATCATGTCACAATCCCAATGCGTCAGTGCGAGTAGAGGCTTATGTATTGCCTTCACTAACAACAATGCTACCTACCACTAATCAAGGTATTCCTGAGTGGTCACAGCTAAAAGACTTGGAGCTGGCTGACCCAGGATTTACAACACCAGGGAGAATAGACATTCTTCTTGGAGCTGAGGTGTACAGCGACGTCTTGTTAGACGGCGTTATCAAGCATCCTGTGTGTAATTTATTAGCGCAAAACACAATTCTAGGTTGGGTTCTATCAGGAAGGATGTCACGAGAATCCATTTCAGCAGAGAAAAACTTCACCAGCCTGCATGTTCAGCTTAAAGAAGATGAGAATGTTTTAACATATGTGGGTATGAATAAAAGAGATGATCATGAACTACCTCTTAAGGTCAATAGTTTAGTTAAAGTACTAGGAGTTAACTGGAATCGAGGCGCAGACAGTTTTGTATATTCCCTCAACTTACCAGAAACAATAGAACCGATGACTAAACGACGTGTTCTTTCTGATGTTGCTAAATTATATGACCCGCTAGGGTGGATAGCTCCTGTTGTTGTCATAGCAAAATTAATGATACAGAAGTTATGGAAAATAGGACTAGGATGGGATGACACCATAAGTGGAGAGCTGCTAGCAGAATGGTTACACTTCAGAGAGAACTTAAGGCACATTAAAAATGTTACTATACCAAGGTGGTTACAATGTTCCTGCTCATGTCAAATAGAGTTGCACGTCTTCGCTGACGCCTCGCAGGCAGCATATGGAGCAGCAGTGTATATTCGAGTAGTAGAGGGAGACAGAGTTAGCGTTAATTTAATATCAGCAAAAACAAAGGTTGCTCCTATTGAGAAACAGTTATCTATTCCGAGGTTGGAACTCTGTGGTGCTACACTAGCAACGAAACTGATTTTAGAGACAGCTCAAGTAATGAACATATCCAAAGAAAATTTATACGCATGGACAGACTCAACCATAGTTCTAGCTTGGCTAAAAGGTGGGGCGAGTCGTTGGAACACATTCGTCAGCAACCGTGAGATATTGAACATTCTAGACTATGAGCAATGGGGTCATGTGACTACGGACACAAACCCCGCTGATTGCGCGTCAAGAGGCTTATAGGCCTCCCAGTTGATAAATAATTTATTTTGGTGGAATGGTCCAGCTTGGTTGTCTGAGCTGGATCTGAATACGAATTTGATTGATGTCGAGGATACACAAGAAGAAGAGAAAGCAAGTGTTTTCACCGCTTTATTAAATACTGAAGAGGAACTAATTTGGACTAAGTTTTCTAATCTACAGAAAGTGTTGAGAGTAATTTCCTATTGCAGAAGATGGTTTTTAAAGTTAAATAAACAAAAAGGTAAATGTAATACTAAATTTATTACAACGCAAGAAATAAAAGAAACTCTTAATAATTGCATTAAAAAAATTCAAGGGATAGAATTTGATAAAGAAATAAAACAATTAAAATCACAAGGCGGTGTTCTCGAAAAGAGCAAACTACGCAATCTTTGTCCCATTATAGATGATAATGGTATTTTAAGAGTTGGCGGACGTATCCAACTGTCACAAGCTGCGTATGACACAAGGCATCCTATAATTTTACCTGCTAAGAGCCATCTTAGTAGACTAATAATTAAGGATGCCCATCAGAATACTATGCATGGTGGACCACAAGTAATGCTAAATTACTTGAGGTCGAAGTTCTGGATATTACGAGCTAAGAATCAAGCAAAAAGGTATTACCGAGAATGTACAACTTGTATTAGACATGCAAAAAACAACGCGGTCCAGCTGATGGGCCAACTACCAGAGGTACGAGTAAAACCCAGCAGAGCTTTCAAATCAACTGGTGTAGATTATGCGGGACCCATCGATATCAGATTTTCACCAGGCAGAGAAGCTAAATCCTATAAGGGCTACATTTGTCTCTTCATCTGCATGGCAACACGTGCTGTACACCTGGAAGCGGTAACAGGTCTGACTTCTAAGAACTTCATCGCTGCTTTCAGGCGCTTTACGGCCAGACGGGGACATTGTCAGGACCTTTTCAGTGATAATGGCACTAATTTTGTGGGAGCAGACAAACAGCTAAGACTAACATCTTCTATTCCTAGTGAAATAGCAGAGTTGTTGACGTTAGAACGTACTACATGGCATTTTATCCCTCCACATGCGCCTAATTTTGGGGGTTTGTGGGAGGCTGGAGTGCGGAGTACAAAAACACACCTCACAAAGGTAATCGGAAATAGTACACTCACTTATGAGGAACTTACCACTGTATTGGCACAAATTGAATCTTGTTTGAACTCGCGTCCTATTTCGGTTTTAAGTGATGACCCCAATGACCCTCTTCCCCTGACACCAGGTCACTTTCTGGTTGGCGAACCTTTATTAAATCTATCAGATGAGAATTATACAACTTGTAAACATATCAGTAATCTTGAACGATGGAGATTAGTCCAAAAAATGGTCAACGATTTCTGGAAAAGATGGTATAAAGAATATCTTGTCAATCTTAATAAAATATATAAATGAAACACAAAACAACTTGAGCCAGAAATCGATGACGTAGTTATTCTAAAAGATGATAATATTCTACCAAGTAAGTGGATATTAGGAAGAGTAATTCAAAAACATGTTGGTCCAGATAATCTTACTCGAGTTGTATCAATTAGATGTAAGAACAATGTTTTAAAACGTCCTGTGCACAAAATATGTATCTTAACTAAATAAACTTGGGATTAAAACTAACTAATGGAAACTAATATAGTATATGTTAAAACTAAGAACGAATAGCTAACAAAAAAAAACTTATAACTTACCGTAAAACTTGTGTACATTAACTATTTAAAATGATGTTTATAAGATTTTTTTGTAAACATAAGTGTTATGTGAATTTTCTACTTACCTTTTACTAATAATTACTTGATTATCTAGTTTTAAGCGCGTTAGTCACTTAACTGACACTAACAGCTGTGTAAAGTATCATTCCGGCCCTCTTGTAGATGTAAGTATATGTAGCAACTTGTAAATCTTACCTTTGTAGTGATCTAGTGATAATATTATGTTGTAGTGTTGTTGATATTGCTTAAGTACTAATTAATGATAGTGTTGTTAAACTTACCAGATAAGAGGTCTTATTAGTTTGTAAATTCATATTAAAGAACTGCGTTCTTTGGGGGGCGGAATGTTTAAACAAATACCTACACAATAGTGATTGTTGCATTTGTATCTATGCCTAGCTATCGATATGTAGATGATCGCACATACAGTCCACTCAAATGATTTGTCAAGTTAGTTAAAAATAAATCTTCGCGACAAACACACGTCTATTTTATTCAAAAAAACCTGAGCAAACCAAATACACCCTTATTGCTTCAATCAAAAGAGTAATTTAACAACGCATATGCGTATACACACTGGTGAAAAACCTTTTAAGTGTGACGTATGTCCACTTGATTTTAGTCAAAAGGTTCAATTAACAATGCATATACGTACACACACCGGTGAGAAACCTTATAAATGTAATGTTTGCCAGTGTAGTTTTAGTCACACGAGCCATTTAAAAGCACATATTTATACACACTCTGGTGAAAAACCTTATGAGTGTAATATATGTCAACATAAGTTTAGTCAAAAGAGTTATTTAATAAAGCATATGCGTACACACACTGGTGAAAAACCTTATGAGTGTGATGTATGTCTACGTAATTTTAGTCAAAAGAGTAATTTAACAAAGCATATTCGTACACACACTGGTGAAAAACCCTTTAAGTGTGATGTATGTTCACTCGATTTTATTCAAAAGAACAATTTAACACTGCATATGCGTACACACTCTGGTGAGAAACCTTATAAATGTAATGTTTGCCAGTGTAGTTTTAGTCACACGAGCCATTTAAAAGCACATATTTATACACACTCTGGTGAAAAACCTTATGAGTGTAATATATGTCAACATAAGTTTAGTCAAAAGAGTTATTTAATAAAGCATATGCGTACACACACTGGTGAAAAACCTTATGAGTGTGATGTATGTCTACGTAATTTTAGTCAAAAGGGTAATTTAACAAAGCATATTCGTACACACACTGGTGAAAAACCCTTTAAGTGTGATGTATGTTCACTTGATTTTAATCAAAAGAACAATTTAACACTGCACATGCGTACACACTCTGGTGAGAAACCTTATGAGTGTAATATATGTCAACATAAGTTTAGTCAAAAGAGTTATTTAATAAAGCATATGCGTACACACACTGGTGAAAAACCTTATGAGTGTGATGTATGTCTACGTAATTTTAGTCAAAAGGGTAATTTAACAAAGCATATTCGTACACACACTGGTGAAAAACCCTTTAAGTGTGATATATGTTCACTTGATTTTAATCAAAAGAACAATTTAACACTGCACATGCGTACACACTCTGGTGAGAAACCTTATAAATGTAATGTTTGCCAGTGTAGTTTTAGTCACAAGAGTCGTTTAAAAGAACATATTCATACACACTCTGGTGAAAAACCTTATGAGTGTACTTAATGTATGTCAACATAATTTTAGTCAAAAGAGTTATTAATAAAGCATATGCGTACACACACTGGTGAAAAACCTTATAAGGGTCGTTGTTAAAAAAAAATTAAAACATTGAGGGACTCGTTTACCTGCCTAAACGAGTCCCTCAATATTTTTATTTTTTTTTCATTAAGAATGCCAATATCTCTTGACAAATTATGTTTTAAATACAAAATACATCACATTAGAGAACATCAATTATTGAAACAAAACCCAAGTTTCGATCATTTAATAATTTTATTTTAAGTTACATTGTGGTCTTTGGTGGTAACAATGGTTATCCTTACAAATTCTACATGTCTCATGTAGCGTTCCGTTATAAGAAGATCAAATAACTATATTTTCTACTATAGTAACCTTCTTAAAATAAATTACTCTCGTAAACGGAGTGTTATGAATATTCAATAAAATATGTTTTAAAATCAGCTGGTAAAAAGGAGTTAAAAAAAAAAGTAAACTTCGTCCCACGCATTTTCTGGAACCGTCTTGACCATTGTGTTACCACCAAATACACGACGCAAAATGAAGATCGCGCTGCTTTCGGCACTGTTTTATCTTCGGCAAGATGTCTGCATTCGTCGTGGTAGTTCATTAGGTCGGGGGGACGGGTACATCGCTTGGCAGTCGGCCACAAAGTGTTGAAGGTGCTGCGTATTTTAATTGTGCGTCTACATTGTTTCCTACCTATTCACGTGAGTGGTTGAATGTTTTTTCATTAATTTAGGTTCAGTATGTTGTTTAGGTGGTAAATGTGTTCAATGTGAAAGAAATATTTTACGTTACGCTTTACTTAATGACTTATGTAATAGTAGTTTATGAAACTGTTACATAATGAGGGAGTTTTTTAATAGTATCACACGAGTGTGTAATACCTAATTATGTACAGTTTCATACACTACTTTATCTAATCTCATACATTTTAAGAAACAATAATAATCATGTGTCCAGCGAAACACAACAACGACTCGCAATGCAAAGAAACTTATTTGGCGCCAAAATTCTGCACCCTGCATCAAAGCGCACGCGCCAAAGCGCGCGCAGCCACAGATAAAAAAAATGAAATAGTGCTATCTATGGTTTGTAATCTGTACGGTAATGAAAAAAAATTTTATTATAACATTATTTTGTTAGAGAAATAATGTTATAATTTAATTTTTTAATTTCCTTTCGATATACTATGGTAAAGTACGTCAATATAAACTCCTTTTTAGTTTTATATTTTTAATTTTTTGATATGAGAGTAGATAAAATGGAATGTAAAATTTACCTCTCTTATTATACAACTCTGTTACTAGTGTATGGTAACAGATTTGTTCTTAAAGTAACAGAGTTACATAATCCATTACATTCTTTAACTTGTTTAAAATTTTATCATTCAAATGATATTTACTTTTTGTTTTGACTATTTGGGTAAGGCCTTGTCCAAAGTAGAAGATAGTGAGGTTAAAATTATGTTTTTCAAGATAATTGACAAAACTGCAACCAAATTCAAATTAGTTGAGTGTGATTTATCCTCTGAGCCTTTTGATAATTTGCTTTTTATTGTTCCAGAACCTAAAAAAAAACCAGCAAAGGGTATACTATCAATTTGATACTCCCTTAGATATATTTGAGAAATAAATAATTTTAGCTTATCAGATATACTTCCAAGATATTGTTAATATCTACTGTAAAGAGAAAAATATAAGAAAGTAAGCTCTTGATGGATATATTACAGTCATATCTTAATTTTTTTAGTATTAAAGTTTATAGGATAAGTGATTTAGATCTTAAGCTCAAATAAGTGCAAATTATTACGTAATGTAAAATAAAATGAACAACTCTGTTCCTATTCTGTCCCAAAGATTAAAAAATAAAAATCATCATTTTATGGAAAAGTTATTTAATATTTGGAGGAGGAATCTTCTTAGGTAAAATAAAACTTGCGTGTCCGATATGATCTGTGTATTTCACCTTCAAATGCCCTGTTTATATTTACATTTTCTATGGTACAACTAGTGATATGTCTAATTATTTATAAATGATCAAATACAATATAATTAGCACGCGCCGCGTCGCGGAGCGAGTCGCGTGGCGCCGTTGGCCCGCGCTGTGAGTCTATAAATATAGGTCGTCGCACAGAGTCGTTCCTTGTTTTTTTATTGATTGGACAGCCACGCGCGCATCCAAAATTCCGATAGTGTCGTAGAGCGAATTATTTTTCAAGTACCGCCTCAGCACAAAAGTGTAAAAGAAAGGAGGAAAAAAAAAATCGCCCGGACCCTTCCCACAAGAGTCCGGCGTTGAAGAACGCCAGGGTCGCGGTAGCAGCGCGTTCCCGCGGGATGCCCCAGCCGGGGATTCCGCCAAAACCCCCTCCCCGCGAACAACACCACAGCGGGGAGGATGAAGAAGAAGGGTTACCCAGAACCAGGAGGGCCACGGTAACTCACCTGGCCTCGCCCGTCTCACCTACGCCAACAACATCCAGAGCGCACAAAGAAGACAGCAGGCTCCGAGCATCGGGAGCCCTACACTCTCCAGCCCTGGCCGCAGGGAAACAGCTCGGAGCACCCAGGCACCCGACGGCATCACTAGACCGAGTTTCGCAGGCCCTTCCAGCGAAACTCGGCATCAAAGAAAAAAATGCGGGTGCGAGCAAAACAAACCCAACGCCGGCGCAACAACAACGAGTCTCAAGAGACAGCGGGGCGCCGAGCAAACTTCAGAGAGAGACAGCGCGCATCCGCGCGCTGAGTGTGGGCGAGACAACAAGTGTCTCGTATACACGCGTGCCGATCTTGACGGCGCACGCGCGGAGCGGCCCAGTGCAACGGTCGCCGCCACTCGGCCCGCGCGCGCCACAAACACCGCCGTCACACGCGTCCCCCCCGGCCCCCCGGGGCTCCGCGCCAGCATCGCCCTCTTCAAGGTCGCTTTTCTCGCCCTACGCGGATGTGTCAGATGTGTTGTCGGACGAGACGAGTGACGACGAGGAAGAAGAGAACATTATCCAGACGACCCGACCCAGCCTGGAGCGTCGAGGGCCCAGCGCCTCACTGCCAAACCTGACAGCAACCGGAGCAAGCAGCGAGGTAAGTGACTCAACTTATTTACCACCACCAAAGACCACCGAGCAGGAGGAAGACGCCAAGAGATTATGTAAAGGTGAGTCGCTTCAATCATTCGCGGAAGTGACGTGCGGACCCTATGTCCCTACTAGACCGACAGGCGCCGCAGCCCCCCCTCCCTCAGCCCCTACAAAACAACTACCGATGTAACAGCTGAGACGAAAAAAAAACAACGCTACCCTCCACTGGTAGTGGAAAAACTACCAAACTGGGCGCACCACTTCCGCGCCCTAAAGGAGAAGTTGGGGCGAGCCCCCAACGCCAGACCATTCGGCGAGGGGGTCTAGTTCACCCCGCAATCTGACACCGAGTACCGTCTGATACAGAGGTACCTGACGGTACTAGAAAAGGAAGAAAACATTCCCTGGTTTTCATACTCACTGCCAGCGGAGCGGAGCCATAAGGTGGCCATAAGGGGGCTGCCCGCGGACACGGCGCCGGTAGATATTGAGGAGGACCTTCGCGCGCGCGTTCGAGCCGGAGTAACAAGGACAAGGACGGCCCGGCTGCGTTTTCCACGCCGTCAAAAGAAAACACCAAACTTACTGCCGGGCATCTACGAGGTTAGAGAGATCCTCTGCATGCCCGGCATCAAGATCGAAAAGTGGCGTGGCAGGAGGGGGCTTGCTCAGTGCCACCGATGTCAACAATTCAGGCACTCCTCCGAACAATGCCACAGACCGCTCGCTTGCGTCAGGTGCGGCGGGGGTCACGTGGCCAGAGAGTGCCCGAGGCCACGAGAGGAACCCGCCACCTGCATTAACTGCGGAGGGGCGCACCTCGCAAACCACACCACGTGCCCGGTAATGCGCAAGGAGGTGCGCAACAAGCGGGCACGGTCACCATCACCGGCAACACGCGCCGGTCGAATACGGCCACTGAGACGCCGTTACAGCCGACGCTGACGGGCGAGACCCAAACGGCGTCCCTGATGGCGGCCGCGAACAACCCCTCAGCGCGCGACATGGCCACCTCCTCCTCAGGATGGAGGAGGAAAGGACGTGGCGGCAAGCGTGGAAATAATGCTATTAACAAAATAGTAAACAAAGACGTCCCACGCAACACGAGCGACGCCCCCGTCACCCTCGCTACTGAACCGTATACTGAACAGAGCTATGTACAACAGATGGGGGCGGGGCCTAAGCGGCTGAAACCCGACCTCTCCCGACCGCCGACCAATCACAGGGTGCAGACGGGAATGGGCTCATCTCATAAAGATAACCGCGAACGAATGAGTCACAGACCATCCGTCTTGCAACAGGTGGGCGGTGATAACAATGTAAATAAACATAAGACTGTGACTCACGACCCACTAGCGCCCGGGGGCCGAGCAGAGGCGAAGCGCATCGCGAAAAATGCGAATAGCTCGGCTCCCAGCGGCCGTAGACGTGCGGCCGCCACAGTTGGATTCCTTGCCGGCGGGCGCACTCGGGGTATGCATTAAGAACAATAACCCCGGGTCTACAATTATAGAGGCCGCTCTTCGGGTCCTGCAGGAAATACTTATGGCACTTAGTAGAGGACAGGACCCGATGCCAGTTGTACTCACCGGCATAACGGAACTGATAATGCTACACAGGAATGGCTAAGCCGATGAGAATACTTCACTGGAATGCCCGCGGCCTCAGGGAGCAGGTCGTGCTCCTCCATCCTCTCCTACAGGAACAGGACATCGACGTGGCGCTCATCAGCGAGACATTCCTGGGACCAGCAGACACGGTCAAGTTCCCGGGATATCACGTCTACAAGAAGGATGGGCAACCCAACAGCTTTCATTCTCAAGGCCTGGTGGTGCTGGTGAAGCGAAGAGTCGTCCACCAGGAACTACCGCCCCCCACACTCAGCAGTATCTCTGCGCTGGGTGTGCAGCTGCATGTCGCCGGCAGGCACGTGTGTATGTACGCAGCCTACAAGCAACCGCATAAGAAGCTCAATACTAGCGACATACATACGTTGCTAGCATCGCCGCACCCCACCATCATTGCCGGCGACCTAAATTGCAAACATCCGGCATGGAACAGCGGCACCATCAACACGGGGAGCAGGCGGCTCTTCAGTGACGCAGAGGCCAGAGGGTACGAAGTGTCTGGACCGGAGACGCCGACCCACTACCCAGACAATAGTACACACACACCCGATGTGCTGGACATCGTCGTGCACACAGGCCTCACCTGCCAGATCGCGCAGGAGGTGCTGGACGACGAGCTGCGATCGGACCATCAGCCGGTGCTCGTCCGCCTATCAGACCACGCCACCAGAGTTGCCCATCCGGCGCCACGTCGACACACGGACTGGGACAAATTCCGGAAGGTCATGGAGGCCACCACACCCACTCGGTCCATCACCAGCGCCATGGACGTGGACGCGTTGGCTGAGGGACTCACCGCTTGCATCCAGAGCGCCTTTGAAGCGGCGACATGCACCACCACCGCGACACAGGGGCGCTATCACAAGCTCCCCGCACACATCGCAGACCTGATCGCCGACAAGAGGCGTCTGTGCAAGCGGTGGCAGGTGGCAACAGACAAGATGCCCCACCATTAAAAACCAGCTCAACCGTGTCACGGACAAGGTGAAGGCCGAGCTACATGCGCGCACAACGGAGAGCTGGGAGAACGTCATAGACTCGGCAGACAGCGACTGGGCGTCGGTACACCGGCTATGCCGACGCCTTAAGAATACCCCAGCCCCGGTGCGCCCGCTGCGCAACAGCGACGGGGCGTTACGCTACACGGCGGCCGACCGGGCCGAAATATTCGCCGAGCATCTGGAGCGTCAATTCACGCCTAACCCGACTGACGCCCTGGACCATGTCGCAGCAGTAGAGCAACACCTTGGAGAGTACTTCAGGACGCCGGTAGCTCCAGAGGAAGACCCTATCTTCTTCTCCCCGGGCCAAGTACTGGGGGCAATAAAGCGCACCAAGCCTAGGAAGGCTCCCGGTGCGGACGGGATAACAAACACTGCCCTGAGACACCTGCCACTGAAATCGGTGGCGGCTATAGCACGCCTATACAACAGCCACGCGCGCATCTACGTATCGTAGTACCGCAGAGCAAGAAAGTGTTTTATTCGAGTACCGCCTCGACAAACAAAAATCATCGCATGGACCCAACTCCCGGGTGCCGTTGGATTTCGCGTTGCTGCTGGAAACAGGCACCGACGCGAACGCGGGAACGAGAACTAGGGACCCGGCTACCAGAGCCCGGCGCTGAACAGCACCAGGGTCGCGAATAGCCGCACGCTCCCAGCAGGATGCCCCAGCCGCCAAAACCCCCTCTCCGCGAACAGCACCATAGCGGGGACGAGGAAGAATGAGGAAGAGCCAGAACCGGACGAGCGGCCACAGTAGTTCACCTGGCCTCACCCGCCTCACCACCACCAACCAACCAGAGAACACCGAGGGAAGAAGGCAGCCTCCGGGCATCAGGAGCCCTGCAACCTACAGGCCCAACCGCGGGGAACCAACCCGGAATACCCAGGCACCCGTCCACCCTAGAAGCCAGAGTTTCGTGGACCCTCCCGGCGAAATTCGGCAACATCGAAAAAAGTGAGGGTACAAGAAAATCGCCGCAAACAACATTCTCGAAAGACAGCGGGGCGCCGGACGCCAGACTGAAGAGAGAGACGGCGCGCAACTGCGCGCCGAGTGTGGGCGAGACAACAAGTGTCTCGGCTACACACAAGCCGACCTTGACGGCGCACGCGCAGAGCGGCCCAGTACAACGGTCGCCGCCGCTCGGCCCACGCGCGCCACAAACACCGCCGCCGTACATGCCCCCCCCCCCCCCCCCCCCCCCCCTACTCGCCGGGGCTCCGCGCCAGGATCTCCCTCATCGAGATCGCTGTTCTCGCTCTACGCGGGCGAATCGGAGGTGTCGTCGGACGAGTCCAGCGACGACGAAGAGGAGAGCATCACCCGGACGACTCGACCCAGCCTGGAGCGTAGAGGACCCAGCGCGTCACTGCCTAGCCTGGCAACAGCCGGAACAAGCGCGGTAAGTGACTCTGCCTATTTACCACATAAAACTACCCTCCCCGCCCGCGCTGCTCAGCGCAGACAGCGTAGCCCGGACGAGCAGGAGGAAGAACCAAAACGGATATATACAGGTGAGTCACTTCCACTGCACTAATTCGCGAAGGCGACGCGCAGGCCTTGTGCTCCCACAAGACCAACAGGCGCCGCAGCCCCCCCTCCCTCGGTCCCTCCTGGCCGAGCGAAGGAAAAAAGCATTTCGTCGGTAGGCGAAAAAAAAAACATCGAAAAGGTTGAGAAAAAAAAAACAGCGCTTCCCTCCGTTGGTAGTCGAGAGATTGCCACAGTGGGCGTACCACTTTCGGGCTCTAAAAGCCAAACTAGACTGAGCCCCCAACGCCAGGCGCAGTCAGATATCGAGTACCGTCTGGTTCAAAAATACTTGACGGTACTCGAAAAAGAGGAAAACTTCTCATGGTGCTCATACTCGCTGCCAGCGGAGAAGAGCCATAAGGGGGCTGCCTGCTGACACGGCGCGCGCTGTGGTTTGAGCCGGAGTACGTCCGCGTTATTAAAGAGCGGCAAGGACGTCCCGGCTGCATCTTCCACGCCGTTATAAAGAAGACGCCGAACCTACTGCCGGGCATCTACGAGGTAAGAGAGACCTCTGCATGCCCGGCGTCAAGATTGAGGCGTGGCGTGGCAAGAGGGGGCCCGCACAATGCCATAGATACCAACAATTCAGGCACTCCTCTGAACAATGCCATAGACCTCTCGCTTGTGTCAGGTGCGGCGGGGGCCAGAGAGTGCCCGAGGCCGCGCGAGGAGCCCGCCTGCGCAAGGAGGTGCGCAACAAGCGGGCTGGCACGGTCGCCACACCGGCAACACGCGCCGGTCGAATACGGTACAAGTTTAATCAAAGGTCACAAAACATAAATGAGTCTGTAGCAGACTACATTAAAGAGTTGAAGAGATTGTCAATGTTTTGTGAGTATGGTGAGAAATAAAATGATATGATAAGAGACAGATTCATTTCGGGTCTCAGAAATGATAAGATAAAGATCAGGATTATAAATGAACAAGACGGGATCACCTTAGACAAGGCTGTGGAGATGGCCTTAGCATCTGAAAATACAGAAAGAAATATTAAAGAAATGGGAGAGCCTGAAAGGATGCAGAAAATAGACAAGATTCAAGAAGGAGAGAGGAAAGGAAGCAGTGAAAACAAAGGAGGAAAAGGAATAGATAAGCGGCCAGGCGCAGAGCATGCAGTGGGAGTGAGCAGATGGCAAGAGCGGATCAAGGACAGACGGCCTGATAGTCTTAAGAAGGGTTCTGATGTCACAAAATGTAGCTGCTGCGGGAAGCTAGGCCATGGTAAGGAGAAGTGTTGGTTTAAGGACAGCAAATGTAATATATGTGGTAAAGTAGGACATTTGAAACATGTATGTTTTTATAAAGGTAAGAATAAAAAACAAAATTATATTATGTGTGAAAATAGTAAGGAGATTCAAAGTTTATTTGTTATAAATTCCACACAGACATCTCCATACATAGTAAAAGGTAGTCAGGATCTGCAGTTAGTGCAATAAATTTTGATTTGTATAATAAACATTTTAGTGAAATTCCAATGCTTGTTGCATTGGAATTTCACTAAAATGTTTATTATTTCACTAAAATTATATTATGTGTGAAAATAGTAAGGAGATTCAAAGTTTATTTGTTATAAATTCCACACAGACATCTCCATACATAGTAAAAGGTAGTCAGGATCTGCAGTTAGTGCAATAAATTTTGATTTGTATAATAAACATTTTAGTGAAATTCCAATGCAACAATGTAATTTAAAGTTAAAATTTTACACTAATATACCTATGTGTTCAATAGGATTTATTGATAATCCGCCTTATTCATAAACGCTGCTTAAAGTTAACCAGTGATTAGCGATTCTTTAACCATACATTTTTGACATTTTAACGTCACTTAACTTAAATCATCCTTTATGAATAAACACCACAGTGTTTAAGGGGTTTAACCATAAGCGACGATTAAAGTTAAATAACATTAAAAGGTCAAAAATGTATGTTTAAAGAATCGCTAATCATTAGTTAACTTTAAGCAGCTTTTATGAATACGGGGGATTGTGTTAGAATATAAGGGATATATTCATAAATTGCTTCTGTTGTTTGAAATGTTTTTAAGAATGGTGGCCCTCCGCTGATAGGCAGAGATTGATTACAATGTGTGAATTTATTGTCAATTAATTTTGTCAACAACATTGAACCAAAAGTGATTGATTTAAAGAAAGTTTTGAAGGTGAAAACATTAAGTTATGCTTTAAGGAAAATTCTAATCCGAAATATTATAAGGCGAGACCACTTCCTTACTCCATGAAAGATTTAGTTGAACAAGAGATTAATAGATTGGTTAAAGAAGACATTTTAACACCTGTCACATCAACTGAGTGGGCAACTCCAATTGTGCCAGTTTTAAAAGATGATGGTAAACTTAGATTGTGTGGTGATTTTAAAGTCACAATAAATCCATATCTAGGAGAAAATAAACATCTGTGGCGTATTGTGTCACAACACTAGTTAATGTTACAACCCTAAACACTTGAATGTTTCCGACATTAAATACACATGACTCCGCTTGTGGCTTGCATTGCCGTCAGTACGTATACAAACCTTACGACAAGCGGTCGGTTATAAAAGAGTACGCCTTAACTCTCATAACTCATCTCAGTCTTCTCAGTGTTCTTCCTACCGTCGTTAACTAGCGTTATGTTACGCCTAGAAATGTGATAGTGATTAAACTGTTGTTCCCGTATCCACGACTTTTATTTAGGAGTGTACCTCCAAATTGGTAACCCCGACGTGATGCAAACACGGCGGCAGTGAATGTGGAACCGGAGTGCAGCAGTAAGCTACACTGAGATTTTTCCCTGTCGTATCCAAAGACGCCGCAACGTTACCATTAACCGCCGGGAAATTCGCAGTACGAGAAGTCGCTAAGCAGGTATCTATGTAGTACCTACCCACCGGTTTGCTCCGGCGCCCTACGTGCTCACCATCTCCGTAAGTGGAAGTTCATCAACGGATTGCAGCGAGTTTGTTTTCACCATCATAAGCATAATTCTTGAGTTTAGTGAAAATTGCATCGCTTTCCGGCCATCGACCTTGAAGTACCTAGTATCTTCTTAATAGTCTGTGTCTTGAAGCGGAATCTTTATCATCTTTACCAGATTTAGCATACAACAAACAGCAGGTTTAATACGCACTCACTGATGGGACACAAAAATAACAGAAGTTATAAAAAATATTGTCTTACCAGGTTTAGCATACAACAAACAGCAGGTCCACTCACTCTGAAGACACTTTTTAAAACATACAGCAGGTTATAACTCTCACTCACTGAGAAGACACTTTTATCTGAGCCGTGTTAAGTTCAGCTTGCAGATGCAAAATATGTATAGAAATGTCTGTTATTTTACTTGATTATTGTACAATAATGTGTTATTATGTAAATAAAACAATAACTTTAGAAAAAATTGTTAAAATGAAGACTTTACGACTTTTGTACAAAAAACTGGGAAAAAGTAGCTAACCCTACTTTCAATTTCTAATCGACAATAGATTCCACGATTAAACTGTAAAAAACTATAGAAAATCAAATAGCTTATTTCATAACAATTTCAGTGACATATGGTGTGTCGAGCTGCGCTCTTTAATTTCAGAGCTATCGTAGTTTTAGTGAACGCGATTTCGGCCGGGCGCACTGTGACAGATCCGCGGAGTTGCGCAATAGATGCCTAACATTAGGGAGGATACCATAAAAGGCTTTTGAAAATACTTGGACTTGCATGCATGTGCGATGCTTAGCATGCATCAAACATCAATAGTGGACACACCAGAATTAGCATGCGTAAAATAACAGGTGAATGCCCACATGCATAGGTACCTAGGCACTTTACTACAACACACAAAAAATCCCGAAAATAAAAAGAGTCATGAAACATATCGACTTGTCTGATTTAGCATGTATCAAACAGTAGGTTTCATACCCGCTCATTGATGAAACACAAAAATAACAGTAGTTATAAAAAATATTCACTTACCAGATTTAGCATACAACAAAGAGCAGGTCCACTCACTCGGAAGACGCTTTTTTAAAATGTACAGCAGGTTGGTTATGACAACTATTCACTGAGAAGACGCTTTTCTAAAACATATGAGGCGTTTGACAATACTTGCATTGCATTTTTTTTTTGCATTGCATGCATCAAATAGTAGGTTAAACACCCAGTCTCTGATAAAACACAAAAATAACAGTAGTTAAAAAAAAATATTGGTTGCCTGTAAAGTCGGTATACGGGCGAAAGTTTTACGTGACAACGACTTTGAGTGGTAAAATAATTTTAATGTGAATATTCATTCGTATAGTAGGAAGAAGGATGAAATAATATTAACAATTTAAAACATTTATTTATACAAAGAATTATATTTAAAACATAATTTATACAAAGAATCTCGCACTGAATTTCATATTAACAAAATTTTATTTTTACCTTTACACATACATACGTATTTATATACAAATATACATACAATAACTTGCCTTTCACTTTTTATGTCTGTCTTTCTCGCTCTTAGGCGGGCTAACCATGCCCGAGTGGAACGGACGCGTGCCTCTTACTCGCTCTCATTGTGAGTGCATAACGTGAGCGGAGCGTAACGCAGTTTCTTGAAGTGTCACCCGGCAAACCAATTTATAAGACGTTGTCACGTCAAAATATTCATTTACCAGATTTAGCATACAATAAACAGCAGGTTTAATACGCACTCACTGATGGGACATAAAAATAACAGAATTTATAAAAAAACATTGACTTAACAGATTTAGCATACAACATAGATATGGTTATAATACTCACTCACTTAAAAGACACTTTTTTAAACATACAAGGCTTTTAACAATACTTGCACTTGCATGCATATGCGTTGCCTAGCATGCATTATACATCAATAGTGGATTTCCCAGAGTTAGTATGCATAAAATAACAAGTGTTTACCTTTACGGTAAAGGTAAACACTTGTTATTTTATGCAATTGGGTAAAGGCTTTACCCACATGAATAGGTACGCACTTTTGTACAACATGCAAAAATCCCAAAATTAAAACGGGTCATGAAACATATCGAATTTTCTGATTTGGCATGCATCAAACAGCAGGAACCTCATTGAGGAACTTCAATGCCGGAGGTTCGCATTAGGAACAAGGAGGTTCTGAGATTATTGTGTCGTCTGGACGTGAATAGGACTAGTGGTCCGGACGGTATCCCAGTGATTGTTCTTAAAGCATATGCGCCCGAGTTGTCTCCTGTATTGACGCGCTTGTATCGTCTCTCATTTAGGACTGGTACAGTGCCCAAGTCCTAGAAGCTTGCTAACGTGCAGCCCGTGCCCAAAAAGGGTAGTCGTGCCGATCCTACTAACTATCGGCCGATTTCAACAACCTCCATACTTTGCAAGATGGAGCGTGTATTGAACTCGCGCCTCTTGGCTTACCGGGAAGGTAACGATATCCTCAGTGACCGACAGTACGTGTCCGACGCAATCGGTAAACTGGGGACCTACTAGTGTATGCCCCTCACTTGAAGGGCGAGGCCCTCGAGAAAAACGGGGAAGCGATTGCAGTCTCCCTTGATGTCTCGAAGGCCTTCGACCGGGTGTGGCACGCTGGGCTTTTGAGTAAGCTTCCCGCTGGCATTTCTGCTGGCCTAACTGGCTGGGTGAAAGACTTCCTGACTCAACGGTCCTTCCGAGTTATTGTCGACGGATGCTTATCGAAGTCCATGTCGACCAATGCTGGTTTTCCTCAGTGGGTCTGTTCTTTCTGCAACTCTGTTCCTGCTGCATATTAACGATCTGCTGACGCCCGGTATCTATGGGTATGCAGATGACAGCACAGTTGTGGAGAGATACCTGCCGGAAGCTCGGGCTAGTAAGGAATCAATCCGGTTCGAAAGAGAGGCTATTAGGCAGGCAGTCTGTGAATGGGGTAAAGCCAATCTTCTAGCATTCAATGCCGCCAAAACACAGGCGTGTCTTTTCACTGCCAAAAGGAGCCCGTTCACCTTGGCTCCTACTTTTCAAAATGTATCCTTGGAGTGCACCGACCGCCTTCAGCTTTTGGGGTTGAGATTTCCTCGAACCTAAACTTTGTGCGGTTCATTGAGTCCAAGGCCAAGGTGCCAGAAAACTTGGCGTCATCGCAAAGGTCCGGCGGTACTTAACACCAGGGCAGCTTCTAATGTTGTACAAAGCACAGGTCCGCTCGTGTGTGGAGTACTGCAGCCACATTTGGGCTGGTGCTGCGAAATTTCACCTGGCTACTTTGGAATCAGTGAAGAGGCGTGCGAAGAGGCTGATTGGTGACCCAGATTTAACTCGAAACGGTCTCCAAAGCCTGGAGCACTGGCGTGTAGTAGGTACCCAACCTTTCGGTCTTCTATAGGATACATTCTGGTGAGGGTGCAAGGGAATTGCATGATTTAATTCCCCCGTCTCCGTCCCACCATCGGACGACCCGTCATACGGCGAATTTCGCTCTTACGTTGTTAACACCACTAAGATCCGGGCTAAGCGTTTCGCTTCTTCTTTTATACCGCGTACATCGAGGGACTAGAACAAATTGCCGGCGGCGGTGTTTCCGTCTCACTACAATTTGAGTGTTTTCAAAGCTAGAGTGAATAGGCTCTTAATAAACTAGCGCGCTTTACCATTAACGATCACATCACTGCTTACCATCAGGCGGGATTGCGGTCAAGCGCTAGTTTATAATTATTAAATAAAAAAAACAGCAGGTCCACTCACTCAGAAGACGTTTTTTTAAAACTTACAGTAGGTTATAACACTCACTCACTGAGGAGACACTTTTTTTAAACATAAAAGACTTGAAAATACTTTGAATTGCATGCATATGCGATGCTTAGCATTCATCAAAAATCAATAGTGGACTTACCAGAATTACCATGCGTAAAATAACAGGTGAATATCGACATACTTTGGCGCGCACTTTACTACAACACACAAAACATCCCAAAAATAAAAACAGTCGTGAAAAGTATCGACTTGTCTGATTAAGCATGCATCAAACAACAGCCTAATTGGCGAACACATTTTTGTCAAATGAATGCGACTAGTTGGGATCAGTTGGTATCGTTCGGGCCGCCCATTGGTCCGTTCGGTCCAAACGATCCCAACTAGTCGCAATCATTTGACAAAAATGTGTTCGCCGATTAGGGGGCAGGACGATTAATGCCCACTCACTGATAAAACACAAAAATAACAGTAGTTAAAAAAAATCACTTACCAGATTTTAGCATACAATAAAAGACAGGTTTAAAACGCACTCACTGATGGGACATAAAAATAACAGAATCCATAAAAAAACATTGACTTATCAGGCTTAACACACCAAAAACTGCAGGTTAGGTATTACACTAACACACAAAGACGAAATTTTTTTTTAAACATAAAAGTTTTTTAACAAAATTTGTAATATCACTGATCTGTCGACACTGAAAACGTAATACCTGTATGAAAGAAATAATGCCTTGTATCATAACAATTTAAACTAGCTGGCATTTTAAAACCAAAGCAGTCGTTTAAATCATGAACATTAAATAAATTTGCATTTAGGTAATAAGAAACTATAAACCAACAAAATCGGGCACAGAAATGAAATTGGTGTAAGTTGCAAGTGGTAATGTAAAGGTCGATATCGATAATGTACAGAAAGTTCGCGGTCCAACCAACACAAAAATAATGTAAGTATATAAACATAAATATACCGAGGGAATACTCCAATTTAACAATATTACAAAAGGATTGACTATTCAAAGTTAGCCTGCATCAAACAGCAGGTTATTATTTACTCAGTTAGGAGACATTTTACTGCAACTTACAAAAATAATTGGTTGTCTGTAGAACTCCGTCTACTGCCGATATTTGAACGTGACAACGTCTATGCCTATGTTTCCGAGTATGCCTTCGGGCGCTCTAGGGGTGGGGGTAAAGTAGGCGTGGACTCCGTGTGGCGTCAGATTCGGCCGTTACGGTGTTTTCGAAAATGACTCCACGCCGTACCAATTTAATAGACGTTGTCACGTCAAAAAAAAAAAAAAACAAAAATAGAAACCAACACAAAAATAATGAATAGAAACATAACTATAACCAGGGAATACCCAAATTTAAAAATATTTTTCTCTAAGAATAACTATTTTGAAGATATAGCGATGCAAAAAGTGGAAAACTTGCGTTTTTTTTAATAAAAGGTACACGTTTCCGCGCCACCCGTGAGGTAGTGTACTCGGCGCGTTTTTTTTAACGTGGTTTCCCCGGTAGGCCTATTCCACCATCTATTGTGTTCCTGTTTACTTGCAAGTCTTCCCAACATTCATGCGGATTTTCGGGATTATGCGAATTAATGTAACCTCGAATGTTAACATCTTACAAGAAAACCCAAAACAAAACAGAAAACAACAGAAAAATAATAAACATAAATGGACCTAGACAATACGCGGATTTAAAAATATTTTAAAACATCAATTCACCAAGATTAGCCTGCATGAAACAGCAAGTTATGATTCACTCAGTTAGGAGAAACCTTACTGCAACTTACAAAAAAGCCGAAAAATTGAAAAGAACACAAAACTAATGAATATAAATATACCTGGAGAATACCCGAATCTAACAATATTTAAAAAACAGACTGAACAAAATTAGTACGCATCAATAAGCAGGATAGCACTCACACAGGATACACTTTACCACAACTTACAAGAAAACCCAAAAATGTAAACAAATGCAGAAATAGTTAATGTAAGAATCAATATACCTCACACTACAATTTGAGTGTCTTCAAGGCTAGAGTGAATTGGCTCTTAATAAACTAGCGCGCTTTACCATCAACGATCGCATCACTGCTTGCCATCAGGCGGGATTGCGGTCAAGAGCTGGTTTTTAATTTATAAAAAAAAGAACACCAAAATATAACGATACTACAAAAATTAAAATGCATCAAACAGAAGGTTAGCACGCACTCACTTAAGAGATACTTTTTTAAACTTACAAGACTTTCAAATTACTAATTTATTAACTTCACATTTGATTTAACTATTCCGTTGCCACTTAACACATAATAATTTAAATAAGAGAACAAACACAAAAATAATAAATATTAATATACCTAGATAATACCCGAATTTAACAAAATTAAAAGAGAATCGAGTTACCAAAATTAGCCTGCATCAATCAGCAGGTTGGCACGCACTCAGAAGACACTTTACCACAACTTCCAAAAAAAAAAAAAATTAGAAACCAACACAAAAATAATGCATACAGACATAAACATACCTCGAGAATACCCGAATTTAACGATATTAAAAAGAAGACATAACCTAATTCATCATCAACCTTTTTTTTTTTTTTTAATCGTCCTACTGCTGGACACAGGTCTCCTCTCATACAGAGAAGGATTGAGCGTAATCACCACGCTTGCTCAATGCGGGTTGGCGATTTCAGACTAACGTCCAGGTTTCCTCAAGATGTTTTCCTTCACCTTCAGTCATTGGTGTCCAAGATATACTTAGAAAGTACATATAACTTTAGAAAAGTTGCATAACCTAATTACCATGCGTCAATTAGCAGGTTGGCACGCAGTCAGTTAGGAGACTCTTTACCACAACTTAAAAGTAAACCCAAATCTAGAAAACCAAACAAAAATAATCAATATAAACCAAAAATATAGGTATACCTAGAGAATACCAAAATGAACGTTATTAAAAAAGAATTGACTTCCCTAAATTAGCCTGCAACAAACAGCAGGTTAATATTTACTCAGTTAGGAGACCCTTTACTGCAACTTACAAAAAAAAAATATAGAAACCAACACAAAAATAATGAATAAAAACATAATTATTCCTAGAAAATACCCGAATTTAACGATATTAAAAAGGAATTGACTTTCCAAAGTTAGCCTTCATAAACAGCAGGGTATTATTTTTTCAGTTAGCAGATACTTTATTGCAACTTACAAAAAAGAAAAAAAACGAAAGTAGAAACCAACACAAAAATAATGAACATAAACATAAATATTCCTAAAGAATTCCCGAATTTAAGGATATTAAAAAAGAGTTGACTACCCATAGGTAGCCTGCATCAAACAGAAAGTTGACACTGACTCAGTTAGTTAGCAGACAACTCACAAAAAAAAGAAAAATAGAAACCAACACAAAAATAATGTATATAAACATAAATATTCCTAAAGAATACCCGAATTTCGCGCAGTGAAAAAAAAAAACTCACTGCGATTCACTGCGCGATCGAATCAGGAATGAGGAGATCCGCAGAAGAACGAGAGTAACCGACATAGCCCGAAGAATTGCAACACTGAAGTGGCAATGGGCTGGACACATTGCCCGTAGGACCGATGCCCGATGGGGCCGACGGGTTCTCGAGTGGCGACCACGCACCGGAAGACGTAGCGTGGGTAGGCCCCCGACAAGGTGGACCGACGACCTGGTGAAGGTCGCGGGAAACCGCTGGATGCGGGAGGCGCAGGACCGGTCGTCGTGGAGAACCTTGGGGGAGGCCTATGTCCAGCAGTGGACGTCTTTCGGCTGAAATGATGACCCGAATTTAACGATATTAAAAAAGAATCGACTACCCATAGTTAGCCTGCATCAAACAGCAGGTTTGATGCAGGCTAACTATGGGTAGGCTAGCTATTTATTATATTCGCTGTTAGGAGACATTTTACTGCAACTTACAAATAAAAAAAAAACAAAAATAGAAAACCACACAAAACATATGAATACCAAATTGAACATTATTAAAAAGAATTGACTTTCCTAAATTAGCCCGCAACAAATAGCAGGTTATTATTTTCTCAGTTAGGAGACACTTTACTGCAACTTACAAAAAAAAAGACAAAAATAGAAACCAACACAAAAATAATGAATAAAAACAAAAATAATCCTAGAAAATACTCGAATTTAACGATATTAAAAAGGAATTGACTTTCCAAAGTTATTGCAACTTCCAAAAAAAAAGCAAAAAGAATAGAAACCAACACAAAAATAATAAATACAGACATAAACATACCTCGAGAATACCCCAATTTAAGAATATTAAAAAGAAGACATAACCTAATTACCATGTATCAATCAGCAGGTTGGCACTCCCTCACTTAGGAGACTCTTTACCACAACTTAAAAGTAAACCCAAATCTAGAAAACCAAACAAGAATAATCAATATAAACAAAAATATACCTAGAGAATACCCGAATTTAACAATATTAAAAAAAAAAACCACTACCAAAGTTAGCCTAAATCAAACAGCAGATTAGCAATCACTCACTTATGAGACACTTTACAACAACTTACAAGTAAATTCAAAATAAAGGACTTTCCAGGAGACTAAAAAAGACGGTTTTTTTTTGGTAAAAAAGTTCACTTTTTTGAGTTACGCGGTGGAGACTAAAAAAACTGTCTAGGTTTGTATACCCAGACAGTTTTTTTAGTCTCCTGAAAAGTTCTTTATTTTGAGTTACGCGGTGTTAGAACTTAAGCGACGATATCTATTAAAGGATCAACACTATTAATGAATAAAAACCTATTGGTTCATTTCTCACACGTAAAACAATTCAAAAATAAAAAATGAAATATTCGTTAACTGAAACAAATAAAGAAGAAAAAGAAACAGACCACCGAAACATACAAATAAAATGGACGCCAAATTGCCCTTGGCTGGAGGTTTTAATTTTATTTAAGGCATCCTCAGGAAAGTTTTTAATGGTCAACTAGGAGATGCCATAACAAAAAGACAAAAAAAAACCATACGTGGTGATGTAAAGAACCTATATATGACAATAATGATGATAATTATAAATATACCTAGAACCAACCCAAAATAAACAAAGGTCATGAAAATGATCGATTTACGAGAGTTAGCTAGCAGCATGCAGTAGGTACTTTAATACCCACTGAGTTAGAAGACATTTCATTATAATTTATAAGATTTGCCCAAATATAGAAATATACGTAAACAAAATTTTTAATTTCACTATACCCTAAAAGCAGCACACCTAACAGTTAAATGAATAAATAATATATACCAAAACCTTTTATTTTGCATTTATAGCAAAGCAATCGTTTAATTCATAAACATTTAATTAATTTTGCTTTGTTTCTTATTTTATTTTTTTTAATAATTATTATTAACTAGCGCTTGACCGCAACCCCGCCTGATGATAAGCAGTGATGCGATCGTTGATGGTAAAGCGCGCTAGTTTATTAAGAGCCTATTCACTCAGAAAAACTGAGCGAATAGGAAGGAAGATGGCAGTTGAGCGAGGTGATGCAATGTTAAACCCAACAACACGACCAACGATGCTGCGTTAAAGGGAGATTGATCTGAAGACCCTCCACGACCAAACTCCCAACACAACAACATTTGGCGCATCGTACCCGGCACACATCGCAACACAACTGCTGAGACCCGTCCTCCGTACGGCATCACCAGACATCATGCCGGAACACGACAAATCGCTTGGCGGCAAGGCTTTGTCTGGTGGGTGGTAACTTCTGCCGGCGGCCGATGTTAAGGCCTACCACCGAGAGATTTAAATAATAAGAAACACAGCAAAAATAATATAGAATCACTTTAGTATATACACAATAATAAGAGAACACAATTTTATTATTAATTATTACATATTTAACAACACTCACACACACCGCACATTTTTCATCATCATTATCAACCATTTATCGTCCCACTGCTGGGCACAGGTCTCCTCTCATACAGAGAAGGATTGAGTCTAATCACCATTTTTATTTTCATAAAATTATAACGAATCCCTTCTTGGATATTATAAGGGAACTCAATTTTAATATTAATTATTACATATTTAACAACACTCACACACACCGCACATTTTTATTTTCCTAAAATTGCTTGTACTTTTGTATCTGCCGGATGGTAAGCAGTGGTGCACTTAAACATTAAAAAAACACAATTTTTAATTTCACTATTCCCCAAAAACAACACACCTGAGAGTTAATGAAGAAATAATATGTACTAAAACATTTTTTTTTTGCATTCATTCCAAAGCAGTCATTTAATTCATAAATATTTAATTAATTTGCATTTAAATAAGAAACACAGCAGAAATAATATAGAATCACTTTTTGGATACTATAAGGGAACACAATTTTAACATTAATTATCACCGTATTTAACAACGCTCACACACACACCACACATTTTTATTTTCATAAAATTATAACGAATCCCTTCTTGGATATTTAAGGGAATTCAATGTTAATATTAATTATTACATATTTAACAACGCTCACACACACCGTATATTTTTATTTTCATAAAATTACTTGCATTTTCACTCACAGAGTACAAAAGTATTAACTAAATACTCTGAACTCAACTCTTGTGGCGCGTGCACTCACCACGACAGTTCGCGCAATACTGACTAGTGACTACAGTCGTACTCAGTCACAGACGTCAGTACTCAGTACTCACGATAGCGGGTGTAGAGCCGTGTAACTAAGACTTCGCAAGGGCGTAGTAGCTTTACTGGAACAAGATACTGCAAAACCTTAGCTGCTATCATTAATGGACACCAACTATTCTAGTAAAGAAAGAAGAAACCTAAAGGATAAAATTTTCAAAGAAATACCTAATTATTAAGTTAGGAGATAGACCTCCTCGACAGGTTGGTAGATATTACATGTCATCGATATTTTTGTTCTAAAACATGTAGGCTCCACCATAATGCTATCCTTCAGAGTTTTAATGTAATAGGGCCTCCGGAAACGTATTAAACTAACCTACCTACACGCTAAGGACACCCCCTGTACCCCTGTTCCTCTATGGTAAGAACCTTCAGAGCAGCAAGGGACAATCTAATCTAATAAAATAAAATGGTTTTTCAAAGAAGCGTCATTTATCTTCTGGATTATATTTTTAACAAAACAGTGCCTGGCCATGTAGTCACCGCCACCCTTAAATAAATTTCTTCAGAACAATTTAGGGAACAATGGAATTCAGGTAAGACTTTGAGAGTGATTTCTAATATTCTAAGAGCTGCTAATAGTTTTGTTATTTGTGTATGATGGAATTCCAAGGACAGAGTACTTGTTATGTTATAATATGTAATACCGACCATTTTTGAGAAAACAAGAGAAGTACCTACCAATTGGCCCATAGACTTAATAGCTATTTACTAAAGAAAAATAACTGAAAAAGTACCCAGAGAAATAATTTGACTTAGCAAAAAAAACGAAAAGTAGATATAAATAAATTCTAAAATAGAGAGGAGATGTAAAGAGATTTCAAAGAAAAACTGTGATCATCTCTGTGACGCCTCTAGCATAATGTAGCAAAATAAGAGCGGTTATTTAATTGGAAACATAGAATAGTAAAACATCACATTAACATCATCATTCAATAGATGACCAGTGCGGCCTATGTTGTCAAACGATTTTCAATCCGTGGATTAAGTCTGAAACGCTAATACAGTTGAAATCAAGTAAATTAAGAAAATTAAACAAATTATGTAAGACTTGTCTAGAAGTACACGTCGGAAGTTACAGTAAAAATCATTGTAGAATTTTATTCGCTACTATTCATTGTCCATGTCGTCGTAATGAATATGTGCCTATCAATTTCTAATGTGTTTTTATTTATAAATTTTAAAATAAAATCATTTTAAATATGCTTTGCTTTTAAATCATTATAGCACTCGGTTATTACAGTTATTGTGTAAAGTAGACCTGATAAACCATAGTCATTTATTTTTTACAATAATATTATCTATTGCGTTCCGTTTTTGGTATATATTAAAAATTTTTTAACAATTAAAAGTCTATTTAAATAAATAAAAAAAAAAACTTGACGAACAAAATAGAGCATTGAAATAACCTAAAGCTTTGCGTGGTGACAAAAATATACAACAAAATCTAACGAATATGCACAATAACATTTATTTTTTACCTCAAAATACCAGGAGTTATAAAAAATATCAACTTACCAGAGTTAGCCTGCAGCAAACTGTAGGATAATAACTCTTTGGGTATTGTACTGGAACACAATTTTATAATTAATTATTAGGCGCACATATAACAACGCTCACACACACCGCACATTATTATTTTCATAAAATTACTTGCATTTTAACTCTTAAAGTACAAAACCATTAAATAAAAACTCTGAATGCGACTCGTGAGGCGCGTGCACTCACCACGACAGTTGGCGTAATACTAAGTGACTAGTCACACTCATGACTCACGAGTGCGGGTAGAGTCACGTAGTCAAGAGCATCGCGCAAGCGTACTCGCGCTGGTTTAGTGGAACAATCTAGTACCTTAGCTAGTATTAATATTATTAACTTGAGACATATTCTAAAACGAAAGCGGTAACCTAAAATAGATAATATTTTCAAATCAATAGCATTTATCTGTCTATTACATTCCGTTTTTGGTATATATTTTAATTTTTTAACAATCAAAAGACTATTTAAATTAAAAAAAAAAATAAACTTGACGAACAAAATAGAACATTGAAATAGCCTAAAGCTTTACGTGGTGACAAAAAGATACAACAAAATCTAACGTATATGCACAATAACATTGTTTTTTACCTCAAAATACCAGGAGTTATAAAAAATATCAACTTACCAGAGTCAGCTTGCAGCAAACTGTAGGTGCACATTGAACAACGCTCACACACACCGTACATTATTATTTTCATAATATTACTTGCATTTTAACTCATAAAGTACAAAAATATTAAATAAAAACTCTGAACTCGACTCGTGAGGCGCGTGCACTAACCATGACAGTTGGCGCAATACTAAGTGACTAGTCACGCTCATGACTCACGAGTGCGGGTAGTCACGTAGTCAAGAGCATCGCATAAGCATAGGTACTCGCGCTGGTTTAGTGGAACAATCTAGTACCTTAGCTAGTATTAATATTATTAACTGGAGACATATTCTGAAACGAAAGAGGTAACCTAAAATAGATAATATTTTCAAATCAATAGCAATTAAGTACAAATAAGTAACGTGTATGTCGTAGCCATATCGCAAATTTGCTCATTTCATAAAACGCTTGAATAGTTCATGAAATGGTCGCATTTCATAAAATATTTATTCGTCTATTGGCCACCTCATAATACGGTTTAGGTAGATCAATGACAAAAATCATTTCTCAATATGGCCAACTAACCGGGTGGCTACTTCATGAAGTAGTCAAAATTATTTGCTCATATCGTGAACTAGTTACATGCATTACCGGTAGAGCAGCGACAAGCGCTTTTTTATGTGTGAAGATGGCGGCGGCCGACGATAATTTTGTTTCTCGAAGACAAAAAAATAGTAGTAATTAGTTTAATTTTGATTCTCGATCTTAATTGTGAATTTTATATTACTTGTTCTAACTAATAGATAACCATAGCACTTTACTTATTTTTAAATATTTCTTTTTATAAAATTGAACGTTTAACAAGTTCCGTATGTTTGATTTTTTAACAAAATGTGTTTAATTTTGTTGCACAAATGTTTTAAAGTTTGTTACAAAAAATTCATAAGTTTCTAATAAATCGGGCTTAAATAAGTTCTTACCATATTCTGGATTTTTTATTAAATCTTTAACGGACACTACCTACTTAATTATAGGATTCAGCCAAACGTGGATGACAAAATCTTGAAACTTAGATGATTTAACGATCTGGTCAAATTCAGTTGGCCACATCATGAAATGCACCCATAGTTGCAATAATAGTTTAGTCCTATCAAATTAAGATACGCTATAGACAATTTAGATGTGATTAAAATATGGCGACTAAACGTCAAAGTCAAAGTAAGTTAATTGTTGAACGTAGGTTATTAAAATGGTTTTGTTAATACTAGGTTATGTACATTGTATTAAATTTGTTGTGGTATCACTGTTTTGCCTTCGACATTATCACGATAGAATATTTCCTATTTTATGCTCTTATCATCTAAAAACTCAATGATAGAAAAGTAAGATAAAAATACGTCAATTAAATATATGTATAACTAAGGTTTATCCCTCTGTATCACAAATGTAATTATAATGCTCAATTCCGACAAAATGTTAATTTTAAATAGTGGTTATTTTACTCAAATTTATCCAAAGTTTTTCCCAATTTTTATTCTTAATTTTAAACATTACTTTTATTAATAAACATACATAGTCTTAAAACACAATGCTAGAAGTCACTAAATAGTAACCTCTAGACTTTTATTATATTAGGGTGATATTAGGTTATTACAATAAATTGACATTTCAAAGTAGTGTCGTTGGTCTTCTAGCTTATATTTTTAACAAAACAGTGCATTAAAACACTAATCCTCCTAGCCAGGTAGTCACCGCGATCATGAAACATATTTGTACAGAGCAATTTAGAGAACAAAGGATTTCTGATAACATTGTGGGAGACATTTTTGGGAAGACTTTACAAACAAAAGTTTATTGAACAAAAGCAACTTCTCGGTACGCCTTATCTATATGGCGTTAGTGATTTCTAATATTCTAAGCTATTTGTTTATAGTTTTGTTATTTGTGTAATGGAATTGTTAGAACAGGATAGGTACTGTTTTGTTATATGTACTAGGCATTTACTTGCCATTTTAAAGAGAGAAAGATAAGAGGAAAATTTATAGTTTAGGAAGAGAAAGTCTGAAACTGGCATGAATAATTGAAAATTTGTGTGAAAATCGGTTGTCGTGGTATGGGCAAGCGTAAGGGAAAAATGAAGAAAATATTGTGAGGAGAGTACTTATTGAGTATGAATAACAATGGCTATAAGAGTAGGGGAAGACCAAAATAATGATGGCTGGAATGTGTGAACGATGGTATGGTTAACAAGAAGGTAACTCAGGAGATGACGTCTAACGGAGAAGTTTGGAAGAAAAAGACATGTTGTGCTGACCACAAATATATTGTTACAAATACAGGAGAACGATGATGAGTGATAACTACCTACTAATTTAGGGAAAAGAAGAAAAGTGCTAATTTATAGATTTGGCATTTTGTAGCCCTTGACAAAAAACAATAGGGTATTTGACTAAAAGGAACTAATTAGTCCGTTAGTTAGATTTAAAAAAAATATTAGATATGTATTTTTTCTTATTTCATATAAACACAAAATGATGACGACACAGTGCGTTGACACTTTTTAGCGCGCAGTTACGTCAACAGCTACAACTCCTGATCTTTTATGCCTTTTATACTTATTTGTAAATTTTTATTAATTTGATAAAACAAAATATGTGTAGGTATCCTATAATTTTCTATAATCTGAATGATGGTCTAAATAGAAACATTATTTTTAACCCAGGAAACATCCCTATTACACGTGATCACAAAGTTTGTTTGTGTTTTGTTCATAACACTGTAGACGCATCGTAGCAAACATTATGATCAGCATTGGGGCAGCTACAATGATGACCCTTGTAAAAATAGACAAGTACACATGTGCCAATTGAAGGATACGTTTTGCAGTTCTTGAAAAAAACACAATAACAGAAAACAATACTAAGAAAAATATGTTGACTTAGCAAATACAACAAAAAGTAGGTATAAATTAATGGGTAAAAAATAATACATATTAACAAATCACCCCGTTCTTGGAATTCCATCACGCACAAATAACAAAACTACTAGCATCACTTAGATTATTAGACATTAAGTACCTGTCGCGTCATCCGGCATCGCCGCTACACTGTTATAGGGAGGCCGAACTGCATACTCTACATTCAAGTTTCCACTGAAAATCGCCTCCGATGATAATAACAGCATAGATGTAGTGTTTCTAAACACAGTAATAGGAAAGTTGATGTGTGACTGCTCATCAGTCTGGGGCAAAGTCACCATCACAAACAAGATGTCTGTGCAAGCACTAGATAGGACAATGCGCGATTTGTAAAATTCATTTATGGGTGGGTGCACAATTCTGTTTTCAGAAGATTTTCGTCAAAACCTACTTGTTGTGACTCCAGGATCATGTGCTGACGAGAAATATGTTACCCTAAAAAGATTCAGCGATCTAATATGAGGGTACCATAGTCTTCACGTAAGAACAGTCTTCTTTTCAGAGATGTTGGTAAAAGTTGGCAACGGATAGTTAACTCAAAATGATGGAAGGATTAACGTAGAAAACCTTTGTGTTTTGATAGACAACATCGAAGAGTTGATCAACATGTCCAAATGATGACATAACTTGTAAGACTATAGTTATATTTGTTTACAAAAAGAATAATTCTGTCCTCAACTAACTTGATTCTTTCAAAGATTTATGCGTCGACAAAACGGAACAAAACATGTTTGTAACATGTTTGTAACTCTTTGGTGACTCATCCGGCCGGTGTTAATGACTTCTAACAATCTAAGTGGTGCTAATAGTTTTGTTATTTGTGCATGATGGAATTCCAAGAACGGGGTGATTTGTTAATATGTATTATTTTTTTACGCAATTATTTATACCTACTTTTTGTTGTATTTGCTAAATCAACATATTTTTCTTATTATTGTTTTTTTGTTATTGTTTGCCATTTGGCACTTTTCTTGTTTCCTCAATAAATGTAGGTAATACTACATGTCATCATCTACTTGTCTATTTTTATGAGGGCCATCATTCTAGCTGCGCCAATTTACCGCACTATCACAATGTTTGCTTCGACGCATCATAACACCGTAGTCGTGTCGTAGCAGTTGCTACGAAACTCGATATAAATTTTATACTTTTTGTTTAGGTATTACAATCTTCAATCGTTTTCAAGGAAGCGTTAAGGTATGTAAGCTGTGGTTTCTCAAAAATGTGCATATTGCATATTGTAAAAATCTATTTTAGTAGGTTTTTAACGTCTTTTCAGTACCTATGCCGTAATTATAGGCATTGGCGTCAATTCTTTTTTAAACTAAACGATTTATGAACTATAAAATAAAAAGAATAAAAAATAAAAATGTTTATTTCAACACATATGTAAATAATATCAACGTTATGTTTGGAGTCACCTTTTAAGCTAATTGTTTGCGTGCGAGTGTGTGTGTGCGTGCGCGCGCGCGCGCGCGTGTGTGTGTGTGTGTATGTGTGCGTGTGTGTGTGTGTCTTTATTTGTTTGTCTGTGTGTGAAGTAAAAAAGCAAGTGTGCGTCAGTGTTTGGATTATTTGTTTAATGATTTGGTTTTCAGTTTACGTGGGTGTGTGTAGAACAATCTCGATTTCTTCGTAACTTTTACTGGTCAGCCATTCTGTCAGAATTTGTTTGCAATTATGGTATGTCTTAGAGTAGATGTTACATTTTTTATTTAGAACATTATATAAGTGACAAGACTGTTTAGTGTATTGCCTTGCAGCAAATGTCGTTTTGACAGAGCTTTCTGGAGCAACGTTATCTTTTCTTCTGGATTGTGTTCTGGAAGTGTCAAAGGGGAGGGTTTTATGTCTTTTCAATATTATCTGCAGTATATATAGTTTCCTTAAAGACAAAAGGCGCGAAGTTATGTATAAGCTTTCAGTGGGAAATCTAAGTTGTCTAAAGAACATAACTTTTAATAAAGCCCTCTGTGCCCTCTCTAGCTCTAAAAAATTTGTTTTTGTGGCACTACCCCAAATTGGTAAACAGTACATCAATATGGATTGTCCCAGATAGACATAGATTTGCTTAATAAGAGCCTTAGTGGTTATGTGTCGAAGAGATTTGAATGTTCTGATTAATTTCCGAACTCTGTTCATTATTAGTTCTAAGTGCAAGTGCCATGATAATCTCTGATCAAGCATAACTCCTAGGTATTTAGTACTATTTACTTTGTAGATTTTTAAACAAGAGCAGCCGGTGTTAGTGGGGTCGGAGCAGGTATGGATTTTAATCTGGAAATCTAGTGATGGTTGGGTACGGTTGTCTATGGAGAAACAAATGTAGTTTGACTTTGAAATATTCAAGGTTAAAAGGTTGCGATCGAGCCAGGTAGCTACCGTAGCCAGACCACGTTCGGCGAGGCGACCGACGCTCTCCCAAGTTTCTCCCGAGAAAACGATTACCGTATCATCAGCATATGAGAATATATAATGCACCTTCGATATTCATGCTGCATAAGCTGTTTATATAAATGAGAAACAGCGTTGGGCCGAGCACGCTGCCTTGTCCGACTCCATAGGTAACTATTTTTTCGGAACTAATCATCGATCCCAATTTTACAACGTACCTGCGCTCGCTTAGGTATTCTTTGAAAAGATTAAGTTGCAAACCTCTTATACCAATGTCCTCTAACCTGTGTAAAAGTGTGGGGACAGAAACTGTATCGAAGGCTTTTTTGAGGTCTAGAAAGACCGCTAAACACTTAGCTCGACTGTCCACTTTTCAGTAACTATAGATGTGAGGGCGAGTACTGCATCCTCCGTTGACTTTCCCTGTCTAAAGCCAAACTGTGAGGGTGAAATAAAGTGGTTTTTGGTTAAATATCTTATTATATTATTACAGATGCTACTTCGTCAGGGTCAGTATTGAGTAGTACAAAGGACGAGATTGGTGGGTGCGCAGCACTCATACGTACATTAGGATTAGTTTGTTTTTCAGGGTTTTTTATTATGTCGTCAGCCAATTGTTTGCCAATAGTGGAGAAGTATTTATTTACTTTATTTACTGCCTCGAGAGGGGTAGCGGCTGATTCTAGTAATTCTATATTTTGTGTCTTAGGGGGTTTCCGTTGGGAAATATTGTTAATAGTACGCCATATCTTTTTAGGGTTTTTGTGTGTCTTATATAGTTGTTCGCGATCGTGTTTACGTTTTTGCTTTTTAATGATGTTATTGCAGAAGTTTCGGTATCTCCTGTAAGTGATTTTCAGTATCTCGTTCTTATAACGAGATACTGAAAATCACATCGTAACAATATGCAAAAAAGATTAAAACTAGACCCTTAGGTCTAGTTTTAATCTTTTTTGCATATTGTTACGATATGAATGCAGCGTAGCAAGCCTATAGTCATCCAAGTTTTAATCAATCTATTTTGAGGGGTATTTTTAAGACAATAGTACTAGCGGTGAGATATGTTGGTTTACTACAAACATATCTCACCGCTACTACCACTCTTAAAAATAGGGATGACCGTCGCTTTTTTCAGACTTTTAGGAAAAATTCCTTCTCTGAGGCACATCTGAAATATATACGTTAAAGGGCGTACCAAAATGTGTCCGGCCGTTGATCGAACCCGGGACCTCCACGTCGCAGGCAGGGCGTGTTGATCGCTGCGCCACGGAGGACGACAAAGAGCCTGGTATACCATTTTTATAACTGATTTGTCGGCAATGTGACTTAAGTTTGTAAAGATGAAGATGAGCTTACGCAATCTGAATGAGAGTGATTCGATATGTTGGTGAAACTTTAGTCAAACCAAATCATTTATTTCAATTAAACCAGTTACAGGCACTTTTGGATTGTCAGAAGGTCGGTCAGTCAGTAAGGTGAAGCTAGTCGCCCATTCCAAAGAGTAAGTACCTATGGAGAAGAACGGGCAAGAAACTCCATGGACACTCTTTTAAATTATCAAGCTATTATGTATCAGTGTGCATCGAAGAAACCAGTGAGCGTCGCCTACATGACGCTGCCGCTCCGTCGACGTAGTTTCATTGATCCTGTATGTAAGCACTAAGCACTAAGCAGGTGAACTTACTCTCAGCATTTATTACGTGCATGAGAATGTACACATGGAAGGCAAGCAAGCAAAAAATAATGAAGGCATATAGTAGGCAGTGAATGGAACAAAGCTGGTGAAAATGGTGGTTATTATCTTTAGTCGATGTAGCAGGTTGTATCGAAGACTGCATTCAGCGACGTAACTTTGACGCTGGCGCTCCGTCGACGTAGTTTAATTGATCCTGTATTTAAGCACTAAGCTCTAAGCACTAAGCACTAAGCAGGTGAATTTACTCTCAGCATTTATTACGTGCATGAGAATGTACACATGGAAGGCAAGCAAGCAAAAAATATTCAATACTCAATACTTTTATTGTTTTCTACATGTATTCTTAGATGGTAATACATAAAATTTGTTCATGTGGACCCTGTTGGGCACAACAAAATAAGTGAAGTTAGGAGAGAGGAAGCACTTTTTTATACTCTACTACGTTGCTTGCTAACGGGTGCGTGTGTGGGGGTGTGTGTGTGTGTGTGAGGGTGGGGGTGCGTGTGTGTGTGTGTGGCATATAGTAGGCAGTGAGTGGAACAAAACTGGTGAAAATGGTGATTATTATATTTAATGGATGTAGCAGTGTATCGAATACTGTATTCGGCGACGTAACCGTGATGCTGCCGCTCCATCGACGTAGTTTCATTGATCCTCTATGTAAGCACTAAGCACTAAGCAGGTGAACTTACTCTCAGCATTTATTACGTGCTTTAGAGTGTCCACATGGAAGGCAAGCATGGCAAAAAATAATGACGGTATATAGTAGGCAGTGAGTGGAACAAAGCTGGTGAAAATGGTGATTATTATATTTAATGGATGTAGCAGAGTGTCTCGAAGACTGCATTCAGCGACGTAACTTTGACGCTGGCGCTCCGTCGACGTAGTTTCATTGATCCTGTATTTACGCACTAAGCTCTAAGCACTAAGCACTAAGCAGGTGAACTTACTCTCAGTATTCATTACGTGCATGAGAGTGTCCACATGGAAGGCAAGCATGGCAAAAAATAATGACGATATATAGTAGGCAGTGAGTGGAACAAAACTGGTGAAAATGGTGATTATTATATTTAATGGATGTAGCAGTGTATCGAATACTGTATTCGGTGACGTAACTTTGACGCTGGCGCTCCGTCGACGTAGTTTCATTGATCCTGTATGTAAGCACTAAGCACTAAGCAGGTGAACTTACTCTCAGCATTTATTACGTGCATGAGAGTGTCCACATGGAAGGCAAGCAGGGCAAAAAATAATGAAGGCATATAGTAGGCAGTGAATGGAACAAAGCTGGTGAAAATGGTGGTTACTATCTTTACACGATGTAGCAGGGTGTATCGAAGACTGCATTCAGCGACGTAACTTTGACGCTCCGTGGGCGTAGTTTCATTGATCCTGTATTTAAGCACTAAGCACTAAGCAGGTGAACTTACTCTCAGCATTTATTACGTGCATGAGAGTGTCCACATGGAAGGCAAGCATGGCAAAAAATAATGAAGGCATATAGTAGGCAGTGAATGGAACAAAGCTGGTGAAAATGGTGGTTACTATCTTTACACGATGTAGCAGGGTGTATCGAAGACTGCATTCAGCGACGTAACTTTGACGCTCCGTGGGCGTAGTTTCATTGATCCTGTATTTAAGCACTAAGCACTAAGCAGGTGAACTTACTCTCAGCATTTATTACGTGCATGAGAGTGTCCACATGGAAGGCAAGCATGGCAAAAAATAATGACGATATATAGTAGGCAGTGAGTGGAACAAAACTGGTGAAAATGGTGATTATTATATTTAATGGATGTAGCAGAGTGTCTCGAAGACTGTATTCGGCGACGTAACTTTGACGCTGGCGCTCCGTCGACGTAGTTTCATTGATCCTGTATGTAAGCACTAAGCTCTAAGCACTAAGCACTAAGCAGGTGAATTTACTCTCAGCATTTATTACGTGCATGAGAGTGTACACATGGAAGGCAAGCAAGCAAAAAATATTGAAGGCATATAGTAGGCAGTGAGTGGAACAAAGTTGGTAAAAATGGTGGTTATTATCTTTAGTCGATGTAGCAGGGTGTATCGAATACTGTATTCGGCGACGTAACCATGATGCTGCCGCTCCGTCGACGTAGTTTCATTGATCCTTTATGTAAGCACTAAGCACTAAGCAGGAGAACTTACTCTCAGCATTTATTACGTGCATGAGAGTGTCCACATGGAAGGCAAGCATGGCAAAAAATAATGACGGTATATAGTAGGCAGTGAGTGGAACAAAGCTGGTGAAAATGGTGATTATTATATTTAATGGATGTAGCAGAGTGTCTCGAAGACTGCATTCAGCGACGTAACTTTGACGCCGGCGCTCCGTCGACGTAGTTTCATTGATCCTGTATTTAAGCACTAAGCACTAAGCAGGTGAACTTACTCTCAGCATTCATTACGTGCATGAGAGTGTACACATGGAAGGCAAGCATCAAAAAATAATGCAGGCATATAAGTAGGCAGTGAGTGGAAGTTGGTGAAAATGGTCGAATGGGAGAATGGAGGAACGAGAGAAGCAGTAGTATATGCTACTACTCTTATTATAACAAACTCTTCGGATCAACGCAAACTACTAACTTCAACCCAATCTTTCACAACTACACAACGCAAAAAACAACATAAAAATAATGAATATACATACCGAATTTAACAATATTAAAAAAAACTGACTCAACAAAATTAGCATGCATCAATCAGCAGGTTAGCACTCACTCACTTATGACATATTTTTTTTAAACTTACAAGACTTTGAAATACACAAAAACATTTTTAATAACATACTTAATTGCAGTATTACGTCGACGCTGATCACAACATATTTGATACAAAAGAACTAACACAAAACTAATGAATAGAAACATAAACATACCTCGAGCATACCTGAATCTAACAATATTAAACAAAAAGACTCAACTAAATTAACATGCATCAATTAGCAGGTAGACACTCACTCACTTAGCGAGACTTTTTACAAAAACTTACAAGAAAACTAAAAACTAGAAAACAACAGAAAAATAATCAATATTCTGTAACTTCGCGGATTTCATGGAAATGTATGGAGACGACACACCGACGGAGGATTATAAGTGTTCAGACTTCAATCCTGAAGACTCTCTAGCATTCCTGGCAATAAGAAGTGGCATTACAGGTTTGCCGTAAGCTGCAGCTCATTCAATTTGCCGGCGTCGGTGTTTCCGTCACATTACGATTTGAGTGTCTTCAAGGCTAGAGTGAATAGGCTCTTAATAAACTAGCGCGCTTTACCATCAACGATCGCGTCACTGCTTACCATCAGGCGGGATTGCGGTCAAGCGCTGGTTTATAATTTATAAAAAAAAAAAAATCACATAAGTACTTCGCCACGTTTATGGCTTATATTTTTTAACTACAATCGACTCAAATAAGGACAGTTTTCAAGCGAGAGCTTTATATAAGGACCATCAAAATGACTCTACGGAGGAAGGTCAATGACTCAGTACACTGGTATATGCAGGACCTGACCTCCCGGATTATAGCTCAGTCTGGCATCCCTTCAGACCGACACCACCTCGGCAAAATCATTCTACAGAGCCTGAAAGATGCTCCAGATTTTTTACTACAGATTGATGGAGCGACAGGAATGTCGGAAACATTCGGCTCGGTTTTGGAGAGGTCAGTGCGCTGTGCCCTGAGTCTGCGGAACGCAGGGTTGATGCACGGAGACTTGTTGGTACTAATGGCTCCAAACCATTTAGATGTTACTGTACCTTTGTATGCTGCGTTATATCTTGGATTCGTCGTAGCAGCGGTTGACATGATGCTTGATATATATGAATTGCAACAAGTATTGTTTCCAGCATGCTTCAATCAGCACTCGCTCACTTAGGAGACTCTTTACCTCAAATAACAAGAAAATAACTAATATAAACATATATATACCTATAGAATACCCGCCTTTAACATTATTAATAAAAAAATTATATCGAAATTGGCGTGCATCACAGAGCAAATTATCACTCACTCAGTTTGGAAAAACTTTACCACAACTTTCAAGAAAACCCTAAAATAATCAAAATTAACATAAATATACCAAGAGAATACCATTTTAAACAATATCAAAAAAAATCGGCTTACCAAAATTAGCTTGCTTCAAACATCAAGTTAGCATTCACTCACATATGAGGCACTTTACCACAACTTACGAGCAAACCCAAAAATATAAAACAATATAAAAATAATGAATATACATAGAAAACAATATTTTTCTCTAAGAATACCCACTTCGAAGATATAGCGATGAAAAAAGTGGAAAAAGTTGCGTTCTTCATAAAATGTACACGTTTCCGCGCCACCCGTGAGGTAGTGTACTCGGCCCGTTTTTTTTAACGTGGTATCCCCGGTAGGCCTATTCCACTATCTATTGTGTTCCTGTTAACACTATACAACAACTTACAAGTAAACCCAAAAATAGAAAATAACACTAAAATATCAAAAATATACCAAACAAACACAAAACACCAAAAAATAAAGAAGAAAACAAAACAACAAACAATATAAATACAAATAAATATACATAGAGAATATCCGATTCTAACAATATTTAAAAAATAGACTTAACTAATCAGGTAAGTCGATTGTTTAAATATCGTATTGGAGTCGGGCATCCTGCTGATTTATGCATGCTGGAATCAGCAAGCATCAATCAGCAGGTTAGCACTCGCTCACTTAAGAGACTCTTTACTCCAATTAACAAGAAAATCCAAACATAAAACCCAACACAAAAAAAAAAAATATTTGATACAAAAGAACTAACACAAAACAAATGAAAATAAACATTAATATACTTAGAGAATACCCGAATTTAACAATATTAAAAAAAACAGATTGATCAAAATTGGCATGTATCAAATAGTAGGCAATCACTCACTCAGTTCAGAAACACTTTACTAAAACTGACGCGAAGACCCAAAAATGGAAAAGAACAAAAAATAATGAATATTAACATAAATATACCCAGAGAAATCCCGACTGTAACAATATTAATAAAGAATCGACTTACCAAAATTACCATGCATCAATTAGCAGTTTGGCACTCGACTCACTCACGATACTCTTTACCACAACTTACAAGAAAACCTAAAACTAGGAAACAACAGAAAAATCAATATAAACAAAAATGTACCTAGAGAATACCAAATTGAACAGTATTTAAAAAGAATTGATTTTCCAAAATTAGACTTCATCAACCAGCAGGTTATGATTCACTAAGTTAGGAGACACTTTACTGTACTTACAATAAAACCCAAAAATAGAAAGGAACACAAACTAATAAAAAGAAACATAAACACACCTGGAGAATACCCGAATCTAACAATATTAAACAAAAAGACTCAACTAAATTACCACGCATCAATTAGCAGGTTGGCACTCGACTCACTCACGACACTCTTTACCACAACTTACAAGAAAACCTAAAACTAGGAAACAACAGAAAAATCAATATAAACAAAAATGTACCTAGAGAATACCAAATTGAACAGTATTTAAAAAGAATTGATTTTCCAAAATTAGACTTCATCAACCAGCAGGTTATGATTCACTTAATTAGGAGAGACTTTACTGTACTTACAATAAAACCCAAAAATAGAAAAGAACACAAACTAATAAAAAGAAACATAAACACACCTCGAGAATACCAGAATCTAACAATATTAAACAAAAAGATTCAACTAAATTAACATGCATCAATTAGCAGGTTGGCATTCACTCACTAAGGAGACCATATACCAAAACTTACAAGAAAACCAAAAACTAGAAAACAATACAAAAATAATCAATATAAACAAAACCATACCTAGAGAATACCTGAATTTAACAATATTATAAAAGAATCCACAACCAAAATCAGCCTGCATCAAACAGCAGATTAGCAATCACTCAGTTATTAGTAGACACTACAACAACTTACCTACAACAAACAGCAGGTTTAAAGCGCACTCACTGATGGGACACAAAATAACAGAAGTTAAAAACACTGGCTTACCAGGTTTAGCATACAAAAAACAGCATGCATCAAACAGCAGGTTTAATATCCGCTCACTTATGAAACACATAAATTATAAAAAATATTCACTCACCAGATTTAGCATACAACAAACAGCAGGTCCACTCACTCGGAAGACACTATTTAAAAACATACAGCAAGTTATTACACTCACTCACTAAGAATAAAATTTTATAAAACATACAAGACTTTTGACAATACTTGAACTTGCATGCATATGCGATGCTTAGCATGCATCAAACATCAATGATGGACTAACCAGAATTAGCACACAAACAGCAGGTTAATACCTACACACGGAATCACGCTCTTTACTACAACACACAAGAAAATCCCAAAATTAAAACAAATAGTCGGTTAGTTATCACATATCAATTTGTCTGATTTTGCATGCATCAAAATAACAGAAGTTATAAACACATTGACTTAACAGATTTAGCATACAACAAACAGCATGCATCAAACAGCAGGTTTAATATCCGCTCACTGATGAAACACAAAAATAACAGTAGTTATAAAAAATTGCATGCATCAAACATTAAAAGTAGACTTCCCAGAATTAACATGCATCAAACAATAAAAGTAGACTTCCCAGAATTAGCATGCATTAAACAACAGGTTAATACCCACACGCGTAGTCACGCACTTTACTACAACTCACAATAAATCCCAAAATTAAAAACAGTCATGAAACATATCGACTTGTCTGATTTAGCATGCATCAAACAGCACGTTTAATTAATAACCACTCAAAGATTAAACCCAAAAATAACAGTATTTATAAAAAATATTCACTTACCAGATTTAGCATACAACAAACAGCAGGTCCACTCACTCAGAAGACACTTTTTTAAAACATACAACAGGTTATAACACTCACTCACTTAAAAGGCTCTTTTTTAAAACATAAAAGACTTTTAACAATACTTGGACTTGCATGCATATGCGATGCTTAGCATGCATCAAACATCAATACTGGACTAACCAGAATTAGCACACAAACAGCAGGTTAATACCTACACACGCAGTCACGCTTTTTACTACAACACACAAGAAAACCCTAAAATTAAAACAGATAGTCGGTTAATTTGTCACATATCAATTTGTCTGATTTTGCATGCATCAAACAACAGGTTAAGTACTCACTCACTGATGGGACACAAAAATAACAGAAATTATAAAAACATTGACTTAACAGATTTAGCATACAATAAACAGCATGCATCAAACAGCAGGTTTAATTTCCGCTCACTGAGGAAACACAAAAATAACAGTATTTATAAAAAAATATTCACTCACCAGATTTAGCATACAACAAACACCAGGTTTAATGCGCACTCACTGATGGGACACAAAATAACAGAAGCTAAAAACATTGACTTAACAGGTTAAGAATACATTAAACAGCATGCATCAAACAGCAGGTTTAATATCCACTCACTGATGAAGCACAAAAATAACTGTAGTTATAAAAAATATTCACTCACCAGATTTAGCATACAACAAACAGCAGGTCCACTCATTCAGAAGACACTTTTTAAAAACAAACAGCAAGTTATTACACTCACTCACTAATAAAAAACTTTTATAAAACATACAAGACTTTTGACAATACTTGAACTTGCATGGATATGCGATGCTTAACATACATCAAACATTAAAAGTAGACTTCCCAGAATTAGCATGCATCAAACAATAAAAATGGACTCACCAGAATTAGCATGCATTAAACAACAGGTTAATACCCACACGCGTAGTCACGCACTTTACTACAACACACAAGAAAACAGTCAGTCGGCCAGTTTGAAACATATCATCTCTTCCGGTTTAGCATGCATCAATCAGCAGGTTGGCACTCACTCAGTTAGAAGACACTTTAACACAACTTACAAAAAAAAAAAAAAAATATCAACACAAAAGTAATGAATACAGACATGAACATACCTCGAGAATACCCCAATTTAACAGTATTAAAAAGAAGACTTAACCTAATTACCATGTATCAATTAGCAGGTTGGAACTCACTCACTTAGGAGACCCTTTACCACAAATTAAAAGTAAACCAAGATCTAGAAAACTAAACAAAAATAATCAATACAAACAAAAAATATATACCTAGAGAATACCAAATTGACCGTTACTAAAAAAGAATTGACTTCCCTAAATTAGCCTGCAACAAACAGCAGGTTATTATTTAATTAGTTAGGAGACACTTTATTACAACTTACAAAAAAAAAAAAAATTGATACCAACACTAAAATAAAGAATACAAACATAAACGTACCTCGAGAATACCCCAATTTAACAGTATTAAAAAGAAGACTTAACCTAATTACCATGCATCAATTAGCAGGTTGAAACTCACTCACTTAGGAGACTTTTTACGACAACCTAAAAGTAAACCAAGATCTAGAAAAAACAAAAAAATTGTAAACAAAAACATACCTAGAGAATACCAAATAGAACGTTATTAAAAAAGAATTGACTTTCCTAAATTAGGCTGCATCAAACAGCAGGGTATTATTTAATTAGTTAGGAGACAATTGCAACTTCCAAAAAAAAAAAAAATTGAAACCAACACATAAATAAATAAAGAATACAAACATAAACATACCTCGAGAATACCCCAATTTAACAGTATTAAAAAGAAGACTTAACCTAATTACCATGTATCAATTAGCAGGTTGAAACTCACTCACTTAGGAGAATTTTTACAACAACTTAAAAGTAAACCAATAATCTAGAAAACCAAACAAAAATAATCAATCCAAAAAAAATATATATACTCAGAGAATACCAAATTGACCGTTATTAAAAAAGAATTGACTTCCCTAAATTAGCCTGCAACAAACAGCAGGTTATTCTTTAATTAGTTAGGAGACTTTTTATTACAACTTCCAAAAAAAAAAAAAAATTGAAACCAACACAAAAAGAATGAAAACAGACATAAACATACCCCGAGAATACCCCATCATCATCATCATCATCATCAACCTTTTTTATCGTCCCACTGCTGGGCACAGGTCTCCTCTCATACAGAGAAGGATTGAGCGTAATCACCACGCTTGCTCAATGCGGGTTGGCGATTTCAGACTTAAAGTCCAGGTTTCCTCAAGATGTTTTCCTTCACCTCCAGTCACTGGTGTCCAAGATATACTTAGAAAGTACATATAACTTTAGAAAAGTTACATTGGTACTTGCCTGACCTGGAATCGAACCCGCGCACTCATACTTGAGAGGCTGGTGTTTTAACCACTAGGCCACCAAGACATTAGAATTACACATTAGACATTAGAATACTCCAATTTAACGATATTAAAAAGGAATTGACTTTCCAAAGTTAGCCTGCATAAGCAGCAGGATATTATTTTTTAGTTAGCAGATACTTTATTGCAACTTCCAAAAAAAAAAGAAACGAAAATAGAAACCAACACAAAAATAATGAAAACAGACATAAACATACCTCGAAAATACCCCAATTTAACAATATTAAAAAGAAGACTTAACCTAATTACCATGCATCAATCAGCAGGTTGGCACGCACTCAGTTAGAAGAGACTTTACCATAACTTAAAAGTAAACCCAAATCTAGAAAATAAAAAAAATCGATATAAAGAAAAACATACCTAGAGAATACCAAATTTAGCGTTATTAAAGAAGAATTGACTTTCCCAAATTAGTCTGCAACAAACAGCAGGTTATGATTCACTTACGAGACACTTTACTCTAACTTACAACAAAACCCAAAAACAGATAAGAACAAAAAATAATTAATAAAAACATAAATATTCCTACAGAATACCCGATTTAACGATATTAAAAATAATTGACTTTTCGAAGTTAACCTGCATCAAACAGCAGGTTATTATTTTTCAGTTAGCAGACACTTTACTCCAACATCCAAAAAAAAAAAGAAAGAAAAAGAGAAACCAACACAAAAATAATGAAAACAGACATAAACATACCTCGAGAATACCCCATCATCATCATCACCATCATCAACCTTTTTTATCGTCCCACTGCTGGGCACAGGTCTCCTTTCATACAGAGAAGGATTGAGCGTAATCACCACGCTTGCTCAATGCGGGTTGGCGATTTCAGACTTAAAGTCCAGGTTTCCTCAAGTTGTTTTCCTTCACCTCCAATCACTGGTGTCCAAGATATACTTAGAAAGTACATATAACTTTAGAAAAGTTAAATTGGTACTTGCCTGACCTGGAATCGAACCCGCGCACTCATACTTGAGAGGCTGGTGTTTTAACCACTAGGCCACCAAGACATTAGAATTACACATTAGACATTAGAATACCCCAATTTAACGATATTAAAAAGTAATTGACTTTCCAAAGTTAGCCTGCATAAGCAGCAGGATATTATTTTTTAGTTAGCAGATACTTTATTGCAACTTCCAAAAAAAAAAGAAACGAAAATAGAAACCAACACAAAAATAATGAAAACAGACATATACATACCTCGACAATACCCCAATTTAACAGTATTAAAAAGAAGACTTAACCTAATTACCATGCATCAATTAGCAGGTTGAAACTCACTCACTTAGGAGACTTTTTACGACAACCTAAAAGTAAACCAAGATCTAGAAAAAACAAAAAAATTGTAAACAAAAACATACCTAGAGAATACCAAATTGAACGTTATTAAAAAAGAATTGACTTCCCTAAATTAGCCTGCAACAAACAGCAGGTTATTATTTAATTAGTTAGGAGACATTTTATTAGAACTTACAAAAAAAAAAAAATTGATACCAACACTAAAATAATGAATACAGACATAAACATACCTCGAGAATACCCGAATTTAACGATATTAAAAAAAATTGACTTTCCAAAGTTAGCCTGCATAAGCAGCAGGATATTATTTTTTAGTTAGCAGATACTTTATTGCAACTTCCAAAAAAAAAAAAAACGAAAATAGAAACCAACACAAAAATAATGAAAACAGACATAAACATATCTCGAGAATACCCCAATTTAACAGTATTAAAAAGAAGACTTAACCTAATTACCATGCATCAATTAGCAGGTTGGCACTCACTCATTTAGGAGACTCTTTACCACAACTTAAAAGTAAACCCAAATAAACAAAAATTATCAAAATAAACAAAAACGTACCTAGAGAATACCAAATTGAACGTTATTAAAAAAGAACTGACTTTTCTAAATTAGCCTGCAAACAACAGCAGGTTCTGATTCACTTACAAGATACTTTAGTGTAACTTACAATAAAACAAAACAAAAAATAGAAAACGATACAAAAATAATAAATAATAATAAAAAATATTCCTAGAAAATACGCGAATTTAACGATATTTAAAAAGAATTGACTTTCCAAACTTAGCCTGCATCAAACAGCAGGTTATTATTTACTCAGTTAGCAGACACTTAATTGCAACTTCCAAAAAAAATAAGAAACAAAAATAGAAACCAACACAAAAATAATGAATACAAACATAAAAATACCTCGAAAATAGCCCAATTTAACAATATTAAAAAGAAGACTTAACCTAATTACCATGCATCAATCAGCAGGTTGGCACGCACACAGTTAGCAGACACTTTATTGCAACTTCCAAAAAAAATAAACAAAAATAGAAACCAATACAAAAATAATGATTACAGACAAAAATACCTCGAGAATACCCCAATTTAACAATATTAAAAAGAAGACTTAACCTAATTACCATGCATCAATCAGCAGGTTGGCACGCACTCAGTTAGGAGACTCTTTACCATAACTTAAAAGTAAACCCAAATCTAGAAATCCAAATAAAAATAATCAATACAAACAAAAAATATATACCTAGAGAATACCAAATTAAACTTAATTAAAAAAGAATTGACTTCCTTAAATTAGCCTGCAACAAACAGCAGGTTATTATTTACTCTGTTAGGAGTCACTTTACTGCAAATTACAAAAAAAAAAAAAAACAAAACAAAAATAGAAACCAACACAAAATAGTGAATAAAAACATAAATATTCCAAGAAAATACCCGAATTTAACGATATTAAAAAGGAATTAACTTTCCAAAGTTAGCCTGCATCAAACAGCAGGTTATGATTCACTAACGAGACAATTTACTGTAACTTACAACAAAACCCAAAAATAGAAAAGAACTCAAAAATAATGAATAAAAACATAAATATTCCTAGAAAATACCCGAATTTAACGATATTTAAAAATAATTGACTTTCCAAACTTTCATCTACAACCATTTTATAGTGCCACTGCTGGGCACAGGTCTCCTCTCATACAGAGAAGGATTGAGCGTAATCAGCACGCTTGCTCTATGCGGTATGGCGATTTCGGACTTATAAAGCTCAAGTTTCCTCAAGATGTTTTCCTTCACCTTCAGTCAATGGTGTCCAAGACATACTTAGAAAATACATATAACTTTAGAAAAGTTACATTGATACTTGCCTGACCTGGAATCGAACCCGCGCCCTCATACTTGAGAGGTTGGTGTTTTAACCACTAGGCCACCACGACCTTTTTCCAAACTTAGCCTGCATCAAACAGCAGGTTATTATTTACTCAGTTAGCAGACACTACTGCAACTTCCAAAAAAACAGAAAGAAAAATAGAAACCAACACAAAAATAATGAATACAGACATAAACATACCTCGGGAATACCCCAATTTAACAATATTAAAAAGAAGCCATAACCTAATTACCATGCGTCAATTAGCAGAATGGCACTTCCTCATTTAGGAGACTCTTTACGACAACTTAAAAGTAAACCAAGATCTAGAAAACCAAACAAAAATAATCAATCCAAAAAAAATATATATACTCAGAGAATACCAAATTGACCGTTTTTAAAAAAGAATTGACTTCCCTAAATTAGCCTGCAACAAACAGCAGGTTATTCTTTAATTAGTTAGGAGACTTTTTATTACAACTTCCAAAAAAAAAAAAAATTGAAACCAACACAAAAATAATGAAAACAGACATAAACATACCCCGAGAATACCCCATCATCATCATCATCATCATCAACCTTTTTTATCGTCCCACTGCTGGGCACAGGTCTCCTCTCATACAGAGAAGGATTGAGCGTAATCACCACGCTTGCTCAATGCGGGTTGGCGATTTCAGACTTAAAGTCCAGGTTTCCTCAAGATGTTTTCCTTCACCTCCAGTCACTGGTGTCCAAGATATACTTAGAAAGTACATATAACTTTAGAAAAGTTACATTGGTACTTGCCTGACCTGGAATCGAACCCGCGCACTCATACTTGAGAGGCTGGTGTTTTAACCACTAGGCCACCAAGACATTAGAATTACACATTAGACATTAGAATACTCCAATTTAACGATATTAAAAAGGAATTGACTTTCCAATGTTAGCCTGCATAAGCAGCAGGATATTATTTTTTAGTTAGCAGATACTTTATTGCAACTTCCAAAAAAAAAAAGAAACGAAAATAGAAACCAACACAAAAATAATGAAAACAGACATAAACATACCTCGAAAATACCCCAATTTAACAATATTAAAAAGAAGACTTAACCTAATTACCATGCATCAATCAGCAGGTTGGCACGCACTCAGTTAGAAGAGACTTTACCATAACTTAAAAGTAAACCCAAATCTAGAAAATAAAAAAAATCGATATAAAGAAAAACATACCTAGAGAATACCAAATTTAGCGTTATTAAAGAAGAATTGACTTTCCCAAATTAGTCTGCAACAAACAGCAGGTTATGATTCACTTACGAGACACTTTACTCTAACTTACAACAAAACCCAAAAACAGATAAGAACAAAAAATAATTAATAAAAACATAAATATTCCTACAGAATACCCGATTTAACGATATTAAAAATAATTGACTTTCCGAAGTTAACCTGCATCAAACAGCAGGTTATTATTTTTCAGTTAGCAGACACTTTACTCCAACATCCAAAAAAAAAAGAAAGAAAAAGAGAAACCAACACAAAAATAATGAAAACAGACATAAACATACCTCGAGAATACCCCATCATCATCATCACCATCATCAACCTTTTTTATCGTCCCACTGCTGGGCACAGGTCTCCTCTCATACAGAGAAGGATTGAGCGTAATCACCACGCTTGCTCAATGCGGGTTGGCGATTTCAGACTTAAAGTCCAGGTTTCCTCAAGTTGTTTTCCTTCACCTCCAGTCACTGGTGTCCAAGATATACTTAGAAAGTACATATAACTTTAGAAAAGTTAAATTGGTACTTGCCTGACCTGGAATCGAACCCGCGCACTCATACTTGAGAGGCTGGTGTTTTAACCACTAGGCCACCAAGACATTAGAATTACACATTAGACATTAGAATACCCCAATTTAACGATATTAAAAAGTAATTGACTTTCCAAAGTTAGCCTGCATAAGCAGCAGGATATTATTTTTTAGTTAGCAGATACTTTATTGCAACTTCAAAAAAAAAAAAAAGAAACGAAAATAGAAACCAACACAAAAATAATGAAAACAGACATATACATACCTCGAGAATACCCCAATTTAACAGTATTAAAAAGAAGACTTAACCTAATTACCATGCATCAATTAGCAGGTTGAAACTCACTCACTTAGGAGACTTTTTACGACAACCTAAAAGTAAACCAAGATCTAGAAAAAACAAAAAAATTGTAAACAAAAACATACCTACGGAATACCAAATTGAACGTTATTAAAAAAGAATTGACTTCCCTAAATTAGCCTGCAACAAACAGCAGGTTATTATTTAATTAGTTAGGAGACACTTTATTAGAACTTACAAAAAAAAAAAAAATTGATACCAACACTAAAATAATGAATACAGACATAAACATACCTCGAGAATACCCGAATTTAACGATATTAAAAAAAATTGACTTTCCAAAGTTAGCCTGCATAAGCAGCAGGATATTATTTTTTAGTTAGCAGATACTTTATTGCAACTTCCAAAAAAAAAAAAAAAACGAAAATAGAAACCAACACAAAAATAATGAAAACAGACATATACATACCTCGAGAATACCCCAATTTAACAGTATTAAAAAGAAGACTTAACCTAATTACCATGCATCAATTAGCAGGTTGAAACTCACTCACTTAGGAGACTTTTTACGACAACCTAAAAGTAAACCAAGATCTAGAAAAAACAAAAAAATTGTAAACAAAAACATACCTACGGAATACCAAATTGAACGTTATTAAAAAAGAATTGACTTCCCTAAATTAGCCTGCAACAAACAGCAGGTTATTATTTAATTAGTTAGGAGACACTTTATTAGAACTTACAAAAAAAAAAAAAATTGATACCAACACTAAAATAATGAATACAGACATAAACATACCTCGAGAATACCCGAATTTAACGATATTAAAAAAAATTGACTTTCCAAAGTTAGCCTGCATAAGCAGCAGGATATTATTTTTTAGTTAGCAGATACTTTATTGCAACTTCCAAAAAAAAAAAAAAAAAACGAAAATAGAAACCAACACAAAAATAATGAAAACAGACATAAACATATCTCGAGAATACCCCAATTTAACAGTATTAAAAAGAAGACTTAACCTAATTACCATGCATCAATTAGCAGGTTGGCACTCACTCATTTAGGAGACTCTTTACCACAACTTAAAAGTAAACCCAAATAAACAAAAATTATCAAAATAAACAAAAACGTACCTAGAGAATACCAAATTGAACGTTATTAAAAAAGAACTGACTTTTCTAAATTAGCCTGCAAACAACAGCAGGTTCTGATTCACTTACAAGATACTTTAGTGTAACTTACAATAAAACAAAACAAAAAATAGAAAACGATACAAAAATAATAAATAATAATAACAAATATTCCTAGAAAATACGCGAATTTAACGATATTTAAAAAGAATTGACTTTCCAAACTTAGCCTGCATCAAACAGCAGGTTATTATTTACTCAGTTAGCAGACACTTAATTGCAACTTCCAAAAAAAATAAGAAACAAAAATAGAAACCAACACAAAAATAATGAATACAAACATAAAAATACCTCGAAAATAGCCCAATTTAACAATATTAAAAAGAAGACTTAACCTAATTACCATGCATCAATCAGCAGGTTGGCACGCACACAGTTAGCAGACACTTTATTGCAACTTCCAAAAAAAAAATAAACAAAAATAGAAACCAATACAAAAATAATGATTACAGACAAAAATACCTCGAGAATACCCCAATTTAACAATATTAAAAAGAAGACTTAACCTAATTACCATGCATCAATCAGCAGGTTGGCACGCACTCAGTTAGGAGACTCTTTACCATAACTTAAAAGTAAACCTAAATCTAGAAATCCAAATAAAAATAATCAATACAAACAAAAAATATATACCTAGAGAATACCAAATTAAACGTAATTAAAAAAGAATTGACTTCCTTAAATTAGCCTGCAACAAACAGCAGGTTATTATTTACTCAGTTGGGAGACACTTTACTGCAAATTACAAAAAAAAAAAACAAAACAAAAATAGAAACCAACACAAAATAGTGAATAAAAACATAAATATTCCAAGAAAATACCCGAATTTAACGATATTAAAAAGGAATTAACTTTCCAAAGTTAGCCTGCATCAAACAGCAGGTTATGATTCACTAACGAGACAATTTACTGTAACTTACAACAAAACCCAAAAATAGAAAAGAACTCAAAAATAATGAATAAAAACATAAATATTCCTAGAAAATACCCGAATTTAACGATATTTAAAAATAATTGACATTCCAAACTTTCATCTACAACCATTTTATAGTGCCACTGCTGGGCACAGGTCTCCTCTCATACAGAGAAGGATTGAGCGTAATCAGCACGCTTGCTCTATGCGGTATGGCGATTTCGGACTTATAAAGCTCAAGTTTCCTCAAGATGTTTTCCTTCACCTTCAGTCAATGGTGTCCAAGACATACTTAGAAAATACATATAACTTTAGAAAAGTTACATTGATACTTGCCTGACCTGGAATCGAACCCGCGCACTCATACTTGAGAGGTTGGTGTTTTAACCACTAGGCCACCACGACCTTTTTCCAAACTTAGCCTGCATCAAACAGCAGGTTATTATTTACTCAGTTAGCAGACACTACTGCAACTTCCAAAAAACAGAAAGAAAAATAGAAACCAACACAAAAATAATGAATACAGACATAAACATACCTCGGGAATACCCCAATTTAACAATATTAAAAAGAAGCCATAACCTAATTACCATGCGTCAATTAGCAGAATGGCACTTCCTCATTTAGGAGACTCTTTACGACAACTTAAAAGTAAACCAAGATCTAGAAAACCAAACAAAAATAATCAATACAAACAAAAAATATATACCCAGAGAATACCAAATTGACCGTTATTAAAAAAGAATTGACTTCCCTAAATTAGCCTGCAACAAACAGTAGGTTATTATTTAATTAGTTAGGAGACACTTTATTACAACTTACAAAAAAAATAAAAAATTGATACCAACACTAAAATAAAGAATACAAACATAAACGTACCTCGAGAATACCCCAATTTAACAGTATTAAAAAGAAGACTTAACCTAATTACCATGCATCAATTAGCAGGTTGAAACTCACTCACTTAGGAGACTTTTTACGACAACCTAAAAGTAAACCAAGATCTAGAAAAAACAAAAAAATTGTAAACAAAAACATACCTAGAGAATACCAAATTGAACGTTATTAAAAAAGAATTGACTTTCCTAAATTAGGCTGCATCAAACAGCAGGGTATTATTTAATTAGTTAGGAGACACTTAATTGCAACTTCCAAAAAAAAAAAAAATTGAAACCAACACATAAATAAATAAAGAATACAAACATAAACATACCTCGAGAATACCCCAATTTAACAGTATTAAAAAGAAGACTTAACCTAATTACCATGTATCAATTAGCAGGTTGAAACTCACTCACTTAGGAGATTTTTTACAACAACTTAAAAGTAAACCAATAATCTAGAAAACCAAACAAAAATAATCAATCCAAAAAAAAATATATACTCAGAGAACACCAAATTGACCGTTATTAAAAAAGAATTGACTTCCCTAAATTAGCCTGCAACAAACAGCAGGTTATTCTTTAATTAGTTAGGAGACTTTTTATTACAACTTCCAAAAAAAAAAAAAAATTGAAACCAACACAAAAATAATGAAAACAGACATAAACATACCCCGAGAATACCCCATCATCATCATCATCATCATCAACCTTTTTTATCGTCCCACTGCTGGGCACAGGTCTCCTCTCATACAGAGAAGGATTGAGCGTAATCACCACGCTTGCTCAATGCGGGTTGGCGATTTCAGACATAAAGTCCAGGTTTCCTCAAGATGTTTTCCTTCACCTCCAGTCACTGGTGTCCAAGATATACTTAGAAAGTACATATAACTTTAGAAAAGTTACATTGGTACTTGCCTGACCTGGAATCGAACCCGCGCACTCATACTTGAGAGGCTGGTGTTTTAACCACTAGGCCACCAAGACATTAGAATTACACATTAGACATTAGAATACTCCAATTTAACGATATTAAAAAGGAATTGACTTTACAAAGTTAGCCTGCATAAGCAGCAGGATATTATTTTTTAGTTAGCAGATACTTTATTGCAACTTCCAAAAAAAAAAAAAGAAACGAAAATAGAAACCAACACAAAAATAATGAAAACAGACATAAACATACCTCGAAAATACCCCAATTTAACAATATTAAAAAGAGGACTTAACCTAATTACCATGCATCAATTAGCAGGTTGGCACTCACTCACTTAGGAGACTCTTTACCACAACTTAAAAGTAAACCCAAATAAACAAAAATTATCAAAATAAACAAAAACGTACCTAGAGAATACCAAATTGAACGTTATTAAAAAAGAATTGACTTCCCTAAATTAGCCTGCAACAAACAGCAGGTTATTATTTAATTAGTTAGGAGACATTTTATTAGAACTTACAAAAAAAAAAAAAATTGATACCAACACTAAAATAATGAATACAGACATAAACATACCTCGAGAATACCCGAATTTAACGATATTAAAAAAAATTGACTTTCCAAAGTTAGCCTGCATAAGCAGCAGGATATTATTTTTTAGTTAGCAGATACTTTATTGCAACTTCCAAAAAAAAAAAAAACGAAAATAGAAACCAACACAAAAATAATGAAAACAGACATAAACATATCTCGAGAATACCCCAATTTAACAGTATTAAAAAGAAGACTTAACCTAATTACCATGCATCAATTAGCAGGTTGGCACTCACTCATTTAGGAGACTCTTTACCACAACTTAAAAGTAAACCCAAATAAACAAAAATTATCAAAATAAACAAAAACGTACCTAGAGAATACCAAATTGAACGTTATTAAAAAAGAACTGACTTTTCTAAATTAGCCTGCAAACAACAGCAGGTTCTGATTCACTTACAAGATACTTTAGTGTAACTTACAATAAAACAAAACAAAAAATAGAAAACGATACAAAAATAATAAATAATAATAAAAAATATTCCTAGAAAATACGCGAATTTAACGATATTTAAAAAGAATTGACTTTCCAAACTTAGCCTGCATCAAACAGCAGGTTATTATTTACTCAGTTAGCAGACACTTAATTGCAACTTCCAAAAAAAATAAGAAACAAAAATAGAAACCAACACAAAAATAATGAATACAAACATAAAAATACCTCGAAAATAGCCCAATTTAACAATATTAAAAAGAAGACTTAACCTAATTACCATGCATCAATCAGCAGGTTGGCACGCACACAGTTAGCAGACACTTTATTGCAACTTCCAAAAAAAATAAACAAAAATAGAAACCAATACAAAAATAATGATTACAGACAAAAATACCTCGAGAATACCCCAATTTAACAATATTAAAAAGAAGACTTAACCTAATTACCATGCATCAATCAGCAGGTTGGCACGCACTCAGTTAGGAGACTCTTTACCATAACTTAAAAGTAAACCCAAATCTAGAAATCCAAATAAAAATAATCAATACAAACAAAAAATATATACCTAGAGAATACCAAATTAAACGTAATTAAAAAAGAATTGACTTCCTTAAATTAGCCTGCAACAAACAGCAGGTTATTATTTACTCTGTTAGGAGTCACTTTACTGCAAATTACAAAAAAAAAAAAACAAAACAAAAATAGAAACCAACACAAAATAGTGAATAAAAACATAAATATTCCAAGAAAATACCCGAATTTAACGATATTAAAAAGGAATTAACTTTCCAAAGTTAGCCTGCATCAAACAGCAGGTTATGATTCACTAACGAGACAATTTACTGTAACTTACAACAAAACCCAAAAATAGAAAAGAACTCAAAAATAATGAATAAAAACATAAATATTCCTAGAAAATACCCGAATTTAACGATATTTAAAAATAATTGACTTTCCAAACTTTCATCTACAACCATTTTATAGTGCCACTGCTGGGCACAGGTCTCCTCTCATACAGAGAAGGATTGAGCGTAATCAGCACGCTTGCTCTATGCGGTATGGCGATTTCGGACTTATAAAGCTCAAGTTTCCTCAAGATGTTTTCCTTCACCTTCAGTCAATGGTGTCCAAGACATACTTAGAAAATACATATAACTTTAGAAAAGTTACATTGATACTTGCCTGACCTGGAATCGAACCCGCGCCCTCATACTTGAGAGGTTGGTGTTTTAACCACTAGGCCACCACGACCTTTTTCCAAACTTAGCCTGCATCAAACAGCAGGTTATTATTTACTCAGTTAGCAGACACTACTGCAACTTCCAAAAAAACAGAAAGAAAAATAGAAACCAACACAAAAATAATGAATACAGACATAAACATACCTCGGGAATACCCCAATTTAACAATATTAAAAAGAAGCCATAACCTAATTACCATGCGTCAATTAGCAGAATGGCACTTCCTCATTTAGGAGACTCTTTACGACAACTTAAAAGTAAACCAAGATCTAGAAAACCAAACAAAAATAATCAATCCAAAAAAAATATATATACTCAGAGAATACCAAATTGACCGTTTTTAAAAAAGAATTGACTTCCCTAAATTAGCCTGCAACAAACAGCAGGTTATTCTTTAATTAGTTAGGAGACTTTTTATTACAACTTCCAAAAAAAAAAAAAATTGAAACCAACACAAAAATAATGAAAACAGACATAAACATACCCCGAGAATACCCCATCATCATCATCATCATCATCAACCTTTTTTATCGTCCCACTGCTGGGCACAGGTCTCCTCTCATACAGAGAAGGATTGAGCGTAATCACCACGCTTGCTCAATGCGGGTTGGCCATTTCAGACTTAAAGTCCAGGTTTCCTCAAGATGTTTTCCTTCACCTCCAGTCACTGGTGTCCAAGATATACTTAGAAAGTACATATAACTTTAGAAAAGTTACATTGGTACTTGCCTGACCTGGAATCGAACCCGCGCACTCATACTTGAGAGGCTGGTGTTTTAACCACTAGGCCACCAAGACATTAGAATTACACATTAGACATTAGAATACTCCAATTTAACGATATTAAAAAGGAATTGACTTTCCAATGTTAGCCTGCATAAGCAGCAGGATATTATTTTTTAGTTAGCAGATACTTTATTGCAACTTCCAAAAAAAAAAAGAAACGAAAATAGAAACCAACACAAAAATAATGAAAACAGACATAAACATACCTCGAAAATACCCCAATTTAACAATATTAAAAAGAAGACTTAACCTAATTACCATGCATCAATCAGCAGGTTGGCACGCACTCAGTTAGAAGAGACTTTACCATAACTTAAAAGTAAACCCAAATCTAGAAAATAAAAAAAATCGATATAAAGAAAAACATACCTAGAGAATACCAAATTTAGCGTTATTAAAGAAGAATTGACTTTCCCAAATTAGTCTGCAACAAACAGCAGGTTATGATTCACTTACGAGACACTTTACTCTAACTTACAACAAAACCCAAAAACAGATAAGAACAAAAAATAATTAATAAAAACATAAATATTCCTACAGAATACCCGATTTAACGATATTAAAAATAATTGACTTTCCGAAGTTAACCTGCATCAAACAGCAGGTTATTATTTTTCAGTTAGCAGACACTTTACTCCAACATCCAAAAAAAAAAGAAAGAAAAAGAGAAACCAACACAAAAATAATGAAAACAGACATAAACATACCTCGAGAATACCCCATCATCATCATCACCATCATCAACCTTTTTTATCGTCCCACTGCTGGGCACAGGTCTCCTCTCATACAGAGAAGGATTGAGCGTAATCACCACGCTTGCTCAATGCGGGTTGGCGATTTCAGACTTAAAGTCCAGGTTTCCTCAAGTTGTTTTCCTTCACCTCCAGTCACTGGTGTCCAAGATATACTTAGAAAGTACATATAACTTTAGAAAAGTTAAATTGGTACTTGCCTGACCTGGAATCGAACCCGCGCACTCATACTTGAGAGGCTGGTGTTTTAACCACTAGGCCACCAAGACATTAGAATTACACATTAGACATTAGAATACCCCAATTTAACGATATTAAAAAGTAATTGACTTTCCAAAGTTAGCCTGCATAAGCAGCAGGATATTATTTTTTAGTTAGCAGATACTTTATTGCAACTTCAAAAAAAAAAAAAGAAACGAAAATAGAAACCAACACAAAAATAATGAAAACAGACATATACATACCTCGAGAATACCCCAATTTAACAGTATTAAAAAGAAGACTTAACCTAATTACCATGCATCAATTAGCAGGTTGAAACTCACTCACTTAGGAGACTTTTTACGACAACCTAAAAGTAAACCAAGATCTAGAAAAAACAAAAAAATTGTAAACAAAAACATACCTACGGAATACCAAATTGAACGTTATTAAAAAAGAATTGACTTCCCTAAATTAGCCTGCAACAAACAGCAGGTTATTATTTAATTAGTTAGGAGACACTTTATTAGAACTTACAAAAAAAAAAAAAATTGATACCAACACTAAAATAATGAATACAGACATAAACATACCTCGAGAATACCCGAATTTAACGATATTAAAAAAAATTGACTTTCCAAAGTTAGCCTGCATAAGCAGCAGGATATTATTTTTTAGTTAGCAGATACTTTATTGCAACTTCCAAAAAAAAAAAAAAAAACGAAAATAGAAACCAACACAAAAATAATGAAAACAGACATAAACATATCTCGAGAATACCCCAATTTAACAGTATTAAAAAGAAGACTTAACCTAATTACCATGCATCAATTAGCAGGTTGGCACTCACTCATTTAGGAGACTCTTTACCACAACTTAAAAGTAAACCCAAATAAACAAAAATTATCAAAATAAACAAAAACGTACCTAGAGAATACCAAATTGAACGTTATTAAAAAAGAACTGACTTTTCTAAATTAGCCTGCAAACAACAGCAGGTTCTGATTCACTTACAAGATACTTTAGTGTAACTTACAATAAAACAAAACAAAAAATAGAAAACGATACAAAAATAATAAATAATAATAACAAATATTCCTAGAAAATACGCGAATTTAACGATATTTAAAAAGAATTGACTTTCCAAACTTAGCCTGCATCAAACAGCAGGTTATTATTTACTCAGTTAGCAGACACTTAATTGCAACTTCCAAAAAAAATAAGAAACAAAAATAGAAACCAACACAAAAATAATGAATACAAACATAAAAATACCTCGAAAATAGCCCAATTTAACAATATTAAAAAGAAGACTTAACCTAATTACCATGCATCAATCAGCAGGTTGGCACGCACACAGTTAGCAGACACTTTATTGCAACTTCCAAAAAAAAATAAACAAAAATAGAAACCAATACAAAAATAATGATTACAGACAAAAATACCTCGAGAATACCCCAATTTAACAATATTAAAAAGAAGACTTAACCTAATTACCATGCATCAATCAGCAGGTTGGCACGCACTCAGTTAGGAGACTCTTTACCATAACTTAAAAGTAAACCTAAATCTAGAAATCCAAATAAAAATAATCAATACAAACAAAAAATATATACCTAGAGAATACCAAATTAAACGTAATTAAAAAAGAATTGACTTCCTTAAATTAGCCTGCAACAAACAGCAGGTTATTATTTACTCAGTTGGGAGACACTTTACTGCAAATTACAAAAAAAAAAAACAAAACAAAAATAGAAACCAACACAAAATAGTGAATAAAAACATAAATATTCCAAGAAAATACCCGAATTTAACGATATTAAAAAGGAATTAACTTTCCAAAGTTAGCCTGCATCAAACAGCAGGTTATGATTCACTAACGAGACAATTTACTGTAACTTACAACAAAACCCAAAAATAGAAAAGAACTCAAAAATAATGAATAAAAACATAAATATTCCTAGAAAATACCCGAATTTAACGATATTTAAAAATAATTGACATTCCAAACTTTCATCTACAACCATTTTATAGTGCCACTGCTGGGCACAGGTCTCCTCTCATACAGAGAAGGATTGAGCGTAATCAGCACGCTTGCTCTATGCGGTATGGCGATTTCGGACTTATAAAGCTCAAGTTTCCTCAAGATGTTTTCCTTCACCTTCAGTCAATGGTGTCCAAGACATACTTAGAAAATACATATAACTTTAGAAAAGTTACATTGATACTTGCCTGACCTGGAATCGAACCCGCGCACTCATACATGAGAGGTTGGTGTTTTAACCACTAGGCCACCACGACCTTTTTCCAAACTTAGCCTGCATCAAACAGCAGGTTATTATTTACTCAGTTAGCAGACACTACTGCAACTTCCAAAAAAACAGAAAGAAAAATAGAAACCAACACAAAAATAATGAATACAGACATAAACATACCTCGGGAATACCCCAATTTAACAATATTAAAAAGAAGCCATAACCTAATTACCATGCGTCAATTAGCAGAATGGCACTTCCTCATTTAGGAGACTCTTTACGACAACTTAAAAGTAAACCAAGATCTAGAAAACCAAACAAAAATAATCAATACAAACAAAAAATATATACCCAGAGAATACCAAATTGACCGTTATTAAAAAAGAATTGACTTCCCTAAATTAGCCTGCAACAAACAGTAGGTTATTATTTAATTAGTTAGGAGACACTTTATTACAACTTACAAAAAAAATAAAAAATTGATACCAACACTAAAATAAAGAATACAAACATAAACGTACCTCGAGAATACCCCAATTTAACAGTATTAAAAAGAAGACTTAACCTAATTACCATGCATCAATTAGCAGGTTGAAACTCACTCACTTAGGAGACTTTTTACGACAACCTAAAAGTAAACCAAGATCTAGAAAAAACAAAAAAATTGTAAACAAAAACATACCTAGAGAATACCAAATTGAACGTTATTAAAAAAGAATTGACTTTCCTAAATTAGGCTGCATCAAACAGCAGGGTATTATTTAATTAGTTAGGAGACACTTAATTGCAACTTCCAAAAAAAAAAAAAATTGAAACCAACACATAAATAAATAAAGAATACAAACATAAACATACCTCGAGAATACCCCAATTTAACAGTATTAAAAAGAAGACTTAACCTAATTACCATGTATCAATTAGCAGGTTGAAACTCACTCACTTAGGAGATTTTTTACAACAACTTAAAAGTAAACCAATAATCTAGAAAACCAAACAAAAATAATCAATCCAAAAAAAAATATATACTCAGAGAACACCAAATTGACCGTTATTAAAAAAGAATTGACTTCCCTAAATTAGCCTGCAACAAACAGCAGGTTATTCTTTAATTAGTTAGGAGACTTTTTATTACAACTTCCAAAAAAAAAAAAAAATTGAAACCAACACAAAAATAATGAAAACAGACATAAACATACCCCGAGAATACCCCATCATCATCATCATCATCATCAACCTTTTTTATCGTCCCACTGCTGGGCACAGGTCTCCTCTCATACAGAGAAGGATTGAGCGTAATCACCACGCTTGCTCAATGCGGGTTGGCGATTTCAGACATAAAGTCCAGGTTTCCTCAAGATGTTTTCCTTCACCTCCAGTCACTGGTGTCCAAGATATACTTAGAAAGTACATATAACTTTAGAAAAGTTACATTGGTACTTGCCTGACCTGGAATCGAACCCGCGCACTCATACTTGAGAGGCTGGTGTTTTAACCACTAGGCCACCAAGACATTAGAATTACACATTAGACATTAGAATACTCCAATTTAACGATATTAAAAAGGAATTGACTTTACAAAGTTAGCCTGCATAAGCAGCAGGATATTATTTTTTAGTTAGCAGATACTTTATTGCAACTTCCAAAAAAAAAAAAAGAAACGAAAATAGAAACCAACACAAAAATAATGAAAACAGACATAAACATACCTCGAAAATACCCCAATTTAACAATATTAAAAAGAGGACTTAACCTAATTACCATGCATCAATTAGCAGGTTGGCACTCACTCACTTAGGAGACTCTTTACCACAACTTAAAAGTAAACCCAAATAAACAAAAATTATCAAAATAAACAAAAACGTACCTAGAGAATACCAAATTGAACGTTATTAAAAAAGAATTGACTTCCCTAAATTAGCCTGCAACAAACAGCAGGTTATTATTTAATTAGTTAGGAGACATTTTATTAGAACTTACAAAAAAAAAAAAAATTGATACCAACACTAAAATAATGAATACAGACATAAACATACCTCGAGAATACCCGAATTTAACGATATTAAAAAAAATTGACTTTCCAAAGTTAGCCTGCATAAGCAGCAGGATATTATTTTTTAGTTAGCAGATACTTTATTGCAACTTCCAAAAAAAAAAAAAACGAAAATAGAAACCAACACAAAAATAATGAAAACAGACATAAACATATCTCGAGAATACCCCAATTTAACAGTATTAAAAAGAAGACTTAACCTAATTACCATGCATCAATTAGCAGGTTGGCACTCACTCATTTAGGAGACTCTTTACCACAACTTAAAAGTAAACCCAAATAAACAAAAATTATCAAAATAAACAAAAACGTACCTAGAGAATACCAAATTGAACGTTATTAAAAAAGAACTGACTTTTCTAAATTAGCCTGCAAACAACAGCAGGTTCTGATTCACTTACAAGATACTTTAGTGTAACTTACAATAAAACAAAACAAAAAATAGAAAACGATACAAAAATAATAAATAATAATAAAAAATATTCCTAGAAAATACGCGAATTTAACGATATTTAAAAAGAATTGACTTTCCAAACTTAGCCTGCATCAATCAGCAGATTGGCACTCACTCAGAAGACACTAGATACTCTACTGCAACTTACAAAAAAAAAAAAAAAAAACAGAAATAGAAACCAACACAAAAACAATGAATACAGACAAATACTTACCTCAAGAATTAGACTTAACCTAAGTACCATGCATTAATTAGCAGGTTGGCACTCACTCACTTAGGAGACTCTTTACCTCAACCTAAAAGTTAACCCAAATCTAGAAAACCAAACAAATATAATATAAGCAAAAAATATATACCGAGAGAATACCAAATTGAACGTTATTAAAAAAGAATTGACTTCCCTAAATTAGCCTGCAACAAACAGCAGGTTATTATTTACTCAGTTAGGAGAAATTTTACTGCAACTTGCAAAAAAAAAAAAGAAAGAAAAAGAGAAACCAACACAAAAATAATGAAAACAGACATAAACATACCTCGAGAATACCCCATCATCATCATCATCATCATCAACCTTTTTTATCGTCCCACTGCTGGGCACAGGTCTCCTCTCATACAGAGAAGGATTGAGCGTAATCACCACGCTTGCTCAATGCGGGTTGGCGATTTCAGACTTAAAGTCCAGGTTTCCTCAAGATGTTTTCCTTCACCTCCAGTCACTGGTGTCCAAGATATACTTAGAAAGTACATATAACTTTAGAAAAGTTACATTGGTACTTGCCTGACCTGGAATCGAACCCGCGCACTCATACTTGAGAGGCTGGTGTTTTAACCACTAGGCCACCAAGACATTAGAATTACACATTAGACATTAGAATACTCCAATTTAACGATATTAAAAAGGAATTGACTTTCCAAAGTTAGCCTGCATAAGCAGCAGGATATTATTTTTTAGTTAGCAGATACTTTATTGCAACTTCCAAAAAAAAAAAGAAACGAAAATAGAAACCAACACAAAAATAATGAAAACAGACATAAACATACCTCGAGAATACCCCAATTTAACAGTATTAAAAAGAAGACTTAACCTTATTACCATGAATCAATTAGCAGGTTGGAACTCACTCACTTAGGAGACCCTTTTCGACAACTTAAAAGTAAACCAAGATCTAGAAAACCAAACAAAAATAATCAATACAAACAAAAAATATATACCTAGAGAATACCAAATTGACCGTTATTAAAAATGAATTGACTTCCCTAAATTAGCCTGCAACAAACAGCAGGTTATTATTTAATTAGTTAGGAGACACTTTTTTACAACTTCCAAAAAAACAAAAAGAAACGAAAATAGAAACCAACACAAAAATAATGAAAACAGACATAAACATACCTCGAGAATACCCCAATTTAACAGTATTAAAAAGAAGACTTAACCTAATTACCATGTATCAATTAGCAGGTTGGAACTCACTCACTTAGGAGACCCTTTTCGACAACTTAAAAGTAAACCAAGATCTAGAAAACCAAACAAAAATAATCAATACAAACAAAAAATATATACCTAGAGAATACCAAATTGACCGTTAATAAAAAAGAATTGACTTCCCTAAATTAGCCTGCAACAAACAGCAGGTTATTATTTAATTAGTTAGGAGACACTTTATTACAAATTACAAAAAAAAAAATGATACCAAGACTAAAATAATGAATACAGACATAAACATACCTCGAGAATACCCGAATTTAACGGCATTAAAAAGTAATTGACTTTCCAAAGTTAGCCTGCATAAGCAGCAGGATATTATTTTTTAGTTAGCAGATACTTTATTGCAACTTCAAAAAAAAAAAAAAGAAAATAAAATAGAAACCAACACAAAAATAATGAAAACAGACATATACATACCTCGAGAATACCCCAATTTAACAGTATTAAAAAGAAGACTTAACCTAATTACCATGCATCAATTAGCAGGTTGAAACTCACTCACTTAGGAGACTTTTTACGACAACCTAAAAGTAAACCAAGATCTAGAAAAAACAAAAAAATTTTAAACAAAAACATACCTAGAGAATACCAAATTGAACGTTATTAAAAAAGAATTGACTTCCCTAAATTAGCCTGCAAAAAACAGCAGGTTATTCTTTAATTAGTTAGGAGACTTTTTATTACAACTTCAAAAAAAAAAAAAAAATTGAAACCAACACAAAAATAATGAAAACAGACATAAACATACCCCGAGAATACCCCATCATCATCATCATCATCATCAACCTTTTTTATCGTCCCACTGCTGGGCACAGGTCTCCTCTCATACAGAGAAGGATTGAGCGTAATCACCACGCTTGCTCAATGCGGGTTGGCGATTTCAGACTTAAAGTCCAGGTTTCCTCAAGATGTTTTCCTTCACCTCCAGTCACTGGTGTCCAAGATATACTTAGAAAGTACATATAACTTTAGAAAAGTTACATTGGTACTTGCCTGACCTGGAATCGAACCCGCGCACTCATACTTGAGAGGCTGGTGTTTTAACCACTAGGCCACCAAGACATTAGAATTACACATTAGACATTAGAATACTCCAATTTAACGATATTAAAAAGGAATTGACTTTCCAAAGTTAGCCTGCATAAGCAGCAGGATATTATTTTTTAGTTAGCAGATACTTTATTGCAACTTCCAAAAAAAAAAAGAAACGAAAATAGAAACCAACACAAAAATAATGAAAACAGACATAAACATACCTCGAAAATACCCCAATTTAACAATATTAAAAAGAAGACTTAACCTAATTACCATGCATCAATCAGCAGGTTGGCACGCACTCAGTTAGAAGAGACTTTACCATAACTTAAGAGTAAACCCAAATCTAGAAAATAAAAAAAATCGATATAAAGAAAAACATACCTAGAGAATACCAAATTTAGCGTTATTAAAGAAGAATTGACTTTCCCAAATTAGTCTGCAACAAACAGCAGGTTATGATTAACTTACGAGACACTTTACTCTAACTTACAACAAAACCCAAAAACAGATAAGAACAAAAAATAATTAATAAAAACATAAATATTCCTACAGAATACCCGATTTAACGATATTAAAAATAATTGACTTTCCGAAGTTAACCTGCATCAAACAGCAGGTTATTATTTTTCAGTTAGCAGACACTTTACTCCAACATCCAAAAAAAAAAAAGAAAGAAAAAGAGAAACCAACACAAAAATAATGTAAACAGACATAAACATACCTCGAGAATACCCCAATTTAACAGTATTAAAAAGAAGACTTAACCTAATTACCATGTATCAATTAGCAGGTTGGAACTCACTCACTTAGGAGACCCTTTTCGACAACTTAAAAGTAAACCAAGATCTAGAAAACCAAACAAAAATAATCAATACAAACAAAAAATATATACCTAGAGAATACCAAATTGACCGTTATTAAAAAAGAATTGACTTCCCTAAATTAGCCTGCAACAAACAGCAGGTTATTATTTAATTAGTTAGGAGGCACTTTATTACAAATTACAAAAAAAAAAAAAAAATGATACCAAGACTAAAATAATGAATACAGACATAAACATACCTCGAGAATACCCGAATTTAACGGTATTAAAAAGTAATTGACTTTCCAAAGTTAGCCTGCATAAGCAGCAGGATATTATTTTTTAGTTAGCAGATACTTTATTGCAACTTCAAAAAAAAAAAAAGAAATTAAAATAGAAACCAACACAAAAATAATGAAAACAGACATATACGTACCTCGAGAATACCCCAATTTAACAGTATTAAAAAGAAGACTTAACCTAATTACCATGCATCAATTAGCAGGTTGGCACTCACTCACTTAGGAGACTCTTTACCACAACTTAAAAGTAAACCCAAATAAACAAAAATTATCAAAATAAACAAAAACGTCCCTAGAGAATACCAAATTGAACGTTATTAAAAAAGAACTGACTTTTCTAAATTAGCCTGCAAAAAACAGCAGGTTCTGATTCACTTACGAGATACTTTAGTGTAACTTACAATAAAACAAAACAAAAAATAGAAAACGATACAAAAATAATGAATAATAACAAATATTCCTAGAAAATACCCGAATTTAACGATATTTAAAAAGAATTGACTTTCCAAACTTAGCCTGCATCAATCAGCAGATTGGCACTCACTCAGAAGACACTAGACACTCTACTGCAACTTACAAAAAAAAAAAAAAAAAACAGAAATAGAAACCAACACAAAAACAATGAATACAGACAAATACTTACCTCAAGAATTAGACTTAACCTAAGTACCATGCATTAATTAGCAGGTTGGCACTCACTCACTTAGGAGACTCTTTACCTCAACCTAAAAGTTAACCCAAATCTAGAAAACCAAACAAATATAATATAAGCAAAAAATATATACCGAGAGAATACCAAATTGAACGTTATTAAAAAAGAATTGACTTCCCTAAATTAGCCTGCAACAAACAGCAGGTTATTATTTACTCAGTTAGGAGAAATTTTACTGCAACTTGCAAAAAAAAAAAGAAAGAAAAAGAGAAACCAACACAAAAATAATGAAAACAGACATAAACATACCTCGAGAATACCCCAATTTAACAGTATTAAAAAGAAGACTTAACCTAATTACCATGCATCAATTAGCAGGTTGAAACTCACTCACTTAGGAGACTTTTTACGACAACCTAAAAGTAAACCAAGATCTAGAAAAAACAAAAAAATTGTAAACAAAAACATACCTAGAGAATACCAAATTGAACGTTATTAAAAAAGAATTGACTTTCCTAAATTAGGCTGCATCAAACAGCAGGGTATTATTTAATTAGTTAGGAGACACTTAATTGCAACTTCAAAAAAAAAAAAAAGAAACGAAAATAGAAACCAACACAAAAATAATGAAAACAGACATATACATACCTCGAGAATACCCCAATTTAACAGTATTAAAAAGAAGACTTAACCTAATTACCATGCATCAATTAGCAGGTTGAAACTCACTCACTTAGGAGACTTTTTACGACAACCTAAAAGTAAACCAAGATCTAGAAAAAACAAAAAAATTGTAAACAAAAACATACCTACAGAATACCAAATTGAACGTTATTAAAAAAGAATTGACTTCCCTAAATTAGCCTGCAACAAACAGCAGGTTATTATTTAATTAGTTAGGAGACACTTTATTAGAACTTACAAAAAAAAAAAAAATTGATACCAACACTAAAATAATGAATACAGACATAAACATACCTCGAGAATACCCGAATTTAACGATATTAAAAAAAATTGACTTTCCAAAGTTAGCCTGCATAAGCAGCAGGATATTATTTTTTAGTTAGCAGATACTTTATTGCAACTTCCAAAAAAAAAAAAAAAACGAAAATAGAAACCAACACAAAAATAATGAAAACAGACATAAACATATCTCGAGAATACCCCAATTTAACAGTATTAAAAAGAAGACTTAACCTAATTACCATGCATCAATTAGCAGGTTGGCACTCACTCATTTAGGAGACTCTTTACCACAACTTAAAAGTAAACCCAAATAAACAAAAATTATCAAAATAAACAAAAACGTACCTAGAGAATACCAAATTGAACGTTATTAAAAAAGAACTGACTTTTCTAAATTAGCCTGCAAACAACAGCAGGTTCTGATTCACTTACAAGATACTTTAGTGTAACTTACAATAAAACAAAACAAAAAATAGAAAACGATACAAAAATAATAAATAATAATAACAAATATTCCTAGAAAATACGCGAATTTAACGATATTTAAAAAGAATTGACTTTCCAAACTTAGCCTGCATCAAACAGCAGGTTATTATTTACTCAGTTAACAGACACTTAATTGCAACTTCCAAAAAAAATAAGAAACAAAAATAGAAACCAACACAAAAATAATGAATACAAACATAAAAATACCTCGAAAATAGCCCAATTTAACAATATTAAAAAGAAGACTTAACCTAATTACCATGCATCAATCAGCAGGTTGGCACGCACACAGTTAGCAGACACTTTATTGCAACTTCCAAAAAAAAATAAGAAACAAAAATAGAAACCAACACAAAAATAATGAATACAAACATAAAAATACCTCGAAAATAGCCCAATTTAACAATATTAAAAAGAAGACTTAACCTAATTACCATGCATCAATCAGCAGGTTGGCACGCACTCAGTTAGGAGACTCTTTACCATAACTTAAAAGTAAACCTAAATCTAGAAATCCAAATAAAAATAATCAATACAAACAAAAAATATATACCTAGGGAATACCAAATTAAACGTAATTAAAAAAGAATTGACTTCCTTAAATTAGCCTGCAACAAACAGCAGGTTATTATTTACTCAGTTGGGAGACACTTTACTGCAAATTACAAAAAAAAAAAACAAAACAAAAATAGAAACCAACACAAAATAGTGAATAAAAACATAAATATTCCAAGAAAATACCCGAATTTAACGATATTAAAAAGGAATTAACTTTCCAAAGTTAGCCTGCATCAAACAGCAGGTTATGATTCACTAACGAGACAATTTACTGTAACTTACAACAAAACCCAAAAATAGAAAAGAACTCAAAAATAATGAATAAAAACATAAATATTCCTAGAAAATACCCGAATTTAACGATATTTAAAAATAATTGACTTTCCAAACTTTCATCTACAACCATTTTATAGTGCCACTGCTGGGCACAGGTCTCCTCTCATACAGAGAAGGATTGAGCGTAATCAGCACGCTTGCTCTATGCGGTATGGCGATTTCGGACTTATAAAGCTCAAGTTTCCTCAAGATGTTTTCCTTCACCTTCAGTCAATGGTGTCCAAGACATACTTAGAAAATACATATAACTTTAGAAAAGTTACATTGATACTTGCCTGACCTGGAATCGAACCCGCGCACTCATACTTGAGAGGTTGGTGTTTTAACCACTAGGCCACCACGACCTTTTTCCAAACTTAGCCTGCATCAAACAGCAGGTTATTATTTACTCAGTTAGCAGACACTACTGCAACTTCCAAAAAAACAGAAAGAAAAATAGAAACCAACACAAAAATAATGAATACAGACATAAACATACCTCGGGAATACCCCAATTTAACAATATTAAAAAGAAGCCATAACCTAATTACCATGCGTCAATTAGCAGAATGGCACTTCCTCATTTAGGAGACTCTTTACGACAACTTAAAAGTAAACCAAGATCTAGAAAACCAAACAAAAATAATCAATACAAACAAAAAATATATACCCAGAGAATACCAAATTGACCGTTATTAAAAAAGAATTGACTTCCCTAAATTAGCCTGCAACAAACAGTAGGTTATTATTTAATTAGTTAGGAGACACTTTATTACAACTTACAAAAAAAATAAAAAATTGATACCAACACTAAAATAAAGAATACAAACATAAACGTACCTCGAGAATACCCCAATTTAACAGTATTAAAAAGAAGACTTAACCTAATTACCATGCATCAATTAGCAGGTTGAAACTCACTCACTTAGGAGACTTTTTACGACAACCTAAAAGTAAACCAAGATCTAGAAAAAACAAAAAAATTGTAAACAAAAACATACCTAGAGAATACCAAATTGAACGTTATTAAAAAAGAATTGACTTTCCTAAATTAGGCTGCATCAAACAGCAGGGTATTATTTAATTAGTTAGGAGACACTTAATTGCAACTTCCAAAAAAAAAAAAAAAATTGAAACCAACACATAAATAAATAAAGAATACAAACATAAACATACCTCGAGAATACCCCAATTTAACAGTATTAAAAAGAAGACTTAACCTAATTACCATGTATCAATTAGCAGGTTGAAACTCACTCACTTAGGAGATTTTTTACAACAACTTAAAAGTAAACCAATAATCTAGAAAACCAAACAAAAATAATCAATCCAAAAAAAAATATATACTCAGAGAATACCAAATTGACCGTTATTAAAAAAGAATTGACTTCCCTAAATTAGCCTGCAACAAACAGCAGGTTATTCTTTAATTAGTTAGGAGACTTTTTATTACAACTTCCAAAAAAAAAAAAAAATTGAAACCAACACAAAAATAATGAAAACAGACATAAACATACCCCGAGAATACCCCATCATCATCATCATCATCATCAACCTTTTTTATCGTCCCACTGCTGGGCACAGGTCTCCTCTCATACAGAGAAGGATTGAGCGTAATCACCACGCTTGCTCAATGCGGGTTGGCGATTTCAGACTTAAAGTCCAGGTTTCCTCAAGATGTTTTCCTTCACCTCCAGTCACTGGTGTACAAGATATACTTAGAAAGTACATATAACTTTAGAAAAGTTACATTGGTACTTGCCTGACCTGGAATCGAACCCGCGCACTCATACTTGAGAGGCTGGTGTTTTAACCACTAGGCCACCAAGACATTAGAATTACACATTAGACATTAGAATACTCCAATTTAACGATATTAAAAAGGAATTGACTTTCCAAAGTTAGCCTGCATAAGCAGCAGGATATTATTTTTTAGTTAGCAGATACTTTATTGCAACTTCCAAAAAAAAAAAAGAAACGAAAATAGAAACCAACACAAAAATAATGAAAACAGACATAAACATACCTCGAAAATACCCCAATTTAACAATATTAAAAAGAAGACTTAACCTAATTACCATGCATCAATTAGCAGGTTGGCACTCACTCACTTAGGAGACTCTTTACCACAACTTAAAAGTAAACCCAAATAAACAAAAATTATCAAAATAAACAAAAACGTACCTAGAGAATACCAAATTGAACGTTATTAAAAAAGAACTGACTTTTCTAAATTAGCCTGCAAAAAACAGCAGGTTCTGATTCACTTACGAGATACTTTAGTGTAACTTACAATAAAACAAAACAAAAAATAGAAAACGATACAAAAATAATGAATAATAACAAATATTCCTAGAAAATACCCGAATTTAACGATATTTAAAAAGAATTGACTTTCCAAACTTAGCCTGCATCAATCAGCAGATTGGCACTCACTCAGAAGACACTAGACACTCTACTGCAACTTACAAAAAAAAAAAAAAAACAGAAATAGAAACCAACACAAAAACAATGAATACAGACAAATACTTACCTCAAGAATTAGACTTAACCTAAGTACCATGCATTAATTAGCAGGTTGGCACTCACTCACTTAGGAGACTCTTTACCTCAACCTAAAAGTTAACCCAAATCTAGAAAACCAAACAAATATAATATAAGCAAAAAATATATACCGAGAGAATACCAAATTGAACGTTATTAAAAAAGAATTGACTTCCCTAAATTAGCCTGCAACAAACAGCAGGTTATTATTTACTCAGTTAGGAGAAATTTTACTGCAACTTGCAAAAAAAAAAAGAAAGAAAAAGAGAAACCAACACAAAAATAATGAAAACAGACATAAACATACCTCGAGAATACCCCATCATCATCATCATCATCATCAACCTTTTTTATCGTCCCACTGCTGGGCACAGGTCTCCTCTCATACAGAGAAGGATTGAGCGTAATCACCACGCTTGCTCAATGCGGGTTGGCGATTTCAGACTTAAAGTCCAGGTTTTCTCAAGATGTTTTCCTTCACCTCCAGTCACTGGTGTCCAAGATATACTTAGAAAGTACATATAACTTTAGAAAAGTTACATTGGTACTTGCCTGACCTGGAATCGAACCCGCGCACTCATACTTGAGAGGCTGGTGTTTTAACCACTAGGCCACCAAGACATTAGAATTACACATTAGACATTAGAATACTCCAATTTAACGATATTAAAAAGGAATTGACTTTCCAAAGTTAGCCTGCATAAGCCGCAGGATATTATTTTTTAGTTAGCAGATACTTTATTGCAACTTCCAAAAAAAAAAAGAAACGAAAATAGAAACCAACACAAAAATAATGAAAACAGACATAAACATACCTCGAGAATACCCCAATTTAACAGTATTAAAAAGAAGACTTAACCTTATTACCATGAATCAATTAGCAGGTTGGAACTCACTCACTTAGGAGACCCTTTTCGACAACTTAAAAGTAAACCAAGATCTAGAAAACCAAACAAAAATAATCAATACAAACAAAAAATATATACCTAGAGAATACCAAATTGACCGTTATTAAAAAAGAATTGACTTCCCTAAATTAGCCTGCAACAAACAGCAGGTTATTCTTTAATTAGTTAGGAGACTTTTTATTACAACTTCCAAAAAAAAAAAAAATTGAAACCAACACAAAAATAATGAAAACAGACATAAACATACCTCGAGAATACCCATCATCATCATCATCATCATCAACCTTTTTTATCGTCCCACTGCTGGGCACAGGTCTCCTCTCATACAGAGAAGGATTGAGCGTAATCATCACGCTTGCTCAATGCGGGTTGGCGATTTCAGACTTAAAGTCCAGGTTTCCTCAAGATGTTTTCCTTCACCTCCAGTCACTGGTGTCCAAGATATACTTAGAAAGTACATATAACTTTAGAAAAGTTACATTGGTACTTGCCTGACCTGGAATCGAACCCGCGCACTCATACTTGAGAGGCTGGTGTTTTAACCACTAGGCCACCAAGACATTAGAATTACACATTAGACATTAGAATTCTCCAATTTAACGATATTAAAAAGGAATTGACTTTCCAAAGTTAGCCTGCATAAGCAGCAGGATATTATTTTTTAGTTAGCAGATACTTTATTGCAACTTCCAAAAAAAAAAAAGAAACGAAAATAGAAACCAACACAAAAATAATGAAAACAGACATAAACATACCTCGAGAATACCCCAATTTAACAGTATTAAAAAGAAGACTTAACCTTATTACCATGAATCAATTAGCAGGTTGGAACTCACTCACTTAGGAGACCCTTTTCGACAACTTAAAAGTAAACCAAGATCTAGAAAACCAAACAAAAATAATCAATACAAACAAAAAATATATACCTAGAGAATACCAAATTGACCGTTATTAAAAATGAAGTGACTTCCCTAAATTAGCCTGCAACAAACAGCAGGTTATTATTTAATTAGTTAGGAGACACTTTTTTACAACTTCCAAAAAAACAAAAAGAAACGAAAATAGAAACCAACACAAAAATAATGAAAACAGACATAAACATACCTCGAGAATACCCCAATTTAACAGTATTAAAAAGAAGACTTAACCTAATTACCATGTATCAATTAGCAGGTTGGAACTCACTCACTTAGGAGACCCTTTTCGACAACTTAAAAGTAAACCAAGATCTAGAAAACCAAACAAAAATAATCAATACAAACAAAAAATATATACCTAGAGAATACCAAATTGACCGTTAATAAAAAAGAATTGACTTCCCTAAATTAGCCTGCAACAAACAGCAGGTTATTATTTAATTAGTTAGGAGACACTTTATTACAAATTACAAAAAAAAAAAATGATACCAAGACTAAAATAATGAATACAGACATAAACATACCTCGAGAATACCCGAATTTAACGGCATTAAAAAGTAATTGACTTTCCAAAGTTAGCCTGCATAAGCAGCAGGATATTATTTTTTAGTTAGCAGATACTTTATTGCAACCTCAAAAAAAAAAAAAAAGAAACGAAAATAGAAACCAACACAAAAATAATGAAAACAGACATATACATACCTCGAGAATACCCCAATTTAACAGTATTAAAAAGAAGACTTAACCTAATTACCATGCATCAATTAGCAGGTTGAAACTCACTCACTTAGGAGACTTTTTACGACAACCTAAAAGTAAACCAAGATCTAGAAAAAACAAAAAAATTGTAAACAAAAACATACCTAGAGAATACCAAATTGAACGTTATTAAAAAAGAATTGACTTCCCTAAATTAGCCTGCAAAAAACAGCAGGTTATTCTTTAATTAGTTAGGAGACTTTTTATTACAACTTCCAAAAAAAAAAAAAAATTGAAACCAACACAAAAATAATGAAAACAGACATAAACATACCCCGAGAATACCCCATCATCATCATCATCATCATCAACCTTTTTTATCGTCCCACTGCTGGGCACAGGTCTCCTCTCATACAGAGAAGGATTGAGCGTAATCACCACGCTTGCTCAATGCGGGTTGGCGATTTCAGACTTAAAGTCCAGGTTTCCTCAAGATGTTTTCCTTCACCTCCAGTCACTGGTGTCCAAGATATACTTAGAAAGTACATATAACTTTAGAAAAGTTACATTGGTACTTGCCTGACCTGGAATCGAACCCGCGCACTCATACTTGAGAGGCTGGTGTTTTAACCACTAGGCCACCAAGACATTAGAATTACACATTAGACATTAGAATACTCCAATTTAACGATATTAAAAAGGAATTGACTTTCCAAAGTTAGCCTGCATAAGCAGCAGGATATTATTTTTTAGTTAGCAGATACTTTATTGCAACTTCCAAAAAAAAAAAAAGAAACGAAAATAGAAACCAACACAAAAATAATGAAAACAGACATAAACATACCTCGAAAATACCCCAATTTAACAATATTAAAAAGAAGACTTAACCTAATTACCATGCATCAATCAGCAGGTTGGCACGCACTCAGTTAGAAGAGACTTTACCATAACTTAAAAGTAAACCCAAATCTAGAAAATAAAAAAAATCGATATAAAGAAAAACATACCTAGAGAATACCAAATTTAGCGTTATTAAAGAAGAATTGACTTTCCCAAATTAGTCTGCAACAAACAGCAGGTTATGATTAACTTACGAGACACTTTACTCTAACTTACAACAAAACCCAAAAACAGATAAGAACAAAAAATAATTAATAAAAACATAAATATTCCTACAGAATACCCGATTTAACGATATTAAAAATAATTGACTTTCCGAAGTTAACCTGCATCAAACAGCAGGTTATTATTTTTCAGTTAGCAGACACTTTACTCCAACATCCAAAAAAAAAAGAAAGAAAAAGAGAAACCAACACAAAAATAATGTAAACAGACATAAACATACCTCGAGAATACCCGAATTTAACGGTATTAAAAAGTAATTGACTTTCCAAAGTTAGCCTGCATAAGCAGCAGGATATTATTTTTTAGTTAGCAGATACTTTATTGCAACTTCAAAAAAAAAAAAAAGAAATTAAAATAGAAACCAACACAAAAATAATGAAAACAGACATATACATACCTCGAGAATACCCCAATTTAACAGTATTAAAAAGAAGACTTAACCTAATTACCATGCATCAATTAGCAGGTTGGCACTCACTCACTTAGGAGACTCTTTACCACAACTTAAAAGTAAACCCAAATAAACAAAAATTATCAAAATAAACAAAAACGTACCTAGAGAATACCAAATTGAACGTTATTAAAAAAGAACTGACTTTTCTAAATTAGCCTGCAAAAAACAGCAGGTTCTGATTCACTTACGAGATACTTTAGTGTAACTTACAATAAAACAAAACAAAAAATAGAAAACGATACAAAAATAATGAATAATAACAAATATTCCTAGAAAATACCCGAATTTAACGATATTTAAAAAGAATTGACTTTCCAAACTTAGCCTGCATCAATCAGCAGATTGGCACTCACTCAGAAGACACTAGACACTCTACTGCAACTTACAAAAAAAAAAAAAAAAACAGAAATAGAAACCAACACAAAAACAATGAATACAGACAAATACTTACCTCAAGAATTAGACTTAACCTAAGTACCATGCATTAATTAGCAGGTTGGCACTCACTCACTTAGGAGACTCTTTACCTCAACCTAAAAGTTAACCCAAATCTAGAAAACCAAACAAATATAATATAAGCAAAAAATATATACCGAGAGAATACCAAATTGAACGTTATTAAAAAAGAATTGACTTCCCTAAATTAGCCTGCAACAAACAGCAGGTTATTATTTACTCAGTTAGGAGAAATTTTACTGCAACTTGCAAAAAAAAAAAAGAAAGAAAAAGAGAAACCAACACAAAAATAATGAAAACAGACATAAACATACCTCGAGAATACCCCAATTTAACAGTATTAAAAAGAAGACTTAACCTAATTACCATGCATCAATTAGCAGGTTGAAACTCACTCACTTAGGAGACTTTTTACGACAACCTAAAAGTAAACCAAGATCTAGAAAAAACAAAAAAATTGTAAACAAAAACATACCTAGAGAATACCAAATTGAACGTTATTAAAAAAGAATTGACTTTCCTAAATTAGGCTGCATCAAACAGCAGGGTATTATTTAATTAGTTAGGAGACACTTAATTGCAACTTCCAAAAAAAAAAAAATTGAAACCAACACATAAATAAATAAAGAATACAAACATAAACATACCTCGAGAATACCCCAATTTAACAGTATTAAAAAGAAGACTTAACCTAATTACCATGTATCAATTAGCAGGTTGAAACTCACTCACTTAGGAGACTCTTTACAACAACTTAAAAGTAAACCAATAATCTAGAAAACCAAACAAAAATAATCAATACAAAAAAAAAATATATACTCAGAGAATACCAAATTGACCGTTATTAAAAAAGAATTGACTTCCCTAAATTAGCCTGCAACAAACAGCAGGTTATTCTTTAATTAAATAGGAGACTTTTTATTACAACTTCCAAAAAAAAAAAAAAATTGAAACCAACACAAAAATAATGAAAACAGACATAAACATACCTCGAGAATACCCATCATCATCATCATCATCATCAACCTTTTTTATCGTCCCACTGCTGGGCACAGGTCTCCTCTCATACAGAGAAGGATTGAGCGTAATCACCACGCTTGCTCAATGCGGGTTGGCGATTTCAGACTTAAAGTCCAGGTTTCCTCAAGATGTTTTCCTTCACCTCCAGTCACTGGTGTCCAAGATATACTTAGAAAGTACATATAACTTTAGAAAAGTTACATTGGTATTTGCCTGACCTGGAATCGAACCCGCGCACTCATACTTGAGAGGCTGGTGTTTTAACCACTAGGCCACCAAGACATTAGAATTACACATTAGACATTAGAATACTCCAATTTAACGATATTAAAAAGGAATTGACTTTCCAAAGTTAGCCTGCATAAGCAGCAGGATATTATTTTTTAGTTAGCAGATACTTTATTGCAACTTCCAAAAAAAAAAAAAGAAACGAAAATAGAAACCAACACAAAAATAATGAAAACAGACATAAACATACCTCGAAAATACCCCAATTTAACAATATTAAAAAGAAGACTTAACCTAATTACCATGCATCAATCAGCAGGTTGGCACGCACTCAGTTAGAAGAGACTTTACCATAACTTAAAAGTAAACCCAAATCTAGAAAATAAAAAAAATCGATATAAAGAAAAACATACCTAGAGAATACCAAATTTAGCGTTATTAAAGAAGAATTGACTTTCCCAAATTAGTCTGCAACAAACAGCAGGTTATGATTAACTTACGAGACACTTTACTCTAACTTACAACAAAACCCAAAAACAGATAAGAACAAAAAATAATTAATAAAAACATAAATATTCCTACAGAATACCCGATTTAACGATATTAAAAATAATTGACTTTCCGAAGTTAACCTGCATCAAACAGCAGGTTATTATTTTTCAGTTAGCAGACACTTTACTCCAACATCCAAAAAAAAAAGAAAGAAAAAGAGAAACCAACACAAAAATAATGTAAACAGACATAAACATACCTCGAGAATACCCGAATTTAACGGTATTAAAAAGTAATTGACTTTCCAAAGTTAGCCTTCATAAACAGCAGGGTATTATTTTTTCAGTTAGCAGATACTTTATTGCAACTTACAAAAAAGAAAAAAAACGAAAGTAGAAACCAACACAAAAATAATGAACATAAACATAAATATTCCTAAAGAATTCCCGAATTTAAGGATATTAAAAAAGAGTTGACTACCCATAGGTAGCCTGCATCAAACAGAAAGTTGACACTGACTCAGTTAGTTAGCAGACAACTCACAAAAAAAAGAAAAATAGAAACCAACACAAAAATAATGTATATAAACATAAATATTCCTAAAGAATACCCGAATTTCGCGCAGTGAAAAAAAAAAACTCACTGCGATTCACTGCGCGATCGAATCAGGAATGAGGAGATCCGCAGAAGAACGAGAGTAACCGACATAGCCCGAAGAATTGCAACACTGAAGTGGCAATGGGCTGGACACATTGCCCGTAGGACCGATGCCCGATGGGGCCGACGGGTTCTCGAGTGGCGACCACGCACCGGAAGACGTAGCGTGGGTAGGCCCCCGACAAGGTGGACCGACGACCTGGTGAAGGTCGCGGGAAACCGCTGGATGCGGGAGGCGCAGGACCGGTCGTCGTGGAGAACCTTGGGGGAGGCCTATGTCCAGCAGTGGACGTCTTTCGGCTGAAATGATGACCCGAATTTAACGATATTAAAAAAGAATCGACTACCCATAGTTAGCCTGCATCAAACAGCAGGTTTGATGCAGGCTAACTATGGGTAGGCTAGCTATTTATTATATTCGCTGTTAGGAGACATTTTACTGCAACTTACAAATAAAAAAAAAAACAAAAATAGAAAACCACACAAAACATATGAATACCAAATTGAACATTATTAAAAAGAATTGACTTTCCTAAATTAGCCCGCAACAAATAGCAGGTTATTATTTTCTCAGTTAGGAGACACTTTACTGCAACTTACAAAAAAAAAGACAAAAATAGAAACCAACACAAAAATAATGAATAAAAACAAAAATAATCCTAGAAAATACTCGAATTTAACGATATTAAAAAGGAATTGACTTTCCAAAGTTATTGCAACTTCCAAAAAAAAAGCAAAAAGAATAGAAACCAACACAAAAATAATAAATACAGACATAAACATACCTCGAGAATACCCCAATTTAAGAATATTAAAAAGAAGACATAACCTAATTACCATGTATCAATCAGCAGGTTGGCACTCCCTCACTTAGGAGACTCTTTACCACAACTTAAAAGTAAACCCAAATCTAGAAAACCAAACAAGAATAATCAATATAAACAAAAATATACCTAGAGAATACCCGAATTTAACAATATTAAAAAAAAAAACCACTACCAAAGTTAGCCTAAATCAAACAGCAGATTAGCAATCACTCACTTATGAGACACTTTACAACAACTTACAAGTAAATTCAAAATAAAGGACTTTCCAGGAGACTAAAAAAGACGGTTTTTTTTTGGTAAAAAAGTTCACTTTTTTGAGTTACGCGGTGGAGACTAAAAAAACTGTCTAGGTTTGTATACCCAGACAGTTTTTTTAGTCTCCTGAAAAGTTCTTTATTTTGAGTTACGCGGTGTTAGAACTTAAGCGACGATATCTATTAAAGGATCAACACTATTAATGAATAAAAACCTATTGGTTCATTTCTCACACGTAAAACAATTCAAAAATAAAAAATGAAATATTCGTTAACTGAAACAAATAAAGAAGAAAAAGAAACAGACCACCGAAACATACAAATAAAATGGACGCCAAATTGCCCTTGGCTGGAGGTTTTAATTTTATTTAAGGCATCCTCAGGAAAGTTTTTAATGGTCAACTAGGAGATGCCATAACAAAAAGACAAAAAAAAACCATACGTGGTGATGTAAAGAACCTATATATGACAATAATGATGATAATTATAAATATACCTAGAACCAACCCAAAATAAACAAAGGTCATGAAAATGATCGATTTACGAGAGTTAGCTAGCAGCATGCAGTAGGTACTTTAATACCCACTGAGTTAGAAGACATTTCATTATAATTTATAAGATTTGCCCAAATATAGAAATATACGTAAACAAAATTTTTAATTTCACTATACCCTAAAAGCAGCACACCTAACAGTTAAATGAATAAATAATATATACCAAAACCTTTTATTTTGCATTTATAGCAAAGCAATCGTTTAATTCATAAACATTTAATTAATTTTGCTTTGTTTCTTATTTTATTTTTTTTAATAATTATTATTAACTAGCGCTTGACCGCAACCCCGCCTGATGATAAGCAGTGATGCGATCGTTGATGGTAAAGCGCGCTAGTTTATTAAGAGCCTATTCACTCAGAAAAACTGAGCGAATAGGAAGGAAGATGGCAGTTGAGCGAGGTGATGCAATGTTAAACCCAACAACACGACCAACGATGCTGCGTTAAAGGGAGATTGATCTGAAGACCCTCCACGACCAAACTCCCAACACAACAACATTTGGCGCATCGTACCCGGCACACATCGCAACACAACTGCTGAGACCCGTCCTCCGTACGGCATCACCAGACATCATGCCGGAACACGACAAATCGCTTGGCGGCAAGGCTTTGTCTGGTGGGTGGTAACTTCTGCCGGCGGCCGATGTTAAGGCCTACCACCGAGAGATTTAAATAATAAGAAACACAGCAAAAATAATATAGAATCACTTTAGTATATACACAATAATAAGAGAACACAATTTTATTATTAATTATTACATATTTAACAACACTCACACACACCGCACATTTTTCATCATCATTATCAACCATTTATCGTCCCACTGCTGGGCACAGGTCTCCTCTCATACAGAGAAGGATTGAGTCTAATCACCATTTTTATTTTCATAAAATTATAACGAATCCCTTCTTGGATATTATAAGGGAACTCAATTTTAATATTAATTATTACATATTTAACAACACTCACACACACCGCACATTTTTATTTTCCTAAAATTGCTTGTACTTTTGTATCTGCCGGATGGTAAGCAGTGGTGCACTTAAACATTAAAAAAACACAATTTTTAATTTCACTATTCCCCAAAAACAACACACCTGAGAGTTAATGAAGAAATAATATGTACTAAAACATTTTTTTTTTGCATTCATTCCAAAGCAGTCATTTAATTCATAAATATTTAATTAATTTGCATTTAAATAAGAAACACAGCAGAAATAATATAGAATCACTTTTTGGATACTATAAGGGAACACAATTTTAACATTAATTATCACCGTATTTAACAACGCTCACACACACACCACACATTTTTATTTTCATAAAATTATAACGAATCCCTTCTTGGATATTTAAGGGAATTCAATGTTAATATTAATTATTACATATTTAACAACGCTCACACACACCGTATATTTTTATTTTCATAAAATTACTTGCATTTTCACTCACAGAGTACAAAAGTATTAACTAAATACTCTGAACTCAACTCTTGTGGCGCGTGCACTCACCACGACAGTTCGCGCAATACTGACTAGTGACTACAGTCGTACTCAGTCACAGACGTCAGTACTCAGTACTCACGATAGCGGGTGTAGAGCCGTGTAACTAAGACTTCGCAAGGGCGTAGTAGCTTTACTGGAACAAGATACTGCAAAACCTTAGCTGCTATCATTAATGGACACCAACTATTCTAGTAAAGAAAGAAGAAACCTAAAGGATAAAATTTTCAAAGAAATACCTAATTATTAAGTTAGGAGATAGACCTCCTCGACAGGTTGGTAGATATTACATGTCATCGATATTTTTGTTCTAAAACATGTAGGCTCCACCATAATGCTATCCTTCAGAGTTTTAATGTAATAGGGCCTCCGGAAACGTATTAAACTAACCTACCTACACGCTAAGGACACCCCCTGTACCCCTGTTCCTCTATGGTAAGAACCTTCAGAGCAGCAAGGGACAATCTAATCTAATAAAATAAAATGGTTTTTCAAAGAAGCGTCATTTATCTTCTGGATTATATTTTTAACAAAACAGTGCCTGGCCATGTAGTCACCGCCACCCTTAAATAAATTTCTTCAGAACAATTTAGGGAACAATGGAATTCAGGTAAGACTTTGAGAGTGATTTCTAATATTCTAAGAGCTGCTAATAGTTTTGTTATTTGTGTATGATGGAATTCCAAGGACAGAGTACTTGTTATGTTATAATATGTAATACCGACCATTTTTGAGAAAACAAGAGAAGTACCTACCAATTGGCCCATAGACTTAATAGCTATTTACTAAAGAAAAATAACTGAAAAAGTACCCAGAGAAATAATTTGACTTAGCAAAAAAAACGAAAAGTAGATATAAATAAATTCTAAAATAGAGAGGAGATGTAAAGAGATTTCAAAGAAAAACTGTGATCATCTCTGTGACGCCTCTAGCATAATGTAGCAAAATAAGAGCGGTTATTTAATTGGAAACATAGAATAGTAAAACATCACATTAACATCATCATTCAATAGATGACCAGTGCGGCCTATGTTGTCAAACGATTTTCAATCCGTGGATTAAGTCTGAAACGCTAATACAGTTGAAATCAAGTAAATTAAGAAAATTAAACAAATTATGTAAGACTTGTCTAGAAGTACACGTCGGAAGTTACAGTAAAAATCATTGTAGAATTTTATTCGCTACTATTCATTGTCCATGTCGTCGTAATGAATATGTGCCTATCAATTTCTAATGTGTTTTTATTTATAAATTTTAAAATAAAATCATTTTAAATATGCTTTGCTTTTAAATCATTATAGCACTCGGTTATTACAGTTATTGTGTAAAGTAGACCTGATAAACCATAGTCATTTATTTTTTACAATAATATTATCTATTGCGTTCCGTTTTTGGTATATATTAAAAATTTTTTAACAATTAAAAGTCTATTTAAATAAATAAAAAAAAAAACTTGACGAACAAAATAGAGCATTGAAATAACCTAAAGCTTTGCGTGGTGACAAAAATATACAACAAAATCTAACGAATATGCACAATAACATTTATTTTTTACCTCAAAATACCAGGAGTTATAAAAAATATCAACTTACCAGAGTTAGCCTGCAGCAAACTGTAGGATAATAACTCTTTGGGTATTGTACTGGAACACAATTTTATAATTAATTATTAGGCGCACATATAACAACGCTCACACACACCGCACATTATTATTTTCATAAAATTACTTGCATTTTAACTCTTAAAGTACAAAACCATTAAATAAAAACTCTGAATGCGACTCGTGAGGCGCGTGCACTCACCACGACAGTTGGCGTAATACTAAGTGACTAGTCACACTCATGACTCACGAGTGCGGGTAGAGTCACGTAGTCAAGAGCATCGCGCAAGCGTACTCGCGCTGGTTTAGTGGAACAATCTAGTACCTTAGCTAGTATTAATATTATTAACTTGAGACATATTCTAAAACGAAAGCGGTAACCTAAAATAGATAATATTTTCAAATCAATAGCATTTATCTGTCTATTACATTCCGTTTTTGGTATATATTTTAATTTTTTAACAATCAAAAGACTATTTAAATTAAAAAAAAAAATAAACTTGACGAACAAAATAGAACATTGAAATAGCCTAAAGCTTTACGTGGTGACAAAAAGATACAACAAAATCTAACGTATATGCACAATAACATTGTTTTTTACCTCAAAATACCAGGAGTTATAAAAAATATCAACTTACCAGAGTCAGCTTGCAGCAAACTGTAGGTGCACATTGAACAACGCTCACACACACCGTACATTATTATTTTCATAATATTACTTGCATTTTAACTCATAAAGTACAAAAATATTAAATAAAAACTCTGAACTCGACTCGTGAGGCGCGTGCACTAACCATGACAGTTGGCGCAATACTAAGTGACTAGTCACGCTCATGACTCACGAGTGCGGGTAGTCACGTAGTCAAGAGCATCGCATAAGCATAGGTACTCGCGCTGGTTTAGTGGAACAATCTAGTACCTTAGCTAGTATTAATATTATTAACTGGAGACATATTCTGAAACGAAAGAGGTAACCTAAAATAGATAATATTTTCAAATCAATAGCAATTAAGTACAAATAAGTAACGTGTATGTCGTAGCCATATCGCAAATTTGCTCATTTCATAAAACGCTTGAATAGTTCATGAAATGGTCGCATTTCATAAAATATTTATTCGTCTATTGGCCACCTCATAATACGGTTTAGGTAGATCAATGACAAAAATCATTTCTCAATATGGCCAACTAACCGGGTGGCTACTTCATGAAGTAGTCAAAATTATTTGCTCATATCGTGAACTAGTTACATGCATTACCGGTAGAGCAGCGACAAGCGCTTTTTTATGTGTGAAGATGGCGGCGGCCGACGATAATTTTGTTTCTCGAAGACAAAAAAATAGTAGTAATTAGTTTAATTTTGATTCTCGATCTTAATTGTGAATTTTATATTACTTGTTCTAACTAATAGATAACCATAGCACTTTACTTATTTTTAAATATTTCTTTTTATAAAATTGAACGTTTAACAAGTTCCGTATGTTTGATTTTTTAACAAAATGTGTTTAATTTTGTTGCACAAATGTTTTAAAGTTTGTTACAAAAAATTCATAAGTTTCTAATAAATCGGGCTTAAATAAGTTCTTACCATATTCTGGATTTTTTATTAAATCTTTAACGGACACTACCTACTTAATTATAGGATTCAGCCAAACGTGGATGACAAAATCTTGAAACTTAGATGATTTAACGATCTGGTCAAATTCAGTTGGCCACATCATGAAATGCACCCATAGTTGCAATAATAGTTTAGTCCTATCAAATTAAGATACGCTATAGACAATTTAGATGTGATTAAAATATGGCGACTAAACGTCAAAGTCAAAGTAAGTTAATTGTTGAACGTAGGTTATTAAAATGGTTTTGTTAATACTAGGTTATGTACATTGTATTAAATTTGTTGTGGTATCACTGTTTTGCCTTCGACATTATCACGATAGAATATTTCCTATTTTATGCTCTTATCATCTAAAAACTCAATGATAGAAAAGTAAGATAAAAATACGTCAATTAAATATATGTATAACTAAGGTTTATCCCTCTGTATCACAAATGTAATTATAATGCTCAATTCCGACAAAATGTTAATTTTAAATAGTGGTTATTTTACTCAAATTTATCCAAAGTTTTTCCCAATTTTTATTCTTAATTTTAAACATTACTTTTATTAATAAACATACATAGTCTTAAAACACAATGCTAGAAGTCACTAAATAGTAACCTCTAGACTTTTATTATATTAGGGTGATATTAGGTTATTACAATAAATTGACATTTCAAAGTAGTGTCGTTGGTCTTCTAGCTTATATTTTTAACAAAACAGTGCATTAAAACACTAATCCTCCTAGCCAGGTAGTCACCGCGATCATGAAACATATTTGTACAGAGCAATTTAGAGAACAAAGGATTTCTGATAACATTGTGGGAGACATTTTTGGGAAGACTTTACAAACAAAAGTTTATTGAACAAAAGCAACTTCTCGGTACGCCTTATCTATATGGCGTTAGTGATTTCTAATATTCTAAGCTATTTGTTTATAGTTTTGTTATTTGTGTAATGGAATTGTTAGAACAGGATAGGTACTGTTTTGTTATATGTACTAGGCATTTACTTGCCATTTTAAAGAGAGAAAGATAAGAGGAAAATTTATAGTTTAGGAAGAGAAAGTCTGAAACTGGCATGAATAATTGAAAATTTGTGTGAAAATCGGTTGTCGTGGTATGGGCAAGCGTAAGGGAAAAATGAAGAAAATATTGTGAGGAGAGTACTTATTGAGTATGAATAACAATGGCTATAAGAGTAGGGGAAGACCAAAATAATGATGGCTGGAATGTGTGAACGATGGTATGGTTAACAAGAAGGTAACTCAGGAGATGACGTCTAACGGAGAAGTTTGGAAGAAAAAGACATGTTGTGCTGACCACAAATATATTGTTACAAATACAGGAGAACGATGATGAGTGATAACTACCTACTAATTTAGGGAAAAGAAGAAAAGTGCTAATTTATAGATTTGGCATTTTGTAGCCCTTGACAAAAAACAATAGGGTATTTGACTAAAAGGAACTAATTAGTCCGTTAGTTAGATTTAAAAAAAATATTAGATATGTATTTTTTCTTATTTCATATAAACACAAAATGATGACGACACAGTGCGTTGACACTTTTTAGCGCGCAGTTACGTCAACAGCTACAACTCCTGATCTTTTATGCCTTTTATACTTATTTGTAAATTTTTATTAATTTGATAAAACAAAATATGTGTAGGTATCCTATAATTTTCTATAATCTGAATGATGGTCTAAATAGAAACATTATTTTTAACCCAGGAAACATCCCTATTACACGTGATCACAAAGTTTGTTTGTGTTTTGTTCATAACACTGTAGACGCATCGTAGCAAACATTATGATCAGCATTGGGGCAGCTACAATGATGACCCTTGTAAAAATAGACAAGTACACATGTGCCAATTGAAGGATACGTTTTGCAGTTCTTGAAAAAAACACAATAACAGAAAACAATACTAAGAAAAATATGTTGACTTAGCAAATACAACAAAAAGTAGGTATAAATTAATGGGTAAAAAATAATACATATTAACAAATCACCCCGTTCTTGGAATTCCATCACGCACAAATAACAAAACTACTAGCATCACTTAGATTATTAGACATTAAGTACCTGTCGCGTCATCCGGCATCGCCGCTACACTGTTATAGGGAGGCCGAACTGCATACTCTACATTCAAGTTTCCACTGAAAATCGCCTCCGATGATAATAACAGCATAGATGTAGTGTTTCTAAACACAGTAATAGGAAAGTTGATGTGTGACTGCTCATCAGTCTGGGGCAAAGTCACCATCACAAACAAGATGTCTGTGCAAGCACTAGATAGGACAATGCGCGATTTGTAAAATTCATTTATGGGTGGGTGCACAATTCTGTTTTCAGAAGATTTTCGTCAAAACCTACTTGTTGTGACTCCAGGATCATGTGCTGACGAGAAATATGTTACCCTAAAAAGATTCAGCGATCTAATATGAGGGTACCATAGTCTTCACGTAAGAACAGTCTTCTTTTCAGAGATGTTGGTAAAAGTTGGCAACGGATAGTTAACTCAAAATGATGGAAGGATTAACGTAGAAAACCTTTGTGTTTTGATAGACAACATCGAAGAGTTGATCAACATGTCCAAATGATGACATAACTTGTAAGACTATAGTTATATTTGTTTACAAAAAGAATAATTCTGTCCTCAACTAACTTGATTCTTTCAAAGATTTATGCGTCGACAAAACGGAACAAAACATGTTTGTAACATGTTTGTAACTCTTTGGTGACTCATCCGGCCGGTGTTAATGACTTCTAACAATCTAAGTGGTGCTAATAGTTTTGTTATTTGTGCATGATGGAATTCCAAGAACGGGGTGATTTGTTAATATGTATTATTTTTTTACGCAATTATTTATACCTACTTTTTGTTGTATTTGCTAAATCAACATATTTTTCTTATTATTGTTTTTTTGTTATTGTTTGCCATTTGGCACTTTTCTTGTTTCCTCAATAAATGTAGGTAATACTACATGTCATCATCTACTTGTCTATTTTTATGAGGGCCATCATTCTAGCTGCGCCAATTTACCGCACTATCACAATGTTTGCTTCGACGCATCATAACACCGTAGTCGTGTCGTAGCAGTTGCTACGAAACTCGATATAAATTTTATACTTTTTGTTTAGGTATTACAATCTTCAATCGTTTTCAAGGAAGCGTTAAGGTATGTAAGCTGTGGTTTCTCAAAAATGTGCATATTGCATATTGTAAAAATCTATTTTAGTAGGTTTTTAACGTCTTTTCAGTACCTATGCCGTAATTATAGGCATTGGCGTCAATTCTTTTTTAAACTAAACGATTTATGAACTATAAAATAAAAAGAATAAAAAATAAAAATGTTTATTTCAACACATATGTAAATAATATCAACGTTATGTTTGGAGTCACCTTTTAAGCTAATTGTTTGCGTGCGAGTGTGTGTGTGCGTGCGCGCGCGCGCGCGCGTGTGTGTGTGTGTGTATGTGTGCGTGTGTGTGTGTGTCTTTATTTGTTTGTCTGTGTGTGAAGTAAAAAAGCAAGTGTGCGTCAGTGTTTGGATTATTTGTTTAATGATTTGGTTTTCAGTTTACGTGGGTGTGTGTAGAACAATCTCGATTTCTTCGTAACTTTTACTGGTCAGCCATTCTGTCAGAATTTGTTTGCAATTATGGTATGTCTTAGAGTAGATGTTACATTTTTTATTTAGAACATTATATAAGTGACAAGACTGTTTAGTGTATTGCCTTGCAGCAAATGTCGTTTTGACAGAGCTTTCTGGAGCAACGTTATCTTTTCTTCTGGATTGTGTTCTGGAAGTGTCAAAGGGGAGGGTTTTATGTCTTTTCAATATTATCTGCAGTATATATAGTTTCCTTAAAGACAAAAGGCGCGAAGTTATGTATAAGCTTTCAGTGGGAAATCTAAGTTGTCTAAAGAACATAACTTTTAATAAAGCCCTCTGTGCCCTCTCTAGCTCTAAAAAATTTGTTTTTGTGGCACTACCCCAAATTGGTAAACAGTACATCAATATGGATTGTCCCAGATAGACATAGATTTGCTTAATAAGAGCCTTAGTGGTTATGTGTCGAAGAGATTTGAATGTTCTGATTAATTTCCGAACTCTGTTCATTATTAGTTCTAAGTGCAAGTGCCATGATAATCTCTGATCAAGCATAACTCCTAGGTATTTAGTACTATTTACTTTGTAGATTTTTAAACAAGAGCAGCCGGTGTTAGTGGGGTCGGAGCAGGTATGGATTTTAATCTGGAAATCTAGTGATGGTTGGGTACGGTTGTCTATGGAGAAACAAATGTAGTTTGACTTTGAAATATTCAAGGTTAAAAGGTTGCGATCGAGCCAGGTAGCTACCGTAGCCAGACCACGTTCGGCGAGGCGACCGACGCTCTCCCAAGTTTCTCCCGAGAAAACGATTACCGTATCATCAGCATATGAGAATATATAATGCACCTTCGATATTCATGCTGCATAAGCTGTTTATATAAATGAGAAACAGCGTTGGGCCGAGCACGCTGCCTTGTCCGACTCCATAGGTAACTATTTTTTCGGAACTAATCATCGATCCCAATTTTACAACGTACCTGCGCTCGCTTAGGTATTCTTTGAAAAGATTAAGTTGCAAACCTCTTATACCAATGTCCTCTAACCTGTGTAAAAGTGTGGGGACAGAAACTGTATCGAAGGCTTTTTTGAGGTCTAGAAAGACCGCTAAACACTTAGCTCGACTGTCCACTTTTCAGTAACTATAGATGTGAGGGCGAGTACTGCATCCTCCGTTGACTTTCCCTGTCTAAAGCCAAACTGTGAGGGTGAAATAAAGTGGTTTTTGGTTAAATATCTTATTATATTATTACAGATGCTACTTCGTCAGGGTCAGTATTGAGTAGTACAAAGGACGAGATTGGTGGGTGCGCAGCACTCATACGTACATTAGGATTAGTTTGTTTTTCAGGGTTTTTTATTATGTCGTCAGCCAATTGTTTGCCAATAGTGGAGAAGTATTTATTTACTTTATTTACTGCCTCGAGAGGGGTAGCGGCTGATTCTAGTAATTCTATATTTTGTGTCTTAGGGGGTTTCCGTTGGGAAATATTGTTAATAGTACGCCATATCTTTTTAGGGTTTTTGTGTGTCTTATATAGTTGTTCGCGATCGTGTTTACGTTTTTGCTTTTTAATGATGTTATTGCAGAAGTTTCGGTATCTCCTGTAAGTGATTTTCAGTATCTCGTTCTTATAACGAGATACTGAAAATCACATCGTAACAATATGCAAAAAAGATTAAAACTAGACCCTTAGGTCTAGTTTTAATCTTTTTTGCATATTGTTACGATATGAATGCAGCGTAGCAAGCCTATAGTCATCCAAGTTTTAATCAATCTATTTTGAGGGGTATTTTTAAGACAATAGTACTAGCGGTGAGATATGTTGGTTTACTACAAACATATCTCACCGCTACTACCACTCTTAAAAATAGGGATGACCGTCGCTTTTTTCAGACTTTTAGGAAAAATTCCTTCTCTGAGGCACATCTGAAATATATACGTTAAAGGGCGTACCAAAATGTGTCCGGCCGTTGATCGAACCCGGGACCTCCACGTCGCAGGCAGGGCGTGTTGATCGCTGCGCCACGGAGGACGACAAAGAGCCTGGTATACCATTTTTATAACTGATTTGTCGGCAATGTGACTTAAGTTTGTAAAGATGAAGATGAGCTTACGCAATCTGAATGAGAGTGATTCGATATGTTGGTGAAACTTTAGTCAAACCAAATCATTTATTTCAATTAAACCAGTTACAGGCACTTTTGGATTGTCAGAAGGTCGGTCAGTCAGTAAGGTGAAGCTAGTCGCCCATTCCAAAGAGTAAGTACCTATGGAGAAGAACGGGCAAGAAACTCCATGGACACTCTTTTAAATTATCAAGCTATTATGTATCAGTGTGCATCGAAGAAACCAGTGAGCGTCGCCTACATGACGCTGCCGCTCCGTCGACGTAGTTTCATTGATCCTGTATGTAAGCACTAAGCACTAAGCAGGTGAACTTACTCTCAGCATTTATTACGTGCATGAGAATGTACACATGGAAGGCAAGCAAGCAAAAAATAATGAAGGCATATAGTAGGCAGTGAATGGAACAAAGCTGGTGAAAATGGTGGTTATTATCTTTAGTCGATGTAGCAGGTTGTATCGAAGACTGCATTCAGCGACGTAACTTTGACGCTGGCGCTCCGTCGACGTAGTTTAATTGATCCTGTATTTAAGCACTAAGCTCTAAGCACTAAGCACTAAGCAGGTGAATTTACTCTCAGCATTTATTACGTGCATGAGAATGTACACATGGAAGGCAAGCAAGCAAAAAATATTCAATACTCAATACTTTTATTGTTTTCTACATGTATTCTTAGATGGTAATACATAAAATTTGTTCATGTGGACCCTGTTGGGCACAACAAAATAAGTGAAGTTAGGAGAGAGGAAGCACTTTTTTATACTCTACTACGTTGCTTGCTAACGGGTGCGTGTGTGGGGGTGTGTGTGTGTGTGTGAGGGTGGGGGTGCGTGTGTGTGTGTGTGGCATATAGTAGGCAGTGAGTGGAACAAAACTGGTGAAAATGGTGATTATTATATTTAATGGATGTAGCAGTGTATCGAATACTGTATTCGGCGACGTAACCGTGATGCTGCCGCTCCATCGACGTAGTTTCATTGATCCTCTATGTAAGCACTAAGCACTAAGCAGGTGAACTTACTCTCAGCATTTATTACGTGCTTTAGAGTGTCCACATGGAAGGCAAGCATGGCAAAAAATAATGACGGTATATAGTAGGCAGTGAGTGGAACAAAGCTGGTGAAAATGGTGATTATTATATTTAATGGATGTAGCAGAGTGTCTCGAAGACTGCATTCAGCGACGTAACTTTGACGCTGGCGCTCCGTCGACGTAGTTTCATTGATCCTGTATTTACGCACTAAGCTCTAAGCACTAAGCACTAAGCAGGTGAACTTACTCTCAGTATTCATTACGTGCATGAGAGTGTCCACATGGAAGGCAAGCATGGCAAAAAATAATGACGATATATAGTAGGCAGTGAGTGGAACAAAACTGGTGAAAATGGTGATTATTATATTTAATGGATGTAGCAGTGTATCGAATACTGTATTCGGTGACGTAACTTTGACGCTGGCGCTCCGTCGACGTAGTTTCATTGATCCTGTATGTAAGCACTAAGCACTAAGCAGGTGAACTTACTCTCAGCATTTATTACGTGCATGAGAGTGTCCACATGGAAGGCAAGCAGGGCAAAAAATAATGAAGGCATATAGTAGGCAGTGAATGGAACAAAGCTGGTGAAAATGGTGGTTACTATCTTTACACGATGTAGCAGGGTGTATCGAAGACTGCATTCAGCGACGTAACTTTGACGCTCCGTGGGCGTAGTTTCATTGATCCTGTATTTAAGCACTAAGCACTAAGCAGGTGAACTTACTCTCAGCATTTATTACGTGCATGAGAGTGTCCACATGGAAGGCAAGCATGGCAAAAAATAATGAAGGCATATAGTAGGCAGTGAATGGAACAAAGCTGGTGAAAATGGTGGTTACTATCTTTACACGATGTAGCAGGGTGTATCGAAGACTGCATTCAGCGACGTAACTTTGACGCTCCGTGGGCGTAGTTTCATTGATCCTGTATTTAAGCACTAAGCACTAAGCAGGTGAACTTACTCTCAGCATTTATTACGTGCATGAGAGTGTCCACATGGAAGGCAAGCATGGCAAAAAATAATGACGATATATAGTAGGCAGTGAGTGGAACAAAACTGGTGAAAATGGTGATTATTATATTTAATGGATGTAGCAGAGTGTCTCGAAGACTGTATTCGGCGACGTAACTTTGACGCTGGCGCTCCGTCGACGTAGTTTCATTGATCCTGTATGTAAGCACTAAGCTCTAAGCACTAAGCACTAAGCAGGTGAATTTACTCTCAGCATTTATTACGTGCATGAGAGTGTACACATGGAAGGCAAGCAAGCAAAAAATATTGAAGGCATATAGTAGGCAGTGAGTGGAACAAAGTTGGTAAAAATGGTGGTTATTATCTTTAGTCGATGTAGCAGGGTGTATCGAATACTGTATTCGGCGACGTAACCATGATGCTGCCGCTCCGTCGACGTAGTTTCATTGATCCTTTATGTAAGCACTAAGCACTAAGCAGGAGAACTTACTCTCAGCATTTATTACGTGCATGAGAGTGTCCACATGGAAGGCAAGCATGGCAAAAAATAATGACGGTATATAGTAGGCAGTGAGTGGAACAAAGCTGGTGAAAATGGTGATTATTATATTTAATGGATGTAGCAGAGTGTCTCGAAGACTGCATTCAGCGACGTAACTTTGACGCCGGCGCTCCGTCGACGTAGTTTCATTGATCCTGTATTTAAGCACTAAGCACTAAGCAGGTGAACTTACTCTCAGCATTCATTACGTGCATGAGAGTGTACACATGGAAGGCAAGCATCAAAAAATAATGCAGGCATATAAGTAGGCAGTGAGTGGAAGTTGGTGAAAATGGTCGAATGGGAGAATGGAGGAACGAGAGAAGCAGTAGTATATGCTACTACTCTTATTATAACAAACTCTTCGGATCAACGCAAACTACTAACTTCAACCCAATCTTTCACAACTACACAACGCAAAAAACAACATAAAAATAATGAATATACATACCGAATTTAACAATATTAAAAAAAACTGACTCAACAAAATTAGCATGCATCAATCAGCAGGTTAGCACTCACTCACTTATGACATATTTTTTTTAAACTTACAAGACTTTGAAATACACAAAAACATTTTTAATAACATACTTAATTGCAGTATTACGTCGACGCTGATCACAACATATTTGATACAAAAGAACTAACACAAAACTAATGAATAGAAACATAAACATACCTCGAGCATACCTGAATCTAACAATATTAAACAAAAAGACTCAACTAAATTAACATGCATCAATTAGCAGGTAGACACTCACTCACTTAGCGAGACTTTTTACAAAAACTTACAAGAAAACTAAAAACTAGAAAACAACAGAAAAATAATCAATATTCTGTAACTTCGCGGATTTCATGGAAATGTATGGAGACGACACACCGACGGAGGATTATAAGTGTTCAGACTTCAATCCTGAAGACTCTCTAGCATTCCTGGCAATAAGAAGTGGCATTACAGGTTTGCCGTAAGCTGCAGCTCATTCAATTTGCCGGCGTCGGTGTTTCCGTCACATTACGATTTGAGTGTCTTCAAGGCTAGAGTGAATAGGCTCTTAATAAACTAGCGCGCTTTACCATCAACGATCGCGTCACTGCTTACCATCAGGCGGGATTGCGGTCAAGCGCTGGTTTATAATTTATAAAAAAAAAAAAATCACATAAGTACTTCGCCACGTTTATGGCTTATATTTTTTAACTACAATCGACTCAAATAAGGACAGTTTTCAAGCGAGAGCTTTATATAAGGACCATCAAAATGACTCTACGGAGGAAGGTCAATGACTCAGTACACTGGTATATGCAGGACCTGACCTCCCGGATTATAGCTCAGTCTGGCATCCCTTCAGACCGACACCACCTCGGCAAAATCATTCTACAGAGCCTGAAAGATGCTCCAGATTTTTTACTACAGATTGATGGAGCGACAGGAATGTCGGAAACATTCGGCTCGGTTTTGGAGAGGTCAGTGCGCTGTGCCCTGAGTCTGCGGAACGCAGGGTTGATGCACGGAGACTTGTTGGTACTAATGGCTCCAAACCATTTAGATGTTACTGTACCTTTGTATGCTGCGTTATATCTTGGATTCGTCGTAGCAGCGGTTGACATGATGCTTGATATATATGAATTGCAACAAGTATTGTTTCCAGCATGCTTCAATCAGCACTCGCTCACTTAGGAGACTCTTTACCTCAAATAACAAGAAAATAACTAATATAAACATATATATACCTATAGAATACCCGCCTTTAACATTATTAATAAAAAAATTATATCGAAATTGGCGTGCATCACAGAGCAAATTATCACTCACTCAGTTTGGAAAAACTTTACCACAACTTTCAAGAAAACCCTAAAATAATCAAAATTAACATAAATATACCAAGAGAATACCATTTTAAACAATATCAAAAAAAATCGGCTTACCAAAATTAGCTTGCTTCAAACATCAAGTTAGCATTCACTCACATATGAGGCACTTTACCACAACTTACGAGCAAACCCAAAAATATAAAACAATATAAAAATAATGAATATACATAGAAAACAATATTTTTCTCTAAGAATACCCACTTCGAAGATATAGCGATGAAAAAAGTGGAAAAAGTTGCGTTCTTCATAAAATGTACACGTTTCCGCGCCACCCGTGAGGTAGTGTACTCGGCCCGTTTTTTTTAACGTGGTATCCCCGGTAGGCCTATTCCACTATCTATTGTGTTCCTGTTAACACTATACAACAACTTACAAGTAAACCCAAAAATAGAAAATAACACTAAAATATCAAAAATATACCAAACAAACACAAAACACCAAAAAATAAAGAAGAAAACAAAACAACAAACAATATAAATACAAATAAATATACATAGAGAATATCCGATTCTAACAATATTTAAAAAATAGACTTAACTAATCAGGTAAGTCGATTGTTTAAATATCGTATTGGAGTCGGGCATCCTGCTGATTTATGCATGCTGGAATCAGCAAGCATCAATCAGCAGGTTAGCACTCGCTCACTTAAGAGACTCTTTACTCCAATTAACAAGAAAATCCAAACATAAAACCCAACACAAAAAAAAAAATATTTGATACAAAAGAACTAACACAAAACAAATGAAAATAAACATTAATATACTTAGAGAATACCCGAATTTAACAATATTAAAAAAAACAGATTGATCAAAATTGGCATGTATCAAATAGTAGGCAATCACTCACTCAGTTCAGAAACACTTTACTAAAACTGACGCGAAGACCCAAAAATGGAAAAGAACAAAAAATAATGAATATTAACATAAATATACCCAGAGAAATCCCGACTGTAACAATATTAATAAAGAATCGACTTACCAAAATTACCATGCATCAATTAGCAGTTTGGCACTCGACTCACTCACGATACTCTTTACCACAACTTACAAGAAAACCTAAAACTAGGAAACAACAGAAAAATCAATATAAACAAAAATGTACCTAGAGAATACCAAATTGAACAGTATTTAAAAAGAATTGATTTTCCAAAATTAGACTTCATCAACCAGCAGGTTATGATTCACTAAGTTAGGAGACACTTTACTGTACTTACAATAAAACCCAAAAATAGAAAGGAACACAAACTAATAAAAAGAAACATAAACACACCTGGAGAATACCCGAATCTAACAATATTAAACAAAAAGACTCAACTAAATTACCACGCATCAATTAGCAGGTTGGCACTCGACTCACTCACGACACTCTTTACCACAACTTACAAGAAAACCTAAAACTAGGAAACAACAGAAAAATCAATATAAACAAAAATGTACCTAGAGAATACCAAATTGAACAGTATTTAAAAAGAATTGATTTTCCAAAATTAGACTTCATCAACCAGCAGGTTATGATTCACTTAATTAGGAGAGACTTTACTGTACTTACAATAAAACCCAAAAATAGAAAAGAACACAAACTAATAAAAAGAAACATAAACACACCTCGAGAATACCAGAATCTAACAATATTAAACAAAAAGATTCAACTAAATTAACATGCATCAATTAGCAGGTTGGCATTCACTCACTAAGGAGACCATATACCAAAACTTACAAGAAAACCAAAAACTAGAAAACAATACAAAAATAATCAATATAAACAAAACCATACCTAGAGAATACCTGAATTTAACAATATTATAAAAGAATCCACAACCAAAATCAGCCTGCATCAAACAGCAGATTAGCAATCACTCAGTTATTAGTAGACACTACAACAACTTACCTACAACAAACAGCAGGTTTAAAGCGCACTCACTGATGGGACACAAAATAACATAAGTTAAAAACACTGGCTTACCAGGTTTAGCATACAAAAAACAGCATGCATCAAACAGCAGGTTTAATATCCGCTCACTTATGAAACACATAAATTATAAAAAATATTCACTCACCAGATTTAGCATACAACAAACAGCAGGTCCACTCACTCGGAAGACACTATTTAAAAACATACAGCAAGTTATTACACTCACTCACTAAGAATAAAATTTTATAAAACATACAAGACTTTTGACAATACTTGAACTTGCATGCATATGCGATGCTTAGCATGCATCAAACATCAATGATGGACTAACCAGAATTAGCACACAAACAGCAGGTTAATACCTACACACGGAATCACGCTCTTTACTACAACACACAAGAAAATCCCAAAATTAAAACAAATAGTCGGTTAGTTATCACATATCAATTTGTCTGATTTTGCATGCATCAAAATAACAGAAGTTATAAACACATTGACTTAACAGATTTAGCATACAACAAACAGCATGCATCAAACAGCAGGTTTAATATCCGCTCACTGATGAAACACAAAAATAACAGTAGTTATAAAAAATTGCATGCATCAAACATTAAAAGTAGACTTCCCAGAATTAACATGCATCAAACAATAAAAGTAGACTTCCCAGAATTAGCATGCATTAAACAACAGGTTAATACCCACACGCGTAGTCACGCACTTTACTACAACTCACAATAAATCCCAAAATTAAAAACAGTCATGAAACATATCGACTTGTCTGATTTAGCATGCATCAAACAGCACGTTTAATTAATAACCACTCAAAGATTAAACCCAAAAATAACAGTATTTATAAAAAATATTCACTTACCAGATTTAGCATACAACAAACAGCAGGTCCACTCACTCAGAAGACACTTTTTTAAAACATACAACAGGTTATAACACTCACTCACTTAAAAGGCTCTTTTTTAAAACATAAAAGACTTTTAACAATACTTGGACTTGCATGCATATGCGATGCTTAGCATGCATCAAACATCAATACTGGACTAACCAGAATTAGCACACAAACAGCAGGTTAATACCTACACACGCAGTCACGCTTTTTACTACAACACACAAGAAAACCCTAAAATTAAAACAGATAGTCGGTTAATTTGTCACATATCAATTTGTCTGATTTTGCATGCATCAAACAACAGGTTAAGTACTCACTCACTGATGGGACACAAAAATAACAGAAATTATAAAAACATTGACTTAACAGATTTAGCATACAATAAACAGCATGCATCAAACAGCAGGTTTAATTTCCGCTCACTGAGGAAACACAAAAATAACAGTATTTATAAAAAAATATTCACTCACCAGATTTAGCATACAACAAACACCAGGTTTAATGCGCACTCACTGATGGGACACAAAATAACAGAAGCTAAAAACATTGACTTAACAGGTTAAGAATACATTAAACAGCATGCATCAAACAGCAGGTTTAATATCCACTCACTGATGAAGCACAAAAATAACTGTAGTTATAAAAAATATTCACTCACCAGATTTAGCATACAACAAACAGCAGGTCCACTCATTCAGAAGACACTTTTTAAAAACAAACAGCAAGTTATTACACTCACTCACTAATAAAAAACTTTTATAAAACATACAAGACTTTTGACAATACTTGAACTTGCATGGATATGCGATGCTTAACATACATCAAACATTAAAAGTAGACTTCCCAGAATTAGCATGCATCAAACAATAAAAATGGACTCACCAGAATTAGCATGCATTAAACAACAGGTTAATACCCACACGCGTAGTCACGCACTTTACTACAACACACAAGAAAACAGTCAGTCGGCCAGTTTGAAACATATCATCTCTTCCGGTTTAGCATGCATCAATCAGCAGGTTGGCACTCACTCAGTTAGAAGACACTTTAACACAACTTACAAAAAAAAAAAAAAATATCAACACAAAAGTAATGAATACAGACATGAACATACCTCGAGAATACCCCAATTTAACAGTATTAAAAAGAAGACTTAACCTAATTACCATGTATCAATTAGCAGGTTGGAACTCACTCACTTAGGAGACCCTTTACCACAAATTAAAAGTAAACCAAGATCTAGAAAACTAAACAAAAATAATCAATACAAACAAAAAATATATACCTAGAGAATACCAAATTGACCGTTACTAAAAAAGAATTGACTTCCCTAAATTAGCCTGCAACAAACAGCAGGTTATTATTTAATTAGTTAGGAGACACTTTATTACAACTTACAAAAAAAAAAAAAATTGATACCAACACTAAAATAAAGAATACAAACATAAACGTACCTCGAGAATACCCCAATTTAACAGTATTAAAAAGAAGACTTAACCTAATTACCATGCATCAATTAGCAGGTTGAAACTCACTCACTTAGGAGACTTTTTACGACAACCTAAAAGTAAACCAAGATCTAGAAAAAACAAAAAAATTGTAAACAAAAACATACCTAGAGAATACCAAATAGAACGTTATTAAAAAAGAATTGACTTTCCTAAATTAGGCTGCATCAAACAGCAGGGTATTATTTAATTAGTTAGGAGACAATTGCAACTTCCAAAAAAAAAAAAATTGAAACCAACACATAAATAAATAAAGAATACAAACATAAACATACCTCGAGAATACCCCAATTTAACAGTATTAAAAAGAAGACTTAACCTAATTACCATGTATCAATTAGCAGGTTGAAACTCACTCACTTAGGAGAATTTTTACAACAACTTAAAAGTAAACCAATAATCTAGAAAACCAAACAAAAATAATCAATCCAAAAAAAATATATATACTCAGAGAATACCAAATTGACCGTTATTAAAAAAGAATTGACTTCCCTAAATTAGCCTGCAACAAACAGCAGGTTATTCTTTAATTAGTTAGGAGACTTTTTATTACTACTTCCAAAAAAAAAAAAAAATTGAAACCAACACAAAAATAATGAAAACAGACATAAACATACCCCGAGAATACCCCATCATCATCATCATCATCATCAACCTTTTTTATCGTCCCACTGCTGGGCACAGGTCTCCTCTCATACAGAGAAGGATTGAGCGTAATCACCACGCTTGCTCAATGCGGGTTGGCGATTTCAGACTTAAAGTCCAGGTTTCCTCAAGATGTTTTCCTTCACCTCCAGTCACTGGTGTCCAAGATATACTTAGAAAGTACATATAACTTTAGAAAAGTTACATTGGTACTTGCCTGACCTGGAATCGAACCCGCGCACTCATACTTGAGAGGCTGGTGTTTTAACCACTAGGCCACCAAGACATTAGAATTACACATTAGACATTAGAATACTCCAATTTAACGATATTAAAAAGGAATTGACTTTCCAAAGTTAGCCTGCATAAGCAGCAGGATATTATTTTTTAGTTAGCAGATACTTTATTGCAACTTCCAAAAAAAAAAGAAACGAAAATAGAAACCAACACAAAAATAATGAAAACAGACATAAACATACCTCGAAAATACCCCAATTTAACAATATTAAAAAGAAGACTTAACCTAATTACCATGCATCAATCAGCAGGTTGGCACGCACTCAGTTAGAAGAGACTTTACCATAACTTAAAAGTAAACCCAAATCTAGAAAATAAAAAAAATCGATATAAAGAAAAACATACCTAGAGAATACCAAATTTAGCGTTATTAAAGAAGAATTGACTTTCCCAAATTAGTCTGCAACAAACAGCAGGTTATGATTCACTTACGAGACACTTTACTCTAACTTACAACAAAACCCAAAAACAGATAAGAACAAAAAATAATTAATAAAAACATAAATATTCCTACAGAATACCCGATTTAACGATATTAAAAATAATTGACTTTTCGAAGTTAACCTGCATCAAACAGCAGGTTATTATTTTTCAGTTAGCAGACACTTTACTCCAACATCCAAAAAAAAAAAGAAAGAAAAAGAGAAACCAACACAAAAATAATGAAAACAGACATAAACATACCTCGAGAATACCCCATCATCATCATCACCATCATCAACCTTTTTTATCGTCCCACTGCTGGGCACAGGTCTCCTTTCATACAGAGAAGGATTGAGCGTAATCACCACGCTTGCTCAATGCGGGTTGGCGATTTCAGACTTAAAGTCCAGGTTTCCTCAAGTTGTTTTCCTTCACCTCCAATCACTGGTGTCCAAGATATACTTAGAAAGTACATATAACTTTAGAAAAGTTAAATTGGTACTTGCCTGACCTGGAATCGAACCCGCGCACTCATACTTGAGAGGCTGGTGTTTTAACCACTAGGCCACCAAGACATTAGAATTACACATTAGACATTAGAATACCCCAATTTAACGATATTAAAAAGTAATTGACTTTCCAAAGTTAGCCTGCATAAGCAGCAGGATATTATTTTTTAGTTAGCAGATACTTTATTGCAACTTCCAAAAAAAAAAGAAACGAAAATAGAAACCAACACAAAAATAATGAAAACAGACATATACATACCTCGACAATACCCCAATTTAACAGTATTAAAAAGAAGACTTAACCTAATTACCATGCATCAATTAGCAGGTTGAAACTCACTCACTTAGGAGACTTTTTACGACAACCTAAAAGTAAACCAAGATCTAGAAAAAACAAAAAAATTGTAAACAAAAACATACCTAGAGAATACCAAATTGAACGTTATTAAAAAAGAATTGACTTCCCTAAATTAGCCTGCAACAAACAGCAGGTTATTATTTAATTAGTTAGGAGACATTTTATTAGAACTTACAAAAAAAAAAAAATTGATACCAACACTAAAATAATGAATACAGACATAAACATACCTCGAGAATACCCGAATTTAACGATATTAAAAAAAATTGACTTTCCAAAGTTAGCCTGCATAAGCAGCAGGATATTATTTTTTAGTTAGCAGATACTTTATTGCAACTTCCAAAAAAAAAAAAAACGAAAATAGAAACCAACACAAAAATAATGAAAACAGACATAAACATATCTCGAGAATACCCCAATTTAACAGTATTAAAAAGAAGACTTAACCTAATTACCATGCATCAATTAGCAGGTTGGCACTCACTCATTTAGGAGACTCTTTACCACAACTTAAAAGTAAACCCAAATAAACAAAAATTATCAAAATAAACAAAAACGTACCTAGAGAATACCAAATTGAACGTTATTAAAAAAGAACTGACTTTTCTAAATTAGCCTGCAAACAACAGCAGGTTCTGATTCACTTACAAGATACTTTAGTGTAACTTACAATAAAACAAAACAAAAAATAGAAAACGATACAAAAATAATAAATAATAATAAAAAATATTCCTAGAAAATACGCGAATTTAACGATATTTAAAAAGAATTGACTTTCCAAACTTAGCCTGCATCAAACAGCAGGTTATTATTTACTCAGTTAGCAGACACTTAATTGCAACTTCCAAAAAAAATAAGAAACAAAAATAGAAACCAACACAAAAATAATGAATACAAACATAAAAATACCTCGAAAATAGCCCAATTTAACAATATTAAAAAGAAGACTTAACCTAATTACCATGCATCAATCAGCAGGTTGGCACGCACACAGTTAGCAGACACTTTATTGCAACTTCCAAAAAAAATAAACAAAAATAGAAACCAATACAAAAATAATGATTACAGACAAAAATACCTCGAGAATACCCCAATTTAACAATATTAAAAAGAAGACTTAACCTAATTACCATGCATCAATCAGCAGGTTGGCACGCACTCAGTTAGGAGACTCTTTACCATAACTTAAAAGTAAACCCAAATCTAGAAATCCAAATAAAAATAATCAATACAAACAAAAAATATATACCTAGAGAATACCAAATTAAACGTAATTAAAAAAGAATTGACTTCCTTAAATTAGCCTGCAACAAACAGCAGGTTATTATTTACTCTGTTAGGAGTCACTTTACTGCAAATTACAAAAAAAAAAAAACAAAACAAAAATAGAAACCAACACAAAATAGTGAATAAAAACATAAATATTCCAAGAAAATACCCGAATTTAACGATATTAAAAAGGAATTAACTTTCCAAAGTTAGCCTGCATCAAACAGCAGGTTATGATTCACTAACGAGACAATTTACTGTAACTTACAACAAAACCCAAAAATAGAAAAGAACTCAAAAATAATGAATAAAAACATAAATATTCCTAGAAAATACCCGAATTTAACGATATTTAAAAATAATTGACTTTCCAAACTTTCATCTACAACCATTTTATAGTGCCACTGCTGGGCACAGGTCTCCTCTCATACAGAGAAGGATTGAGCGTAATCAGCACGCTTGCTCTATGCGGTATGGCGATTTCGGACTTATAAAGCTCAAGTTTCCTCAAGATGTTTTCCTTCACCTTCAGTCAATGGTGTCCAAGACATACTTAGAAAATACATATAACTTTAGAAAAGTTACATTGATACTTGCCTGACCTGGAATCGAACCCGCGCCCTCATACTTGAGAGGTTGGTGTTTTAACCACTAGGCCACCACGACCTTTTTCCAAACTTAGCCTGCATCAAACAGCAGGTTATTATTTACTCAGTTAGCAGACACTACTGCAACTTCCAAAAAAACAGAAAGAAAAATAGAAACCAACACAAAAATAATGAATACAGACATAAACATACCTCGGGAATACCCCAATTTAACAATATTAAAAAGAAGCCATAACCTAATTACCATGCGTCAATTAGCAGAATGGCACTTCCTCATTTAGGAGACTCTTTACGACAACTTAAAAGTAAACCAAGATCTAGAAAACCAAACAAAAATAATCAATCCAAAAAAAATATATATACTCAGAGAATACCAAATTGACCGTTTTTAAAAAAGAATTGACTTCCCTAAATTAGCCTGCAACAAACAGCAGGTTATTCTTTAATTAGTTAGGAGACTTTTTATTACAACTTCCAAAAAAAAAAAAAATTGAAACCAACACAAAAATAATGAAAACAGACATAAACATACCCCGAGAATACCCCATCATCATCATCATCATCATCAACCTTTTTTATCGTCCCACTGCTGGGCACAGGTCTCCTCTCATACAGAGAAGGATTGAGCGTAATCACCACGCTTGCTCAATGCGGGTTGGCGATTTCAGACTTAAAGTCCAGGTTTCCTCAAGATGTTTTCCTTCACCTCCAGTCACTGGTGTCCAAGATATACTTAGAAAGTACATATAACTTTAGAAAAGTTACATTGGTACTTGCCTGACCTGGAATCGAACCCGCGCACTCATACTTGAGAGGCTGGTGTTTTAACCACTAGGCCACCAAGACATTAGAATTACACATTAGACATTAGAATACTCCAATTTAACGATATTAAAAAGGAATTGACTTTCCAATGTTAGCCTGCATAAGCAGCAGGATATTATTTTTTAGTTAGCAGATACTTTATTGCAACTTCCAAAAAAAAAAAGAAACGAAAATAGAAACCAACACAAAAATAATGAAAACAGACATAAACATACCTCGAAAATACCCCAATTTAACAATATTAAAAAGAAGACTTAACCTAATTACCATGCATCAATCAGCAGGTTGGCACGCACTCAGTTAGAAGAGACTTTACCATAACTTAAAAGTAAACCCAAATCTAGAAAATAAAAAAAATCGATATAAAGAAAAACATACCTAGAGAATACCAAATTTAGCGTTATTAAAGAAGAATTGACTTTCCCAAATTAGTCTGCAACAAACAGCAGGTTATGATTCACTTACGAGACACTTTACTCTAACTTACAACAAAACCCAAAAACAGATAAGAACAAAAAATAATTAATAAAAACATAAATATTCCTACAGAATACCCGATTTAACGATATTAAAAATAATTGACTTTCCGAAGTTAACCTGCATCAAACAGCAGGTTATTATTTTTCAGTTAGCAGACACTTTACTCCAACATCCAAAAAAAAAAGAAAGAAAAAGAGAAACCAACACAAAAATAATGAAAACAGACATAAACATACCTCGAGAATACCCCATCATCATCATCACCATCATCAACCTTTTTTATCGTCCCACTGCTGGGCACAGGTCTCCTCTCATACAGAGAAGGATTGAGCGTAATCACCACGCTTGCTCAATGCGGGTTGGCGATTTCAGACTTAAAGTCCAGGTTTCCTCAAGTTGTTTTCCTTCACCTCCAGTCACTGGTGTCCAAGATATACTTAGAAAGTACATATAACTTTAGAAAAGTTAAATTGGTACTTGCCTGACCTGGAATCGAACCCGCGCACTCATACTTGAGAGGCTGGTGTTTTAACCACTAGGCCACCAAGACATTAGAATTACACATTAGACATTAGAATACCCCAATTTAACGATATTAAAAAGTAATTGACTTTCCAAAGTTAGCCTGCATAAGCAGCAGGATATTATTTTTTAGTTAGCAGATACTTTATTGCAACTTCAAAAAAAAAAAAAAGAAACGAAAATAGAAACCAACACAAAAATAATGAAAACAGACATATACATACCTCGAGAATACCCCAATTTAACAGTATTAAAAAGAAGACTTAACCTAATTACCATGCATCAATTAGCAGGTTGAAACTCACTCACTTAGGAGACTTTTTACGACAACCTAAAAGTAAACCAAGATCTAGAAAAAACAAAAAAATTGTAAACAAAAACATACCTACGGAATACCAAATTGAACGTTATTAAAAAAGAATTGACTTCCCTAAATTAGCCTGCAACAAACAGCAGGTTATTATTTAATTAGTTAGGAGACACTTTATTAGAACTTACAAAAAAAAAAAAATTGATACCAACACTAAAATAATGAATACAGACATAAACATACCTCGAGAATACCCGAATTTAACGATATTAAAAAAAATTGACTTTCCAAAGTTAGCCTGCATAAGCAGCAGGATATTATTTTTTAGTTAGCAGATACTTTATTGCAACTTCCAAAAAAAAAAAAAAAAAACGAAAATAGAAACCAACACAAAAATAATGAAAACAGACATAAACATATCTCGAGAATACCCCAATTTAACAGTATTAAAAAGAAGACTTAACCTAATTACCATGCATCAATTAGCAGGTTGGCACTCACTCATTTAGGAGACTCTTTACCACAACTTAAAAGTAAACCCAAATAAACAAAAATTATCAAAATAAACAAAAACGTACCTAGAGAATACCAAATTGAACGTTATTAAAAAAGAACTGACTTTTCTAAATTAGCCTGCAAACAACAGCAGGTTCTGATTCACTTACAAGATACTTTAGTGTAACTTACAATAAAACAAAACAAAAAATAGAAAACGATACAAAAATAATAAATAATAATAACAAATATTCCTAGAAAATACGCGAATTTAACGATATTTAAAAAGAATTGACTTTCCAAACTTAGCCTGCATCAAACAGCAGGTTATTATTTACTCAGTTAGCAGACACTTAATTGCAACTTCCAAAAAAAATAAGAAACAAAAATAGAAACCAACACAAAAATAATGAATACAAACATAAAAATACCTCGAAAATAGCCCAATTTAACAATATTAAAAAGAAGACTTAACCTAATTACCATGCATCAATCAGCAGGTTGGCACGCACACAGTTAGCAGACACTTTATTGCAACTTCCAAAAAAAAAATAAACAAAAATAGAAACCAATACAAAAATAATGATTACAGACAAAAATACCTCGAGAATACCCCAATTTAACAATATTAAAAAGAAGACTTAACCTAATTACCATGCATCAATCAGCAGGTTGGCACGCACTCAGTTAGGAGACTCTTTACCATAACTTAAAAGTAAACCTAAATCTAGAAATCCAAATAAAAATAATCAATACAAACAAAAAATATATACCTAGAGAATACCAAATTAAACGTAATTAAAAAAGAATTGACTTCCTTAAATTAGCCTGCAACAAACAGCAGGTTATTATTTACTCAGTTGGGAGACACTTTACTGCAAATTACAAAAAAAAAAAACAAAACAAAAATAGAAACCAACACAAAATAGTGAATAAAAACATAAATATTCCAAGAAAATACCCGAATTTAACGATATTAAAAAGGAATTAACTTTCCAAAGTTAGCCTGCATCAAACAGCAGGTTATGATTCACTAACGAGACAATTTACTGTAACTTACAACAAAACCCAAAAATAGAAAAGAACTCAAAAATAATGAATAAAAACATAAATATTCCTAGAAAATACCCGAATTTAACGATATTTAAAAATAATTGACATTCCAAACTTTCATCTACAACCATTTTATAGTGCCACTGCTGGGCACAGGTCTCCTCTCATACAGAGAAGGATTGAGCGTAATCAGCACGCTTGCTCTATGCGGTATGGCGATTTCGGACTTATAAAGCTCAAGTTTCCTCAAGATGTTTTCCTTCACCTTCAGTCAATGGTGTCCAAGACATACTTAGAAAATACATATAACTTTAGAAAAGTTACATTGATACTTGCCTGACCTGGAATCGAACCCGCGCACTCATACTTGAGAGGTTGGTGTTTTAACCACTAGGCCACCACGACCTTTTTCCAAACTTAGCCTGCATCAAACAGCAGGTTATTATTTACTCAGTTAGCAGACACTACTGCAACTTCCAAAAAAACAGAAAGAAAAATAGAAACCAACACAAAAATAATGAATACAGACATAAACATACCTCGGGAATACCCCAATTTAACAATATTAAAAAGAAGCCATAACCTAATTACCATGCGTCAATTAGCAGAATGGCACTTCCTCATTTAGGAGACTCTTTACGACAACTTAAAAGTAAACCAAGATCTAGAAAACCAAACAAAAATAATCAATACAAACAAAAAATATATACCCAGAGAATACCAAATTGACCGTTATTAAAAAAGAATTGACTTCCCTAAATTAGCCTGCAACAAACAGTAGGTTATTATTTAATTAGTTAGGAGACACTTTATTACAACTTACAAAAAAAATAAAAAATTGATACCAACACTAAAATAAAGAATACAAACATAAACGTACCTCGAGAATACCCCAATTTAACAGTATTAAAAAGAAGACTTAACCTAATTACCATGCATCAATTAGCAGGTTGAAACTCACTCACTTAGGAGACTTTTTACGACAACCTAAAAGTAAACCAAGATCTAGAAAAAACAAAAAAATTGTAAACAAAAACATACCTAGAGAATACCAAATTGAACGTTATTAAAAAAGAATTGACTTTCCTAAATTAGGCTGCATCAAACAGCAGGGTATTATTTAATTAGTTAGGAGACACTTAATTGCAACTTCCAAAAAAAAAAAAAATTGAAACCAACACATAAATAAATAAAGAATACAAACATAAACATACCTCGAGAATACCCCAATTTAACAGTATTAAAAAGAAGACTTAACCTAATTACCATGTATCAATTAGCAGGTTGAAACTCACTCACTTAGGAGATTTTTTACAACAACTTAAAAGTAAACCAATAATCTAGAAAACCAAACAAAAATAATCAATCCAAAAAAAAATATATACTCAGAGAACACCAAATTGACCGTTATTAAAAAAGAATTGACTTCCCTAAATTAGCCTGCAACAAACAGCAGGTTATTCTTTAATTAGTTAGGAGACTTTTTATTACAACTTCCAAAAAAAAAAAAAATTGAAACCAACACAAAAATAATGAAAACAGACATAAACATACCCCGAGAATACCCCATCATCATCATCATCATCATCAACCTTTTTTATCGTCCCACTGCTGGGCACAGGTCTCCTCTCATACAGAGAAGGATTGAGCGTAATCACCACGCTTGCTCAATGCGGGTTGGCGATTTCAGACATAAAGTCCAGGTTTCCTCAAGATGTTTTCCTTCACCTCCAGTCACTGGTGTCCAAGATATACTTAGAAAGTACATATAACTTTAGAAAAGTTACATTGGTACTTGCCTGACCTGGAATCGAACCCGCGCACTCATACTTGAGAGGCTGGTGTTTTAACCACTAGGCCACCAAGACATTAGAATTACACATTAGACATTAGAATACTCCAATTTAACGATATTAAAAAGGAATTGACTTTACAAAGTTAGCCTGCATAAGCAGCAGGATATTATTTTTTAGTTAGCAGATACTTTATTGCAACTTCCAAAAAAAAAAAAAGAAACGAAAATAGAAACCAACACAAAAATAATGAAAACAGACATAAACATACCTCGAAAATACCCCAATTTAACAATATTAAAAAGAGGACTTAACCTAATTACCATGCATCAATTAGCAGGTTGGCACTCACTCACTTAGGAGACTCTTTACCACAACTTAAAAGTAAACCCAAATAAACAAAAATTATCAAAATAAACAAAAACGTACCTAGAGAATACCAAATTGAACGTTATTAAAAAAGAATTGACTTCCCTAAATTAGCCTGCAACAAACAGCAGGTTATTATTTAATTAGTTAGGAGACATTTTATTAGAACTTACAAAAAAAAAAAAAATTGATACCAACACTAAAATAATGAATACAGACATAAACATACCTCGAGAATACCCGAATTTAACGATATTAAAAAAAATTGACTTTCCAAAGTTAGCCTGCATAAGCAGCAGGATATTATTTTTTAGTTAGCAGATACTTTATTGCAACTTCCAAAAAAAAAAAAAACGAAAATAGAAACCAACACAAAAATAATGAAAACAGACATAAACATATCTCGAGAATACCCCAATTTAACAGTATTAAAAAGAAGACTTAACCTAATTACCATGCATCAATTAGCAGGTTGGCACTCACTCATTTAGGAGACTCTTTACCACAACTTAAAAGTAAACCCAAATAAACAAAAATTATCAAAATAAACAAAAACGTACCTAGAGAATACCAAATTGAACGTTATTAAAAAAGAACTGACTTTTCTAAATTAGCCTGCAAACAACAGCAGGTTCTGATTCACTTACAAGATACTTTAGTGTAACTTACAATAAAACAAAACAAAAAATAGAAAACGATACAAAAATAATAAATAATAATAAAAAATATTCCTAGAAAATACGCGAATTTAACGATATTTAAAAAGAATTGACTTTCCAAACTTAGCCTGCATCAAACAGCAGGTTATTATTTACTCAGTTAGCAGACACTTAATTGCAACTTCCAAAAAAAATAAGAAACAAAAATAGAAACCAACACAAAAATAATGAATACAAACATAAAAATACCTCGAAAATAGCCCAATTTAACAATATTAAAAAGAAGACTTAACCTAATTACCATGCATCAATCAGCAGGTTGGCACGCACACAGTTAGCAGACACTTTATTGCAACTTCCAAAAAAAATAAACAAAAATAGAAACCAATACAAAAATAATGATTACAGACAAAAATACCTCGAGAATACCCCAATTTAACAATATTAAAAAGAAGACTTAACCTAATTACCATGCATCAATCAGCAGGTTGGCACGCACTCAGTTAGGAGACTCTTTACCATAACTTAAAAGTAAACCCAAATCTAGAAATCCAAATAAAAATAATCAATACAAACAAAAAATATATACCTAGAGAATACCAAATTAAACGTAATTAAAAAAGAATTGACTTCCTTAAATTAGCCTGCAACAAACAGCAGGTTATTATTTACTCTGTTAGGAGTCACTTTACTGCAAATTACAAAAAAAAAAAAAACAAAACAAAAATAGAAACCAACACAAAATAGTGAATAAAAACATAAATATTCCAAGAAAATACCCGAATTTAACGATATTAAAAAGGAATTAACTTTCCAAAGTTAGCCTGCATCAAACAGCAGGTTATGATTCACTAACGAGACAATTTACTGTAACTTACAACAAAACCCAAAAATAGAAAAGAACTCAAAAATAATGAATAAAAACATAAATATTCCTAGAAAATACCCGAATTTAACGATATTTAAAAATAATTGACTTTCCAAACTTTCATCTACAACCATTTTATAGTGCCACTGCTGGGCACAGGTCTCCTCTCATACAGAGAAGGATTGAGCGTAATCAGCACGCTTGCTCTATGCGGTATGGCGATTTCGGACTTATAAAGCTCAAGTTTCCTCAAGATGTTTTCCTTCACCTTCAGTCAATGGTGTCCAAGACATACTTAGAAAATACATATAACTTTAGAAAAGTTACATTGATACTTGCCTGACCTGGAATCGAACCCGCGCCCTCATACTTGAGAGGTTGGTGTTTTAACCACTAGGCCACCACGACCTTTTTCCAAACTTAGCCTGCATCAAACAGCAGGTTATTATTTACTCAGTTAGCAGACACTACTGCAACTTCCAAAAAAACAGAAAGAAAAATAGAAACCAACACAAAAATAATGAATACAGACATAAACATACCTCGGGAATACCCCAATTTAACAATATTAAAAAGAAGCCATAACCTAATTACCATGCGTCAATTAGCAGAATGGCACTTCCTCATTTAGGAGACTCTTTACGACAACTTAAAAGTAAACCAAGATCTAGAAAACCAAACAAAAATAATCAATCCAAAAAAAATATATATACTCAGAGAATACCAAATTGACCGTTTTTAAAAAATAATTGACTTCCCTAAATTAGCCTGCAACAAACAGCAGGTTATTCTTTAATTAGTTAGGAGACTTTTTATTACAACTTCCAAAAAAAAAAAAAATTGAAACCAACACAAAAATAATGAAAACAGACATAAACATACCCCGAGAATACCCCATCATCATCATCATCATCATCAACCTTTTTTATCGTCCCACTGCTGGGCACAGGTCTCCTCTCATACAGAGAAGGATTGAGCGTAATCACCACGCTTGCTCAATGCGGGTTGGCCATTTCAGACTTAAAGTCCAGGTTTCCTCAAGATGTTTTCCTTCACCTCCAGTCACTGGTGTCCAAGATATACTTAGAAAGTACATATAACTTTAGAAAAGTTACATTGGTACTTGCCTGACCTGGAATCGAACCCGCGCACTCATACTTGAGAGGCTGGTGTTTTAACCACTAGGCCACCAAGACATTAGAATTACACATTAGACATTAGAATACTCCAATTTAACGATATTAAAAAGGAATTGACTTTCCAATGTTAGCCTGCATAAGCAGCAGGATATTATTTTTTAGTTAGCAGATACTTTATTGCAACTTCCAAAAAAAAAAAGAAACGAAAATAGAAACCAACACAAAAATAATGAAAACAGACATAAACATACCTCGAAAATACCCCAATTTAACAATATTAAAAAGAAGACTTAACCTAATTACCATGCATCAATCAGCAGGTTGGCACGCACTCAGTTAGAAGAGACTTTACCATAACTTAAAAGTAAACCCAAATCTAGAAAATAAAAAAAATCGATATAAAGAAAAACATACCTAGAGAATACCAAATTTAGCGTTATTAAAGAAGAATTGACTTTCCCAAATTAGTCTGCAACAAACAGCAGGTTATGATTCACTTACGAGACACTTTACTCTAACTTACAACAAAACCCAAAAACAGATAAGAACAAAAAATAATTAATAAAAACATAAATATTCCTACAGAATACCCGATTTAACGATATTAAAAATAATTGACTTTCCGAAGTTAACCTGCATCAAACAGCAGGTTATTATTTTTCAGTTAGCAGACACTTTACTCCAACATCCAAAAAAAAAAGAAAGAAAAAGAGAAACCAACACAAAAATAATGAAAACAGACATAAACATACCTCGAGAATACCCCATCATCATCATCACCATCATCAACCTTTTTTATCGTCCCACTGCTGGGCACAGGTCTCCTCTCATACAGAGAAGGATTGAGCGTAATCACCACGCTTGCTCAATGCGGGTTGGCGATTTCAGACTTAAAGTCCAGGTTTCCTCAAGTTGTTTTCCTTCACCTCCAGTCACTGGTGTCCAAGATATACTTAGAAAGTACATATAACTTTAGAAAAGTTAAATTGGTACTTGCCTGACCTGGAATCGAACCCGCGCACTCATACTTGAGAGGCTGGTGTTTTAACCACTAGGCCACCAAGACATTAGAATTACACATTAGACATTAGAATACCCCAATTTAACGATATTAAAAAGTAATTGACTTTCCAAAGTTAGCCTGCATAAGCAGCAGGATATTATTTTTTAGTTAGCAGATACTTTATTGCAACTTCAAAAAAAAAAAAAAGAAACGAAAATAGAAACCAACACAAAAATAATGAAAACAGACATATACATACCTCGAGAATACCCCAATTTAACAGTATTAAAAAGAAGACTTAACCTAATTACCATGCATCAATTAGCAGGTTGAAACTCACTCACTTAGGAGACTTTTTACGACAACCTAAAAGTAAACCAAGATCTAGAAAAAACAAAAAAATTGTAAACAAAAACATACCTACGGAATACCAAATTGAACGTTATTAAAAAAGAATTGACTTCCCTAAATTAGCCTGCAACAAACAGCAGGTTATTATTTAATTAGTTAGGAGACACTTTATTAGAACTTACAAAAAAAAAAAAAATTGATACCAACACTAAAATAATGAATACAGACATAAACATACCTCGAGAATACCCGAATTTAACGATATTAAAAAAAATTGACTTTCCAAAGTTAGCCTGCATAAGCAGCAGGATATTATTTTTTAGTTAGCAGATACTTTATTGCAACTTCCAAAAAAAAAAAAAAAACGAAAATAGAAACCAACACAAAAATAATGAAAACAGACATAAACATATCTCGAGAATACCCCAATTTAACCCTTTAATTCGCAGTGTTGAAGCTGAACGACATAGTTAACAAAAAAAGATTGTTCGATTTCTGCTGATATGTACCTGGTTATTTTTAATTCAATAGTTAGCAAAAATAAAGCATAGGCTAAAAAAAAATATAACCGACAATTTGCGCGAATGTTTTCTATTTTTTCTAACAAGATGTCGTCAATTACACCTGCCACGCACGGATGTAAGGTAAATCATTTTCAATTTTGACAATTTCAATTTAGTTTATGGATACTATGCATGAAAATATTCTTAACAAATACCGTGTTTATTGATTTGTGAAACAATCATCCCATTTGAACAACAAATATTCAATTTACGAGCCTGTGAAATGATGTGTTGTTCGTGATCAACACTGCGGAGTACTCAGAAAAGTACTAAGCATTCTGAATGTCGTTCACAAGCAACACTGCTCTTTTGCTTGTCAAGTACTTCATATATTTATGTCATTGCTAAACAATGCTGTACATTACCTAATTTAGCTATTTTTAATATTTTCGAATTATCTATTATAACTAGTAGAGTGGATTAATGTTTTAAATCTTTTATTTGGTATCTTTATCTGAGACTGAAATTTTTGTTGTGCTTTGGGTGCGGTTTTGCATGTTTTTTTTTTGTATTTGTTTTTTTTTTTTTTTTTTTTATAAATTATAAACCAGCGCTTGACCGCAATCCCGCCTGATGGTAAGCTGGTGACGCGATCGTTGATGGTAAAGCGCGCTAGTTTATTAAGAGCCTATTCACTCTAGCCTTGAAGACACTCAAATCGTAATGTGACGGAAACACCGACGCCGGCAAATTGTTCCAATCCCTCGATGTACGCGGTATAAAGGAGGAAGCAAAACGCTTCGTCCGGATCGCAGTGGTGTCAACAACGTAAGGGTGGAAACTCGCCGTACGACGGGTCGTCCGATGATGGAACGGAGATGGGGGAATTAAATCATGCAATTCCCTTGCACACTCACCAGAATGCATCCTATAGAAGACCGAAAGGCTGGCTACTCTACGCCTGTGCTCCAGGCTTTGGAGACCGTTTCGAGTTAAGTCTGGGTCGCCAATCAGCCTCTTCGCACGCCTCTCCACCGAATCCAAAGCGGCAAGGTGACACTTCGCAGCACCAGCCCAAATGTGGCTGCAGTACTCCACACACGAGCGGACCTGTGCTTTGTATAAAATTAGAAGCTGCCCTGGTGTGAAGTACCGCCGGACTTTCGCGATGACGCCTAGTTTTCTGGCAGCCACCCCGGCCTTGGACTCAATGAACCGCCCAAAGTTAAGGCTCGAGGAAATCTCAACTCCCAAAAGCTGAAGGCGGTCGGTACACTCCAAGGATACATTCTGAAAAGTAGGAGCCAAGGTAAACGGGCTCCTTTTGGCGGTGAAAAGACACGTCTGTGTTTTGGCGGCATTGAATGCTACAAGATTGGCATTGCCCCATTCGGAGACTGCCTGCAGTGCAGCACTCACACGCTCTACCATGGCCTCTCTTTCGGACCGGATAGTTTCCTTACTAGCCCGAGCTTCCGGCAGGTATCTCTCCACAACTGTGCTGTCATCTGCATACCCATAGATACCGGGCATCAGCAGATCGTTAATATGCAGCAGGAACAGAGTTGCAGAGAGAACAGACCCCTGAGGAACACCGGCATTGGTCGACATGGGCTCAGATGAACATCCGTCGACAACAACTCGGAGGGACCGTTCAGTCAGGAAGTCTTTTACCCAGCCAGTCAGGCCAGCGGAAATGCCGTACGCTGGAAGCTTACTCAAAAGGCTAGCGTGCCATACCCGGTCGAAGGCCTTCGAGACATCAAGGGAGACGGCAATCGCTTCCCCATTTTTCTCGAGGGCCTCGCCCCACAAGTGAGTGGCATACACTAGTAGGTCCCCAGTTGACCGATTGCGTCGAAAACCGTACTGTCGGTCACTGAGGAGATCGTTACCTTCCAGGTATGCCAAGAGGCGCGAGTTCAATACACGCTCCATAATCTTGCAGAGTATGGAGGTTATTGAAATCGGCCGATAGTTGGAAGGATCGGCACGACCACCCTTTTTGGGCACGGGCTGCACGTTGGCAAGCTTCCAGGACTTGGGCACTAAACCAGTCCTAAATGAGAGGCGATACAGGCGCGTCAATACAGGAGACAACTCAGGCGCACAAGCCTTAAGAACAATCGCTGGTATACCATCTGGACCACTAGCCTTATTCACGTCCAGACGACACAATACTCTCAGAACCTCCTTGTTTCTAATGCGAACCTCCGGCATTGAAGTTCCGCAATGAGGTAAATTAGGTGGAGTAGCATTGCCAGTGTCAAGACGCGAACTATGGGCAAAGAGAGATGCAAAGAGACCTGCTTTCTCTCTCGCCGTATGGGCCAGTGCTCCATCAGGCCTAACCAGCGGAGGCAGTGTGGGCCGACAGAAGTTCGCCTCGACCGATTTGGCTAGGGACCAGAAAGATCTGCTACCGGAAGGGTGCGCAGAGAGCTTGTTACCAATGTTAGTAATGCGGTCGAAGCGAGCCTTCTTAAGCGCCTTTTTGTAGGACTTGGCAGCACGGTTAAAGGCTCTCTTCTTTGAACTTAGATCCAGAGCTCTGCGGTCACGAGCGTCAACCCAGGCGAGGAATGCCGCGTGCTTACGCTGTTCAGCTTGAACACAGTCGGCGTTAAACCATGGGCGAGCCGAGCCACCGACGGGCACGTCACTGAAGGGGATAAAATACTCCATAGCTTGACGCACAACGTCGGTTATAGCGTCCGCACAGCTCGATGGATTGCTAGAAGAGAAGCAGACCTGCTGCCAAGGATAAGATGCAAAGAAGTTGTGGAAGTGTTTGCTGCATATTAAGCCAAAATGGCACCAAACACGTACTATCAAGGCACTTGTGCCACCTGAAAATGCACCATCAGACTACTACTACTACGTGCTACAGCAATAGTACAATTCCCACAATACAATCCACCGTTTCATGCAGGCCTGAAAAGCCCTCTCTTCCATCCCCTCTCCCAGCATTTTTTCTCAGAAGACATAACGGATGTCATCACAGAAATTACGAATTTTATTTAGTTCAAATCATAAACGCACCTATAACTGACACAAGTGATTTTATTGGAATAACTCTTGATAGGCATGGTCAAGTGCCAGCATACAGTGACTACTGGAGCAAAGCGTTAAGGTTTCTCAAAATTGGTAATATTATGACTCTGAAGAAATATGAAAAAATAGAAGATTTCTTCACTTCGTAGTTGTCTACGAAGTGAAAAAATCTTCTATTTTTTCAGACTTGTTCTTGAGAGGATTCGAAAGAAGTGTTTGTATGTAGTTTGTGCCAGATGGGCGCTGCCGTGTGGACATAATGATGGTTTCTTACAAAGGATCACAAGCAGGGATATTTGCGTCAATAACGGGAGAGATGGGCAAAATAACATGAATCAATCAACTCTGAAAAAATTTAGCATTCAGCTGGTAAGAGAACTTTTCCAAAAAAATAGAAATCGGCAGATAGTGTCAAAAGAAAACGAAGCGACTGTCAAGATCAAGACTCCTGTTGCTCCAAGACCGCCGAATTCTGTTCGCTATGATGATATAGGCCACTTCCCAATATTTTTATCTCAAGGCAGGTGCAAGTATTGTAAGAAAAGGTATACCAGTGTTTGTTTCAGTATGTGTAACCTTAGATTGTGTATCTCGGAAAAAAGAAATTGTTATTACCATTACCAACGTCATCAATCAACGTCTAAATGATGATAACTATGTAAAAGAAAGCTGAATTTGCGTTTTTTTTTTCAACAATATTGTTTTGTCCCCTTTTTATTTTTATTTTGATTGCAAGTGTAAATGTCTATTCAAGCCGCAGTGTTGGTAGTGTACAACATAATATTCTGATACTATTCATTAGAATGTTTCGCAATGTTGTATCTGAACAACATATGTTTTCTCGAAAAGTATATAAGTAAGATTTTTTCAAACAATTTTATGGAGCTATTTAAACAATAAATATACACATCAAAATGGAAAAAGAAAAAAATTGAAGTATTTTTTCACCTGCGAACTAAAGGGTTAACAGTATTAAAAAGAAGACTTAACCTAATTACCATGCATCAATTAGCAGGTTGGCACTCACTCATTTAGGAGACTCTTTACCACAACTTAAAAGTAAACCCAAATAAACAAAAATTATCAAAATAAACAAAAACGTACCTAGAGAATACCAAATTGAACGTTATTAAAAAAGAACTGACTTTTCTAAATTAGCCTGCAAACAACAGCAGGTTCTGATTCACTTACAAGATACTTTAGTGTAACTTACAATAAAACAAAACAAAAAATAGAAAACGATACAAAAATAATAAATAATAATAACAAATATTCCTAGAAAATACGCGAATTTAACGATATTTAAAAAGAATTGACTTTCCAAACTTAGCCTGCATCAAACAGCAGGTTATTATTTACTCAGTTAGCAGACACTTAATTGCAACTTCCAAAAAAAATAAGAAACAAAAATAGAAACCAACACAAAAATAATGAATACAAACATAAAAATACCTCGAAAATAGCCCAATTTAACAATATTAAAAAGAAGACTTAACCTAATTACCATGCATCAATCAGCAGGTTGGCACGCACACAGTTAGCAGACACTTTATTGCAACTTCCAAAAAAAAATAAACAAAAATAGAAACCAATACAAAAATAATGATTACAGACAAAAATACCTCGAGAATACCCCAATTTAACAATATTAAAAAGAAGACTTAACCTAATTACCATGCATCAATCAGCAGGTTGGCACGCACTCAGTTAGGAGACTCTTTACCATAACTTAAAAGTAAACCTAAATCTAGAAATCCAAATAAAAATAATCAATACAAACAAAAAATATATACCTAGAGAATACCAAATTAAACGTAATTAAAAAAGAATTGACTTCCTTAAATTAGCCTGCAACAAACAGCAGGTTATTATTTACTCAGTTGGGAGACACTTTACTGCAAATTACAAAAAAAAAAAACAAAACAAAAATAGAAACCAACACAAAATAGTGAATAAAAACATAAATATTCCAAGAAAATACCCGAATTTAACGATATTAAAAAGGAATTAACTTTCCAAAGTTAGCCTGCATCAAACAGCAGGTTATGATTCACTAACGAGACAATTTACTGTAACTTACAACAAAACCCAAAAATAGAAAAGAACTCAAAAATAATGAATAAAAACATAAATATTCCTAGAAAATACCCGAATTTAACGATATTTAAAAATAATTGACATTCCAAACTTTCATCTACAACCATTTTATAGTGCCACTGCTGGGCACAGGTCTCCTCTCATACAGAGAAGGATTGAGCGTAATCAGCACGCTTGCTCTATGCGGTATGGCGATTTCGGACTTATAAAGCTCAAGTTTCCTCAAGATGTTTTCCTTCACCTTCAGTCAATGGTGTCCAAGACATACTTAGAAAATACATATAACTTTAGAAAAGTTACATTGATACTTGCCTGACCTGGAATCGAACCCGCGCACTCATACTTGAGAGGTTGGTGTTTTAACCACTAGGCCACCACGACCTTTTTCCAAACTTAGCCTGCATCAAACAGCAGGTTATTATTTACTCAGTTAGCAGACACTACTGCAACTTCCAAAAAAACAGAAAGAAAAATAGAAACCAACACAAAAATAATGAATACAGACATAAACATACCTCGGGAATACCCCAATTTAACAATATTAAAAAGAAGCCATAACCTAATTACCATGCGTCAATTAGCAGAATGGCACTTCCTCATTTAGGAGACTCTTTACGACAACTTAAAAGTAAACCAAGATCTAGAAAACCAAACAAAAATAATCAATACAAACAAAAAATATATACCCAGAGAATACCAAATTGACCGTTATTAAAAAAGAATTGACTTCCCTAAATTAGCCTGCAACAAACAGTAGGTTATTATTTAATTAGTTAGGAGACACTTTATTACAACTTACAAAAAAAATAAAAAATTGATACCAACACTAAAATAAAGAATACAAACATAAACGTACCTCGAGAATACCCCAATTTAACAGTATTAAAAAGAAGACTTAACCTAATTACCATGCATCAATTAGCAGGTTGAAACTCACTCACTTAGGAGACTTTTTACGACAACCTAAAAGTAAACCAAGATCTAGAAAAAACAAAAAAATTGTAAACAAAAACATACCTAGAGAATACCAAATTGAACGTTATTAAAAAAGAATTGACTTTCCTAAATTAGGCTGCATCAAACAGCAGGGTATTATTTAATTAGTTAGGAGACACTTAATTGCAACTTCCAAAAAAAAAAAAAATTGAAACCAACACATAAATAAATAAAGAATACAAACATAAACATACCTCGAGAATACCCCAATTTAACAGTATTAAAAAGAAGACTTAACCTAATTACCATGTATCAATTAGCAGGTTGAAACTCACTCACTTAGGAGATTTTTTACAACAACTTAAAAGTAAACCAATAATCTAGAAAACCAAACAAAAATAATCAATCCAAAAAAAAATATATACTCAGAGAACACCAAATTGACCGTTATTAAAAAAGAATTGACTTCCCTAAATTAGCCTGCAACAAACAGCAGGTTATTCTTTAATTAGTTAGGAGACTTTTTATTACAACTTCCAAAAAAAAAAAAAAATTGAAACCAACACAAAAATAATGAAAACAGACATAAACATACCCCGAGAATACCCCATCATCATCATCATCATCATCAACCTTTTTTATCGTCCCACTGCTGGGCACAGGTCTCCTCTCATACAGAGAAGGATTGAGCGTAATCACCACGCTTGCTCAATGCGGGTTGGCGATTTCAGACATAAAGTCCAGGTTTCCTCAAGATGTTTTCCTTCACCTCCAGTCACTGGTGTCCAAGATATACTTAGAAAGTACATATAACTTTAGAAAAGTTACATTGGTACTTGCCTGACCTGGAATCGAACCCGCGCACTCATACTTGAGAGGCTGGTGTTTTAACCACTAGGCCACCAAGACATTAGAATTACACATTAGACATTAGAATACTCCAATTTAACGATATTAAAAAGGAATTGACTTTACAAAGTTAGCCTGCATAAGCAGCAGGATATTATTTTTTAGTTAGCAGATACTTTATTGCAACTTCCAAAAAAAAAAAAAGAAACGAAAATAGAAACCAACACAAAAATAATGAAAACAGACATAAACATACCTCGAAAATACCCCAATTTAACAATATTAAAAAGAGGACTTAACCTAATTACCATGCATCAATTAGCAGGTTGGCACTCACTCACTTAGGAGACTCTTTACCACAACTTAAAAGTAAACCCAAATAAACAAAAATTATCAAAATAAACAAAAACGTACCTAGAGAATACCAAATTGAACGTTATTAAAAAAGAACTGACTTTTCTAAATTAGCCTGCAAAAAACAGCAGGTTCTGATTCACTTACGAGATACTTTAGTGTAACTTACAATAAAACAAAACAAAAAATAGAAAACGATACAAAAATAATGAATAATAACAAATATTCCTAGAAAATACCCGAATTTAACGATATTTAAAAAGAATTGACTTTCCAAACTTAGCCTGCATCAATCAGCAGATTGGCACTCACTCAGAAGACACTAGACACTCTACTGCAACTTACAAAAAAAAAAAAAAAAAACAGAAATAGAAACCAACACAAAAACAATGAATACAGACAAATACTTACCTCAAGAATTAGACTTAACCTAAGTACCATGCATTAATTAGCAGGTTGGCACTCACTCACTTAGGAGACTCTTTACCTCAACCTAAAAGTTAACCCAAATCTAGAAAACCAAACAAATATAATATAAGCAAAAAATATATACCGAGAGAATACCAAATTGAACGTTATTAAAAAAGAATTGACTTCCCTAAATTAGCCTGCAACAAACAGCAGGTTATTATTTACTCAGTTAGGAGAAATTTTACTGCAACTTGCAAAAAAAAAAAAGAAAGAAAAAGAGAAACCAACACAAAAATAATGAAAACAGACATAAACATACCTCGAGAATACCCCATCATCATCATCATCATCATCAACCTTTTTTATCGTCCCACTGCTGGGCACAGGTCTCCTCTCATACAGAGAAGGATTGAGCGTAATCACCACGCTTGCTCAATGCGGGTTGGCGATTTCAGACTTAAAGTCCAGGTTTCCTCAAGATGTTTTCCTTCACCTCCAGTCACTGGTGTCCAAGATATACTTAGAAAGTACATATAACTTTAGAAAAGTTACATTGGTACTTGCCTGACCTGGAATCGAACCCGCGCACTCATACTTGAGAGGCTGGTGTTTTAACCACTAGGCCACCAAGACATTAGAATTACACATTAGACATTAGAATACTCCAATTTAACGATATTAAAAAGGAATTGACTTTCCAAAGTTAGCCTGCATAAGCAGCAGGATATTATTTTTTAGTTAGCAGATACTTTATTGCAACTTCCAAAAAAAAAAAGAAACGAAAATAGAAACCAACACAAAAATAATGAAAACAGACATAAACATACCTCGAGAATACCCCAATTTAACAGTATTAAAAAGAAGACTTAACCTTATTACCATGAATCAATTAGCAGGTTGGAACTCACTCACTTAGGAGACCCTTTTCGACAACTTAAAAGTAAACCAAGATCTAGAAAACCAAACAAAAATAATCAATACAAACAAAAAATATATACCTAGAGAATACCAAATTGACCGTTATTAAAAATGAATTGACTTCCCTAAATTAGCCTGCAACAAACAGCAGGTTATTATTTAATTAGTTAGGAGACACTTTTTTACAACTTCCAAAAAAACAAAAAGAAACGAAAATAGAAACCAACACAAAAATAATGAAAACAGACATAAACATACCTCGAGAATACCCCAATTTAACAGTATTAAAAAGAAGACTTAACCTAATTACCATGTATCAATTAGCAGGTTGGAACTCACTCACTTAGGAGACCCTTTTCGACAACTTAAAAGTAAACCAAGATCTAGAAAACCAAACAAAAATAATCAATACAAACAAAAAATATATACCTAGAGAATACCAAATTGACCGTTAATAAAAAAGAATTGACTTCCCTAAATTAGCCTGCAACAAACAGCAGGTTATTATTTAATTAGTTAGGAGACACTTTATTACAAATTACAAAAAAAAAAAATGATACCAAGACTAAAATAATGAATACAGACATAAACATACCTCGAGAATACCCGAATTTAACGGCATTAAAAAGTAATTGACTTTCCAAAGTTAGCCTGCATAAGCAGCAGGATATTATTTTTTAGTTAGCAGATACTTTATTGCAACTTCAAAAAAAAAAAAAAGAAACGAAAATAGAAACCAACACAAAAATAATGAAAACAGACATATACATACCTCGAGAATACCCCAATTTAACAGTATTAAAAAGAAGACTTAACCTAATTACCATGCATCAATTAGCAGGTTGAAACTCACTCACTTAGGAGACTTTTTACGACAACCTAAAAGTAAACCAAGATCTAGAAAAAACAAAAAAATTTTAAACAAAAACATACCTAGAGAATACCAAATTGAACGTTATTAAAAAAGAATTGACTTCCCTAAATTAGCCTGCAAAAAACAGCAGGTTATTCTTTAATTAGTTAGGAGACTTTTTATTACAACTTCAAAAAAAAAAAAAAAATTGAAACCAACACAAAAATAATGAAAACAGACATAAACATACCCCGAGAATACCCCATCATCATCATCATCATCATCAACCTTTTTTATCGTCCCACTGCTGGGCACAGGTCTCCTCTCATACAGAGAAGGATTGAGCGTAATCACCACGCTTGCTCAATGCGGGTTGGCGATTTCAGACTTAAAGTCCAGGTTTCCTCAAGATGTTTTCCTTCACCTCCAGTCACTGGTGTCCAAGATATACTTAGAAAGTACATATAACTTTAGAAAAGTTACATTGGTACTTGCCTGACCTGGAATCGAACCCGCGCACTCATACTTGAGAGGCTGGTGTTTTAACCACTAGGCCACCAAGACATTAGAATTACACATTAGACATTAGAATACTCCAATTTAACGATATTAAAAAGGAATTGACTTTCCAAAGTTAGCCTGCATAAGCAGCAGGATATTATTTTTTAGTTAGCAGATACTTTATTGCAACTTCCAAAAAAAAAAAGAAACGAAAATAGAAACCAACACAAAAATAATGAATACAAACATAAAAATACCTCGAAAATAGCCCAATTTAACAATATTAAAAAGAAGACTTAACCTAATTACCATGCATCAATCAGCAGGTTGGCACGCACACAGTTAGCAGACACTTTATTGCAACTTCCAAAAAAAAATAAACAAAAATAGAAACCAATACAAAAATAATGATTACAGACAAAAATACCTCGAGAATACCCCAATTTAACAATATTAAAAAGAAGACTTAACCTAATTACCATGCATCAATCAGCAGGTTGGCACGCACTCAGTTAGGAGACTCTTTACCATAACTTAAAAGTAAACCTAAATCTAGAAATCCAAATAAAAATAATCAATACAAACAAAAAATATATACCTAGAGAATACCAAATTAAACGTAATTAAAAAAGAATTGACTTCCTTAAATTAGCCTGCAACAAACAGCAGGTTATTATTTACTCAGTTGGGAGACACTTTACTGCAAATTACAAAAAAAAAAAACAAAACAAAAATAGAAACCAACACAAAATAGTGAATAAAAACATAAATATTCCAAGAAAATACCCGAATTTAACGATATTAAAAAGGAATTAACTTTCCAAAGTTAGCCTGCATCAAACAGCAGGTTATGATTCACTAACGAGACAATTTACTGTAACTTACAACAAAACCCAAAAATAGAAAAGAACTCAAAAATAATGAATAAAAACATAAATATTCCTAGAAAATACCCGAATTTAACGATATTTAAAAATAATTGACATTCCAAACTTTCATCTACAACCATTTTATAGTGCCACTGCTGGGCACAGGTCTCCTCTCATACAGAGAAGGATTGAGCGTAATCAGCACGCTTGCTCTATGCGGTATGGCGATTTCGGACTTATAAAGCTCAAGTTTCCTCAAGATGTTTTCCTTCACCTTCAGTCAATGGTGTCCAAGACATACTTAGAAAATACATATAACTTTAGAAAAGTTACATTGATACTTGCCTGACCTGGAATCGAACCCGCGCACTCATACTTGAGAGGTTGGTGTTTTAACCACTAGGCCACCACGACCTTTTTCCAAACTTAGCCTGCATCAAACAGCAGGTTATTATTTACTCAGTTAGCAGACACTACTGCAACTTCCAAAAAAACAGAAAGAAAAATAGAAACCAACACAAAAATAATGAATACAGACATAAACATACCTCGGGAATACCCCAATTTAACAATATTAAAAAGAAGCCATAACCTAATTACCATGCGTCAATTAGCAGAATGGCACTTCCTCATTTAGGAGACTCTTTACGACAACTTAAAAGTAAACCAAGATCTAGAAAACCAAACAAAAATAATCAATACAAACAAAAAATATATACCCAGAGAATACCAAATTGACCGTTATTAAAAAAGAATTGACTTCCCTAAATTAGCCTGCAACAAACAGTAGGTTATTATTTAATTAGTTAGGAGACACTTTATTACAACTTACAAAAAAAATAAAAAATTGATACCAACACTAAAATAAAGAATACAAACATAAACGTACCTCGAGAATACCCCAATTTAACAGTATTAAAAAGAAGACTTAACCTAATTACCATGCATCAATTAGCAGGTTGAAACTCACTCACTTAGGAGACTTTTTACGACAACCTAAAAGTAAACCAAGATCTAGAAAAAACAAAAAAATTGTAAACAAAAACATACCTAGAGAATACCAAATTGAACGTTATTAAAAAAGAATTGACTTTCCTAAATTAGGCTGCATCAAACAGCAGGGTATTATTTAATTAGTTAGGAGACACTTAATTGCAACTTCAAAAAAAAAAAAAAATTGAAACCAACACATAAATAAATAAAGAATACAAACATAAACATACCTCGAGAATACCCCAATTTAACAGTATTAAAAAGAAGACTTAACCTAATTACCATGTATCAATTAGCAGGTTGAAACTCACTCACTTAGGAGATTTTTTACAACAACTTAAAAGTAAACCAATAATCTAGAAAACCAAACAAAAATAATCAATTCAAAAAAAAATATATACTCAGAGAACACCAAATTGACCGTTATTAAAAAAGAATTGACTTCCCTAAATTAGCCTGCAACAAACAGCAGGTTATTCTTTAATTAGTTAGGAGACTTTTTATTACAACTTCCAAAAAAAAAAAAAAATTGAAACCAACACAAAAATAATGAAAACAGACATAAACATACCCCGAGAATACCCCATCATCATCATCATCATCATCAACCTTTTTTATCGTCCCACTGCTGGGCACAGGTCTCCTCTCATACAGAGAAGGATTGAGCGTAATCACCACGCTTGCTCAATGCGGGTTGGCGATTTCAGACATAAAGTCCAGGTTTCCTCAAGATGTTTTCCTTCACCTCCAGTCACTGGTGTCCAAGATATACTTAGAAAGTACATATAACTTTAGAAAAGTTACATTGGTACTTGCCTGACCTGGAATCGAACCCGCGCACTCATACTTGAGAGGCTGGTGTTTTAACCACTAGGCCACCAAGACATTAGAATTACACATTAGACATTAGAATACTCCAATTTAACGATATTAAAAAGGAATTGACTTTACAAAGTTAGCCTTCATAAGCAGCAGGATATTATTTTTTAGTTAGCAGATACTTTATTGCAACTTCCAAAAAAAAAAAAAGAAACGAAAATAGAAACCAACACAAAAATAATGAAAACAGACATAAACATACCTCGAAAATACCCCAATTTAACAATATTAAAAAGAGGACTTAACCTAATTACCATGCATCAATTAGCAGGTTGGCACTCACTCACTTAGGAGACTCTTTACCACAACTTAAAAGTAAACCCAAATAAACAAAAATTATCAAAATAAACAAAAACGTACCTAGAGAATACCAAATTGAACGTTATTAAAAAAGAACTGACTTTTCTAAATTAGCCTGCAAAAAACAGCAGGTTCTGATTCACTTACGAGATACTTTAGTGTAACTTACAATAAAACAAAACAAAAAATAGAAAACGATACAAAAATAATGAATAATAACAAATATTCCTAGAAAATACCCGAATTTAACGATATTTAAAAAGAATTGACTTTCCAAACTTAGCCTGCATCAATCAGCAGATTGGCACTCACTCAGAAGACACTAGACACTCTACTGCAACTTACAAAAAAAAAAAAAAAAAACAGAAATAGAAACCAACACAAAAACAATGAATACAGACAAATACTTACCTCAAGAATTAGACTTAACCTAAGTACCATGCATTAATTAGCAGGTTGGCACTCACTCACTTAGGAGACTCTTTACCTCAACCTAAAAGTTAACCCAAATCTAGAAAACCAAACAAATATAATATAAGCAAAAAATATATACCGAGAGAATACCAAATTGAACGTTATTAAAAAAGAATTGACTTCCCTAAATTAGCCTGCAACAAACAGCAGGTTATTATTTACTCAGTTAGGAGAAATTTTACTGCAACTTTCAAAAAAAAAAAAGAAAGAAAAAGAGAAACCAACACAAAAATAATGAAAACAGACATAAACATACCTCGAGAATACCCCATCATCATCATCATCATCATCAACCTTTTTTATCGTCCCACTGCTGGGCACAGGTCTCCTCTCATACAGAGAAGGATTGAGCGTAATCACCACGCTTGCTCAATGCGGGTTGGCGATTTCAGACTTAAAGTCCAGGTTTCCTCAAGATGTTTTCCTTCACCTCCAGTCACTGGTGTCCAAGATATACTTAGAAAGTACATATAACTTTAGAAAAGTTACATTGGTACTTGCCTGACCTGGAATCGAACCCGCGCACTCATACTTGAGAGGCTGGTGTTTTAACCACTAGGCCACCAAGACATTAGAATTACACATTAGACATTAGAATACTCCAATTTAACGATATTAAAAAGGAATTGACTTTCCAAAGTTAGCCTGCATAAGCAGCAGGATATTATTTTTTAGTTAGCAGATACTTTATTGCAACTTCCAAAAAAAAAAAAGAAACGAAAATAGAAACCAACACAAAAATAATGAAAACAGACATAAACATACCTCGAGAATACCCCAATTTAACAGTATTAAAAAGAAGACTTAACCTTATTACCATGAATCAATTAGCAGGTTGGAACTCACTCACTTAGGAGACCCTTTTCGACAACTTAAAAGTAAACCAAGATCTAGAAAACCAAACAAAAATAATCAATACAAACAAAAAATATATACCTAGAGAATACCAAATTGACCGTTATTAAAAATGAATTGACTTCCCTAAATTAGCCTGCAACAAACAGCAGGTTATTATTTAATTAGTTAGGAGACACTTTTTTACAACTTCCAAAAAAACAAAAAGAAACGAAAATAGAAACCAACACAAAAATAATGAAAACAGACATAAACATACCTCGAGAATACCCCAATTTAACAGTATTAAAAAGAAGACTTAACCTAATTACCATGTATCAATTAGCAGGTTGGAACTCACTCACTTAGGAGACCCTTTTCGACAACTTAAAAGTAAACCAAGATCTAGAAAACCAAACAAAAATAATCAATACAAACAAAAAATATATACCTAGAGAATACCAAATTGACCGTTAATAAAAAAGAATTGACTTCCCTAAATTAGCCTGCAACAAACAGCAGGTTATTATTTAATTAGTTAGGAGACACTTTATTACAAATTACAAAAAAAAAAAATGATACCAAGACTAAAATAATGAATACAGACATAAACATACCTCGAGAATACCCGAATTTAACGGCATTAAAAAGTAATTGACTTTCCAAAGTTAGCCTGCATAAGCAGCAGGATATTATTTTTTAGTTAGCAGATACTTTATTGCAACTTCAAAAAAAAAAAAAAGAAACGAAAATAGAAACCAACACAAAAATAATGAAAACAGACATATACATACCTCGAGAATACCCCAATTTAACAGTATTAAAAAGAAGACTTAACCTAATTACCATGCATCAATTAGCAGGTTGAAACTCACTCACTTAGGAGACTTTTTACGACAACCTAAAAGTAAACCAAGATCTAGAAAAAACAAAAAAATTTTAAACAAAAACATACCTAGAGAATACCAAATTGAACGTTATTAAAAAAGAATTGACTTCCCTAAATTAGCCTGCAAAAAACAGCAGGTTATTCTTTAATTAGTTAGGAGACTTTTTATTACAACTTCAAAAAAAAAAAAAAAATTGAAACCAACACAAAAATAATGAAAACAGACATAAACATACCCCGAGAATACCCCATCATCATCATCATCATCATCAACCTTTTTTATCGTCCCACTGCTGGGCACAGGTCTCCTCTCATACAGAGAAGGATTGAGCGTAATCACCACGCTTGCTCAATGCGGGTTGGCGATTTCAGACTTAAAGTCCAGGTTTCCTCAAGATGTTTTCCTTCACCTCCAGTCACTGGTGTCCAAGATATACTTAGAAAGTACATATAACTTTAGAAAAGTTACATTGGTACTTGCCTGACCTGGAATCGAACCCGCGCACTCATACTTGAGAGGCTGGTGTTTTAACCACTAGGCCACCAAGACATTAGAATTACACATTAGACATTAGAATACTCCAATTTAACGATATTAAAAAGGAATTGACTTTCCAAAGTTAGCCTGCATAAGCAGCAGGATATTATTTTTTAGTTAGCAGATACTTTATTGCAACTTCCAAAAAAAAAAAGAAACGAAAATAGAAACCAACACAAAAATAATGAAAACAGACATAAACATACCTCGAAAATACCCCAATTTAACAATATTAAAAAGAAGACTTAACCTAATTACCATGCATCAATCAGCAGGTTGGCACGCACTCAGTTAGAAGAGACTTTACCATAACTTAAGAGTAAACCCAAATCTAGAAAATAAAAAAAATCGATATAAAGAAAAACATACCTAGAGAATACCAAATTTAGCGTTATTAAAGAAGAATTGACTTTCCCAAATTAGTCTGCAACAAACAGCAGGTTATGATTAACTTACGAGACACTTTACTCTAACTTACAACAAAACCCAAAAACAGATAAGAACAAAAAATAATTAATAAAAACATAAATATTCCTACAGAATACCCGATTTAACGATATTAAAAATAATTGACTTTCCGAAGTTAACCTGCATCAAACAGCAGGTTATTATTTTTCAGTTAGCAGACACTTTACTCCAACATCCAAAAAAAAAAAAGAAAGAAAAAGAGAAACCAACACAAAAATAATGTAAACAGACATAAACATACCTCGAGAATACCCCAATTTAACAGTATTAAAAAGAAGACTTAACCTAATTACCATGTATCAATTAGCAGGTTGGAACTCACTCACTTAGGAGACCCTTTTCGACAACTTAAAAGTAAACCAAGATCTAGAAAACCAAACAAAAATAATCAATACAAACAAAAAATATATACCTAGAGAATACCAAATTGACCGTTATTAAAAAAGAATTGACTTCCCTAAATTAGCCTGCAACAAACAGCAGGTTATTATTTAATTAGTTAGGAGGCACTTTATTACAAATTACAAAAAAAAAAAAAAAAATGATACCAAGACTAAAATAATGAATACAGACATAAACATACCTCGAGAATACCCGAATTTAACGGTATTAAAAAGTAATTGACTTTCCAAAGTTAGCCTGCATAAGCAGCAGGATATTATTTTTTAGTTAGCAGATACTTTATTGCAACTTCAAAAAAAAAAAAAGAAATTAAAATAGAAACCAACACAAAAATAATGAAAACAGACATATACGTACCTCGAGAATACCCCAATTTAACAGTATTAAAAAGAAGACTTAACCTAATTACCATGCATCAATTAGCAGGTTGGCACTCACTCACTTAGGAGACTCTTTACCACAACTTAAAAGTAAACCCAAATAAACAAAAATTATCAAAATAAACAAAAACGTCCCTAGAGAATACCAAATTGAACGTTATTAAAAAAGAACTGACTTTTCTAAATTAGCCTGCAAAAAACAGCAGGTTCTGATTCACTTACGAGATACTTTAGTGTAACTTACAATAAAACAAAACAAAAAATAGAAAACGATACAAAAATAATGAATAATAACAAATATTCCTAGAAAATACCCGAATTTAACGATATTTAAAAAGAATTGACTTTCCAAACTTAGCCTGCATCAATCAGCAGATTGGCACTCACTCAGAAGACACTAGACACTCTACTGCAACTTACAAAAAAAAAAAAAAAAACAGAAATAGAAACCAACACAAAAACAATGAATACAGACAAATACTTACCTCAAGAATTAGACTTAACCTAAGTACCATGCATTAATTAGCAGGTTGGCACTCACTCACTTAGGAGACTCTTTACCTCAACCTAAAAGTTAACCCAAATCTAGAAAACCAAACAAATATAATATAAGCAAAAAATATATACCGAGAGAATACCAAATTGAACGTTATTAAAAAAGAATTGACTTCCCTAAATTAGCCTGCAACAAACAGCAGGTTATTATTTACTCAGTTAGGAGAAATTTTACTGCAACTTGCAAAAAAAAAAAGAAAGAAAAAGAGAAACCAACACAAAAATAATGAAAACAGACATAAACATACCTCGAGAATACCCCAATTTAACAGTATTAAAAAGAAGACTTAACCTAATTACCATGCATCAATTAGCAGGTTGAAACTCACTCACTTAGGAGACTTTTTACGACAACCTAAAAGTAAACCAAGATCTAGAAAAAACAAAAAAATTGTAAACAAAAACATACCTAGAGAATACCAAATTGAACGTTATTAAAAAAGAATTGACTTTCCTAAATTAGGCTGCATCAAACAGCAGGGTATTATTTAATTAGTTAGGAGACACTTAATTGCAACTTCAAAAAAAAAAAAAAAGAAACGAAAATAGAAACCAACACAAAAATAATGAAAACAGACATATACATACCTCGAGAATACCCCAATTTAACAGTATTAAAAAGAAGACTTAACCTAATTACCATGCATCAATTAGCAGGTTGAAACTCACTCACTTAGGAGACTTTTTACGACAACCTAAAAGTAAACCAAGATCTAGAAAAAACAAAAAAATTGTAAACAAAAACATACCTACAGAATACCAAATTGAACGTTATTAAAAAAGAATTGACTTCCCTAAATTAGCCTGCAACAAACAGCAGGTTATTATTTAATTAGTTAGGAGACACTTTATTAGAACTTACAAAAAAAAAAAAAATTGATACCAACACTAAAATAATGAATACAGACATAAACATACCTCGAGAATACCCGAATTTAACGATATTAAAAAAAATTGACTTTCCAAAGTTAGCCTGCATAAGCAGCAGGATATTATTTTTTAGTTAGCAGATACTTTATTGCAACTTCCAAAAAAAAAAAAAAAAAACGAAAATAGAAACCAACACAAAAATAATGAAAACAGACATAAACATATCTCGAGAATACCCCAATTTAACAGTATTAAAAAGAAGACTTAACCTAATTACCATGCATCAATTAGCAGGTTGGCACTCACTCATTTAGGAGACTCTTTACCACAACTTAAAAGTAAACCCAAATAAACAAAAATTATCAAAATAAACAAAAACGTACCTAGAGAATACCAAATTGAACGTTATTAAAAAAGAACTGACTTTTCTAAATTAGCCTGCAAACAACAGCAGGTTCTGATTCACTTACAAGATACTTTAGTGTAACTTACAATAAAACAAAACAAAAAATAGAAAACGATACAAAAATAATAAATAATAATAACAAATATTCCTAGAAAATACGCGAATTTAACGATATTTAAAAAGAATTGACTTTCCAAACTTAGCCTGCATCAAACAGCAGGTTATTATTTACTCAGTTAACAGACACTTAATTGCAACTTCCAAAAAAAATAAGAAACAAAAATAGAAACCAACACAAAAATAATGAATACAAACATAAAAATACCTCGAAAATAGCCCAATTTAACAATATTAAAAAGAAGACTTAACCTAATTACCATGCATCAATCAGCAGGTTGGCACGCACACAGTTAGCAGACACTTTATTGCAACTTCCAAAAAAACATAAACAAAAATAGAAACCAATACAAAAATAATGATTACAGACAAAAATACCTCGAGAATACCCCAATTTAACAATATTAAAAAGAAGACTTAACCTAATTACCATGCATCAATCAGCAGGTTGGCACGCACTCAGTTAGGAGACTCTTTACCATAACTTAAAAGTAAACCTAAATCTAGAAATCCAAATAAAAATAATCAATACAAACAAAAAATATATACCTAGAGAATACCAAATTAAACGTAATTAAAAAAGAATTGACTTCCTTAAATTAGCCTGCAACAAACAGCAGGTTATTATTTACTCAGTTGGGAGACACTTTACTGCAAATTACAAAAAAAAAAAACAAAACAAAAATAGAAACCAACACAAAATAGTGAATAAAAACATAAATATTCCAAGAAAATACCCGAATTTAACGATATTAAAAAGGAATTAACTTTCCAAAGTTAGCCTGCATCAAACAGCAGGTTATGATTCACTAACGAGACAATTTACTGTAACTTACAACAAAACCCAAAAATAGAAAAGAACTCAAAAATAATGAATAAAAACATAAATATTCCTAGAAAATACCCGAATTTAACGATATTTAAAAATAATTGACTTTCCAAACTTTCATCTACAACCATTTTATAGTGCCACTGCTGGGCACAGGTCTCCTCTCATACAGAGAAGGATTGAGCGTAATCAGCACGCTTGCTCTATGCGGTATGGCGATTTCGGACTTATAAAGCTCAAGTTTCCTCAAGATGTTTTCCTTCACCTTCAGTCAATGGTGTCCAAGACATACTTAGAAAATACATATAACTTTAGAAAAGTTACATTGATACTTGCCTGACCTGGAATCGAACCCGCGCACTCATACTTGAGAGGTTGGTGTTTTAACCACTAGGCCACCACGACCTTTTTCCAAACTTAGCCTGCATCAAACAGCAGGTTATTATTTACTCAGTTAGCAGACACTACTGCAACTTCCAAAAAAACAGAAAGAAAAATAGAAACCAACACAAAAATAATGAATACAGACATAAACATACCTCGGGAATACCCCAATTTAACAATATTAAAAAGAAGCCATAACCTAATTACCATGCGTCAATTAGCAGAATGGCACTTCCTCATTTAGGAGACTCTTTACGACAACTTAAAAGTAAACCAAGATCTAGAAAACCAAACAAAAATAATCAATACAAACAAAAAATATATACCCAGAGAATACCAAATTGACCGTTATTAAAAAAGAATTGACTTCCCTAAATTAGCCTGCAACAAACAGTAGGTTATTATTTAATTAGTTAGGAGACACTTTATTACAACTTACAAAAAAAATAAAAAATTGATACCAACACTAAAATAAAGAATACAAACATAAACGTACCTCGAGAATACCCCAATTTAACAGTATTAAAAAGAAGACTTAACCTAATTACCATGCATCAATTAGCAGGTTGAAACTCACTCACTTAGGAGACTTTTTACGACAACCTAAAAGTAAACCAAGATCTAGAAAAAACAAAAAAATTGTAAACAAAAACATACCTAGAGAATACCAAATTGAACGTTATTAAAAAAGAATTGACTTTCCTAAATTAGGCTGCATCAAACAGCAGGGTATTATTTAATTAGTTAGGAGACACTTAATTGCAACTTCCAAAAAAAAAAAAAAATTGAAACCAACACATAAATAAATAAAGAATACAAACATAAACATACCTCGAGAATACCCCAATTTAACAGTATTAAAAAGAAGACTTAACCTAATTACCATGTATCAATTAGCAGGTTGAAACTCACTCACTTAGGAGATTTTTTACAACAACTTAAAAGTAAACCAATAATCTAGAAAACCAAACAAAAATAATCAATCCAAAAAAAAATATATACTCAGAGAATACCAAATTGACCGTTATTAAAAAAGAATTGACTTCCCTAAATTAGCCTGCAACAAACAGCAGGTTATTCTTTAATTAGTTAGGAGACTTTTTATTACAACTTCCAAAAAAAAAAAAAAATTGAAACCAACACAAAAATAATGAAAACAGACATAAACATACCCCGAGAATACCCCATCATCATCATCATCATCATCAACCTTTTTTATCGTCCCACTGCTGGGCACAGGTCTCCTCTCATACAGAGAAGGATTGAGCGTAATCACCACGCTTGCTCAATGCGGGTTGGCGATTTCAGACTTAAAGTCCAGGTTTCCTCAAGATGTTTTCCTTCACCTCCAGTCACTGGTGTACAAGATATACTTAGAAAGTACATATAACTTTAGAAAAGTTACATTGGTACTTGCCTGACCTGGAATCGAACCCGCGCACTCATACTTGAGAGGCTGGTGTTTTAACCACTAGGCCACCAAGACATTAGAATTACACATTAGACATTAGAATACTCCAATTTAACGATATTAAAAAGGAATTGACTTTCCAAAGTTAGCCTGCATAAGCAGCAGGATATTATTTTTTAGTTAGCAGATACTTTATTGCAACTTCCAAAAAAAAAAAAGAAACGAAAATAGAAACCAACACAAAAATAATGAAAACAGACATAAACATACCTCGAAAATACCCCAATTTAACAATATTAAAAAGAAGACTTAACCTAATTACCATGCATCAATTAGCAGGTTGGCACTCACTCACTTAGGAGACTCTTTACCACAACTTAAAAGTAAACCCAAATAAACAAAAATTATCAAAATAAACAAAAACGTACCTAGAGAATACCAAATTGAACGTTATTAAAAAAGAACTGACTTTTCTAAATTAGCCTGCAAAAAACAGCAGGTTCTGATTCACTTACGAGATACTTTAGTGTAACTTACAATAAAACAAAACAAAAAATAGAAAACGATACAAAAATAATGAATAATAACAAATATTCCTAGAAAATACCCGAATTTAACGATATTTAAAAAGAATTGACTTTCCAAACTTAGCCTGCATCAATCAGCAGATTGGCACTCACTCAGAAGACACTAGACACTCTACTGCAACTTACAAAAAAAAAAAAAAAACAGAAATAGAAACCAACACAAAAACAATGAATACAGACAAATACTTACCTCAAGAATTAGACTTAACCTAAGTACCATGCATTAATTAGCAGGTTGGCACTCACTCACTTAGGAGACTCTTTACCTCAACCTAAAAGTTAACCCAAATCTAGAAAACCAAACAAATATAATATAAGCAAAAAATATATACCGAGAGAATACCAAATTGAACGTTATTAAAAAAGAATTGACTTCCCTAAATTAGCCTGCAACAAACAGCAGGTTATTATTTACTCAGTTAGGAGAAATTTTACTGCAACTTGCAAAAAAAAAAAGAAAGAAAAAGAGAAACCAACACAAAAATAATGAAAACAGACATAAACATACCTCGAGAATACCCCATCATCATCATCATCATCATCAACCTTTTTTATCGTCCCACTGCTGGGCACAGGTCTCCTCTCATACAGAGAAGGATTGAGCGTAATCACCACGCTTGCTCAATGCGGGTTGGCGATTTCAGACTTAAAGTCCAGGTTTTCTCAAGATGTTTTCCTTCACCTCCAGTCACTGGTGTCCAAGATATACTTAGAAAGTACATATAACTTTAGAAAAGTTACATTGGTACTTGCCTGACCTGGAATCGAACCCGCGCACTCATACTTGAGAGGCTGGTGTTTTAACCACTAGGCCACCAAGACATTAGAATTACACATTAGACATTAGAATACTCCAATTTAACGATATTAAAAAGGAATTGACTTTCCAAAGTTAGCCTGCATAAGCCGCAGGATATTATTTTTTAGTTAGCAGATACTTTATTGCAACTTCCAAAAAAAAAAAGAAACGAAAATAGAAACCAACACAAAAATAATGAAAACAGACATAAACATACCTCGAGAATACCCCAATTTAACAGTATTAAAAAGAAGACTTAACCTTATTACCATGAATCAATTAGCAGGTTGGAACTCACTCACTTAGGAGACCCTTTTCGACAACTTAAAAGTAAACCAAGATCTAGAAAACCAAACAAAAATAATCAATACAAACAAAAAATATATACCTAGAGAATACCAAATTGACCGTTATTAAAAAAGAATTGACTTCCCTAAATTAGCCTGCAACAAACAGCAGGTTATTCTTTAATTAGTTAGGAGACTTTTTATTACAACTTCCAAAAAAAAAAAAAAATTGAAACCAACACAAAAATAATGAAAACAGACATAAACATACCTCGAGAATACCCATCATCATCATCATCATCATCAACCTTTTTTATCGTCCCACTGCTGGGCACAGGTCTCCTCTCATACAGAGAAGGATTGAGCGTAATCACCACGCTTGCTCAATGCGGGTTGGCGATTTCAGACTTAAAGTCCAGGTTTCCTCAAGATGTTTTCCTTCACCTCCAGTCACTGGTGTCCAAGATATACTTAGAAAGTACATATAACTTTAGAAAAGTTACATTGGTACTTGCCTGACCTGGAATCGAACCCGCGCACTCATACTTGAGAGGCTGGTGTTTTAACCACTAGGCCACCAAGACATTAGAATTACACATTAGACATTAGAATACTCCAATTTAACGATATTAAAAAGGAATTGACTTTCCAAAGTTAGCCTGCATAAGCAGCAGGATATTATTTTTTAGTTAGCAGATACTTTATTGCAACTTCCAAAAAAAAAAAAGAAACGAAAATAGAAACCAACACAAAAATAATGAAAACAGACATAAACATACCTCGAGAATACCCCAATTTAACAGTATTAAAAAGAAGACTTAACCTTATTACCATGAATCAATTAGCAGGTTGGAACTCACTCACTTAGGAGACCCTTTTCGACAACTTAAAAGTAAACCAAGATCTAGAAAACCAAACAAAAATAATCAATACAAACAAAAAATATATACCTAGAGAATACCAAATTGACCGTTATTAAAAATGAAGTGACTTCCCTAAATTAGCCTGCAACAAACAGCAGGTTATTATTTAATTAGTTAGGAGACACTTTTTTACAACTTCCAAAAAAACAAAAAGAAACGAAAATAGAAACCAACACAAAAATAATGAAAACAGACATAAACATACCTCGAGAATACCCCAATTTAACAGTATTAAAAAGAAGACTTAACCTAATTACCATGTATCAATTAGCAGGTTGGAACTCACTCACTTAGGAGACCCTTTTCGACAACTTAAAAGTAAACCAAGATCTAGAAAACCAAACAAAAATAATCAATACAAACAAAAAATATATACCTAGAGAATACCAAATTGACCGTTAATAAAAAAGAATTGACTTCCCTAAATTAGCCTGCAACAAACAGCAGGTTATTATTTAATTAGTTAGGAGACACTTTATTACAAATTACAAAAAAAAAAATGATACCAAGACTAAAATAATGAATACAGACATAAACATACCTCGAGAATACCCGAATTTAACGGCATTAAAAAGTAATTGACTTTCCAAAGTTAGCCTGCATAAGCAGCAGGATATTATTTTTTAGTTAGCAGATACTTTATTGCAACCTCAAAAAAAAAAAAAAAGAAACGAAAATAGAAACCAACACAAAAATAATGAAAACAGACATATACATACCTCGAGAATACCCCAATTTAACAGTATTAAAAAGAAGACTTAACCTAATTACCATGCATCAATTAGCAGGTTGAAACTCACTCACTTAGGAGACTTTTTACGACAACCTAAAAGTAAACCAAGATCTAGAAAAAACAAAAAAATTGTAAACAAAAACATACCTAGAGAATACCAAATTGAACGTTATTAAAAAAGAATTGACTTCCCTAAATTAGCCTGCAAAAAACAGCAGGTTATTCTTTAATTAGTTAGGAGACTTTTTATTACAACTTCCAAAAAAAAAAAAAAAATTGAAACCAACACAAAAATAATGAAAACAGACATAAACATACCCCGAGAATACCCCATCATCATCATCATCATCATCAACCTTTTTTATCGTCCCACTGCTGGGCACAGGTCTCCTCTCATACAGAGAAGGATTGAGCGTAATCACCACGCTTGCTCAATGCGGGTTGGCGATTTCAGACTTAAAGTCCAGGTTTCCTCAAGATGTTTTCCTTCACCTCCAGTCACTGGTGTCCAAGATATACTTAGAAAGTACATATAACTTTAGAAAAGTTACATTGGTACTTGCCTGACCTGGAATCGAACCCGCGCACTCATACTTGAGAGGCTGGTGTTTTAACCACTAGGCCACCAAGACATTAGAATTACACATTAGACATTAGAATACTCCAATTTAACGATATTAAAAAGGAATTGACTTTCCAAAGTTAGCCTGCATAAGCAGCAGGATATTATTTTTTAGTTAGCAGATACTTTATTGCAACTTCCAAAAAAAAAAAAAGAAACGAAAATAGAAACCAACACAAAAATAATGAAAACAGACATAAACATACCTCGAAAATACCCCAATTTAACAATATTAAAAAGAAGACTTAACCTAATTACCATGCATCAATCAGCAGGTTGGCACGCACTCAGTTAGAAGAGACTTTACCATAACTTAAAAGTAAACCCAAATCTAGAAAATAAAAAAAATCGATATAAAGAAAAACATACCTAGAGAATACCAAATTTAGCGTTATTAAAGAAGAATTGACTTTCCCAAATTAGTCTGCAACAAACAGCAGGTTATGATTAACTTACGAGACACTTTACTCTAACTTACAACAAAACCCAAAAACAGATAAGAACAAAAAATAATTAATAAAAACATAAATATTCCTACAGAATACCCGATTTAACGATATTAAAAATAATTGACTTTCCGAAGTTAACCTGCATCAAACAGCAGGTTATTATTTTTCAGTTAGCAGACACTTTACTCCAACATCCAAAAAAAAAAGAAAGAAAAAGAGAAACCAACACAAAAATAATGTAAACAGACATAAACATACCTCGAGAATACCCGAATTTAACGGTATTAAAAAGTAATTGACTTTCCAAAGTTAGCCTGCATAAGCAGCAGGATATTATTTTTTAGTTAGCAGATACTTTATTGCAACTTCAAAAAAAAAAAAAAGAAATTAAAATAGAAACCAACACAAAAATAATGAAAACAGACATATACATACCTCGAGAATACCCCAATTTAACAGTATTAAAAAGAAGACTTAACCTAATTACCATGCATCAATTAGCAGGTTGGCACTCACTCACTTAGGAGACTCTTTACCACAACTTAAAAGTAAACCCAAATAAACAAAAATTATCAAAATAAACAAAAACGTACCTAGAGAATACCAAATTGAACGTTATTAAAAAAGAACTGACTTTTCTAAATTAGCCTGCAAAAAACAGCAGGTTCTGATTCACTTACGAGATACTTTAGTGTAACTTACAATAAAACAAAACAAAAAATAGAAAACGATACAAAAATAATGAATAATAACAAATATTCCTAGAAAATACCCGAATTTAACGATATTTAAAAAGAATTGACTTTCCAAACTTAGCCTGCATCAATCAGCAGATTGGCACTCACTCAGAAGACACTAGACACTCTACTGCAACTTACAAAAAAAAAAAAAAAACAGAAATAGAAACCAACACAAAAACAATGAATACAGACAAATACTTACCTCAAGAATTAGACTTAACCTAAGTACCATGCATTAATTAGCAGGTTGGCACTCACTCACTTAGGAGACTCTTTACCTCAACCTAAAAGTTAACCCAAATCTAGAAAACCAAACAAATATAATATAAGCAAAAAATATATACCGAGAGAATACCAAATTGAACGTTATTAAAAAAGAATTGACTTCCCTAAATTAGCCTGCAACAAACAGCAGGTTATTATTTACTCAGTTAGGAGAAATTTTACTGCAACTTGCAAAAAAAAAAAGAAAGAAAAAGAGAAACCAACACAAAAATAATGAAAACAGACATAAACATACCTCGAGAATACCCCAATTTAACAGTATTAAAAAGAAGACTTAACCTAATTACCATGCATCAATTAGCAGGTTGAAACTCACTCACTTAGGAGACTTTTTACGACAACCTAAAAGTAAACCAAGATCTAGAAAAAACAAAAAAATTGTAAACAAAAACATACCTAGAGAATACCAAATTGAACGTTATTAAAAAAGAATTGACTTTCCTAAATTAGGCTGCATCAAACAGCAGGGTATTATTTAATTAGTTAGGAGACACTTAATTGCAACTTCCAAAAAAAAAAAAATTGAAACCAACACATAAATAAATAAAGAATACAAACATAAACATACCTCGAGAATACCCCAATTTAACAGTATTAAAAAGAAGACTTAACCTAATTACCATGTATCAATTAGCAGGTTGAAACTCACTCACTTAGGAGACTCTTTACAACAACTTAAAAGTAAACCAATAATCTAGAAAACCAAACAAAAATAATCAATACAAAAAAAAAAATATATACTCAGAGAATACCAAATTGACCGTTATTAAAAAAGAATTGACTTCCCTAAATTAGCCTGCAACAAACAGCAGGTTATTCTTTAATTAAATAGGAGACTTTTTATTACAACTTCCAAAAAAAAAAAAAATTGAAACCAACACAAAAATAATGAAAACAGACATAAACATACCTCGAGAATACCCATCATCATCATCATCATCATCAACCTTTTTTATCGTCCCACTGCTGGGCACAGGTCTCCTCTCATACAGAGAAGGATTGAGCGTAATCACCACGCTTGCTCAATGCGGGTTGGCGATTTCAGACTTAAAGTCCAGGTTTCCTCAAGATGTTTTCCTTCACCTCCAGTCACTGGTGTCCAAGATATACTTAGAAAGTACATATAACTTTAGAAAAGTTACATTGGTATTTGCCTGACCTGGAATCGAACCCGCGCACTCATACTTGAGAGGCTGGTGTTTTAACCACTAGGCCACCAAGACATTAGAATTACACATTAGACATTAGAATACTCCAATTTAACGATATTAAAAAGGAATTGACTTTCCAAAGTTAGCCTGCATAAGCAGCAGGATATTATTTTTTAGTTAGCAGATACTTTATTGCAACTTCCAAAAAAAAAAGAAACGAAAATAGAAACCAACACAAAAATAATGAAAACAGACATAAACATACCTCGAGATTACCCCAATTTAACAGTATTAAAAAGAAGACTTAACCTTATTACCATGAATCAATTAGCAGGTTGGAACTCACTCACTTAGGAGACCCTTTTCGACAACTTAAAAGTAAACCAAGATCTAGAAAACCAAACAAAAATAATCAATACAAACAAAAAATACCAAATTGACCGTTATTAAAAAAGAATTGACTTCCCTAAATTAGCCTGCAACAAACAGCAGGTTATTATTTAATTAGTTAGGAGACACTTTTTTACAACTTCCAAAAAAAAAAAGAAACGAAAATAGAAACCAACACAAAAATAATGAAAACAGACATAAACATACCTCGAGAATACCCCAATTTAACAGTATTAAAAAGAAGACTTAACCTAATTACCATGTATCAATTAGCAGGTTGGAACTCACTCACTTAGGAGACCCTTTTCGACAACTTAAAAGTAAACCAAGATCTAGAAAACCAAACAAAAATAATCAATACAAACAAAAAATATATACCTAGAGAATACCAAATTGACCGTTATTAAAAAAGAATTGACTTCCCTAAATTAGCCTGCAACAAACAGCAGGTTATTATTTAATTAGTTAGGAGACACTTTATTACAAATTACAAAAAAAAAAAATGATACCAAGACTAAAATAATGAATACAGACATAAACATACCTCGAGAATACCCGAATTTAACGGTATTAAAAAGTAATTGACTTTCCAAAGTTAGCCTGCATAAGCAGCAGGATATTATTTTTTAGTTAGCAGATACTTTATTGCAAGTTCAAAAAAAAAAAAAAGAAACGAAAATAGAAACCAACACAAAAATAATGAAAACAGACATATACATACCTCGAGAATACCCCAATTTAACAGTATTAAAAAGAAGACTTAACCTAATTACCATGCATCAATTAGCAGGTTGAAACTCACTCACTTAGGAGACTTTTTACGACAACCTAAAAGTAAACCAAGATCTAGAAAAAACAAAAAAATTGTAAACAAAAACATACCTAGAGAATACCAAATTGAACGTTATTAAAAAAGAATTGACTTTCCTAAATTAGGCTGCATCAAACAGCAGGGTATTATTTAATTAGTTAGGAGACACTTAATTGAAACTTCCAAAAAAAAAAAAAAAATTGAAACCAACACAAAAATAAAGAATACAAACATAAACATACCTCGAGAATACCCCAATTTAACAGTATTAAAAAGAAGACTTAACCTAATTACCATGTATCAATTAGCAGGTTGAAACTCACTCACTTAGGAGACTCTTTACAACAACTTAAAAGTAAACCAATAATCTAGAAAACCAAACAAAAATAATCAGTACAAAAAAATATATATATACCTAGAGAATACCAAATTGACCGTTATTAAAAAAGAATTGACTTCCCTAAATTAGCCTGCAACAAACAGCAGGTTATTCTTTAATTAGTTAGGAGACTTTTTATTACAACTTCCAAAAAAAAAAAAATTGAAACCAACACAAAAATAATGAAAACAGACATAAACATACCCCGAGAATACCCCATCATCATCATCATCATCATCAACCTTTTTTATCGTCCCACTGCTGGGCACAGGTCTCCTCTCATACAGAGAAGGATTGAGCGTAATCACCACGCTTGCTCAATGCGGGTTGGTGATTTCAGACTTAAAGTCCAGGTTTCCTCAAGATGTTTTCCTTCACCTCCAGTCACTGGTGTCCAAGATATACTTAGAAAGTACATATAACTTTAGAAAAGTTACATTGGTACTTGCCTGACCTGGAATCGAACCCGCGCACTCATACTTGAGAGGCTGGTGTTTTAACCACTAGGCCACCAAGACATTAGAATTACACATTAGACATTAGAATACTCCAATTTAACGATATTAAAAAGGAATTGACTTTCCAAAGTTAGCCTGCATAAGCAGCAGGATATTATTTTTTAGTTAGCAGATACTTTATTGCAACTTCCAAAAAAAAAAAAGAAACGAAAATAGAAACCAACACAAAAATAATGAAAACAGACATAAACATACCTCGAAAATACCCCAATTTAACAATATTAAAAAGAAGACTTAACCTAATTACCATGCATCAATCAGCAGGTTGGCACGCACTCAGTTAGAAGAGAATTTACCATAACTTAAAAGTAAACCCAAATCTAGAAAATAAAAAAAATCGATATAAAGAAAAACATACCTAGAGAATACCAAATTTAGCGTTATTAAAGAAGAATTGACTTTCCCAAATTAGTCTGCAACAAACAGCAGGTTATGATTAACTTACGAGACACTTTACTCTAACTTACAACAAAACCCAAAAACAGATAAGAACAAAAAATAATTAATAAAAACATAAATATTCCTACAGAATACCCGATTTAACGATATTAAAAATAATTGACTTTCCGAGGTTAACCTGCATCAAACAGCAGGTTATTATTTTTCAGTTAGCAGACACTTTACTCCAACATCCAAAAAAAAAAGAAATAAAAAGAGAAACCAACACAAAAATAATGAAAACAGACATAAACATACCTCGAGAATACCCCATCATCATCATCACCATCATCAACCTTTTTTATCGTCCCACTGCTGGGCACAGGTCTCCTCTCATACAGAGAAGGATTGAGCGTAATCACCACGCTTGCTCAATGCGGGTTGGCGATTTCAGACTTAAAGTCCAGGTTTCCTCAAGTTGTTTTCCTTCACCTCCAGTCACTGGTGTCCAAGATATACTTAGAAAGTACATATAACTTTAGAAAAGTTAAATTGGTACTTGCCTGACCTGGAATCGAACCCGCGCACTCATACTTGAGAGGCTGGTGTTTTAACCACTAGGCCACCAAGACATTAGAATTACACATTAGACATTAGAATACCCCAATTTAACGATATTAAAAAGGAATTGACTTTCCAAAGTTAGCCTACATAAGCAGCAGGATATTATTTTTTAGTTAGCAGACACTTAATTGAAACTTCCAAAAAAAAAAAAAATTGAAACCAACACAAAAATAAAGAATACAAACATAAACATACCTCGAGAATACCCCAATTTAACAGTATTAAAAAGAAGACTTAACCTAATTACCATGTATCAATTAGCAGGTTGAAACTCACTCACTTAGGAGACTCTTTACAACAACTTAAAAGTAAACCAATAATCTAGAAAACCAAACAAAAATAATCAGTACAAAAAAAAATATATATATACCTAGAGAATACCAAATTGACCGTTATTAAAAAAGAATTGACTTCCCTAAATTAGCCTGCAACAAACAGCAGGTTATTCTTTAATTAGTTAGGAGACTTTTTATTACAACTTCCAAAAAAAAAAAAAAAATTGAAACCAACACAAAAATAATGAAAACAGACATAAACATACCCCGAGAATACCCCATCATCATCATCATCATCATCAACCTTTTTTATCGTCCCACTGCTGGGCACAGGTCTCCTCTCATACAGAGAAGGATTGAGCGTAATCACCACGCTTGCTCAATGCGGGTTGGTGATTTCAGACTTAAAGTCCAGGTTTCCTCAAGATGTTTTCCTTCACCTCCAGTCACTGGTGTCCAAGATATACTTAGAAAGTACATATAACTTTAGAAAAGTTACATTGGTACTTGCCTGACCTGGAATCGAACCCGCGCACTCATACTTGAGAGGCTGGTGTTTTAACCACTAGGCCACCAAGACATTAGAATTACACATTAGACATTAGAATACTCCAATTTAACGATATTAAAAAGGAATTGACTTTCCAAAGTTAGCCTGCATAAGCAGCAGGATATTATTTTTTAGTTAGCAGATACTTTATTGCAACTTCCAAAAAAAAAAAAGAAACGAAAATAGAAACCAACACAAAAATAATGAAAACAGACATAAACATACCTCGAAAATACCCCAATTTAACAATATTAAAAAGAAGACTTAACCTAATTACCATGCATCAATCAGCAGGTTGGCACGCACTCAGTTAGAAGAGAATTTACCATAACTTAAAAGTAAACCCAAATCTAGAAAATAAAAAAAATCGATATAAAGAAAAACATACCTAGAGAATACCAAATTTAGCGTTATTAAAGAAGAATTGACTTTCCCAAATTAGTCTGCAACAAACAGCAGGTTATGATTAACTTACGAGACACTTTACTCTAACTTACAACAAAACCCAAAAACAGATAAGAACAAAACATAATTAATAAAAACATAAATATTCCTACAGAATACCCGATTTAACGATATTAAAAATAATTGACTTTCCGAGGTTAACCTGCATCAAACAGCAGGTTATTATTTTTCAGTTAGCAGACACTTTACTCCAACATCCAAAAAAAAAGAAATAAAAAGAGAAACCAACACAAAAATAATGAAAACAGACATAAACATACCTCGAGAATACCCCATCATCATCATCACCATCATCAACCTTTTTTATCGTCCCACTGCTGGGCACAGGTCTCCTCTCATACAGAGAAGGATTGAGCGTAATCACCACGCTTGCTCAATGCGGGTTGGCGATTTCAGACTTAAAGTCCAGGTTTCCTCAAGTTGTTTTCCTTCACCTCCAGTCACTGGTGTCCAAGATATACTTAGAAAGTACATATAACTTTAGAAAAGTTAAATTGGTACTTGCCTGACCTGGAATCGAACCCGCGCACTCATACTTGAGAGGCTGGTGTTTTAACCACTAGGCCACCAAGACATTAGAATTACACATTAGACATTAGAATACCCCAATTTAACGATATTAAAAAGGAATTGACTTTCCAAAGTTAGCCTACATAAGCAGCAGGATATTATTTTTTAGTTAGCAGATACTTTATTGCAACTTCCAAAAAAAAAAAGAAACGAAAATAGAAACCAACACAAAAATAATGTAAACAGACATAAACATACCTCGAGAATACCCCAATTTAACAGTATTAAAAAGAAGACTTAACCTTATTACCATGAATCAATTAGCAGGTTGGAACTCACTCACTTAGGAGACCCTTTTCGACAACTTAAAAGTAAACCAAGATCTAGAAAACCAAACAAAAATAATCAATACAAACAAAAAATATATACCTAGAGAATACCAAATTGACCGTTATTAAAAAAGAATTGACTTCCCTAAATTAGCCCGCAACAAACAGCAGGTTATTATTTAATTAGTTAGGAGACACTTTATTACAATTTACAAAAAAAAAAAAAAATATTGTAACCAACACAAAAATAAAGAATACAAACATAAACATACCTCGAGAATACCCCAATTTAACAGTATTAAAAAGAAGACTTAACTTTATTGCCATGTATCAATTAGCAGGTTGAAACTCACTCACTTAGGAGACTCTTTACGACAACTTAAAAGTAAACCAAGATCTAGAACTTACAAAATCAAAAAAAAATTATATAACAAAAACATACCTAGAGAATACCAAATTGAACGTTATTAAAAAAGAATCGTCTTTCCTAAATTAGCCTGCAACAAACAGCAGGTTATGATTCACTTACGAGACACTTTATTGTAACTTACAACAAAACCCAAAAATAGAAAAGAACGCAAAAATAATTAATAAAAACACAAATATTTCTAGAATATAACCGAATTTAACGATATTTGAAAATAATTGACTTTCCAAACTAAGCCTGCATCAAACAGCAGGTTATTATTTACTCAGTTAGCAGACACTTTACTGCAACTTCCAAAAAAAAAAAAATTGAAACCATCACAAAAATAATGAATACAGACATACACATACCTCGAGAATACCCCAATTTAACAATATTAAAAAGAAGACTTAACCTAATTACCATGCATAAATTAGCAGGTTGGAACTCACTCACTTAGGAGACTTTTTAACATATCTAGAAAATACCAAATTGAACGTTATTAAAGAAGAATTGACTTTCCTAAATTAGCCTTCAACAAACAGCAGGTTATTTTTTACCTACTCAGTTAGGAAACACTTTACTGCAACTTACAAAAAAAAAAAACTAAAATAGAAACGAGCACAAAAATAATGAATAAAAACATAAATATTCCTAGAAAATACCCGAATTTAACGATATTAAAAAAATTGACTTTCCAAACTTAACCTGCATCAAACAGCAGGTTATTATTTACTCAGTTAGCAGACACTTTACTGCAACTTTCAAAAGAAACAAAAATAGAAACCAACACAAAAATAATGAATAAAAACATAAATATTCCTAGAAAATACCCGAATTTAACAATATTAAAAAAGAACCGCTTTGCCAAAATTAGCCTGCATCAAATAGAAGGTTGGCATTGAGTCAGAAGACACTTTAACACAACTTACAAAAAAGAAAAAAAAACGAAAGTAGAAACCAACACAAAAATAATGAACATAAACATAAATATTCCTAAAGAATACCCGAATTTAAGGATATTAAAAAGGAGTTGACTACCCATAGGTAGCCTGCATCAAACAGAAAGTTGACACTGACTCAGTTATAAGACACTTTAACACAACTTACAAAAAAAGAAAAAAAAAAACGGAAGTAGAAACCAACACAAAAATAATTAATATAAACATAAATATTCCTAAAGAATACCCGAATTTAACGATATTAAAAAAGAATCGTCTACTCATAGTTAGCCTGCATCAAACGGCAGGTTATTATATTCTCTGTTAGGAGAAATTTTACCGCAACTTACAAAAAAAAAAAAACAAAAATAGAAAACCACACAAAACATATGAATATGAACATAAATACCTAAAAATTATTCGAATTTAATAATACTTAAAAACCGATTAAACAAAATAGGCATACATCAATCAGCAGGTTAGCACTCAAGGAGTTCGGAAACACATTACTAGAATTAACGAGAAAATCCAAAAACACAAAAGAACACAAAAATAATGAATATACCTATAGAATACCCGAATTTAACAAAATTAAAAGAGAATCGAGTTACCAAAATTAGCCTGCATCAATCAGCAGGTTGGCACGCACTCAGAAGACACTTTACCACAACTTCCAAAAAAAAAAAATTAGAAACCAACACAAAAATAATGCATACAGACATAAACATACCTCGAGAATACCCGAATTTAACGATATTAAAAAGAAGACATAACCTAATTCATCATCAACCTTTTTTTTTTTTTTTTAATCGTCCTACTGCTGGACACAGGTCTCCTCTCATACAGAGAAGGATTGAGCGTAATCACCACGCTTGCTCAATGCGGGTTGGCGATTTCAGACTAACGTCCAGGTTTCCTCAAGATGTTTTCCTTCACCTTCAGTCATTGGTGTCCAAGATATACTTAGAAAGTACATATAACTTTAGAAAAGTTGCATAACCTAATTACCATGCGTCAATTAGCAGGTTGGCACGCAGTCAGTTAGGAGACTCTTTACCACAACTTAAAAGTAAACCCAAATCTAGAAAACCAAACAAAAATAATCAATATAAACCAAAAATATAGGTATACCTAGAGAATACCAAAATGAACGTTATTAAAAAAGAATTGACTTCCCTAAATTAGCCTGCAACAAACAGCAGGTTAATATTTACTCAGTTAGGAGACCCTTTACTGCAACTTACAAAAAAAAAAAATATAGAAACCAACACAAAAATAATGAATAAAAACATAATTATTCCTAGAAAATACCCGAATTTAACGATATTAAAAAGGAATTGACTTTCCAAAGTTAGCCTTCATAAACAGCAGGGTATTATTTTTTCAGTTAGCAGATACTTTCCTGCAACTTACAAAAAAGAAAAAAAACGAAAGTAGAAACCAACACAAAAATAATGAACATAAACATAAATATTCCTAAAGAATTCCCGAATTTAAGGATATTAAAAAAGAGTTGACTACCCATAGGTAGCCTGCATCAAACAGAAAGTTGACACTGACTCAGTTATAAGACACTTTAATACAACTTACAAAAAAAGAAAAATAGAAACCAACACAAAAACAATGACTATAAACATAAATATTCCTAAAGAATACCCGAATTTAACGATATAAAAAAAGAATCGACTACCCATAGTTAGCCTGTATCAAACAGCAGGTTATTATATTCTCTGTTAGGAGACATTTTACTGCAACTTACAAAAAAAAAAAAAAAAATAGAAAACCACACAAAACATATGAATACCAAATTGAACATTATTAAAAAAGAATTGACTTTCCTAAATTAGCCTGCAACAAATAGCAGGTTATTATTTTCTCAGTTAGGAGACACTTTACTGCAACTTACAAAAAAAAAAGCCAAAAATAGAAACCAACACAAAAATAATGAATAAAAACATAAATATTCCTAGAAAATACCCGAATTTAACGATATTTAAAAATTGACTTTCCAAACTTAGCCTGCTTCAAACAGCAGGTTATTATTTACTCAGTTAGCAGACAATTTACTGCAACTTACAAAAACAACAACAAAAAAAAAATAGAAACCAACACAAAAATAATGAATAAAAACATAAATATTCCAAGAAAATACCCGAATTTAACGATATTAAAAAGGAATTGACTTTCCAAAGTTAGCCTGCATCAAACAGTAGGTTATTATTTACTCAGTTAGCAGACACTACTGCAACTTCCAAAAAAAACAGAAAGAAAAATGGAAACCAACACAAAAATAATGAATAAAAACATAAACAATCCTAGAAAATACCCGAATTTAACGATATTAAAAATGAATTGACTTCCCAAAGTTATTGCAACTTCCAAAAAGAAACAAAAATAGAAACCAACACAAAAATAATGAATAAAAACATAAATATTCCTAGAAAATACCCGAATTTAACAATATTAAAAAGGAACCGCTTTGCCAAAATTAGCCTGCATCAAATAGAAGGTTGGCATTGAGTCAGAAGACACTTTAACACAACTTACAAATAAGAAAAAAAAACGAAAGTAGAAACCAACACAAAAATAATGAACATAAACATAAATATTCCTAAAGAATACCCGAATTTAAGGATATTAAAAAGGAGTTGACTACCCATAGGTAGCCTGCATCAAACAGAAAGTTGACACTGACTCAGTTATAAGACACTTTAACACAACTTACAAAAAAAGAAAAAAAAAACGGAAGTAGAAACCAACACAAAAATAATTAATATAAACATAAATATTCCTAAAGAATACCCGAATTTAACGATATTAAAAAAGAATCGACTACCCATAGTTAGCCTGCATCAACCGGCAGGTTATTATATTCTCTGTTAGGAGAAATTTTACCGCAACTTACAAAAAAAAAAAAACAAAAATAGAAAACCACACAAAACATATGAATATGAACATAAATACCTAAAAATTATTCGAATTTAATAATACTTAAAAACCGATTAAACAAAATAGGCATACATCAATCAGCAGGTTAGCACTCAAGGAGTTCGGAAACACATTACTAGAATTAACGAGAAAATCCAAAAACACAAAAGAACACAAAAATAATGAATATACCTATAGAATACCCGAATTTAACAAAATTAAAAGAGAATCGAGTTACCAAAATTAGCCTGCATCAATCAGCAGGTTGGCACGCACTCAGAAGACACTTTACCACAACTTCCAAAAAAAAAAAAAATTAGAAACCAACACAAAAATAATGCATACAGACATAAACATACCTCGAGAATACCCGAATTTAACGATATTAAAAAGAAGACATAACCTAATTCATCATCAACCTTTTTTTTTTTTTTTTAATCGTCCTACTGCTGGACACAGGTCTCCTCTCATACAGAGAAGGATTGAGCGTAATCACCACGCTTGCTCAATGCGGGTTGGCGATTTCAGACTAACGTCCAGGTTTCCTCAAGATGTTTTCCTTCACCTTCAGTCATTGGTGTCCAAGATATACTTAGAAAGTACATATAACTTTAGAAAAGTTGCATAACCTAATTACCATGCGTCAATTAGCAGGTTGGCACGCAGTCAGTTAGGAGACTCTTTACCACAACTTAAAAGTAAACCCAAATCTAGAAAACCAAACAAAAATAATCAATATAAACCAAAAATATAGGTATACCTAGAGAATACCAAAATGAACGTTATTAAAAAAGAATTGACTTCCCTAAATTAGCCTGCAACAAACAGCAGGTTAATATTTACTCAGTTAGGAGACCCTTTACTGCAACTTACAAAAAAAAAATATAGAAACCAACACAAAAATAATGAATAAAAACATAATTATTCCTAGAAAATACCCGAATTTAACGATATTAAAAAGGAATTGACTTTCCAAAGTTAGCCTTCATAAACAGCAGGGTATTATTTTTTCAGTTAGCAGATACTTTATTGCAACTTACAAAAAAGAAAAAAAACGAAAGTAGAAACCAACACAAAAATAATGAACATAAACATAAATATTCCTAAAGAATTCCCGAATTTAAGGATATTAAAAAAGAGTTGACTACCCATAGGTAGCCTGCATCAAACAGAAAGTTGACACTGACTCAGTTAGTTAGCAGACAACTCACAAAAAAAAGAAAAATAGAAACCAACACAAAAATAATGTATATAAACATAAATATTCCTAAAGAATACCCGAATTTCGCGCAGTGAAAAAAAAAAACTCACTGCGATTCACTGCGCGATCGAATCAGGAATGAGGAGATCCGCAGAAGAACGAGAGTAACCGACATAGCCCGAAGAATTGCAACACTGAAGTGGCAATGGGCTGGACACATTGCCCGTAGGACCGATGCCCGATGGGGCCGACGGGTTCTCGAGTGGCGACCACGCACCGGAAGACGTAGCGTGGGTAGGCCCCCGACAAGGTGGACCGACGACCTGGTGAAGGTCGCGGGAAACCGCTGGATGCGGGAGGCGCAGGACCGGTCGTCGTGGAGAACCTTGGGGGAGGCCTATGTCCAGCAGTGGACGTCTTTCGGCTGAAATGATGACCCGAATTTAACGATATTAAAAAAGAATCGACTACCCATAGTTAGCCTGCATCAAACAGCAGGTTTGATGCAGGCTAACTATGGGTAGGCTAGCTATTTATTATATTCGCTGTTAGGAGACATTTTACTGCAACTTACAAATAAAAAAAAAAACAAAAATAGAAAACCACACAAAACATATGAATACCAAATTGAACATTATTAAAAAGAATTGACTTTCCTAAATTAGCCCGCAACAAATAGCAGGTTATTATTTTCTCAGTTAGGAGACACTTTACTGCAACTTACAAAAAAAAAGACAAAAATAGAAACCAACACAAAAATAATGAATAAAAACAAAAATAATCCTAGAAAATACTCGAATTTAACGATATTAAAAAGGAATTGACTTTCCAAAGTTATTGCAACTTCCAAAAAAAAAGCAAAAAGAATAGAAACCAACACAAAAATAATAAATACAGACATAAACATACCTCGAGAATACCCCAATTTAAGAATATTAAAAAGAAGACATAACCTAATTACCATGTATCAATCAGCAGGTTGGCACTCCCTCACTTAGGAGACTCTTTACCACAACTTAAAAGTAAACCCAAATCTAGAAAACCAAACAAGAATAATCAATATAAACAAAAATATACCTAGAGAATACCCGAATTTAACAATATTAAAAAAAAAAACCACTACCAAAGTTAGCCTAAATCAAACAGCAGATTAGCAATCACTCACTTATGAGACACTTTACAACAACTTACAAGTAAATTCAAAATAAAGGACTTTCCAGGAGACTAAAAAAGACGGTTTTTTTTTGGTAAAAAAGTTCACTTTTTTGAGTTACGCGGTGGAGACTAAAAAAACTGTCTAGGTTTGTATACCCAGACAGTTTTTTTAGTCTCCTGAAAAGTTCTTTATTTTGAGTTACGCGGTGTTAGAACTTAAGCGACGATATCTATTAAAGGATCAACACTATTAATGAATAAAAACCTATTGGTTCATTTCTCACACGTAAAACAATTCAAAAATAAAAAATGAAATATTCGTTAACTGAAACAAATAAAGAAGAAAAAGAAACAGACCACCGAAACATACAAATAAAATGGACGCCAAATTGCCCTTGGCTGGAGGTTTTAATTTTATTTAAGGCATCCTCAGGAAAGTTTTTAATGGTCAACTAGGAGATGCCATAACAAAAAGACAAAAAAAAACCATACGTGGTGATGTAAAGAACCTATATATGACAATAATGATGATAATTATAAATATACCTAGAACCAACCCAAAATAAACAAAGGTCATGAAAATGATCGATTTACGAGAGTTAGCTAGCAGCATGCAGTAGGTACTTTAATACCCACTGAGTTAGAAGACATTTCATTATAATTTATAAGATTTGCCCAAATATAGAAATATACGTAAACAAAATTTTTAATTTCACTATACCCTAAAAGCAGCACACCTAACAGTTAAATGAATAAATAATATATACCAAAACCTTTTATTTTGCATTTATAGCAAAGCAATCGTTTAATTCATAAACATTTAATTAATTTTGCTTTGTTTCTTATTTTATTTTTTTTAATAATTATTATTAACTAGCGCTTGACCGCAACCCCGCCTGATGATAAGCAGTGATGCGATCGTTGATGGTAAAGCGCGCTAGTTTATTAAGAGCCTATTCACTCAGAAAAACTGAGCGAATAGGAAGGAAGATGGCAGTTGAGCGAGGTGATGCAATGTTAAACCCAACAACACGACCAACGATGCTGCGTTAAAGGGAGATTGATCTGAAGACCCTCCACGACCAAACTCCCAACACAACAACATTTGGCGCATCGTACCCGGCACACATCGCAACACAACTGCTGAGACCCGTCCTCCGTACGGCATCACCAGACATCATGCCGGAACACGACAAATCGCTTGGCGGCAAGGCTTTGTCTGGTGGGTGGTAACTTCTGCCGGCGGCCGATGTTAAGGCCTACCACCGAGAGATTTAAATAATAAGAAACACAGCAAAAATAATATAGAATCACTTTAGTATATACACAATAATAAGAGAACACAATTTTATTATTAATTATTACATATTTAACAACACTCACACACACCGCACATTTTTCATCATCATTATCAACCATTTATCGTCCCACTGCTGGGCACAGGTCTCCTCTCATACAGAGAAGGATTGAGTCTAATCACCATTTTTATTTTCATAAAATTATAACGAATCCCTTCTTGGATATTATAAGGGAACTCAATTTTAATATTAATTATTACATATTTAACAACACTCACACACACCGCACATTTTTATTTTCCTAAAATTGCTTGTACTTTTGTATCTGCCGGATGGTAAGCAGTGGTGCACTTAAACATTAAAAAAACACAATTTTTAATTTCACTATTCCCCAAAAACAACACACCTGAGAGTTAATGAAGAAATAATATGTACTAAAACATTTTTTTTTTGCATTCATTCCAAAGCAGTCATTTAATTCATAAATATTTAATTAATTTGCATTTAAATAAGAAACACAGCAGAAATAATATAGAATCACTTTTTGGATACTATAAGGGAACACAATTTTAACATTAATTATCACCGTATTTAACAACGCTCACACACACACCACACATTTTTATTTTCATAAAATTATAACGAATCCCTTCTTGGATATTTAAGGGAATTCAATGTTAATATTAATTATTACATATTTAACAACGCTCACACACACCGTATATTTTTATTTTCATAAAATTACTTGCATTTTCACTCACAGAGTACAAAAGTATTAACTAAATACTCTGAACTCAACTCTTGTGGCGCGTGCACTCACCACGACAGTTCGCGCAATACTGACTAGTGACTACAGTCGTACTCAGTCACAGACGTCAGTACTCACGATAGCGGGTGTAGAGCCGTGTAACTAAGACTTCGCAAGGGCGTAGTAGCTTTACTGGAACAAGATACTGCAAAACCTTAGCTGCTATCATTAATGGACACCAACTATTCTAGTAAAGAAAGAAGAAACCTAAAGGATAAAATTTTCAAAGAAATACCTAATTATTAAGTTAGGAGATAGACCTCCTCGACAGGTTGGTAGATATTACATGTCATCGATATTTTTGTTCTAAAACATGTAGGCTCCACCATAATGCTATCCTTCAGAGTTTTAATGTAATAGGGCCTCCGGAAACGTATTAAACTAACCTACCTACACGCTAAGGACACCCCCTGTACCCCTGTTCCTCTATGGTAAGAACCTTCAGAGCAGCAAGGGACAATCTAATCTAATAAAATAAAATGGTTTTTCAAAGAAGCGTCATTTATCTTCTGGATTATATTTTTAACAAAACAGTGCCTGGCCATGTAGTCACCGCCACCCTTAAATAAATTTCTTCAGAACAATTTAGGGAACAATGGAATTCAGGTAAGACTTTGAGAGTGATTTCTAATATTCTAAGAGCTGCTAATAGTTTTGTTATTTGTGTATGATGGAATTCCAAGGACAGAGTACTTGTTATGTTATAATATGTAATACCGACCATTTTTGAGAAAACAAGAGAAGTACCTACCAATTGGCCCATAGACTTAATAGCTATTTACTAAAGAAAAATAACTGAAAAAGTACCCAGAGAAATAATTTGACTTAGCAAAAAAAACGAAAAGTAGATATAAATAAATTCTAAAATAGAGAGGAGATGTAAAGAGATTTCAAAGAAAAACTGTGATCATCTCTGTGACGCCTCTAGCATAATGTAGCAAAATAAGAGCGGTTATTTAATTGGAAACATAGAATAGTAAAACATCACATTAACATCATCATTCAATAGATGACCAGTGCGGCCTATGTTGTCAAACGATTTTCAATCCGTGGATTAAGTCTGAAACGCTAATACAGTTGAAATCAAATAAATTAAGAAAATTAAACAAATTATGTAAGACTTGTCTAGAAGTACACGTCGGAAGTTACAGTAAAAATCATTGTAGAATTTTATTCGCTACTATTCATTGTCCATGTCGTCGTAATGAATATGTGCCTATCAATTTCTAATGTGTTTTTATTTATAAATTTTAAAATAAAATCATTTTAAATATGCTTTGCTTTTAAATCATTATAGCACTCGGTTATTACAGTTATTGTGTAAAGTAGACCTGATAAACCATAGTCATTTATTTTTTACAATAATATTATCTATTGCGTTCCGTTTTTGGTATATATTAAAAATTTTTTAACAATTAAAAGTCTATTTAAATAAATAAAAAAAAAAACTTGACGAACAAAATAGAGCATTGAAATAACCTAAAGCTTTGCGTGGTGACAAAAATATACAACAAAATCTAACGAATATGCACAATAACATTTATTTTTTACCTCAAAATACCAGGAGTTATAAAAAATATCAACTTACCAGAGTTAGCCTGCAGCAAACTGTAGGATAATAACTCTTTGGGTATTGTACTGGAACACAATTTTATAATTAATTATTAGGCGCACATATAACAACGCTCACACACACCGCACATTATTATTTTCATAAAATTACTTGCATTTTAACTCTTAAAGTACAAAACCATTAAATAAAAACTCTGAATGCGACTCGTGAGGCGCGTGCACTCACCACGACAGTTGGCGTAATACTAAGTGACTAGTCACACTCATGACTCACGAGTGCGGGTAGAGTCACGTAGTCAAGAGCATCGCGCAAGCGTACTCGCGCTGGTTTAGTGGAACAATCTAGTACCTTAGCTAGTATTAATATTATTAACTTGAGACATATTCTAAAACGAAAGCGGTAACCTAAAATAGATAATATTTTCAAATCAATAGCATTTATCTGTCTATTACATTCCGTTTTTGGTATATATTTTAATTTTTTAACAATCAAAAGACTATTTAAATTAAAAAAAAAAATAAACTTGACGAACAAAATAGAACATTGAAATAGCCTAAAGCTTTACGTGGTGACAAAAAGATACAACAAAATCTAACGTATATGCACAATAACATTGTTTTTTACCTCAAAATACCAGGAGTTATAAAAAATATCAACTTACCAGAGTCAGCTTGCAGCAAACTGTAGGTGCACATTGAACAACGCTCACACACACCGTACATTATTATTTTCATAATATTACTTGCATTTTAACTCATAAAGTACAAAAATATTAAATAAAAACTCTGAACTCGACTCGTGAGGCGCGTGCACTAACCATGACAGTTGGCGCAATACTAAGTGACTAGTCACGCTCATGACTCACGAGTGCGGGTAGTCACGTAGTCAAGAGCATCGCATAAGCATAGGTACTCGCGCTGGTTTAGTGGAACAATCTAGTACCTTAGCTAGTATTAATATTATTAACTGGAGACATATTCTGAAACGAAAGAGGTAACCTAAAATAGATAATATTTTCAAATCAATAGCAATTAAGTACAAATAAGTAACGTGTATGTCGTAGCCATATCGCAAATTTGCTCATTTCATAAAACGCTTGAATAGTTCATGAAATGGTCGCATTTCATGAAATATTTATTCGTCTATTGGCCACCTCATAATACGGTTTAGGTAGATCAATGACAAAAATCATTTCTCAATATGGCCAACTAACCGGGTGGCTACTTCATGAAGTAGTCAAAATTATTTGCTCATATCGTGAACTAGTTACATGCATTACCGGTAGAGCAGCGACAAGCGCTTTTTTATGTGTGAAGATGGCGGCGGCCGACGATAATTTTGTTTCTCGAAGACAAAAAAATAGTAGTAATTAGTTTAATTTTGATTCTCGATCTTAATTGTGAATTTTATATTACTTGTTCTAACTAATAGATAACCATAGCACTTTACTTATTTTTAAATATTTCTTTTTATAAAATTGAACGTTTAACAAGTTCCGTATGTTTGATTTTTTAACAAAATGTGTTTAATTTTGTTGCACAAATGTTTTAAAGTTTGTTACAAAAAATTCATAAGTTTCTAATAAATCGGGCTTAAATAAGTTCTTACCATATTCTGGATTTTTTATTAAATCTTTAACGGACACTACTTAATTATAGGATTCAGCCAAACGTGGATGACAAAATCTTGAAACTTAGATGATTTAACGATCTGGTCAAATTCAGTTGGCCACATCATGAAATGCACCCATAGTTGCAATAATAGTTTAGTCCTATCAAATTAAGATACGCTATAGACAATTTAGATGTGATTAAAATATGGCGACTAAACGTCAAAGTCAAAGTAAGTTAATTGTTGAACGTAGGTTATTAAAATGGTTTTGTTAATACTAGGTTATGTACATTGTATTAAATTTGTTGTGGTATCACTGTTTTGCCTTCGACATTATCACGATAGAATATTTCCTATTTTATGCTCTTATCATCTAAAAACTCAATGATAGAAAAGTAAGATAAAAATACGTCAATTAAATATATGTATAACTAAGGTTTATCCCTCTGTATCACAAATGTAATTATAATGCTCAATTCCGACAAAATGTTAATTTTAAATAGTGGTTATTTTACTCAAATTTATCCAAAGTTTTTCCCAATTTTTATTCTTAATTTTAAACATTACTTTTATTAATAAACATACATAGTCTTAAAACACAATGCTAGAAGTCACTAAATAGTAACCTCTAGACTTTTATTATATTAGGGTGATATTAGGTTATTACAATAAATTGACATTTCAAAGTAGTGTCGTTGGTCTTCTAGCTTATATTTTTAACAAAACAGTGCATTAAAACACTAATCCTCCTAGCCAGGTAGTCACCGCGATCATGAAACATATTTGTACAGAGCAATTTAGAGAACAAAGGATTTCTGATAACATTGTGGGAGACATTTTTGGGAAGACTTTACAAACAAAAGTTTATTGAACAAAAGCAACTTCTCGGTACGCCTTATCTATATGGCGTTAGTGATTTCTAATATTCTAAGCTATTTGTTTATAGTTTTGTTATTTGTGTAATGGAATTGTTAGAACAGGATAGGTACTGTTTTGTTATATGTACTAGGCATTTACTTGCCATTTTAAAGAGAGAAAGATAAGAGGAAAATTTATAGTTTAGGAAGAGAAAGTCTGAAACTGGCATGAATAATTGAAAATTTGTGTGAAAATCGGTTGTCGTGGTATGGGCAAGCGTAAGGGAAAAATGAAGAAAATATTGTGAGGAGAGTACTTATTGAGTATGAATAACAATGGCTATAAGAGTAGGGGAAGACCAAAATAATGATGGCTGGAATGTGTGAACGATGGTATGGTTAACAAGAAGGTAACTCAGGAGATGACGTCTAACGGAGAAGTTTGGAAGAAAAAGACATGTTGTGCTGACCACAAATATATTGTTACAAATACAGGAGAACGATGATGAGTGATAACTACCTACTAATTTAGGGAAAAGAAGAAAAGTGCTAATTTATAGATTTGGCATTTTGTAGCCCTTGACAAAAAACAATAGGGTATTTGACTAAAAGGAACTAATTAGTCCGTTAGTTAGATTTAAAAAAAATATTAGATATGTATTTTTTCTTATTTCATATAAACACAAAATGATGACGACACAGTGCGTTGACACTTTTTAGCGCGCAGTTACGTCAACAGCTACAACTCCTGATCTTTTATGCCTTTTATACTTATTTGTAAATTTTTATTAATTTGATAAAACAAAATATGTGTAGGTATCCTATAATTTTCTATAATCTGAATGATGGTCTAAATAGAAACATTATTTTTAACCCAGGAAACATCCCTATTACACGTGATCACAAAGTTTGTTTGTGTTTTGTTCATAACACTGTAGACGCATCGTAGCAAACATTATGATCAGCATTGGGGCAGCTACAATGATGACCCTTGTAAAAATAGACAAGTACACATGTGCCAATTGAAGGATACGTTTTGCAGTTCTTGAAAAAAACACAATAACAGAAAACAATACTAAGAAAAATATGTTGACTTAGCAAATACAACAAAAAGTAGGTATAAATTAATGGGTAAAAAATAATACATATTAACAAATCACCCCGTTCTTGGAATTCCATCACGCACAAATAACAAAACTACTAGCATCACTTAGATTATTAGACATTAAGTACCTGTCGCGTCATCCGGCATCGCCGCTACACTGTTATAGGGAGGCCGAACTGCATACTCTACATTCAAGTTTCCACTGAAAATCGCCTCCGATGATAATAACAGCATAGATGTAGTGTTTCTAAACACAGTAATAGGAAAGTTGATGTGTGACTGCTCATCAGTCTGGGGCAAAGTCACCATCACAAACAAGATGTCTGTGCAAGCACTAGATAGGACAATGCGCGATTTGTAAAATTCATTTATGGGTGGGTGCACAATTCTGTTTTCAGAAGATTTTCGTCAAAACCTACTTGTTGTGACTCCAGGATCATGTGCTGACGAGAAATATGTTACCCTAAAAAGATTCAGCGATCTAATATGAGGGTACCATAGTCTTCACGTAAGAACAGTCTTCTTTTCAGAGATGTTGGTAAAAGTTGGCAACGGATAGTTAACTCAAAATGATGGAAGGATTAACGTAGAAAACCTTTGTGTTTTGATAGACAACATCGAAGAGTTGATCAACATGTCCAAATGATGACATAACTTGTAAGACTATAGTTATATTTGTTTACAAAAAGAATAATTCTGTCCTCAACTAACTTGATTCTTTCAAAGATTTATGCGTCGACAAAACGGAACAAAACATGTTTGTAACATGTTTGTAACTCTTTGGTGACTCATCCGGCCGGTGTTAATGACTTCTAACAATCTAAGTGGTGCTAATAGTTTTGTTATTTGTGCATGATGGAATTCCAAGAACGGGGTGATTTGTTAATATGTATTATTTTTTTACGCAATTATTTATACCTACTTTTTGTTGTATTTGCTAAATCAACATATTTTTCTTATTATTGTTTTTTTGTTATTGTTTGCCATTTGGCACTTTTCTTGTTTCCTCAATAAATGTAGGTAATACTACATGTCATCATCTACTTGTCTATTTTTATGAGGGCCATCATTCTAGCTGCGCCAATTTACCGCACTATCACAATGTTTGCTTCGACGCATCATAACACCGTAGTCGTGTCGTAGCAGTTGCTACGAAACTCGATATAAATTTTATACTTTTTGTTTAGGTATTACAATCTTCAATCGTTTTCAAGGAAGCGTTAAGGTATGTAAGCTGTGGTTTCTCAAAAATGTGCATATTGCATATTGTAAAAATCTATTTTAGTAGGTTTTTAACGTCTTTTCAGTACCTATGCCGTAATTATAGGCATTGGCGTCAATTCTTTTTTAAACTAAACGATTTATGAACTATAAAATAAAAAGAATAAAAAATAAAAATGTTTATTTCAACACATATGTAAATAATATCAACGTTATGTTTGGAGTCACCTTTTAAGCTAATTGTTTGCGTGCGAGTGTGTGTGTGCGTGCGCGCGCGCGCGCGCGTGTGTGTGTGTGTGTATGTGTGCGTGTGTGTGTGTGTCTTTATTTGTTTGTCTGTGTGTGAAGTAAAAAAGCAAGTGTGCGTCAGTGTTTGGATTATTTGTTTAATGATTTGGTTTTCAGTTTACGTGGGTGTGTGTAGAACAATCTCGATTTCTTCGTAACCTTTACTGGTCAGCCATTCTGTCAGAATTTGTTTGCAATTATGGTATGTCTTAGAGTAGATGTTACATTTTTTATTTAGAACATTATATAAGTGACAAGACTGTTTAGTGTATTGCCTTGCAGCAAATGTCGTTTTGACAGAGCTTTCTGGAGCAACGTTATCTTTTCTTCTGGATTGTGTTCTGGAAGTGTCAAAGGGGAGGGTTTTATGTCTTTTCAATATTATCTGCAGTATATATAGTTTCCTTAAAGACAAAAGGCGCGAAGTTATGTATAAGCTTTCAGTGGGAAATCTAAGTTGTCTAAAGAACATAACTTTTAATAAAGCCCTCTGTGCCCTCTCTAGCTCTAAAAAATTTGTTTTTGTGGCACTACCCCAAATTGGTAAACAGTACATCAATATGGATTGTCCCAGATAGACATAGATTTGCTTAATAAGAGCCTTAGTGGTTATGTGTCGAAGAGATTTGAATGTTCTGATTAATTTCCGAACTCTGTTCATTATTAGTTCTAAGTGCAAGTGCCATGATAATCTCTGATCAAGCATAACTCCTAGGTATTTAGTACTATTTACTTTGTAGATTTTTAAACAAGAGCAGCCGGTGTTAGTGGGGTCGGAGCAGGTATGGATTTTAATCTGGAAATCTAGTGATGGTTGGGTACGGTTGTCTATGGAGAAACAAATGTAGTTTGACTTTGAAATATTCAAGGTTAAAAGGTTGCGATCGAGCCAGGTAGCTACCGTAGCCAGACCACGTTCGGCGAGGCGACCGACGCTCTCCCAAGTTTCTCCCGAGAAAACGATTACCGTATCATCAGCATATGAGAATATATAATGCACCTTCGATATTCATGCTGCATAAGCTGTTTATATAAATGAGAAACAGCGTTGGGCCGAGCACGCTGCCTTGTCCGACTCCATAGGTAACTATTTTTTCGGAACTAATCATCGATCCCAATTTTACAACGTACCTGCGCTCGCTTAGGTATTCTTTGAAAAGATTAAGTTGCAAACCTCTTATACCAATGTCCTCTAACCTGTGTAAAAGTGTGGGGACAGAAACTGTATCGAAGGCTTTTTTGAGGTCTAGAAAGACCGCTAAACACTTAGCTCGACTGTCCACTTTTCAGTAACTATAGATGTGAGGGCGAGTACTGCATCCTCCGTTGACTTTCCCTGTCTAAAGCCAAACTGTGAGGGTGAAATAAAGTGGTTTTTGGTTAAATATCTTATTATATTATTACAGATGCTACTTCGTCAGGGTCAGTATTGAGTAGTACAAAGGACGAGATTGGTGGGTGCGCAGCACTCATACGTACATTAGGATTAGTTTGTTTTTCAGGGTTTTTTATTATGTCGTCAGCCAATTGTTTGCCAATAGTGGAGAAGTATTTATTTACTTTATTTACTGCCTCGAGAGGGGTAGCGGCTGATTCTAGTAATTCTATATTTTGTGTCTTAGGGGGTTTCCGTTGGGAAATATTGTTAATAGTACGCCATATCTTTTTAGGGTTTTTGTGTGTCTTATATAGTTGTTCGCGATCGTGTTTACGTTTTTGCTTTTTAATGATGTTATTGCAGAAGTTTCGGTATCTCCTGTAAGTGATTTTCAGTATCTCGTTCTTATAACGAGATACTGAAAATCACATCGTAACAATATGCAAAAAAGATTAAAACTAGACCCTTAGGTCTAGTTTTAATCTTTTTTGCATATTGTTACGATATGAATGCAGCGTAGCAAGCCTATAGTCATCCAAGTTTTAATCAATCTATTTTGAGGGGTATTTTTAAGACAATAGTACTAGCGGTGAGATATGTTGGTTTACTACAAACATATCTCACCGCTACTACCACTCTTAAAAATAGGGATGACCGTCGCTTTTTTCAGACTTTTAGGAAAAATTCCTTCTCTGAGGCACATCTGAAATATATACGTTAAAGGGCGTACCAAAATGTGTCCGGCCGTTGATCGAACCCGGGACCTCCACGTCGCAGGCAGGGCGTGTTGATCGCTGCGCCACGGAGGACGACAAAGAGCCTGGTATACCATTTTTATAACTGATTTGTCGGCAATGTGACTTAAGTTTGTAAAGATGAAGATGAGCTTACGCAATCTGAATGAGAGTGATTCGATATGTTGGTGAAACTTTAGTCAAACCAAATCATTTATTTCAATTAAACCAGTTACAGGCACTTTTGGATTGTCAGAAGGTCGGTCAGTCAGTAAGGTGAAGCTAGTCGCCCATTCCAAAGAGTAAGTACCTATGGAGAAGAACGGGCAAGAAACTCCATGGACACTCTTTTAAATTATCAAGCTATTATGTATCAGTGTGCATCGAAGAAACCAGTGAGCGTCGCCTACATGACGCTGCCGCTCCGTCGACGTAGTTTCATTGATCCTGTATGTAAGCACTAAGCACTAAGCAGGTGAACTTACTCTCAGCATTTATTACGTGCATGAGAATGTACACATGGAAGGCAAGCAAGCAAAAAATAATGAAGGCATATAGTAGGCAGTGAATGGAACAAAGCTGGTGAAAATGGTGGTTATTATCTTTAGTCGATGTAGCAGGTTGTATCGAAGACTGCATTCAGCGACGTAACTTTGACGCTGGCGCTCCGTCGACGTAGTTTAATTGATCCTGTATTTAAGCACTAAGCTCTAAGCACTAAGCACTAAGCAGGTGAATTTACTCTCAGCATTTATTACGTGCATGAGAATGTACACATGGAAGGCAAGCAAGCAAAAAATATTCAATACTCAATACTTTTATTGTTTTCTACATGTATTCTTAGATGGTAATACATAAAATTTGTTCATGTGGACCCTGTTGGGCACAACAAAATAAGTGAAGTTAGGAGAGAGGAAGCACTTTTTTATACTCTACTACGTTGCTTGCTAACGGGTGCGTGTGTGGGGGTGTGTGTGTGTGTGTGAGGGTGGGGGTGCGTGTGTGTGTGTGTGGCATATAGTAGGCAGTGAGTGGAACAAAACTGGTGAAAATGGTGATTATTATATTTAATGGATGTAGCAGTGTATCGAATACTGTATTCGGCGACGTAACCGTGATGCTGCCGCTCCATCGACGTAGTTTCATTGATCCTCTATGTAAGCACTAAGCACTAAGCAGGTGAACTTACTCTCAGCATTTATTACGTGCTTTAGAGTGTCCACATGGAAGGCAAGCATGGCAAAAAATAATGACGGTATATAGTAGGCAGTGAGTGGAACAAAGCTGGTGAAAATGGTGATTATTATATTTAATGGATGTAGCAGAGTGTCTCGAAGACTGCATTCAGCGACGTAACTTTGACGCTGGCGCTCCGTCGACGTAGTTTCATTGATCCTGTATTTACGCACTAAGCTCTAAGCACTAAGCACTAAGCAGGTGAACTTACTCTCAGTATTCATTACGTGCATGAGAGTGTCCACATGGAAGGCAAGCATGGCAAAAAATAATGACGATATATAGTAGGCAGTGAGTGGAACAAAACTGGTGAAAATGGTGATTATTATATTTAATGGATGTAGCAGTGTATCGAATACTGTATTCGGTGACGTAACTTTGACGCTGGCGCTCCGTCGACGTAGTTTCATTGATCCTGTATGTAAGCACTAAGCACTAAGCAGGTGAACTTACTCTCAGCATTTATTACGTGCATGAGAGTGTCCACATGGAAGGCAAGCAGGGCAAAAAATAATGAAGGCATATAGTAGGCAGTGAATGGAACAAAGCTGGTGAAAATGGTGGTTACTATCTTTACACGATGTAGCAGGGTGTATCGAAGACTGCATTCAGCGACGTAACTTTGACGCTCCGTGGGCGTAGTTTCATTGATCCTGTATTTAAGCACTAAGCACTAAGCAGGTGAACTTACTCTCAGCATTTATTACGTGCATGAGAGTGTCCACATGGAAGGCAAGCATGGCAAAAAATAATGACGATATATAGTAGGCAGTGAGTGGAACAAAACTGGTGAAAATGGTGATTATTATATTTAATGGATGTAGCAGAGTGTCTCGAAGACTGTATTCGGCGACGTAACTTTGACGCTGGCGCTCCGTCGACGTAGTTTCATTGATCCTGTATGTAAGCACTAAGCTCTAAGCACTAAGCACTAAGCAGGTGAATTTACTCTCAGCATTTATTACGTGCATGAGAGTGTACACATGGAAGGCAAGCAAGCAAAAAATATTGAAGGCATATAGTAGGCAGTGAGTGGAACAAAGTTGGTAAAAATGGTGGTTATTATCTTTAGTCGATGTAGCAGGGTGTATCGAATACTGTATTCGGCGACGTAACCATGATGCTGCCGCTCCGTCGACGTAGTTTCATTGATCCTTTATGTAAGCACTAAGCACTAAGCAGGAGAACTTACTCTCAGCATTTATTACGTGCATGAGAGTGTCCACATGGAAGGCAAGCATGGCAAAAAATAATGACGGTATATAGTAGGCAGTGAGTGGAACAAAGCTGGTGAAAATGGTGATTATTATATTTAATGGATGTAGCAGAGTGTCTCGAAGACTGCATTCAGCGACGTAACTTTGACGCCGGCGCTCCGTCGACGTAGTTTCATTGATCCTGTATTTAAGCACTAAGCACTAAGCAGGTGAACTTACTCTCAGCATTCATTACGTGCATGAGAGTGTACACATGGAAGGCAAGCATCAAAAAATAATGCAGGCATATAAGTAGGCAGTGAGTGGAAGTTGGTGAAAATGGTCGAATGGGAGAATGGAGGAACGAGAGAAGCAGTAGTATATGCTACTACTCTTATTATAACAAACTCTTCGGATCAACGCAAACTACTAACTTCAACCCAATCTTTCACAACTACACAACGCAAAAAACAACATAAAAATAATGAATATACATACCGAATTTAACAATATTAAAAAAAACTGACTCAACAAAATTAGCATGCATCAATCAGCAGGTTAGCACTCACTCACTTATGACATATTTTTTTTAAACTTACAAGACTTTGAAATACACAAAAACATTTTTAATAACATACTTAATTGCAGTATTACGTCGACGCTGATCACAACATATTTGATACAAAAGAACTAACACAAAACTAATGAATAGAAACATAAACATACCTCGAGCATACCTGAATCTAACAATATTAAACAAAAAGACTCAACTAAATTAACATGCATCAATTAGCAGGTAGACACTCACTCACTTAGCGAGACTTTTTACAAAAACTTACAAGAAAACTAAAAACTAGAAAACAACAGAAAAATAATCAATATTCTGTAACTTCGCGGATTTCATGGAAATGTATGGAGACGACACACCGACGGAGGATTATAAGTGTTCAGACTTCAATCCTGAAGACTCTCTAGCATTCCTGGCAATAAGAAGTGGCATTACAGGTTTGCCGTAAGCTGCAGCTCATTCAATTTGCCGGCGTCGGTGTTTCCGTCACATTACGATTTGAGTGTCTTCAAGGCTAGAGTGAATAGGCTCTTAATAAACTAGCGCGCTTTACCATCAACGATCGCGTCACTGCTTACCATCAGGCGGGATTGCGGTCAAGCGCTGGTTTATAATTTATAAAAAAAAAAAATCACATAAGTACTTCGCCACGTTTATGGCTTATATTTTTTAACTACAATCGACTCAAATAAGGACAGTTTTCAAGCGAGAGCTTTATATAAGGACCATCAAAATGACTCTACGGAGGAAGGTCAATGACTCAGTACACTGGTATATGCAGGACCTGACCTCCCGGATTATAGCTCAGTCTGGCATCCCTTCAGACCGACACCACCTCGGCAAAATCATTCTACAGAGCCTGAAAGATGCTCCAGATTTTTTACTACAGATTGATGGAGCGACAGGAATGTCGGAAACATTCGGCTCGGTTTTGGAGAGGTCAGTGCGCTGTGCCCTGAGTCTGCGGAACGCAGGGTTGATGCACGGAGACTTGTTGGTACTAATGGCTCCAAACCATTTAGATGTTACTGTACCTTTGTATGCTGCGTTATATCTTGGATTCGTCGTAGCAGCGGTTGACATGATGCTTGATATATATGAATTGCAACAAGTATTGTTTCCAGCATGCTTCAATCAGCACTCGCTCACTTAGGAGACTCTTTACCTCAAATAACAAGAAAATAACTAATATAAACATATATATACCTATAGAATACCCGCCTTTAACATTATTAATAAAAAAATTATATCGAAATTGGCGTGCATCACAGAGCAAATTATCACTCACTCAGTTTGGAAAAACTTTACCACAACTTTCAAGAAAACCCTAAAATAATCAAAATTAACATAAATATACCAAGAGAATACCATTTTAAACAATATCAAAAAAAATCGGCTTACCAAAATTAGCTTGCTTCAAACATCAAGTTAGCATTCACTCACATATGAGGCACTTTACCACAACTTACGAGCAAACCCAAAAATATAAAACAATATAAAAATAATGAATATACATAGAAAACAATATTTTTCTCTAAGAATACCCACTTCGAAGATATAGCGATGAAAAAAGTGGAAAAAGTTGCGTTCTTCATAAAATGTACACGTTTCCGCGCCACCCGTGAGGTAGTGTACTCGGCCCGTTTTTTTTAACGTGGTATCCCCGGTAGGCCTATTCCACTATCTATTGTGTTCCTGTTAACACTATACAACAACTTACAAGTAAACCCAAAAATAGAAAATAACACTAAAATATCAAAAATATACCAAACAAACACAAAACACCAAAAAATAAAGAAGAAAACAAAACAACAAACAATATAAATACAAATAAATATACATAGAGAATATCCGATTCTAACAATATTTAAAAAATAGACTTAACTAATCAGGTAAGTCGATTGTTTAAATATCGTATTGGAGTCGGGCATCCTGCTGATTTATGCATGCTGGAATCAGCAAGCATCAATCAGCAGGTTAGCACTCGCTCACTTAAGAGACTCTTTACTCCAATTAACAAGAAAATCCAAACATAAAACCCAACACAAAAAAAAAAAATATTTGATACAAAAGAACTAACACAAAACAAATGAAAATAAACATTAATATACTTAGAGAATACCCGAATTTAACAATATTAAAAAAAACAGATTGATCAAAATTGGCATGTATCAAATAGTAGGCAATCACTCACTCAGTTCAGAAACACTTTACTAAAACTGACGCGAAGACCCAAAAATGGAAAAGAACAAAAAATAATGAATATTAACATAAATATACCCAGAGAAATCCCGACTGTAACAATATTAATAAAGAATCGACTTACCAAAATTACCATGCATCAATTAGCAGTTTGGCACTCGACTCACTCACGATACTCTTTACCACAACTTACAAGAAAACCTAAAACTAGGAAACAACAGAAAAATCAATATAAACAAAAATGTACCTAGAGAATACCAAATTGAACAGTATTTAAAAAGAATTGATTTTCCAAAATTAGACTTCATCAACCAGCAGGTTATGATTCACTAAGTTAGGAGACACTTTACTGTACTTACAATAAAACCCAAAAATAGAAAGGAACACAAACTAATAAAAAGAAACATAAACACACCTGGAGAATACCCGAATCTAACAATATTAAACAAAAAGACTCAACTAAATTACCACGCATCAATTAGCAGGTTGGCACTCGACTCACTCACGACACTCTTTACCACAACTTACAAGAAAACCTAAAACTAGGAAACAACAGAAAAATCAATATAAACAAAAATGTACCTAGAGAATACCAAATTGAACAGTATTTAAAAAGAATTGATTTTCCAAAATTAGACTTCATCAACCAGCAGGTTATGATTCACTTAATTAGGAGAGACTTTACTGTACTTACAATAAAACCCAAAAATAGAAAAGAACACAAACTAATAAAAAGAAACATAAACACACCTCGAGAATACCAGAATCTAACAATATTAAACAAAAAGATTCAACTAAATTAACATGCATCAATTAGCAGGTTGGCATTCACTCACTAAGGAGACCATATACCAAAACTTACAAGAAAACCAAAAACTAGAAAACAATACAAAAATAATCAATATAAACAAAACCATACCTAGAGAATACCTGAATTTAACAATATTATAAAAGAATCCACAACCAAAATCAGCCTGCATCAAACAGCAGATTAGCAATCACTCAGTTATTAGTAGACACTACAACAACTTACCTACAACAAACAGCAGGTTTAAAGCGCACTCACTGATGGGACACAAAATAACAGAAGTTAAAAACACTGGCTTACCAGGTTTAGCATACAAAAAACAGCATGCATCAAACAGCAGGTTTAATATCCGCTCACTTATGAAACACATAAATTATAAAAAATATTCACTCACCAGATTTAGCATACAACAAACAGCAGGTCCACTCACTCGGAAGACACTATTTAAAAACATATAGCAAGTTATTACACTCACTCACTAAGAATAAAATTTTATAAAACATACAAGACTTTTGACAATACTTGAACTTGCATGCATATGCGATGCTTAGCATGCATCAAACATCAATGATGGACTAACCAGAATTAGCACACAAACAGCAGGTTAATACCTACACACGGAATCACGCTCTTTACTACAACACACAAGAAAATCCCAAAATTAAAACAAATAGTCGGTTAGTTATCACATATCAATTTGTCTGATTTTGCATGCATCAAAATAACAGAAGTTATAAACACATTGACTTAACAGATTTAGCATACAACAAACAGCATGCATCAAACAGCAGGTTTAATATCCGCTCACTGATGAAACACAAAAATAACAGTAGTTATAAAAAATTGCATGCATCAAACATTAAAAGTAGACTTCCCAGAATTAACATGCATCAAACAATAAAAGTAGACTTCCCAGAATTAGCATGCATTAAACAACAGGTTAATACCCACACGCGTAGTCACGCACTTTACTACAACTCACAATAAATCCCAAAATTAAAAACAGTCATGAAACATATCGACTTGTCTGATTTAGCATGCATCAAACAGCACGTTTAATTAATAACCACTCAAAGATTAAACCCAAAAATAACAGTATTTATAAAAAATATTCACTTACCAGATTTAGCATACAACAAACAGCAGGTCCACTCACTCAGAAGACACTTTTTTAAAACATACAACAGGTTATAACACTCACTCACTTAAAAGGCTCTTTTTTAAAACATAAAAGACTTTTAACAATACTTGGACTTGCATGCATATGCGATGCTTAGCATGCATCAAACATCAATACTGGACTAACCAGAATTAGCACACAAACAGCAGGTTAATACCTACACACGCAGTCACGCTTTTTACTACAACACACAAGAAAACCCTAAAATTAAAACAGATAGTCGGTTAATTTGTCACATATCAATTTGTCTGATTTTGCATGCATCAAACAACAGGTTAAGTACTCACTCACTGATGGGACACAAAAATAACAGAAATTATAAAAACATTGACTTAACAGATTTAGCATACAATAAACAGCATGCATCAAACAGCAGGTTTAATTTCCGCTCACTGAGGAAACACAAAAATAACAGTATTTATAAAAAAATATTCACTCACCAGATTTAGCATACAACAAACACCAGGTTTAATGCGCACTCACTGATGGGACACAAAATAACAGAAGCTAAAAACATTGACTTAACAGGTTAAGAATACATTAAACAGCATGCATCAAACAGCAGGTTTAATATCCACTCACTGATGAAGCACAAAAATAACTGTAGTTATAAAAAATATTCACTCACCAGATTTAGCATACAACAAACAGCAGGTCCACTCATTCAGAAGACACTTTTTAAAAACAAACAGCAAGTTATTACACTCACTCACTAATAAAAAACTTTTATAAAACATACAAGACTTTTGACAATACTTGAACTTGCATGGATATGCGATGCTTAACATACATCAAACATTAAAAGTAGACTTCCCAGAATTAGCATGCATCAAACAATAAAAATGGACTCACCAGAATTAGCATGCATTAAACAACAGGTTAATACCCACACGCGTAGTCACGCACTTTACTACAACACACAAGAAAACAGTCAGTCGGCCAGTTTGAAACATATCATCTCTTCCGGTTTAGCATGCATCAAGCAGCAGTTTAAATACCCACTCACTGATAAAACACAAAAATTACTGTAGTTACACAAAATATTCACTTACCAGATTTAGCATACAACAAACATCGGGTTTAATAACCACTCACTGATGTGACCCAAAAATAACAGTATTTATAAAAAATATTCACTCACCAGATTTAGCTTACAGAAAAACAACAGCAAAAACCAAAGCAGTCGTTTATTTATGAACATTAATTTAATTTACATATAATAGAAACGAAACAACAGACAAATTTCGCAAACTGAAGAAATAAGCGTTAGTTGGAAGTGGTAATGTTAAAGAGGAACACATAAAGATAATGTATAAAAACGTCGCACCTCATTTGCAACAAGCAAGACATTAAAATATTTTAAAAATTAAAACTAGTAAATTGAAACAAACAATAAAGGAAATAGAAAAATAAATCACAGAATACAAATAAGCTTCAGCCACACATAAATATAATGAATATAAATGTAAATATACCTAGAGAATTTCCGAATTTAACAACAGTAAAAAAGTGAACCTATTAGAAATAGCGTGCATAAGTAAACACCCACAAAGGCACGCACTTTACCACAACTCACAATAAATCCCAAAAATAAAAACAGTCATGAAACATATCGACTTGTCTGATTTAGCATGCATCAAACAGCAGGTTGATTGTTGTTAACAAGCGTGGTGATTACGCTCAATCCTTCTCTGTACGAGAGGAGACCTGTGCCCAGCAGTGGGACGATGAAAAGGTTGATGATGATGATGATGATGATGATGATGAAACAGCAGGTTTAATAACCACTCAAAGATGAAACCCAAAAATAACAGTATTTATAAAAAATATTCACTTACCAGATTTAGCATACAACAAACATCTGGTTTAATGCGCACTCACTGATGGGATACAAAAATAACAGAAATTATAAAAACATTGACTTAACAGATTTAGCATACAATAAACAGCATGCATCAAACAGCAGGTTTAATATCCGCTCACTGAGGAAACACAAAAATAACAGTATTTATAAAAAATATTCACTCACCAGATTTAGCATACAACAAACATCTGTTTTAATGCGCACTCACTGATGGGACACAAAATAACAGAAGCTAAAAACATTGACTTACCAGGTTTAGCATACAATTATCAGCATGCATAAAACTGCAGCTTTAATATCCGCTGACTGATGAAACACAAAAATAACAGTAGTTATAAAAAATATTTCACTCACCAGATTTAGCATACAACAAACAGCAGGTCCGCGCACTCGGAAGACACTTTTTAAAAACATACAGCAAGTTATTACACTCACTCACTAAGAATAAACTTTTATAAAACATACAAGACTTTTGACATTACTTGTATTTATATGGATATGCGATGCTTAACATGCATCAAACATTAAAAGTAGACTTCTCAGAATTAGCATGCATCAAACAATAGAAATGGACTCACCAGAATTAGCATGCATTAAACAACAGGTTAATACCCACACGCGTAGTCACGCACTTTACTACAACACACAAGAAAACCCCTAAATTAAAACAAATAGTCGGTTAGTCTGTCACATATCCATTTGTCTGATTTTGCATGCATCAAACAACAGGTTAAGTACTCACTCACTGATGGGGCACGAAATTAACAGAAGTTATAAAAACATTGATTTAACAGATTTAGCATACAATAAACAGCATGCATCAAACAGCAGGTTTAACATCCGTTCACTGCTGAAACACAAAAATAACAGAAGTTATAAAAAATATTCACTCACCAGATTTTGCATACACGACATACAGCAGGTCCACTCACTGGGAAGTGGGAAGACACTTTTTAAAATCATACAGCAGGTTATTACACTAACTCACTAAGAATAAACTTTTATAAAACATACAATACTTGAACTTATATGCGTATGCGATGCTTAACATGCATCAAACATTAAAAGTAGACTTCCCAGAATTAGCATGCATCAAACAATAAAAATGGACTCACCAGAAATAGCATGCAATAAACAATAGGTTAATACCCACACGCGTAGTCACACACTTTACTACAACACACAAGAAAACCCATAAACAAATACAGGCAGTTTGTCAGTTTGAAACATATCATCTTTTCCGATTTAGCATGCATCTAGCAGCAGTTTATATACCCACTCACTGATAAAACACAAAAATTACTGTAGTTACACAAAATATTCACTTACCAGATTTAGCATTCAACAAACATCGGGTTTAATAAACACTCACTGATGTGACCCAAAAATAACAGTATTTATAAAAAATATTCACTCACCAGATTTAGCTTACAGAAAAACAACAGCAAAAACCAAAGCAGTCGTTTATTTATGAACATTAATTTAATTTACATATAATAGAAACGAAACAACAGACAAAATTTCGCAAACTGAAGAAATAAGCGTTAGTTGGAAGTGGTAATGTTAAAGAGGAACACATAAAGATAATGTATAAAAACGTCGCACCTCATTTGCAACAAGCAAGATATTAAAATATTTTAAAAATTAAAACTAGTAAATTGAAACAAACAAAAAAGGAAATAGAAAAATAAATCACAGAATACAAATAAGCTTCAGCCACACATAAATATAATGAATATAAATGTAAATATACCTAGACAATTTCCGAATTTAACAACAGTAAAAAAGTGGACCTATTAGAAATAGCGTGCATAAGTAAACACCCACAAAGGCACGCACTTTACCACAACTCACAATAAATCCCAAAAATAAAAACAGTCATGAAACATATCAAATTATCCGATTTAGCATGCATCAAACAGCAGGTTTAATATCCGCTCACTGATAAAACACATAAATTATAAAAAATATTCACTCATCAGATTTAGCATACAATAAACAGCAGGTCCACTCACTCGGAAGACACTTTTTAAAAACATACAGCAAGTTATTACACTCACTCACTAAGAATAAACTTTTATAAAACATACGAGACTTTTGACAATACTTGAACTTGTATGGATATGCGATGCTTAACATGCATCAAACATTAAAAGTAGACTTCCCAAAATTAGCATGCATCAAACATTAAAAGTAGACTTCCCAAAATTAGCATGCATCAAACATTAAAAATAGACCTCCCAGAATTAGCATGCATCAAACAATAAATATGGACTCACCAGAATTAGCATGCATCAAACATTAAAAGTAGACTTCCCAAAATTAGCATGCATCAAACATTAAAAATAGACCTCCCAGAATTAGCATGCATCAAACAATAAATATGGACTCACCAGAATTAGCATGCATCAAACAATAAAAATGGACTCACCAGAATTAGCATGCATTAAACAACAGGTTAATACCCACACGCGTAGTCACGCACTTTACTACAACTTACAATAAATCCCAAAATTAAAAACAGTCATGAAACATATCGACTTGACTGATTTAGCATACAACAAACATCGGTTTTAATAACCACTCACTGATGTGACCCAAAAATAACAGTATTTATAAAAAATATTCACTCACCAGATTTAGCTTACAGAAAACAACAGCAAAAACCAAAGCAGTTGTTTATTTATAAACATTAATTTAATTTACATATAATAGAAACGAAAAAACAGACAAAATTTCGCAAACTGAAGAAATAGGCGTTAGTTGGAAGTGGTAATGTTAAAGAGGAACACATAAAGATAATGTATAAAAACGTCGCACCTCATTTGCAACAAGCAAGATATTAAAATATTTTAAAAATTAAAACTAGTAAATTGAAACAAATAAAAAAGGAAATAGAAAAATAAATCACAGAATACAAATAAGCTTCAGCCGTACGCGGTGAAATAAAGAATCAACACATAAATATAATGAATATAAATAAATAAATAAATAAATATATACGGACAAATCACACAGATTGAGCTAGCCCCAAAGTAAGCTCGAGACTTGTGTTATGGGATACTAACTCAACGATACTATATTTTATAATAGATACATATATAGATAAACATCCAAGACCCAGGCCAATCAGGAAAAGATCGTTTTCCATCACGACCTGGCCGGGGATCGAACCCGGGGCCTCCACGTCACAGGCAGGCATGTTGACCGCTGCGCCACGGAGACCGACAAACAATGTAAATATACCTAGAGAATTTCCGAATTTAACAATAGTAAAAAAGTGGACCTATTAGAAATAGCGTGCATAAGTAAACACCCACAAAGGCACGCACTTTACCACAACTCACAATAAATCCCAAAAATAAAAACAGTCATAAAACATATCAAATTATCCGATTTAGCATGCATCAAACAGCAGGTTTAATATCCGCTCACTGATAAAACACATAAATTATAAAAAATATTCACTCACCAGATTTAGCATACAACAAACAGCAGGTCCACTCACTCGGAAGACACTTTTTAAAAACATACAGCAAGTTATTACACTCACTCACTAAGAATAAACTTTTATAAAACATACAAGACTTTTGACAATACTTGAACTTGTATGGATATGCGATGCTTAACATGCATCAAACATTAAAAGTAGACTTCCCAAAATTAGCATGCATCAAACATTAAAATTAGACTTCCCAAAATTAGCATGCATCAAACATTAAAAGTAGACTTCCCAGAATTAGCATGCATCAAACAATAAAAATGGACTCACCAGAATTAGCATGCATTAAACAAAAGGTTAATACCCACACGCGTAGTCACGCACTTTACTACAACTCACAATAAATCCCAAAATTAAAAACAGTCATGAAACATATCGACTTGTCTGATTAAGTATGCATCAAACAGCAGGTTTAATAAGCACTCACCGATGAAACCCAAAAATAACAGTATTTATAAAAAATATTCACTTACCAGATTTAGCATACAACAAACGGCAGGCCCACTCACTCAGAAGACATTTTTTAAAACATACAACAGGTTATAACACTCACTCACTTAAAAGGCTCTTTTTTAAAACATAAAAGACTTAACAATACTTGGACTTGCATGCATATGCGATGCTTAGCATGCATCAAACATCAATAGTGGACTAACCAGAATTAGCACACAAACAGCAGGTTAATACCTACACACGCAGTCACGCTCTTTACTACAACACACAAGAAAACCCCAAAATTAAAACAGATAGTCGGTTAATTTGTCACATATCAATTTGTCTGATTTTGCATGCATCAAACAACAGGTTAAGTACTCACTCACTGATGGGACACAAAAATAACAGAAATTATAAAAACATTGACTTAACAGATTTAGCATACAATAAACAGCATGCATCAAACAGCAGGTTTAATATCCGCTCACTGAGGAAACACAAAAATAACAGTATTTATAAAAAAATATTCAATCACCAGATTTAGCTTACAACAAACATCAGGTTTAATGCGCACTCACTGATGGGACACAATACCCACACGCGTAGTCACGCACTTTACTACAACACACAAGAAAACCCATAAACAAAAACAGGCAGTCGGTCAGTTTGAAACATATCATCTTTTCCGATTTAGCATGCATCAAGCAGCAGTTTAAGTACCCACTCACTGATAAAACACAAAAATTACTGTAGTTACACAAAATATTCACTTACCAGATTTAGCATACAGCAAACATCAGGTTTAATAACCACTCACTGATGTGACCCAAAAATAAGTATTACAGTATTTATAAAAAATATTCACTTACCAGACTTAGCTTACAAAAACCAACAGCAAAAACCAAAGCAGTCGTTTATTTATGAACATTAATTTAATTTACATATAATAGAAACGAAAAAACAGACAAAATTTCGCAAACTGAAGAAATAGGCGTTAGTTGGAAGTGGTAATGTTAAAGACGAACACATAAAGATAATGTATAAAAACGTCGCACCTCATTTGCAACAAGCAAGATATTAAAATATTTTAAATATTAAAACTAGAAAATTGAAACAAATAAGACAAGGAAATAGAATCAACACATAAGTATAATGAATATAAATGTAAATATACCTAGAGAATTTCCGAATTTAACAATAGTAAAACAGTGGACCTATTAGAAATAGCGTGCATAAGTAAACACCCACAAAGGCACGCACTTTACCACAACTCACAATAAATCCCAAAAAAAAACAGTCATGAAACATATCAAATTATCCGATTTAGGATGCATCAATTAGCAGGTTTAATATCAGCTCACTTATAAAACACATAAATTATAAAAAATATTCACTCACCAGATTTAGCATACAACAAACAGCAGGTCCACTCAATCGGAAGACACTTTGTAAAAACACACAGCAAGTTATTACACTCACTCACTAAGAATAAACTGTAGCGGTACCTACAAACGCCACAAAATGAACAACGCGTCATACTGACGTCACACGAATTCTACATCTCGCAATCAGAGTTTACCGTGGTATTAGCATACATACAACTTCCCAATTTCAACCATTGGGCAAGTGCCCGCCAGACATAACACCCGTCTGGTCGGAGGATCCTCCCTTTTCTATGGAGGATGAGTGAGCTTTACTCCCTGTTCCTCATTCCTCCACACTGGTGACCCCGAGCATGAACGTCAGCGCAGCCTTCGTGCAACAACTTCAGCGTGACGTCATCATCATCACTCCCGAATGCTTCATCGACGAATCACCCAGCCAGCCAGCACCCACGGCTACAACGGGTATCCTGACCACAAGCATGCAGCGACCGCGCATCCCTGGTCATCACCCTCAGCCTCATCAGCAACCTCGGCACAGCACACTGCACTTTCGGCCGGTCAACAAGCAGAGCCCTCTCTCCTGGTCGACGCAGCAGCCAGCCTCAACCCGGCGCTGTACGACATCCGACGCACTGGAGTATAACGCAGCGCCACCACCCCGACTCACTGGGGAATCTTCAAAGACAGTTCCGACTCACCGTGAACTACGCGGCAACCGGTTCCGACTCACTGGAACCTCAGCTGGCCTACAAGAATCACAAGATACAAGACTCAGCCCACTATCGACCTCCGGTCTCCGGAGGGGAGTGATGTAGCGGTACCTACAAACGCCACAAAATGAACAACGCGTCATACTGACGTCACACGAATTCTACATCTCGCAATCAGAGTTTACCGTGGTATTAGCATACATACAACTTCCCAATTTCAACCATTGGGCAAGTGCCCGCCAGACATAACACCCGTCTGGTCGGAGGATCCTCCCTTTTCTATGGAGGATGAGTGAGCTTTACTCCCTGTTCCTCATGCCTCCACAAAACTTTTATAAAACATACAAGACTTTTGACAATACTTGAACTTGTATGGATATGCGATGCTTAATATGCATCAAACATTAAAAGTAGACTTCCCAAAATTAGCATGCATCCAACATTAAAAGTAGAATTCCCAAAATTAGCATGCATGAAGCAATAAAAAAGAACTCACCAGAATTAGCATGCATTAAACAACAGGTTAATACCCACGCGCGTAGTCACGCACTTTACTACAACTTACAATAAATCCCAAAATTAAAAACAGCCATGAAACTTATCGAATTGTCTGATTTAGCATGCATCAAACAGCAGGTTTAATATCCGCTCACTGACGAAACACAAAAACAACAGTAGTTATAAAAATATTCACTTACCAGATTTAGCATACAACAAACATCAGGTATGGGACCGACGGGTTCTCGAGTGGCGACCACGCACCGGAAGACGTAGCGTGGGTAGGCCCCCGACAAGGTGGACCGACGACCTGGTGAAGGTCGCGGGAAGCCGCTGGATGCGGGAGGCGCAGGACCGGTCGTCGTGGAGAACCTTGGGGGAGGCCTATGTCCAGCAGTGGACGTCTTTCGGCTGAAATGATGAATGATGAAACATCAGGTTTAATAACCGCTCACTGATGTAAGCCAAAAATAACAGTATTTATAAGAAATATTCACTTACCAGATTTAGGATACAACAAACAGCAGGTTTAATGCGCACTCACTGATGGGACACATAATAGCAGAAGTTAAAATTACACTCACTCACTAAGAATAAACTTTTATAAAACATACAAGACTTTTGACAACACTTGAACTTGTATGGATATGCGATGCTTAACATGCATCAAACATTAAAAGTAGACTTCCCAGAATTAGCATGCATCAAACAATAAAAATGGACTCACCAGAATTAGCATGCATTATTATGTGTATAATTGACAGAATGTATCATGAGATTGTTGATGCATTGTGTAAAGCCGCCTCTGAGAGTCATACTGTTGTTAAACCGAGAGGAAGACAGCCCGTAATCGGATGGAACAGGCATGTTCGTGATGCTCACGGGGTAGCTCGGTGTAAGTTTATGGATTGGGTTCGGTGTGGTAAACCGAGTGAAGGACTTGTTTGGGAGGAGATGCGAGAGAGTCGTAGAATCTTTAAATCACGCTTAAAGTGGTGCCAAAACAATAAGGAGCAGATAAAGATGGACATTCTCGCTTCTCAACATTCGAAACATGACTTTCGTAACTTTTGGAATACTACTAGTAGGCTCAATAATAAGCCGGGTTTACCCGCGAGTGTCAACGGTGTGAGTGAACCGAAATGTATTGCTGATATATTTAGGGATCACTTTTTAGTGAAATCGCCATTGGGGCCATCACGATCATCCGGTGCAGAAGGATCTCATGGACAGGAGATAAACACCAGATTCACAGCCAAGAGTGTTCGGGATGTTATAAAGACAATGTCACGAGGTAAGTCTCCTGGCCATGATGGTCTGAGCATTGAACATTTAAGGAATGCTGGCGTCCACCTGCCCAGAGTCCTTGCCATGCTATATACGTTCTGTATAGGACATGCATACCTACCAGCAGAAATGATGAGGACCGTGGTGGTACCAATTGTGAAGAGTAAGACCGGGGACTTAAGCGACGCCAGCAACTACAGGCCAATCTCATTAGCAACAGTGCTGGCTAAGGTTCTTGACGGTTTGCTTAATACACAGCTTGACCGGTATTTAGTTACTCATGATAATCAATTTGGGTTTAGACCGGGACTGTCTACCGAGTCGGCGATCCTGTGTTTGAAGCAAACTGTCAGGTACTACTCCGATAGAAGCACACCCGTCTATGCCTGTTTTCTCGATCTGTCGAGGGCGTTCGACCTGGTTAACTATGACATCTTATGGCAAAAGTTAATTAACATCTCAATGCCCCCTGAAATAATAAACATCTTCAGGTACTGGTATTTTAACCAGGTCAACGTAGTTCGATGGTCGGGTGCTCTGTCGGAGCCGTACGGGTTGGAGTGCGGGGTGAGGCAGGGGGGGCTGACCTCGCCGAAGCTGTTCAACCTGTACGTAAACGCACTGATAGAGGAGCTCAGTAGCACCCGTGTCGGCTGCCATATTGACGGTGTTTGTGTCAACAATATTAGTTATGCGGACGACATGATGCTGCTGAGCGCTTCCGTGTGTGGTCTGTCTAGGTTGCTGGGTGTCTGCGAGCGTTACGCGCAGGATCATGGCCTGGTATACAACGCAAAGAAGAGCGAATGCATGGTCTTTCAGGCCAGGGGTCGGAGCTGCTTGGATGCTGTTCCGCTTATTACGTTGAACGGTGTTAGATTAAATAGAGTTCAACGGTTTAAATATCTCGGGCATATCGTGACCTCTGATCTGAGGGATGATGCGGACATCGATAGAGAGCGGAGGGCATTGTCTGTGAGGGCCAATATGATTGCCCGCAGATTTGTTCGTTGCTCGGGGGCCGTCAAAATAACTCTTTTCAGAGCATTTTGTATGTCCCTGTATGCGGCGGGCCTGTGGGTGTCATATACCCAGAAGCAGTACAGCGCTCTCCGTGTACAGTATGATAATGCGTTCAGGGTGTTGTTGGGGCTGCCCCGGCACTGCAGCGCCTCGGGTATGTTTGCCGATGCCCGTGTCGACTGTTTTTACACGACAATGCGAAAGCGGTGCGCGTCTCTGGGGCGCAGGCTCCGGATCAGCTCCAACACTATCCTGAGCGTATTTGCGAATAGGTTTGATTGTCAATATATTAACCATTGTTATATGATTAATGTACTGACAAACAAACAAATGACTCAGAGGCAGGCGTATTATTAAATATTTTGACTTTTTTATATCTTTATTTTTGACATTTCAAAATTTTCATAATTATATTTGTATATGTAGTTTATTATTATTTGTATTTCTGATTTATTTTTTATATCTTTATTTTTTTGACATTTCAAAATTTGTATAATATATTTGTATATGTAGTTTGTTATTGTTTATATTTTTGATTTATTTTAATATTGCATTGTTTATGTTTTATGGGCTGTGATGCCTGAAATGGATGTGTAAATAAAAAATAAAAAAATTAAACAACAGGTTAATACCCACACGCGTAGTCACGCACTTTACTACAACACACAAGAAAACAGTCAGTCGGCCAGTTTGAAACATATCATCTCTTCCGATTTAGCATGGATCAAGCAGCAGTTTAAATACCCACTCACTGATAAAACACAAAAATTACTGTAGTTACACAAAATATTCACTTACCTGATTTAGCATACAACAAACATCAGGTTTAATAACCACTCACTGATGGGACACATAATAGCAGAAGTTAAAAACATTGACTTACCAGGTTTAGCATACAAAAAACAACAGCAAAAACCAAAGCAGTCGTTTATTTATGAACATTAATTTAATTTACATATAATAGAAACGAAAAAACAGACAAAATTTCGCAAACTGAAGAAATAGGCATTAGTTGGAAGTGGTAATGTTAAAGACGAACACATAAAGATAATGTATAAAAACGTCGCACCACAATTGCAACAAGCAAGATATTAAAATATTTTAAAAATTAAAACTAGTAAATTGAAACAAATAAAACAAGGAAATAGAAAAATAAATCACAGAATACAAATAAGCTTCAGCCGTACGCGGTGAAATAAAGAATCAACACATAAATATAATGAATATAAATGAAAATATACCTAGAGAATTTCCGAATTTAACAATAGTAAAAAAGTGGACCTATTAGAAATAGCATGCATAAGTAAACACCCACAAAGTCACGCACTTTACCATAATATCCGCTCACTGATAAAACACAAAAATACCAATAATTATAAAAAATATTCACTCACCAGATTTAGCATACAACAGACATCAGTTTTAATAACCACTCACTGATGTAACCCAAAAATAACAGTAGTATAATAAATATTCATTTACCAGATTTAGCATACAACAAACAGCAGGTCCACTTACTCAGAAGACACTTTTTTTAAATATACAACATATTATAACACTCACTCACTTAAAAGGCCCTTTTTTAAAACATACAAGACTTTTAACAATACTTGGACTTGCATGCATATGCGATGCTTAGCATGCATCAAACATCAATAGTGGACTAACCAGAATTAGCACACTTACAGCAGGTTAATACCTACACACGCAGTCACGCTCTTTGCTACAACTCACAAGAAAACCCTAAAATTAAAATAGACAGAGGGTTAGTTTGTCACATATCAATTTGTCTGATTTTGCATGCATCAAACAACAGGTTAAGTACTCACTTACTGATGGTACACAAAAATAACAGAAGTTATAAAAACATTGACTTAACAGATTTAGCATACAATAAAAGCATGCATCAAACAGCAGGTTTAATATCCGCTCACTGATGAAACACAAAAATAACTGTAGTTATAAAAAACATTCACTCACCAGATTTAGCATACAACAAACAGCAGGTGCACTCACTAGAAAGACACTTTTAAAAACATATAGCAGGTTTTTATACTCACTCACTGAGAATACACTTTTATAAAACATACAAGCCTTTTGACAATACTTTACTTGCATGGATATGCGATGCTTAGCATGCATCAAACATTAAAAGTAGACTTCCCAGAATTAGCATGCATCAAACAATTAAAGTGGACCCACCAGAATTAGCATGCATTAAACAACAGGTTAATACCCACACGCGTAGTCACGCGCTTTACTACAACACACAAGAAAACTCATAAACAAAAACAGTCAGTCCGTCAGTTTGAAACATATCAAGTTGTCTGATTTAGCATGCATCAAACAGCAGGTTAAATACCCACTCACTGAGGAGACACAAAAATAACAGCAGTTATAAAAAACATTGACTTACACTCACTCACTTAGAAGACACTTTTTTTAAAAATACGAGACTTTTAACAATATTTTTAATTTCACTAATGCGTTGACGCTGGAAACGTAATATTTAAAAGAAATAATTTCATTTACCATAAAAATTTAAAATAGTTGTCGTTTTAAAACCAAGGCAGTCGTTTAATTTATGAACATTAATTCGGAAACGAAAACACAAATAAAATCAAAATAATAATAATAACGATAATGTTTGAAGGCATCGCCGTTCATTTGCAACATGCAAAATAGACAAATAATTTTAAAATAACATTTTTAAATTGAAGCAAATAAAAAAAGAAAATAGAAAAAAAGGCACACAACAGAAATAAGTTACGCGGTGATATAAAGAACCAACATAATAAAATGATGAATGTAAACATAAATATACCCAGAGAATATACAAAGTAACAAAAGTTAAAAAGTGGACTTATCAGAATTAGCATGCATCAAACAACAGGTAACAACAACCCACACACGTAGGATTCACTTTATAACAACTCATAAGAAAACCGGAAAATAAAAACGAGTGTGCTTATGACCACACGACTGAAGTGAAACTTCTTTCGCACCATCTGTATATATATATATATATATATATATATATATATATATGTGTGTACAATATATACATGTATACACATTTACATATATTAATTTTCTATAAATATTTAAATTTATTTCATGCTTTCATTTATAAATTAATATTTTTGCATAGACCTCCAATTTAAAAAAAAAAGAAAAGTGGATTCCCTCGGGGCCAAAAGGTCGGGCTCTACCTCCTGAATCAGGGGACCCCAAACTCGGGTAGTCCACGACCTCTGGTTCCCGAGATAATCCACGGGGGGGGTGAGGTAACTAAAGGGGGTCGGGGGGGGATAGGGTTTGTGGGGTTGCGGGGGAGGGAGGGGGGAGGGGGAGAGCGGGCAGTGGATTCCCTCAGGGCCAAAAGGTCGGGCTCCTCCTCCTGATTCAGGGGATCCCAAACTCGGGTAGTCCACGACCTCTGGTTCCCGAGATAATCCTCGGGGGGGTGAGGTAATCAATGAGGGGAGTCGGGGGGTGTTCGCAGCGTCATGTTCTCGAAGAAATTCATAGTTCTTAATCAATCAAGGTACTTAGCTTAATAATTGAGCTTATGAGGCTCGAAAGCAATTTGTACTTTGTGTCCAATTATCGTATTGTGACGATATCTTCTTCTATACTTTCAATTATATCAGAAATGTTCAGCAAAAATATATAAAACAATATAAAAGCCAGAACAGAACGAAATTTATAAATTATTTGTGCTCTTAGGTAATCAATTGTTAACAAATCTTAAAAAGATCCAAAAAATATATATTGCCTACGGCGAGATGCGAACTCACAACTTCATACTCGACTCAATTGTTAACAAATCTTAAAAAGATCCAAAAAATATACATTATCTTCGGCGAGATGCGAACCCACAACTTTATACACGGCATGTCATGCAATATTTACATGTGCCAACTGCTTCGTTGTATTACAGACGAAATAGGACTATACTTTGCTTTCCGTTCGCCTTGCCCGATCATTTTTGTAATATTTTTCGTAACGCTTTCGCGAGTTTACTCCCCAAGTCAAGCGTGCCTAAAGAAGTTTCACTTCAAAAACCGACATGAAACATATCGAATTGTCTGATTTAGAATTCCTTAAACAGCAGGTTTAGTCCTCACTTACTGAGGAGACACAAGAATAACAGTAGCTATAAAAAACATGGGTTTACCACATTTAGCATACAGAAAAGCAGCACTCTCTTACAATCCAATTTTATAAAAAAACATACAAGACTTTTAACAATATTTTTAATTTAACTGTTCCGTCGACGCTGGAAAACAATTTTTGAAAAATATAATGGCTTCTATTATGACAACTTAAAATAATTGGCATCAAAGCAGTCTTCGAACATACGAGTGCATTCCACACGCAGACTGTATTCAAACGTGTGAAGCTTCCCGACACGCAGACCGTATTCATACGTGTCGAGGCTTCCCAACACGCTGACGTGTTGAGGCTTCCCAACACGCTGACCGTAGTCACACGTGTTGAAGCTTCCCAGCAATGCTGAGGAACTCATAGACACAACCACTCGTATGAAGACCGTATTCAAACATACGAGTGCATTCCACACGCAGACCGTAATCATAAGTGTGAAGCTTCCCGACACGCAGACCGTATTCATACGTGTCGAGGCTTCCCAACACGCTGAAGTGTTGAGGCTTCCCAACACGCTGACCGTAGTCACACGTGTTGAAGCTTCCCAGCAATGATGAGGAACTCATAGACACAACCACTCGTATGAAAACCGTATTCAAACATACGAGTGCATTCCACACGCAGACCGTATTCATACGTGTGAAGCTTCCCGACACGCAGACCGTATTCATACGTGTCGAGGCTTCCCAACACGCTGACGTGTTGAGGCTTCCCAACACGCTGACCGTAGTCACACGTGTGAAGCTTCCCAGCAATGCTGAGGAACTCATAGACACAACCACTCGTATGAAGACCGTATTCAAACATACGAGTGCATTCCACACGTAGACCGTATTAATAAGAGTGAAGCTTCCCAACACGCTGACCGTAGTCACACGTGTTGAAGCTTCCCAGCAATGCTGAGGAACTCATAGACACAACCACTCGTATGAAGACCGTATTCAAACATACGAGTGCATTCCACACGCAGACCGTATTCATACGTGTGAAGCTTCCCGACATGCAGACCGTATTCATACGTGTCGAGGCTTCCCAACACGCTGACCGTAGTCACACGTGTTTGAGGATTTTCAGCATGCAGAGCAAATCATACAAGTGAGGTTCTCCATACAGATAGTAATCGCACAAGAAGGCTCGCCCTGCAGGCTCGCCACAACAATAGGTACGAGCTAAACTTACTCTCAAAAAAATGCAGCACTCCCGCGGCGCTCGCCTGCAGCGCAGCACTCCCGCGGCGCTCGCCTGCAACGCAGCACTCCCGCGGCGCTCGCCTGCAGCGCGGCACTCCCGCGGAGTTTGCCTGGAGCGCATTCCTGTAACATGGCCTGCTAACCAGACCCACTCGTATGAAGACCGTATTCGAACATACGTGTGCATTCCACACGCAGACCGTATTCAAACGTGTGAAGCTTCCCGACACGCAGACCGTATTCATACGTGTCGAGGCTTCCCAACACGCTGACGTGTTGAGGCTTCCCAACACGCCGACCGTAGTCACACGTGTTGAAGCTTCCCAGCAATGCTGAGGAACTCATAGACACAACCACTCGTATGAAGACCGTATTCAAACATACGAGTGCATTCCACACGTAGACCGTATTAATAAGAGTGAAGCTTCCCAACACGCTGACCGTAGTCACACGTGTTGAAGCTTCCCAGCAATGCTGAGGAACTCATAGACACAACCACTCGTATGAAAACCGTATTCAAACATACGAGTGCATTCCACACGCAGACCGTATTCATACATGTGAAGCTTCCCGACACGCAGACCGTATTCATACGTGTCGAGGCTTCCCAACACGCTGACGTGTTGAGGCTTCCCAACACGCTGACCGTAGTCACACGTGTCGAAGCTTCCCAGCAATGCTGAGGAACTCATAGACACAACCACTCGTATGAAGACCGTATTCAAACATACGAGTGCATTCCACACGCAGACCGTATTCATACGTGTGAAGCTTCCCGACACGCAGACCGTATTCATACGTGTCGAGGCTTTCCAACACGCTGACGTGTTGAGGCTTCCCAACACGCTGACCGTAGTCACACGTGTTGAAGCTTCCCAGCAATGCTGAGGAACTCATAGACACAACCACTCGTATGAAGACCGTATTCAAACATACGAGTGCATTCCACACGCAGACCGTATTCATACGTGTGAAGCTTCCCGACATGCAGACCGTATTCATATGTGTCGAGGCTTCCCAACACGCTGACCGTAGTCACACGTGTTTGAGGATTTTCAGCATGCAGAGAAAATAATACAAGTGAGGTTCTCCATACAGATAGTAATCGCACAAGAAGGCTCGCCCTGCAGGCTCGCCACAACAATAGGTACGAGCTAAACTTACTCTCAAAAAAATGCAGCACATGTTTCAGGGCTCCAGTCACCCCGCCACGGCACCATGTACTGTCTGCACAATACAGCAGCCTGTGTAGTTTTTCCACATAACGCTCGGCCACTTTTCCTGACGATGGTTGCGCTGCATACGCACACAGAATTTAGAAAATGCATATAAGATATATGATAAGAACATGTAGATAACCATAAGCCTCAAGAAGAGTACCTAATGAATCTAAATAGCAATGGCACAAAAATAGGCACCAGTATGTAAATTGAATCACCAATGAAAGAGTTCCGGACTTCAATCATTACCGAAACAACAACATCAACTGGCAACCACTATCGTGGTTACAGATAACCATAATGTCATGAACTTTCAGAAAATGTGCTTTCAGAAATCTCATTTTAGGGGCAAACAGCCACAATACTAGAGCTATGTAAAACAGGTTGCCGCAATGTCAGTTCAACGAGTACCACAGTTTAAAACTTTAGCGCGACAGATCTCCGCACACCAATCATCAATATTACGTAAGGTAGGATCAAAGTTCGAAATATAAAAATGTTGGGATCTACCCGCACGATCAGTTATCGTAGCTTATTCTGTACTTTAATCATAATTTCAGTCCCTAACCAAACGGTCCGACTTGTTCAACGAAGGTTACTTATATACGTTTAGATACTCGTAACGGCGGCGACTCGTGCTACGCGATTCTATTCGACACGATGATCGTAACTTATTTGCGTACACGTATACTATTAGACACTAAGTTTTATCACGGTTACACGAATGCACTGGCAAGGGTGAAGCCTTCGTTTTGTCTTCAAGCGCTTTAAGGCGAGACATCATCACTGGTATCTTGAGCTTTGGGATCGCTCGCCGTGCCCATTACTTTACCGTCGCAGACTATTGCGAGGCGAATCGCGATGATGACTATAGTCATCACGTAAGCTATTACCGCGACTGCCGTCGATACGATCAACGTTCGCGTCTACGTTTGACGTCTAAACAAACGAAACGACACACAGAAGTAATCACACAAGTACCCACACACAAGCACAATAAAAATAATATCAGAAAGTGACTGTTATTCTGTTCCTTGATTTATAACAAGAATGTGAGCAGTGTAGTTCTTTATCCCAATTCTGATTTTAGCGATCAGAAGTGGTGTTTATTAAAAGAAACAAATCAGGAGGTAGCCACTAATGTTCTTGTAATATAAATGTGAATTACAATTACAACCAAAACTTATAAGTTTAGATAGGAATAAAATAACAATCGCTGAGTACATAATAACATGCAAAACGATAGCAATCAGCTATTAAATAATACGGAAAATATAGGTCTCACAGAGTTTCGGTGATGTTACAGCTTCAAGTGACGACTCAAAAAACGAAGAGAGAGGTGTGGGTAAGCCGCGCCTTTTATAGTGAGCTTGAGGTGGGGTTGCCAACACTATCATAATTTTATTAGTGGCATGCAGATTTGCCTTCTCGCGAAGTTTGCGTTACGATGTCAGATACACCCTGTACACAACACAAAAATAATTTAAGGAATTTATCTGCTTAATATTTAAAAAGAAAACAAAACTTATGCATAAAAAGCTTTATTTATAAGAAACAAAATTTATAAATCAATGAAATTTTATAATAAACTTTCCTAATCTGTCTTTTTTTGGTAGAATATCAATTATAGTTAACTTATCATATAAGCCAAACAGCTTTGGCACATATCAACGTAATGCACACGATATATCACTTTGCTCTTTTTTTAGAAGGACAAAAAGAACAAATAAATAGCTACGTAGTTTTGCTACTAGTTCATTATTATACTCTTCGGATGAATCAAGGATATCAGGATGTACCAAGTAGGTACTTCATTTGGAAACATTATCACTTTCGGTGGCCGCACGCGGAAGCTCGTCAACACTTTGTATAAGAGCGGCCAGGATATGGTCTTCGTCGAAATTTCTACTCCCCATTGTACATATACATATATTTGCTTCAATATCTATAACATAAAATTATAATATTTTTATTTTTATTAAAAAGAAACAGCAGTTATTAGAAAAAGCTTGCGTAAATTTATTTATTCAGGGTTAAGTAAATAAGAAACGAAAAACAAACAAAATAGCACATGGCTATACAAAGGACCAACACATAACAATAATGAATAAAAAAATATCGGCTCATTTGTCACACGTAAAAAAACAATTTTAAAAAATAACAAAACAGTTAACTGGAACAAATATATAAGAAAAAAGAAAACAGACCACCGAAATATACAAATAAAAACAAACGCCAAACATAGGTGGCGATGTAAAAAACCAATACATGACAATAATGAATATAATCATAAACATACCTAGGACAGCAACGTGGGTAGGCCCCCGACAAGGTGGACCGACGACTTTACCAACCGACCTGGTAAACGTCGTTGGAAACCACTGGATGCGGGAGGCGCAGGACCGGTCATCGTGGATATCCTTGGGGCCGGCCTATGTCCAGCAGTGGATACCTAAGACCTAACCAAAAACTTCAAGCAAAAAGTCGTTTACACCCACTCACTTAGAAGACACTTCACTACAATGTAAAAGATTTGCATAAATAATGAAATATTTTTAAACACAATTTTAATTTACACTTTTCCCCAAAAACTACAAACCTAACAGTTAAAGGAACAAATATAATATGCACGACAACATTTATTTTTTGCATTGATACCAAAGCCGTCGTTAAATTGTTAAATATTTAATTAATTTGCATTTAAATAAGAAACAGCAAAAACAAACACAACTTTAATATTTACTATCACCATCTTTAAAAACGCTCACACACATCGCACATTTTTATTTTCGTAACACTACCTGCATTTTCACTCATAAAGTAGGCACAAAAGTATTAAATAAAACCTCTAAACTCAACTCGTGCGGCACGCACACTCACCTCGACGGCTTGCACTAGACTGACTAGTCACACTCACTAGAGCGCGGCGGGTAGAGCCGCGTAGCCAAGAGCATCGCGCAGGCGTACCTACTAGCTTTACTGAAACAAGATACATCTATTGTAAAACGTAATCTGCTAACAGTTACAGTACTTTGAGTGGACTCGGATTCGGAGATCGACCTTCACCCGTCTGTTTATTATATGAAACGTATTTTATATCAAATTGATTTTGTTAAATAATACCTATATCGCGGGAAGGTTTACTCTGAACATCCTGGCTAAATTTACTAGAAACCATGTTATATTCTAATAATGAAGAAACCTAAAATATATTACATTTTCAAATCGATAGCTATTAAAAACATATATATCTAGACTTTTTTTTATCAGATTGTTACAATAAATTGGCATTTGAATGAAGCGATTTTTTTTTTATTGGTCGCAATAAAGTCATAGACAGCTTATAAAAAATGTTTGTTTATAATTTTAATTATTTCATATATAATATTTTAATTACAAACTTTCCTACAACTTTTTATAAAGTATTTATTATTAGTTATACTGTTTTTATAAAAAAGAGTCTACATCTAAAGAAAGAAACTTATGAACTAAGCGACTACACGCTAAGGACATCCCCTGTACCTTATGCTAAGGATTTTGATTCAGGGTATCCCTAGGGGAGAGCTTGAAGGGACAATCTAGATCAGATCGTAATATAAGGTCTAATTAAATATTTAAAAATACAAAAACGAAACATTAAATTATAATAAATAAAAAAAGAAATAAAATAAAGTTTAGTATTTTAAACGATACTTTCTTTAATAAAAATATTCTTAAAAAATGGTGCTAAGTCACTTAACTCGTGTCTAATCACTAGAGTTTTACGGAATGATATTAGGTTATTACAATAAATTGGCATTACAAGGAAGCGTCATTAATAATAAGAAGCGAAATTGGCAAAACACTAATCCTAATAGCGAGGTATTCACCGCGGCCATAAAAATATTTTGTAAGGAGCAATTTACGGTACAAAAAAAAATACAATAATGCTTTACAAACAATAGTTTATTGAACAAAAACGGTTTTTCAATAGGCCTTGTCTAAATTGTTAATAATAAAATCATAGACAGCTTAAGATGTACGTATAAAAAAAAAAAAAAAAAAAAGATGTTGTTTACAATTTCCAGTTTTTGCAATAACTTAGTTTCCATATACCTACTAATTAAAAATCTTTCTTTATAATTTCAATTATTTAATATATAGTATTTTCATTACAAAATTTACTATAACTTGCAAGACTTGTATAAAACAAAGAAACACTTTTAATTTCACTATTCCGTCGACGCAGAGCTCGTAGTATTTGAAATAACAAATGATTCCTCGGTGGTACGCAATAACATCGGCTGCCGGCAGAAGTTATCACCCGCCACACAAAGCCGATTCGTCGTGTTCCAGCATGATGTCTGGTGAATCCGTACGAAGGACGGATCTGAACATTTGTGTTGCGATGTGTGCCGCATATGATGCGCCAAATGTTCTTGTGTCGGGGTTAGGTCGTGGAGGGTCTTCAGTTCAAAATGTCCCTCTGGCGCAGCGTCGTTGGTCGCCTTGTTGGATTTAACACTGATCACCTCGCTCAACTGCCGCCTTCCTTGCTATTCATTCAGTTTTATGAGTGAATAGGCTTAATAACCTAGCGCACTTTACCATCAACGATTGCATCACTGCTTACCATCAGGCGAAATTGCGGTCAAGCACTACATTATAACTACTAAAAAAAGAACACATTACAAATAAATAACTTTAAATAAATTAAGTACAAGTAAGTAATGGGTATTGTGTATACTGTTGGGAGATAGACTTCCTCAGCAGTTTGGTAGATATTTGATGTCATCGATCTTTTTGTTCTAAAACATGCAGGATCCACCATAATGCTATCTTTCAGAGTTTTAATGAAATAGGGCCCCCACAAACGTAATAAACTAAACTACTACACGCTAAGGACACCCCCAGTACCCCTGTTCCTTGCGTGACCTTGACAGCAGCAAAGGACAATGTACATAGATCAGATCGCAATGTAAGATCTAATTACACATTTAAAATTTTAAACATTGCTTTTATTAATAAACATAATATATTCTTGAAAAATAATGCTAGAAGTAGAATGGCATTTCAAAGAATTGTCATTGATCTTCTGGATTATATTTTTAACAAAACAGTGCCTAGCCAGGTAGTCACCACCACCCTAAAAATAAATTTGTACAGAGCAATTTAGGGAACAAAGGAATTCCGATAAGACTTTGAGAGGTAACTTTGAGTCAGCTTTAGAAACAATTGTTTATTGAACATAAGCGGCTTCTCAGTACACCTTGTCTATATTGATGTTAAAGATTAGTGATTTCTAATATTCTAAGAGCTGCTAATAGTTTTGTTATTTGTGTGCAATGTAATTCCAAGAACAGGGTACTTGTTATGTTATATGTAATACCGGCCATTTTAGAGAAAACAAGTGCCAATTGGCCCATAGATTTAGTGGATATTGAATAAAGAAAAATAACAGAAATAGAAATACTCAGAGAAATAGTTTGACTTAGCAAATAAAACGAAAAGTAGATATAAATAAATTCTAAACTAGAGAGGAGATGTAAAGAAATTTCAAAGAAAATTTGTGATCATCCCTGTGACGCCTCTAGCATAATGTAATAAAATTAGAGCGGCTATTGGAAACATTAAATAGTAAAACTGAATTGAATTTATTAAAATAATATTGAGCCATCACTCGGTAGATGACCTGTGTGGTCGATGTTGCCAGATCCGATTTTCAATCCGTGGATTAAGTCTGAAACGCTAGTACCTACAGCTTGGCAAAAAAGAGTGTGGAATAATTGAGGTCACTAGTATCGCACCTGTGGCAACCCAGAATACTTACGGTCAACAAGTTTTGATACTTGTTATTTTTGGAGATATGATCCCAATCTAAGTGGGTGGTTCAATCCCTCAGACACATCAATGTCCAGTATTGACAATATTCATAGGGGAACCCCGAAGCCCTGTAAGAAGGCTGTGTAATAAGTACCCACATACAGATAATCATGCCCTCGAGGGCAATCTAACAGTGGGATTGTTAGGAATTGACAAATATTACAGGATAATAAATGAACACGTTTTGTTTGAAGTTTTATTTTAATACATAACAATTTAATCAGACAAATCGAAAACACTTTCATTTAAATATTAAATTCCAGAAAAGCTCGCATTTTGGCTTAAGCTTCCTGCATCTTCAGAATCACTGGAATATTCTGATTGTGAAAAATCACTGCTACTGTCATCTCTTAAATTTATTATAAGTTGTTCCACCAGTTCATACATAATCGCACCTCTGTCAAAATATTCTTATATCTATAAACCCAGGGTGTAATATCTTTCTGAGATGTTTACGGCTTCCATCATAACCCAAGTCTTCTCTAACTACCGGCAGTAAATTTCTCAGTGTAGGTACCTGAAACATTGTATTTTGTATTAAATCTGCTTTTTTTAAAATCATGAAATCTGGAATAGTGTAAGAATAAACCATACCTGCTTTTTCACAGTGTAAAAGAAATGAACCTTTTGTCTTGCACAAAAGCCTCGGCTTGCTAAACGTATTGCACATAAATCGAAATTATCTAAATCTTTCTTCGGACGACCTTTGCGATGTTTTCCCGGTGGTGAAAAAATGCCATTATTGTTTTCACCTTCCTGAACAATTTTTCTTATAGTATTGACAGATTTACCTAAAACAAAAAAAACATAATATCAACACTGTTATTAATTCTATTTTCATAATCTTAAAGTATCTATATTGGAGGATAGCGTATACGAGACTTGTTAAACTACAAAACATAACCTCAATTTTCAATTTCTATAAACAAGACTAAAAGTTACATAAATCTGGATAACCACAAAACTATGCATTGAATACATTTACAAAAACTTATTTAATGTATAATTACTTATTTAAACTACATAAATACCTGTCATATCGGCAGTTCTTTGATAAACATTCTCGATTATCGATAAAACTTGTCCCGCTTGAGATTCGGATAAACACCGCACATAGACGTGGTAAATCACTGTTCTGCCACTTCTATGAATAGTTCTATTTATTTTAAATGGACAATTATGCAATAATAATTTATAGTTTTTGGAAATTATAAAAAGATTGTTATGGTAAACGCACTGTTGACACAGAATGTACTAGCAATTGACAAGTGAGCAATGTTGCCTCAATTATCCATTTTTAGTTCCAACAGTCACCGCGTCAGACTCTTTTTTGCCAAGCTGTACATTTGAAATCAAGTAAATTAAGAAAACTTAACAAATTATGTAAGACTTGTCTAGTACATATAGTAAAAATCATTGTAGGATTTTATTCGCTGCTATTCATTGTCTATGCCCTTGTAATGACTATGCACTAATTTCTAATGTGTGTTTTAAAAAAAATTAAAATAAAAAAATAATTTTAAATATGCTTTGCTCTTAAATCATTATAACACTGAGTTTATTACAGTTATTGTGTAAAACCTTAGTCATTTATTTTTTTACCATATAACGTTCCGTTTTTGGTATATATTTTTATTTTTTTTTTACAATTAAAACAGCAAATGACATGGTTAAATATATATTATTATTATTTTGTTTAATGAGACTATTTAAATATAAAAAAAACTAAACTTTACGAACAAAATAGAGCATTGAAATAGGCTAAAGCTTTGCATGGTGACAAAAAGATACAACAAAATGTAACGAATATACCTACACAATAACATATTTTCCCTCAAAATAACAGGAGTTATAAAAAATATCAACTTACCAGAGTCAGCTTGCAGCAAACTGTAGGATAATAACTCTTTGGGTATTATATTGGTACACCATTTTATTATTAATTATTAGGTACATATTTAACACAACGCTCACACACACCGCACATTTTTATTTTCATGAAATTACTTCCATTTTAACACATAAAGTACAAAAGTATTAAATAAAAATTCTGAACTCGACTCGTGAGCCGCGTCCACTCACCACGACAGTTGGCGCAATACTAAATGACTAATCACTCTCACGAGTGCGGGTAAAGTCACGTAGTCAAGAGCATCGCGCAAGCGTGCTTGCGCTTGCTTTTTTGCTTTTGTTCGCTGTTATTCATTGTCCATGCCCCCGTAATGACTATGCATTAATTTCGAATGTGTGTTTTTCATAAAATTTAAAATAAAAAAATAATTTTAATTATGCTTTGCTTTTAAATCATTATAACACTGAGTTTATTACAGTTATTGTGTAAAGTAGACATTAGTCACTAATTTTTTTACAGTAATATTGTCTATTACGTTCCGTTTTTGGTATATATTTTTATTTTTTTAACAATTAAAAGAGCAAATGGCATGGTTCAATATATATTAATATTAATTTATTTAATGAGACTACTTATATATAAAAAAATAAACTTTACGAACAAAATAGAGCATTGAAATAGGCTAAAGCTTTGCATGGTTACAAAAAGATACAACAAAATCTAACGAATATACACAATAATATTTTTTTTACCTCAAAATAACAGGAGTTGTAAAAAATATCAACTTACCAGAGTCAGCTTGCAGCAAACTGTAGGATAATAACTCTTTGGGTATTATATTGGTAAACCATTTTATTAATAATTATTAGGTACATATTTAACACAACGCTCACACACACCGCACATTTTTATTTTCATGAAATTACCTACTTTCATTTTAACACATAAAGTACAAAAGTATTAAATAAAAACTCTGAACTCGACTCGTGAGCCGCATCCACTCACCACGAAAGCTGGCGCAATACTAAGTGACTCATCACACTCACGAGTGCGGGTAGAGTCACGTAGTCAAGAACATCGCGCAAGCGTGCTTGCGCTTGCTTTTTTGCTTTTGTTCGCTGTTATTCATTGTCCATGCCCCCGTAATGACTATGCATTAATTTCGAATGTGTGTTTTTCATAAAATTTAAAATAAAAAAATAATTTTAATTATGCTTTGCTTTTAAATCATTATAACACTGAGTTTATTACAGTTATTGTGTAAAGTAGACATTAGTCACTAATTTTTTTACAGTAATATTGTCTATTACGTTCCATTTTTGGTATATATTTTTATTTTTTTAACAATTAAAAGAGCAAATGGCATGGTTCAATATATATTAATATTAATTTATTTAATGAGACTACTTATATATAAAAAAATAAACTTTACGAACAAAATAGAGCATTGAAATAGGCTAAAGCTTTGCATGGTTACAAAAAGATACAACAAAATCTAACGAATATACACAATAATATTTTTTTTACCTCAAAATAACAGGAGTTGTAAAAAATATCAACTTACCAGAGTCAGCTTGCAGCAAACTGTAGGATAATAACTCTTTGGGTATTATATTGGTACACCATTTTATTATTAATTATTTGGTACATATTTAACACAACGCTCACACACACCGCACATTTTTATTTTCATGAAATTACTTCCATTTTAACACATAAAGTACAAAAGTATTAAATAAAATCTCTGAACTCGATTCGTGAGCCGCGACCACTCACCACGACAGTTGGCGCAATACTAAGTGACTAGTCACACTCACGAGTGTGGGCAGAGTCACGTAGTCAAGAGCATCGCGCAAGCGTGGGTACGCTTGCGCGATGGTCTTGACTACGTGACTCTGCTTTACTGGAACAATTTACTGCAACACCTTAGCTAGTATTATATTATTAACTGGAGACTTATTCTCAAACGAAAGAGGAAACCTAAAATAGATAATATTTTCAAATCAATAGCAATTAAGCAGTTAGGTACAAATAAATAATGTGTATTTTGTAGCCATATCGTAGATTTGCTCATTTCATAAAACGCTCGAATAGATCATGAAATGGCTACATTTCATGAAATTTTTGGCTGTTTATTGGTCACCTTATAATATGGTTTGGGCAGATTATTGATAAAAAATTGTTTCGCAATATGGCCAACTAAACGAGTGACTACTTTATGAAGTGGTCAAGATTATTTGTTCATATCGTGAACTAGTTACATGAATTACTGGTAGAGGCACTGCATGCGCTTTTTTATGCGTGAAGATGGCGGCCGCGGACGATAATATTGTTTCCCGAAGACAAAATAATTAGATAGTTTAATTTTGATACACAATTTTAATTGTGAATTTTATATTACTTGTTCTAACCAATAACCATAGCACTTTACACATTTTTAAATATTTAGTTAATAAAATTGAACGTGTAACAAATCAAATGTGTAGTTCCACATGTTTGACTTTTTAACAATAAGTGTTCAATTTTTTTATAATAAATGTTTAATTTTGTTACAAAAGTTCATAAGTTTCTAATAAATCGGACTTAAAATAAATAAGTTCTTACCATATTCTGGAATTCTTATTAAATATTTTATGGATGCCTTAATTATATGATTCAGCCAAACGTGGATGACAATAGGTATCTTGAAACGTAGACGATTTAACGATCTGGTCAAATTGAGTTGGCCACATCATGAAATGCGACCATTTCATGAACTACTCGAGCATTTTATGAACTAAGTAAATCTACGATGTGGCTACGTCGTAGGTACATACTGTTGGGTCTTAGATCTCTTCGGCGGGCTGGTAGATATTACATGTCATCGATCTAAAAAATGTAGGTTCCACCATGATGTTTTCCTTCACTGTTTTAATAAAATGGGGCCTCCAGCTGAAGTATGAAACATATAAACTATATAAGCTACTATACGCTAAGGACGCCTCCTTTAGCCCTGTAGTAAGGATCTCGGCTAAGGGTGTCACTAGGGGACAGCAGCATGGGACAATCTAGGTCAGATCGTAATATAGATCTAAAATTATATAACTATTTAAAATTTTAAACATTACTTTTATCAATAACCATATTCTTGAAAAATAATGCTAGAAGTCACTAAATATCTTAATATTTTATGACTTTTAGTATTAATTAAATTAGCTTGAACCTAATAAGGTTATTACAATATAATGGAATTTCAAAGAAGCGTCAAACGTCAAATAAAACAGTGCCTAGCCAGGTAGTCATTGTGAACATTACTTAAAGAAATTTGTACAGAGCAATTTAGGGAACAAAGGAATTCCGATAGGACTTTGAGAGGTAATTTTAAGTCAGCTTTAGAAACAATAGTTTATTGAAAGTATTCTAAGTATTATTATAGTAAAGTATTTCTAATATTCTAAGAATTACTTAGTAATAGTTTTGTTATTTTTGTGGGACGAAATACCTAACACAACTACTCAGACCCGTCCTCCGTACGGCTTCACCAGACATCATGCCGGAACACGACAAATCGCTTGGCGGCAAGACTTTGGTGGGTGGTAACTTCTGCCGGCGGCCGATGTTATGGCCTACCACCGAGATAGTAGTATAGTATTATATAGTATTATAGAAATATATACTTATATCTACATATTTCTCAAATAATAAACGAATAGTAAACAAACCCTTTGTTTACCAGAATTAGCAACCCGCACGGACTTCGCACGGGTACCTATTACAGAATATCCTTATAAACAACGTTACAAACATGTTTTGTTCCGAGGTTATTCTTGAAAGAGCGACATACTTAATATATGTAAGTATTAATGACAATGAGAAAAACACTCAACGCTCAAATCTAAGCCCGCAATGTTGAAAGTTTGATTTTACGATTTATTGATGGTCATTACAAAGAATAAGAAAATCTGTAGGAAAATAAACAGCTACCTCAAAACAAGAACAGTATCGACCGAGTAGTCTATTGGCATCGACGCATAAATCTTTGAAAGAATCAAGTAACACTATAGTCTTACAACTTATGTTATCAATATCGGGTTGGACATGTTGATCAACTCTTCGATATTGTCGTCTATCAAAACACAAAGGTTTTCTAGGTCAACCCTTCCATCATTTTATGTTAACTATCCATTGCCAACTTTTAGCAACATCTCTAAAAAAAAGCCTGTGCTTACGTGAAGACTATGGTACCGTCAGTACGTGTTCTTGCAGTCATAACAAGTAGGATTTGCGAAAATCTTCTGAGAAGAGAATTATGCACCTACCCATACATGAATTTTACAAATCGCGCATTGTCCTATCCAGTGCTTGCACAGACATCTTCTTTGTTATGGTGGCTTTGCCCCAGACTGATGAGCAGTCACGCATCAATTTTCCTATTGCTGAATTTGAATATAGAGTATGCAGTTCGGCCTTCTTAGAACAGTGTAGCAGCGATGCCGGATCACGCGACAGGTACTTAATGTAATTTTTCGCTTCACTCGCATCATAATGCTTACTCATCCGGCCGGTGTTAATGATTTCTAATAATCTAAGTGATGCTAATAGTTTTGTTATTTGTTGTGTAACAAATCACCCCAAGAACGGGGTGATTTGTTAATATGTATTAGTTTTTATGCATTTATTTATACCTACTTTTCTTATTATTGTTTTTCTATTGCTGTGTTTTTTTCAAGAACTGCAAAAAGTATCGCTCATTTGGCACTTTTCTTGTTTTCTCAATAAATGTAGGTAATACTACATGTCATCATCTACTTGTTTATATTTATGAGGGCCATATTTCTAGCTGCGCCAATTTACCGCACTATAAGAATGTTTGCTACGACGCCTCATAACACCCTAGTTACGTCGTAACAATTGCTACGAAACTCGATATAAATTTTATATTTTTTGTTTAGGTATTAATTACTTACCTTCTTCAATCATTTTCAAGGAGGCGTTTATTACTTACTAAGCTATGGTGTTCTCAAAAATCGGCATATTGTAAAAATATATTTTAGTAGTCTTTTAACGTCTTTTCAGTACCTAAGCCGTAAATATAAATACTGGCGCCGATTCCCTTATTTATAAACTAAATTAAATAATAGTTTAGTCCTGTCAATTCAAGATACGCCATAGACAATTTTACGGCCATTCTTCATAACTTCCATTAAATTTTGGTGATTAAATTTTAAGTAAATGTACTAAATATTGCTGTGCATGGGATACGTTCATACTTAAATTTGTAGTTTTAGAATCCACAGATGACGATTCCGATAATGACGTAAGTATATCCTTTAAATCACCCTGCAGTATGTTGTATTAATCTTCATAAATAAAGAATTCTTCGTTCAAAAAGTATGGCAAACTTCCCTTTTGTTCTTTGGGGGTTATCATTACTAACGCGTCATGTGCTTTCTTGAATGATATCCAACACTCATCAATAATCTTCAAATGTGCTTCTATATATCCCCTTGTTAGTCTAGTTTTCGGACACTTTTTTAAGTTTACTTGCGTTTTTTTTTAGTAAATTTTCGCCATCTTCTAGGGCAGAGAGATATTGTTGTTGTTTTTGCCTGGTACACATTATTCTTCCACTATTTGAATATCACTCTGAACAATCTTCAATATTATAGTTTAAAAAACTTGCAATGTTCAATAGCAGCAAATTAACTAACGACTTTGTTGTAAACACATTCATTTAACTATCTATAATCCGAGGTGATTTTTCTAAGAATCCTTATCTCTGGAATGCGATTCCTTTGTTCAAGCGGCCCTATGTTTACCGGTTCGTAATTTCCACGTTCGGCTCGAATACGACCGTATGGTGAAGTAATAAGGTTGGTTTTCGTTTGCACGGGATAATTAGAATTAAAAGACGTGTTCCACTGTAAGTGTATTGTGCGACTAACTTTAGGTTCAAATTGAATGAGTATTAAATAACAATAAGACATGCAAAACTGTAGCTAAGTAAAGAGTGCAGAACGCCCCAACAGTAGTTTATAAGGATATTCTGTAGTAGGTATATTTAGTATCAGCATTGTACCCGTGTGGAGCCGGGCGGGTTGCTACTTCTGGTATACAAACCTTGTTATTTCAGTAATATGTAGATAAAAGTACATATTTCTATAATACACTCAATCTATCTAACACAGGCATGATGATAATGTTATGAAGCAAACAATCAATTATACTATTACAAAGCTTGTGAACCTAATGGGAATGATTAATTTCAGAATTAATGAAAATACTTAACAAGAATGCAGACATGCACTGCGAATAGCAGACTCAACAAACTACCAATCAATGTTAATACATCGCCAATCAAATTAAACAGAAACACTTATTTCTACTAGCAATTTCTGTACAAGTACCTACGCGTATTTAACTAAATAGGTACAACATATTTTGGATAGACTAGTTGGTTAATCAAAATATTGTAACACAAAAATTAATTATTAACAATCATTTTTCTAGTTAGAAGTCCTATATTGAAACCAAGTTATTGCATGAACTGCAAACTGTAAATAAGAACTTTAGGCTTTTTATGAATTTATTGTTACCAATATTTGTAGATTTGGCGTACCTACTGAAAAGCCGCTCATGTTCAATAAACTATTGTTTCTAAAGCTGCTCCAAAATGACCTCGAACAGTTTTAGGTACCTGAATTCTGTTGTTCCCTAAATTTTTCTGTCGAAACATATTTTATGGCCGCGGTGACTACCTGGCTAGTAGGATTAGTGTTTTAACTTAAAATATCGATAACATGAATATCTACCAAACCACCGTCGAGGTCTATGATATCCCAACCCAATAGTACCTACACACATTACTCTTATTTGTACATATATTGATTTGAAGATGTTATCTACTTCAGGTTTCTTCTTTCGTTTTAGAATATGTCTCCAGTTAATAATATTAATACTAGCTAAGGTACTAGATTGTTCCAGTAAACCAGCGCGAGTACGCTTGCGCGATGCTCTTGACTACGTGACTCTACCCGCACTCGTGAGTCATGAGTGTGACTAGTCACTTAGTATTGCGCCAACTGTCATGGTTAGTGCACGCGCCTCACGAGTCGAGTTCAGAGTTTTTATTTAATATTTTTGTACTTTATGAGTTAAAATGCAAGTAATTTTATGAAAATAATAATGTGCAGTGTATGTGAGCGTTGTTAAATATGTACCTAATAATTACATATAATACCCAAAGAGTTATTATCCTACAGTTTGCTGCAAGCTGAATCTGGTAAGTTTTGAGAACAAATTTATTGAAATAACCTAAATCATGCTAATTGAATAAAAATCTAGTGACTACTATTAAGTGTCGTATTCGTTTTAGAATATATCTCCAGTTAATAATATTAATACTAGCTAAGGTACTAGATTGTTCCACTAAACCAGCGCGAGTACGCTTGCGCGATGCTCTTGACTACGTGACTCTACCCGCACTCGTGAGTCATGAGTGTGACTAGTCACTTAGTATTGCGCCAACTGTCGTGGTGAGTGCACGCGCCTCACGAGTCGAGTTCAGAGTTTTTATTTAATACTTTTGTACTTTATGAAATAATAATAACTAAAATAACAACGAAACCAAATAATAATAACTTAAGTATTTTTATGAAAATAAAAATGTGTGGTGTGTGTGAGCGTTGTTAAATATGTACCTAATAATTTTTAATAAAATTGTGTTCAATTATAATATCCAAAAGTTATTAGGCTACAGTTTGCTGCATGCTGACACTGGTAAGTTAGTATTTTTTACAACTCTTGTTATTTTGAAGTAAATTTGTGTTTTTATGCATAATTGTTATATTTTGTTGTGTCTTTATATCACCACGCACAGCTGCAGCCTATTTCAGGTTTGTGCTCTATTTTTATCATGTAGTTAACTTTTTTTTTCAGTTAAAATGGTGTTTTTTATGACATAACATGTCTATTTTACACAGGAACTGTAAATTAAACTGAGTATTATAATAGTCGAAAAGCAAAGCATAAGTATTTAAAATTATTTTATTTTAAAATATACTTAAAACACACATTAGAAATTGATACGTAGTCATATACGGTGGGTGAGACGGACAATGAATAGTAGCGAATAAAATTCTAAAAATATTTTTACTGTACGAGACAAGTTTTATATAATTTGTTTAGTTTTCAATATTTACCCGATTTCAATTGTACTAGCGTATCAGACTTAATCCACGCATTGAAAATCGGATCTGGCAACATAGACCACACTGGTCACCTACCGATCGATGGCTTTTAATTAATTCAATTCAGTTTTACTATTTAATGTTTAAAATTTCCACGGCCGCTCTAATTTTGCTACATTTTGCTTTTACAGTAGAGAGATTTTATTTTTGAATTTATTTAATATCATTTCGTTTTATTTCCTATGTCAAAATATTTCTCTTAGTATATTTTTCTATTATTGTCCTTTAGTCAAGAGTTACAAAATGTAGGGTCCAATTGCAACTTTTCATGTTTCCTCATAAATGGTAGGTAATAATACATAATATAACAAAACAAGTATCCTGTTTTAGGAATTTAAGCCCACACAAATAACAAAACTATTTGCATTTCTTAGAATATTAGAAACAGATAAGGAAGGGTACTGAAAAGCCGCTTATGTTCAATACACTATTGTACTAAAGCTGTCCCAAAAATTCTTCGAGCAGTCTTACCGAAATTCTTTTGTTCCCTAAATTGCTCTGTACAAATTTTTTTAATGGCCATAATAACTACCTGGCTGGGCACTGTTTTGTTTCACGTTTGACGCTTCTTTGAAATTCCCTTTTATTGTACTTAATAACCTAATATCATGCTAATATAATAAAAGTCTAGTGCTTAATATTTAGTGATTTCTAGCATTATTTTTCAAGATTATGGTTATTAATAAAAGTAATGTTTAAAATTTTAAATACATAATATGTAGATATATAATTAGATCTTATGTTACGATGTGATCTAGATTGTCCCATGCTGCTGTCCCCTAATGACACCCAGGGCCGAGATCCTTACGCACCTTACACAGTCTGGTACAGGGGGTGTCCTTAGCGTGTAGTAGTTTAGTTTAAACGTTTCATACTTTAGCTGGAAATCCTATTTTATTAAAACTGTGAAGGAAAACATCATGGTGGAACCTACATGTTTTAGAACAAAAATATCGATGCCATGTAATATCTACCAACCCGCTGAGGAGGTCTGTCTCCCAACAGTATACTCATTACTTACTTAAACTTAATAGTTATTTAGTTAAAAAAGTTATTTTTTAGGTTTCTTCTTTCTTTGTTAGAATAAATGGTGTTTTCTTTTTTTTGTCATCTTAAACTAGTGCTTGGCCATAATCCTGCCTGATGGTAAGCAGTGATGCAATCGTTGATGGTAAAGTACGCTAGTTTATTAAACCTAACTCATAAAATTGAGTGAATAGGAAGGAAAACGGCAGGGAGGTTCGTGCTGCGCCAGGTGGACATTGAACTGGAGACCCTCCACAACCTAACTCCCGACTCAACAACATTTGGCGCATCGTATCCGGCACACATCCCAACACAACTGCTTAGACCCGCCCTTCGTACGGCTTCACCAAAGATCATGCCGGAACACGTCAAATCGCTTGGCGGTAAGGCTGTGTGTGGCGGGTGGTAACTTCTGCCGGCAGCCGATGTTATGGCCTACCACCGAGAAATCATTTGTTATTTCAAATGTTACGAGTCGACGGAATAGTGAAATTAAAGTGTTTCTTTGTTTTATGCAAGTCTTGTAATTTGTAGTAAAGTTTGTATTAAAATATTATATTGTTGGCAACCCCACCTCAAGCTCGCTATAAAAGGCGCGGCTTACCCGCACCTCGCTCTCTTTTTTTGAATCGTCACTTGAAGCTGTAACATCGCTGAAACTCTGTGAGACGTATATTTTCCGTATTATTTAATAGCTGATTGCTATCGTTTTGCATGTTATTATGTACTCAGCGATTGTTATTTTATTCCTATCTAAACTTATAAGTTTTGGTTGTAATTGTAATTCACATTGATAATACAAGAACATTACTACCACCTGATTTGTTTTTTTTAATAAACACCACTTCTGATCGCTAAAATCAGAATTGGGATAAAGAACTACACTGCTCACATTCTTGTTATAAATCAAGGAACAGAATAACAGTCACTTTCTGATATTATTTTTATTGTGCTTGTGTGTGGGTACTTGTGTGATTACTTGTGTGTCGTTTCGTTTGTTTAGACCTCAAACGTAGACGCGAACGTTGATCGTATCGACGGCAGACGCGGTAATAGCTTACGTGGTGACTATAGTCATCATCGCGATTCGCCTCGCAATAGTCTGCGACGGTAAAGTAATGGGCACGGCGAGCGATCCCAAAGCTCAAGATACCAGTGATGATGTCTCGCCTTAAAGCGCTTGAAGACAAAACGAAGGCTTCACCCTTGCCAGTGCATTCGTGTAACCGTGATAAAACTTAGTGTCTAATAGTGTACGTGTACGCAAATAAGTTACGATCATCGTGTCGAATAGAATCGCGTAGCGTGCGTCGCCGCCGTTACGAGTATCTAAACGTATATAAGTAACCTTCGTTGAACAAGTCGGACCGTTTGGTTAGGGACTGAAATTATGATTAAAGTACAGAACAAGCTACGATAACTGATCGTGCGGGTAGATCCCAACATTTTTATATTTCGAACTTTGATCCTACCTTACGTAATATTGATGATTGGTGTGCGGAGATCTGTCGCGCTAAAGTTTTAAACTGTGGTACTCGTTGAACTGACATTGCGGCAACCTGTTTTACATAGCTCTAGTATTGTGGCTGTTTGCCCCTAAAATGAGATTTCTGAAAGCCTCGACATTATGGTTATCTGTAACCACGATAGTGGTTGCCAGTTGATGTTGTTGTTTCGGTAATGATTGAGGTCCGGAACTCATTCATTGGTGATTCAATTTACATACTGGTGCCTATTTTTGTGCCATTGCTATTTAGATTAATTAGGTACTCTTCTTGAGGGTTATGGTTATCTACATGTTCTAATCATGTATATGCATTTTCTAAATTCTGTGTGCGTATGGAGCGCAACCATCGTCAGGAAAAGTGGCCGAGCGTTATGTGGAAAAACGACACAGGCTGCTGTATTGTGCAGATAGTACATGGTGCCGTGGCGGGGTGACTGGAGCCCTGAAACGTGTGCTGCATTTTTTTGAGAGTAAGTTTAGCTCGTACCTACTGTTGTGGCGAGCCTGCAGGGCGAGCCTTCTTGTGCGATTACTATCTGTATGGAGAACCTCACTTGTATGATTTGCTCTGCATGCTGAAAATCCTCAAACACGTGTGACTACGGTCAGCGTGTTGGGAAGCCTCGACATGTATGAATACGGTCTGCATGTCGGGGAGCTTCACACGTATGAATACGGTCTGCGTGTGGAATGCACTCGTATGTTTGAATACGGTCTTCATACGAGTGGTTGTGTCTATGAGTTCCTCAGCATTGCTGGGAAGCTTCAATACGTGTGACTACGGTCAGCGTGTTGGGAAGCCTCAACACGTCAGCGTGTTGGGAAGCCTCGACACGTATGAATACGGTCTGCGTGTCGGGAAGCTTCACACGTATGAATACGGTCTGCGTGTGGAATGCACTCGTATGTTTGAATACGGTCTTCATACGAGTGGTTGTGTCTATGAGTTCCTCAGCATTGCTGGGAAGCCTCAACACGTGTGACTACGGTCAGCGTGTTGGGAAGCCTCAACACGTCAGCGTGTTGGGAAGCCTCGACACGTATGAATACGGTCTGCGTGTCGGGAAGCTTCACACGTATGAATACGGTCTGCGTGTGGAATGCGCTCGTATGTTTGAATACGGTCTTCATACGAGTGGTTGTGTCTATGAGTTCCTCAGCATTGCTGGGAAGCTTCAACACGTGTGACTACGGTCAGCGTGTTGGAAAGCCTCAACACGTCAGCGTGTTGGGAAGCCTCGACACGTATGAATACGGTCTGCGTGTCGGGAAGCTTCACACGTATGAATACGGTCTGCGTGTGGAATGCGCTCGTATGTTTGAATACGGTCTTCATACGAGTGGTTGTGTCTATGAGTTCCTCAGCATTGCTGGGAAGCTTCAACACGTGTGACTACGGTCAGCGTGTTGGGAAGCTTCACACGTATGAATACGGTCTGCGTGTGGAATGCGCTCGTATGTTTGAATACGGTCTTCATACGAGTGGTTGTGTCTATGAGTTCCTCAGCATTGCTGGGAAGCTTCAAAACGTGTGACTACGGTCAGCGTGTTGGGAAGACTCAACACGTCAGCGTGTTGGGAAGCCTCGACACGTATGAATACGGTCTGCGTGTCGGGAAGCTTCACACGTATGAATACGGTCTGCGTGTGGAATGCACTCGTATGTTTGAATACGGTCTTCATACGAGTGGTTGTGTCTATGAGTTCTTCAGCATCGCTGGGAAGCCTCAACACGTGTGACTACGGTCAGCGTGTTGGGAAGCCTCAACACGTCAGCGTGTTTGGAAGCCTCGACACGTATGAATACGGTCTGCGTGTCGGGAAGCTTCACACGTATGAATACGGTCTGCGTGTGGAATGCACTCGTATGTTTGAATACGGTCTTCATACGAGTGGTTGTGTCTATGAGTTCCTCAGCATCGCTGGGAAGCCTCAACACGTGTGACTACGGTCAGCGTGTTGGGAAGCCTCAACACGTCAGCGTGTTGGGAAGCCTCGACACGTATGAATACGGTCTGCGTGTCGGGAAGCTTCACACGTATGAATACGGTCTGCGTGTGGAATGCACTCGTATGTTTGAATACGGTCTTCATACGAGTGGTTGTGTCTATGAGTTCCTCAGCATTGCTGGGAAGCCTCAACACGTGTGACTACGGTCAGCGTGTTGGGAAGCCTCAACACGTCAGCGTGTTGGGAAGCCTCGACACGTATGAATACGGTCTGCGTGTCGGGAAGCTTCACACGTATGAATACGGTCTGCGTGTGGAATGCACTCGTATGTTTGAATACGGTCTTCATACGAGTGGTTGTGTCTATGAGTTCCTCAGCATCGCTGGGAAGCCTCAACACGTGTGACTACGGTCAGCGTGTTGGGAAGCCTCAACACGTCAGCGTGTTGGGAAGCCTCGACACGTATGAATACGGTCTGCGTGTCGGGAAGCTTCACACGTATGAATACGGTCTGCGTGTGGAATGCACTCGTATGTTTGAATACGGTCTTCATACGAGTGGTTGTGTCTATGAGTTCCTCAGCATCGCTGGGAAGCCTCAACACGTGTGACTACGGTCAGCGTGTTGGGAAGCCTCAACACGTCAGCGTGTTGGGAAGCCTCGACACGTATGAATACGGTCTGCGTGTCGGGAAGCTTCACACGTATGAATACGGTCTGCGTGTGGAATGCACTCGTATGTTTGAATACGGTCTTCATACGAGTGGTTGTGTCTATGAGTTCCTCAGCATCGCTGGGAAGCCTCAACACGTGTGACTACGGTCAGCGTGTTGGGAAGCCTCAACACGTCAGCGTGTTGGGAAGCCTCGACACGTATGAATACGGTCTGCGTGTCGGGAAGCTTCACACGTATGAATACGGTCTGCGTGTGGAATGCACTCGTATGTTTGAATACGGTCTTCATACGAGTGGTTGTGTCTATGAGTTCCTCAGCATCGCTGGGAAGCCTCAACACGTGTGACTACGGTCAGCGTGTTGGGAAGCCTCAACACGTCAGCGTGTTGGGAAGCCTCGACACGTATGAATACGGTCTGCGTGTCGGGAAGCTTCACACGTATGAATACGGCCTGCGTGTGGAATGCACTCGTATGTTTGAATACGGTCTTCATACGAGTGGTTGTGTCTATGAGTTCCTCAGCATTGCTGGGAAGCCTCAACACGTGTGACTACGGTCAGCGTGTTGGGAAGCCTCAACACGTCAGCGTGTTGGGAAGCCTCGACACGTATGAATACGGTCTGCGTGTGGAATGCACTCGTATGTTTGAATACGGTCTTCATACGAGTGGTTGTGTCTATGAGTTCCTCAGCATCGCTGGGAAGCCTCAACACGTGTGACTACGGTCAGCGTGTTGGGAAGCCTCAACACGTCAGCGTGTTGGGAAGCCTCGACACGTATGAATACGGTCTGCGTGTCGGGAAGCTTCACACGTATGAATACGGTCTGCGTGTGGAATGCACTCGTATGTTTGAATACGGTCTTCATACGAGTGGTTGTGTCTATGAGTTCCTCAGCATCGCTGGGAAGCCTCAACACGTGTGACTACGGTCAGCGTGTTGGGAAGCCTCAACACGTCAGCGTGTTGGGAAGCCTCGACACGTATGAATACGGTCTGCGTGTCGGGAAGCTTCACACGTATGAATACGGTCTGCGTGTGGAATGCACTCGTATGTTTGAATACGGTCTTCATACGAGTGGTTGTGTCTATGAGTTCCTCAGCATCGCTGGGAAGCCTCAACACGTGTGACTACGGTCAGCGTGTTGGGAAGCCTCAACACGTCAGCGTGTTGGGAAGCCTCGACACGTATGAATACGGTCTGCGTGTCGGGAAGCTTCACACGTATGAATACGGTCTGCGTGTGGAATGCACTCGTATGTTTGAATACGGTCTTCATACGAGTGGTTGTGTCTATGAGTTCCTCAGCATTGCTGGGAAGCCTCAACACGTGTGACTACGGTCAGCGTGTTGGGAAGACTCAACACGTCAGCATGTTGGGAAGCCTCGACACGTATGAATACGGTCTGCGTGTCGGGAAGCTTCACACGTATGAATACGGTCTGCGTGTGGAATGCACTCGTATGTTTGAATACGGTCTTCATACGAGTGGTTGTGTCTATGAGTTCCTCAGCATCGCTGGGAAGCCTCAACACGTGTGACTACGGTCAGCGTGTTGGGAAGCCTCAACACGTCAGCGTGTTGGGAAGCCTCGACACGTATGAATACGGTCTGCGTGTCGGGAAGCTTCACACGTATGAATACGGTCTGCGTGTGGAATGCACTCGTATGTTTGAATACGGTCTTCATACGAGTGGTTGTGTCTATGAGTTCCTCAGCATCGCTGGGAAGCCTCAACACGTGTGACTACGGTCAGCGTGTTGGGAAGCCTCAACACGTCAGCGTGTTGGGAAGCCTCGACACGTATGAATACGGTCTGCGTGTGGAATGCACTCGTATGTTTGAATACGGTCTTCATACGAGTGGTTGTGTCTATGAGTTCCTCAGCATCGCTGGGAAGCCTCAACACGTGTGACTACGGTCAGCGTGTTGGGAAGCCTCAACACGTCAGCGTGTTGGGAAGCCTCGACACGTATGAATACGGTCTGCGTGTCGGGAAGCTTCACACGTATGAATACGGTCTGCGTGTGGAATGCACTCGTATGTTTGAATACGGTCTTCATACGAGTGGTTGTGTCTATGAGTTCCTCAGCATCGCTGGGAAGCCTCAACACGTGTGACTACGGTCAGCGTGTTGGGAAGCTTCACACGTATGAATACGGTCTGCGTGTCGGGAAGCTTCACACGTATGAATACGGTCTGCGTGTGGAATGCACTCGTATGTTTGAATACGGTCTTCATACGAGTGGTTGTGTCTATGAGTTCCTCAGCATCGCTGGGAAGCCTCAACACGTGTGACTACGGTCAGCGTGTTGGGAAGCCTCAACACGTCAGCGTGTTGGGAAGCCTCGACACGTATGAATACGGTCTGCGTGTCGGGAAGCTTCACACGTATGAATACGGTCTGCGTGTGGAATGCACTCGTATGTTTGAATACGGTCTTCATACGAGTGGTTGTGTCTATGAGTTCCTCAGCATCGCTGGGAAGCCTCAACACGTGTGACTACGGTCAGCGTGTTGGGAAGCTTCACACGTATGAATACGGTCTGCGTGTCGGGAAGCTTCACACGTATGAATACGGTCTGCGTGTGGAATGCACTCGTATGTTTGAATACGGTCTTCATACGAGTGGTTGTGTCTATGAGTTCCTCAGCATCGCTGGGAAGCCTCAACACGTGTGACTACGGTCAGCGTGTTGGGAAGCCTCAACACGTCAGCGTGTTGGGAAGCCTCGACACGTATGAATACTGTCTGCGTGTCGGGAAGCTTCACACGTATGAATACGGTCTGCGTGTGGAATGCACTCGTATGTTTGAATACGGTCTTCATACGAGTGGTTGTGTCTATGAGTTCCTCAGCATTGCTGGGAAGCCTCAACACGTGTGACTACGGTCAGCGTGTTGGGAAGCCTCAACACGTCAGCGTGTTGGGAAGCCTCGACACGTATGAATACGGTCTGCGTGTCGGGAAGCTTCACACGTATGAATACGGTCTGCGTGTGGAATGCACTCGTATGTTTGAATACGGTCTTCATACGAGTGGTTGTGTCTATGAGTTCCTCAGCATTGCTGGGAAGCCTCAACACGTGTGACTACGGTCAGCGTGTTGGGAAGACTCAACACGTCAGCATGTTGGGAAGCCTCGACACGTATGAATACGGTCTGCGTGTCGGGAAGCTTCACACGTATGAATACGGTCTGCGTGTGGAATGCACTCGTATGTTTGAATACGGTCTTCATACGAGTGGTTGTGTCTATGAGTTCCTCAGCATCGCTGGGAAGCCTCAACACGTGTGACTACGGTCAGCGTGTTGGGAAGCCTCAACACGTCAGCGTGTTGGCAAGCCTCGACACGTATGAATACGGTCTGCGTGTCGGGAAGCTTCACACGTATGAATACGGTCTGCGTGTGGAATGCACTCGTATGTTTGAATTCGGTCTTCATACGAGTGGTTGTGTCTATGAGTTCCTCAGCATCGCTGGGAAGCCTCAACACGTGTGACTACGGTCAGCGTGTTGGGAAGCCTCAACACGTCAGCGTGTTGGGAAGCCTCGACACGTATGAATACGGTCTGCGTGTCGGGAAGCTTCACACGTATGAATACGGCCTGCGTGTGGAATGCACTCGTATGTTTGAATACGGTCTTCATACGAGTGGTTGTGTCTATGAGTTCCTCAGCATTGCTGGGAAGCCTCAACACGTGTGACGACGGTCAGCGTGTTGGGAAGCCTCAACACGTCAGCGTGTTGGGAAGCCTCGACACGTATGAATACGGTCTGCGTGTCGGGAAGCTTCACACGTATGAATACGGTCTGCGTGTGGAATGCACTCGTATGTTTGAATACGGTCTTCATACGAGTGGTTGTGTCTATGAGTTCCTCAGCATCGCTGGGAAGCCTCAACACGTGTGACTACGGTCAGCGTGTTGGGAAGCCTCAACACGTCAGCGTGTTGGGAAGCCTCGACACGTATGAATACGGTCTGCGTGTCGGGAAGCTTCACACGTATGAATACGGTCTGCGTGTGGAATGCACTCGTATGTTTGAATACGGTCTTCATACGAGTGGTTGTGTCTATGAGTTCCTCAGCATTGCTGGGAAGCCTCAACACGTGTGACTACGGTCAGCGTATTGGGAAGACTCAACACGTCAGCATGTTGGGAAGCCTCGACACGTATGAATACGGTCTGCGTGTCGGGAAGCTTCACACGTATGAATACGGTCTGCGTGTGGAATGCACTCGTATGTTTGAATACGGTCTTCATACGAGTGGTTGTGTCTATGAGTTCCTCAGCATCGCTGGGAAGCCTCAACACGTGTGACTACGGTCAGCGTGTTGGGAAGCCTCAACACGTCAGCGTGTTGGGAAGCCTCGACACGTATGAATACGGTCTGCGTGTCGGGAAGCTTCACACGTATGAATACGGTCTGCGTGTGGAATGCACTCGTATGTTTGAATATGGTCTTCATACGAGTGGTTGTGTCTATGAGTTCCTCAGCATTGCTGGGAAGCCTCAACACGTGTGACTACGGTCAGCGTGTTGGGAAGACTCAACACGTCAGCATGTTGGGAAGCCTCGACACGTATGAATACGGTCTGCGTGTCGGGAAGCTTCACACGTATGAATACGGTCTGCGTGTGGAATGCACTCGTATGTTTGAATACGGTCTTCATACGAGTGGTTGTGTCTATGAGTTCCTCAGCATCGCTGGGAAGCCTCAACACGTGTGACTACGGTCAGCGTGTTGGGAAGCCTCAACACGTCAGCGTGTTGGGAAGCCTCGACACGTATGAATACGGTCTGCGTGTCGGGAAGCTTCACACGTATGAATACGGTCTGCGTGTGGAATGCACTCGTATGTTTGAATACGGTCTTCATACGAGTGGTTGTGTCTATGAGTTCCTCAGCATTGCTGGGAAGCCTCAACACGTGTGACTACGGTCAGCGTGTTGGGAAGACTCAACACGTCAGCGTGTTGGGAAGCCTCGACACGTATGAATACGGTCTGCGTGTCGGGAAGCTTCACACGTATGAATACGGTCTGCGTGTGGAATGCACTCGTATGTTTGAATACGGTCTTCATACGAGTGGTTGTGTCTATGAGTTCCTCAGCATCGCTGGGAAGCCTCAACACGTGTGACTACGGTCAGCGTGTTGGGAAGCCTCAACACGTCAGCGTGTTGGGAAGCCTCGACACGTATGAATACGGTCTGCGTGTCGGGAAGCTTCACACGTATGAATACGGTCTGCGTGTGGAATGCACTCGTATGTTTGAATACGGTCTTCATACGAGTGGTTGTGTCTATGAGTTCCTCAGCATCGCTGGGAAGCCTCAACACGTGTGACTACGGTCAGCGTGTTGGGAAGCCTCAACACGTCAGCGTGTTGGGAAGCCTCGACACGTATGAATACGGTCTGCGTGTCGGGAAGCTTCACACGTATGAATACGGTCTGCGTGTGGAATGCACTCGTATGTTTGAATACGGTCTTCATACGAGTGGTTGTGTCTATGAGTTCCTCAGCATCGCTGGGAAGCCTCAACACGTGTGACTACGGTCAGCGTGTTGGGAAGACTCAACACGTCAGCGTGTTGGGAAGTCTCGACACGTATGAATACGGTCTGCGTGTCGGGAAGCTTCACACGTATGAATACGGTCTGCGTGTGGAATGCACTCGTATGTTTGAATACGGTCTTCATACGAGTGGTTGTGTCTATGAGTTCCTCAGCATTGCTGGGAAGCCTCAACACGTGTGACTACGGTCAGCGTGTTGGGAAGCCTCAACACGTCAGCGTGTTGGGAAGCCTCGACACGTATGAATACGGTCTGCGTGTCGGGAAGCTTCACACGTATGAATACGGTCTGCGTGTGGAATGCACTCGTATGTTTGAATACGGTCTTCATACGAGTGGTTGTGTCTATGAGTTCCTCAGCATTGCTGGGAATCCTCAACACGTGTGACTACGGTCAGCGTGTTGGGAAGACTCAACACGTCAGCATGTTGGGAAGCCTCGACACGTATGAATACGGTCTGCGTGTCGGGAAGCTTCACACGTATGAATACGGTCTGCGTGTGGAATGCACTCGTATGTTTGAATACGGTCTTCATACGAGTGGTTGTGTCTATGAGTTCCTCAGCATCGCTGGGAAGCCTCAACACGTGTGACTACGGTCAGCGTGTTGGGAAGCCTCAACACGTCAGCGTGTTGGGAAGCCTCGACACGTATGAATACGGTCTGCGTGTCGGGAAGCTTCACACGTATGAATACGGTCTGCGTGTGGAATGCACTCGTATGTTTGAATACGGTCTTCATACGAGTGGTTGTGTCTATGAGTTCCTCAGCATCGCTGGGAAGCCTCAACACGTGTGACTACGGTCAGCGTGTTGGGAAGCCTCAACACGTCAGCGTGTTGGGAAGCCTCGACACGTATGAATACGGCCTGCGTGTCGGGAAGCTTCACACGTATGAATACGGTCTGCGTGTGGAATGCACTCGTATGTTTGAATACGGTCTTCATACGAGTGGTTGTGTCTATGAGTTCTTCAGCATTGCTGGGAAGCCTCAACACGTGTGACTACGGTCAGCGTGTTGGGAAGCCTCAACACGTCAGCGTGTTGGGAAGCCTCGACACGTATGAATACGGTCTGCGTGTCGGGAAGCTTCACACGTATGAATACGGTCTGCGTGTGGAATGCACTCGTATGTTTGAATACGGTCTTCATACGAGTGGTTGTGTCTATGAGTTCCTCAGCATCGCTGGGAAGCCTCAACACGTGTGACTACGGTCAGCGTGTTGGGAAGCCTCAACACGTCAGCGTGTTGGGAAGCCTGGACACGTATGAATACGGTCTGCGTGTCGGGAAGCTTCACACGTATGAATACGGTCTGCGTGTGGAATGCACTCGTATGTTTGAATACGGTCTTCATACGAGTGTTTGTGTCTATGAGTTCCTCGGCATCGCTGGGAAGCCTCAACACGTGTGACTACGGTCAGCGTGTTGGGAAGCCTCAACACGTCAGCGTGTTGGAAAGCCTCGACACGTATGAATACGGTCTGCGTGTCGGGAAGCTTCACACGTATGAATACGGTCTGCGTGTGGAATGCACTCGTATGTTTGAATACGGTCTTCATACGAGTGGTTGTGTCTATGAGTTCCTCAGCATCGCTGGGAAGCCTCAACACGTGTGACTACGGTCAGCGTGTTGGGAAGCCTCAACACGTCAGCGTGTTGGGAAGCCTCGACACGTATGAATACGGTCTGCGTGTCGGGAAGCTTCACACGTATGAATACGGTCTGCGTGTGGAATGCACTCGTATGTTTGAATACGGTCTTCATACGAGTGGTTGTGTCTATGAGTTCCTCAGCATTGCTGGGAAGCCTCAACACGTGTGACTACGGTCAGCGTGTTGGAAAGACTCAACACGTCAGCATGTTGGGAAGCCTCGACACGTATGAATACGGTCTGCGTGTCGGGAAGCTTCACACGTATGAATACGGTCTGCGTGTGGAATGCACTCGTATGTTTGAATACGGTCTTCATACGAGTGGTTGTGTCTATGAGTTCCTCAGCATTGCTGGGAAGCCTCAACACGTGTGACTACGGTCAGCGTGTTGGAAAGACTCAACACGTCAGCATGTTGGGAAGCCTCGACACGTATGAATACGGTCTGCGTGTCGGGAAGCTTCACACGTATGAATACGGTCTGCGTGTGGAATGCACTCGTATGTTTGAATACGGTCTTCATACGAGTGGTTGTGTCTATGAGTTCCTCAGCATCGCTGGGAAGCCTCAACACGTGTGACTACGGTCAGCGTGTTGGGAAGCCTCAACACGTCAGCGTGTTGGGAAGCCTCGACACGTATGAATACGGTCTGCGTGTCGGGAAGCTTCACACGTATGAATACGGTCTGCGTGTGGAATGCACTCGTATGTTTGAATACGGTCTTCATACGAGTGGTTGTGTCTATGAGTTCCTCAGCATCGCTGGGAAGCCTCAACACGTGTGACTACGGTCAGCGTGTTGGGAAGTCTCAACACGTCAGCGTGTTGGGAAGCCTCGACACGTATGAATACGGTCTGCGTGTCGGGAAGCTTCACACGTATGAATACGGTCTGCGTGTGGAATGCACTCGTATGTTTGAATACGGTCTTCATACGAGTGGTTGTGTCTATGAGTTCCTCAGCATCGCTGGGAAGCCTCAACACGTGTGACTACGGTCAGCGTGTTGGGAAGCCTCAACACGTCAGCGTGTTGGGAAGCCTCGACACGTATGAATACGGTCTGCGTGTCGGGAAGCTTCACACGTATGAATACGGTCTGCGTGTGGAATGCACTCGTATGTTTGAATACGGTCTTCATACGAGTGGTTGTGTCTATGAGTTCCTCAGCATTGCTGGGAAGCCTCAACACGTGTGACTACGGTCAGCGTGTTGGGAAGCCTCAACACGTCAGCGTGTTGGGAAGCCTCGACACGTATGAATGCGGTCTGCGTGTCGGGAAGCTTCACACGTATGAATACGGTCTGCGTGTGGAATGCACTCGTATGTTTGAATACGGTCTTCATACGAGTGGTTGTGTCTATGAGTTCCTCAGCATCGCTGGGAAGCCTCAACACGTGTGACTACGGTCTGCGTGTGGAATGCACTCGTATGTTTGAATACGGTCTTCATACGAGTGGTTGTGTCTGAGTTCCTCAGCATCGCTGGGAAGCCTCAACACGTGTGACTACGGTCAGCGTGTTGGGAAGCCTCAACACGTCAGCGTGTTGGGAAGCCTCGACACGTATGAATACGGTCTGCGTGTCGGGAAGCTTCACACGTATGAATACGGTCTGCGTGTGGAATGCACTCGTATGTTTGAATACGGTCTTCATACGAGTGGTTGTGTCTATGAGTTCCTCAGCATTGCTGGGAAGCCTCAACACGTGTGACTACGGTCAGGGTGTTGGGAAGCCTCAACACGTCAGCGTGTTGGGAAGCCTCGACACGTATGAATACGGTCTGCGTGTCGGGAAGCTTCACACGTATGAATACGGTCTGCGTGTGGAATGCACTCGTATGTTTGAATACGGTCTTCATACGAGTGGTTGTGTCTATGAGTTCCTCAGCATCGCTGGGAAGCCTCAACACGTGTGACTACGGTCAGCGTGTTGGGAAGCCTCAACACGTCAGCGTGTTGGGAAGCCTCGACACGTATGAATACGGTCTGCGTGTCGGGAAGCTTCACACGTATGAATACGGTCTGCGTGTGGAATGCACTCGTATGTTTGAATACGGTCTTCATACGAGTGGTTGTGTCTATGAGTTCCTCAGCATTGCTGGGAAGCCTCAACACGTGTGACTACGGTCAGCGTGTTGGGAAGCCTCAACACGTCAGCGTGTTGGGAAGCCTCGATACGTATGAATACGGTCTGCGTGTCGGGAAGCTTCACACGTTTGAATACGGTCTGCGTGTGGAATGCACTCGTATGTTCAAATACGGTCTTCATACGAGTGGATCTGGTTAGCAGGCCATGATACATGAGTGCTGCGCTGCAGGCGAGCGCCGCGGGAGTGCTGCGCTGCAGGCGTGCACGTGCGGCTGGACACGACGCTGTCGCGTGCAGTGCTGACTGTCGCTGGACGCGCGACACTGCGCGCGGACACGACGCTGTCGCGTGCAGTGCTGACTGTCGCTGGACGCGCGACACTGCGCGCGGACACGACGCGCGGCTGGACTGTTGTTGGCTCTGACTGCTATCGTCCTGGTTCCTGAGTGCCTGGTTTTTGGCACGTATGCCCAGTGAGGGTTACGCGTACTGTGTGCGCATCAGGTGTTGTCCTGGAAGTCGTGTTCTTTGAACGCACATCTGGTATTTACGTATACTATGTATGCATATCAGGTTTGGGTACACGTTTTAACGTGGGGAACTTGTACAAGTTCAAGTATGAGCAAGAAAGAGACATGTGTCTGAAGAAGTATGCATACTTTTGAAAGTGAAGTGTTGTGTCTTGTTTGAGAGAGTGTATTTTTGTATGAGGGCCTTGAACGCGTGAGGAGTAAAAGAATAGGCAATCTCAAATGGCGACATGATTATTTAATGACTTTGGTTTCATGCAGATTGCGGTGACTACAACCCCGATGATGCTGGTGAACCTCCAGATACTCCTGCTGGACCCGCTGGTACTTCGAGTGTGGCCGCTTCCTCCAGACGAAGTTGGCGAGCAGACTCGACGTGCTTCAGATGAAGATATTGCTGGCTGCGTGGAGATAGCGAAGACTCTAGTATCTTATTGGAAGGCTAATACAGATCAGGCGGGATCATCTTCTGGATCTGACGAGGACGTCAGAGTGTCAGGAGAGGCCGTGTTGGCAACCCCACCTCAAGCTCGCTATAAAAGGCGCGGCTTACCCGCACCTCGCTCTCTTTTTTTGAATCGTCACTTGAAGCTGTAACATCGCCGAAACTCTGTGAGACCTATATTTTCCGTATTATTTAATAGCTGATTGCTATCGTTTTGCATGTTATTATGTATAAAATAAAATAAATAAATATATACGGACAAATCACACAAATTGAGCTAGCCCCAAAGTAAGCTCGAGACTTGTGTTTTGGGATACTAACTCAACGATATTATATTTTATAATAGATACATATATAGATAAACATCCAAGACCCAGGCCAATCAGGAAAAGACCGTTTTCCATCATGACCTGGCCGGGGATCGAACCCGGGGCCTCCACGTCGCAGGCAGGCGTGTTGACCGCTGCGCCGCGGAGACCGATTGTTATTTTATTCCTATCTAAACTTATAAGTTTTGGTTGTAATTGGAATTCACATTGATAATACAAGAACATTAGTGGCTACCTCCTGATTTGTTTTTTTTAATAAACACCACTTCTGATCGCTAAAAATATATTAAATAATTGTAAATATAAGCAAAATTTTTTATTTACAATTTCTATATTGAAACTAAATAATTGCACTAACTACAAACTGTAAATAACAACTTGAGCTATTTATGACATTTTTTTTTTTTTATACGGACAAATCACACAAATTGAGCTAGCCCCAAAGTAAGTTCGAGACTTGTGTTATGGGATACTAAATCAACGATACTATATTTATAATAGATACATATATAGATAAACATCCAAGACCCAGGCCAATCAGTAAAAGATCGTTTTTCCATCATGACCTGGCCGGGGATCGAACCCGGGGCCTCCACGTCGCAGGCAGGCGTGTTGACCGCTGTGCCACGGAGAATATAAAAAAGCGTGCTGAGAAGCCGCTTCTGTTCAATAAACTGTTGTTTCTAAAACTGGCTCAAAGTTACATCGTGAAGTATCATCCTGATGGAAAAAAAATGTCTAGAGATATATGTATTTAATAGCTACTGATTTGAAAATATTATCTATTTTAGGTTTCTTCTTTCATTATTAGAATATAACATGTTTTCTAGTTTTGGCCAGGATGTTCTGAATCAACCCAACCGCGATATTATTATTTTATATATTACATTTGATATAAAATACGTTTCATATAATAAACAATCCCACCAATCCGAGACAACTCAGAGCACTGCGCAATGCTCTTGACTACTCGGGTCTACCCGCCGCGCTCTCGTGAGTGTGACTAGTCAGTCTTGTGCTAGCCGTCGAGGTAAGAGTGCGTGCCGCACGAGAACTGTTAGGTTTGTTGTTTTTGGGGAAAAAGTGAAATTTAAAATTGTGTTCAAAAATATTTCATTATTTGTGCAAATCTTTTAAAGTGTAGTGAAGTGTCTTCTAAGCGAGTGGGTGTTAAACTACTGTTTGCTGCTTGCTTACCCTCGTAAGTCGATATTTTTTATGACCTTTATTATTTTTGGTTAGGTCCTAGGTATCCATTGCTGCATATAGGCCTCCTCCAAGGATCTCCACGACGACCGGTACTGCGCCTCCTGCATCCAGCGGTTTCCTGCGACCTTCACCAGGTCTTCGGTCCACCTTGTCGGGGTTTACCCACGCTGCGTCTTCCGGTGCGTGGTCGCTACTCGTCACCGCGTCAGCCCCGTCGGGTATCGGTCCTACGGGCAACGTGCTCGGCCCACTGCTACTTTAGTGTTAAAATTCTTCGGGCTAAGTCAGTTACTTCCATTCTTCTGCGGATCTCCTCATTCCTGATACGATTATGTGGTGAAACCCCAGGCATAGCCCTCTCCATTGCCTTTTGAGTGACCTAGAGCCTTCTTATAAGGCCCATTGTCGAAGATTTTTGTCTCAAGACACTGCGGTATTTCGGACGAGAAGATTCTACGTAGCTTCCCGAAAGCAGGCCAGCCGAGTTGAATTGACCTCTTTCTCAATGTTTGACCTTTCTAACTGGATAGTTTGTCCCAGGTATACGTAACTGGTGGTGGACTGGCGGCAGAGGCTTATGCGCCCTACCGCCGGCCTCGCTACCGTCGAGGCGATCCGGCCAGTACTCGACGACTGGCTCGGGAGGAGGCACGGCTCCCTGTCGTTCAGGGTGACGCAGGTACTGTCGGGGCATGGCTGCTTCGGCAAGTACCTGCGTCGCTTAGGCAGGGAGCCGGACGCTCGGTGCCACCACTGCGTCTAATGCGGGGAGGACACGGCGCAGCATACGCTCTCCGAGTGTGTAGCTTGGGAGGAGCAGCGCCGTGTCCTCACAAATGAAGTAGGAGGCGACCTGACGCTGCCGGCAGTAGTGCGGAGGATGGTCGGCAGCTCAGAGTCGTGGGACGCGGTGGTGTCCTTCTGCGAGGACGTGATGTCGCAGAAGGAAGCTGCGGAACGGGAGAGGGAGATATCAACTCCCTTCCCGGGCCGCAGAAGACGCACCGGGCGCCGAAGAAGGGCGGATAACGCCCTCTTCCGCCCCCCATGAATGGGTCCAGGGGCAAGGGACATGGGGAAGTCCCCGCCCCCCATTGATGGACCCCGAGGCGGAGGCGCGCGCGAGTGTCGGCGCGCGCCTTTGAGGCGATGCACGGGGTAGTTTAACACCCCACTACCCCGTGCAGGAGACGAGGCCCGGACAGACCGGGCCAGCACGAGGATGTGGGGCCGTGGAAGAATTTAGACTCCCGCGGCCCCACGCGCGCTCGTGATAGAAGACACACCGGGGTGGTTTTAGTCAGTAAAAGTCTGACATACCCCGTCGCCCACCCCAGGGCGGCGGGCATCCTATGAGGATTTCCACCCCGGCAAAAAAAAAAAAAAAAAAAAAAGGTATACGTAACTGTCAACAACTTCGAGAACTCCAATCTTCATAGGAGTCGGTACAACATGGGCATTAGAGATGACTTTCGTCTTGTCCATGTTCATTTTAAGACTGACTCGCTCGGAGGCCCTACTGAGGTCTTCGAGCATTGCACTCATGTCTTCCGCGGTCTCAGCCATGACTATGGTACCATCAGCAAACCGAAGCTGTGTAATGTACTCGCCATTGATTTTGATGCCCAGTCATTTCCAGTTCAGAACCTTGTAGACATCCGCCAATGCAGCGGTGAACAGATATTCCGACAGACATGGTGGCGTTTTTGTACAAACCCTTTAGCGCTACAATATACCGATAGTCTACTTAGCGCCGCTGGAGAGACTGCAGTACAGCCGAGGTCTCTATCGAATCAAAGGCTTTTTCGTAGTCCACAAACGCCAAGCAGAGGGGTAGGTTATAGTCCTCGGTCTTCTGTTTGGGTAACCTGCCGCAGCGTATATATGCATAAATATTTCACGATTTTTAAATTTTCTTTCAATTATAGAGTGAACGGAATCCAACTCTATCTGGGTGTGACCCTTTTCTAAATTTTTTGTGTAAATATAATGTTTTTTGCATCGCCAATGGCAAGAGAGCGGTAGAAGTCACAACATTTCTGTTTTGTGTTTGTCCATTTTATTTTGTCTATCATTATTAATGCCAAGATTGTAAATTATGAACTATAAGCTTTGTTTCACAATAAAAATAAAAACAGCTTTAAATAATAAAAAATGGACACAATTTCACAGCTTGTAAGTCAACAGTGGCTTATGACTGCTGACTTATAAGCTGTGAAATTGTTACATATGAAAAGACTTTAGACAAAGAAAGAGTGAAAAATAGAATACTTCTTTGTTTTTATTTTTAGTTTTTTTTAAAAGTATTTCCTTGTATAGCTAAATCTTTTCGTGAAAAGTGTTGTTGATATATTTCTTCACTATATAATATTACATACTCTATGCAAATAACATAGGCTATATGCATTTTTTTTTTTTGTTGAAACAATGCTGTTTTCATCTTTCAGAACATCTTTAAATAGTTTTCTGGAAACTACACTATGTGCCTTTTTGTTGTCTTTTCAACATAGATACTGTATAGTTCACGTTTAGATTGTATTATTGGTTCTAAATATAATTTCATACTTTCTTTTCTGCAGTTAAAAGGCATTTTGGGTATATCCCTTAAAAAAATAGCGCAAATTCCTTTAACATAGGCAACGCATTAGGTATTTTCCCTCTTGTTCATTGTTGCTTCATTTCTCAGTGTCTCTCCTAACCAGTACCTTACTGTACACTCCTTAATGTCTAATGTCCTTAAGAATGTCTTTAAACATACTCTATATTTTTGGTCATTTAATTTCAAATAATACACCTTTGTACTAATTTTCATTCATTTACGCGGTATTGACACTTGCTCGCGAAAGATACGCAGTGTTGTTACTGGGCGATTTCTGGCTTCCGATTGGTCGAAATGAACTCGTGTCAAGGTGGTGGCATCCAATTAAGATTTTGCGAGATTTGGCCGCGAAAACTCTAATTGGCTACCTTTGTCAGATACGCGGGATTATCCAATGCCAGTATTATAGTATTTACGCGGATTTGCACTATCCCCGACGATATGCTAAATGTGGTAAATTAATGTTTTTTTATAACTGCTGTCATTTTTGTGTGTCCTCGTTGAGTGGGGATTAAACTTACTGTTTGATACGCACTATATCAAATAAGTTAGTATTTTTCATGACTATTTTTAGTCTTGAATTTTCTTGTGAGTTGTAGTAAAGTGTATCCTACGTGTATGCGTATTAACCTGTTGTTTATGCATGCTAATTCTGATAGGTAAGTTCACTTTTTTGCTAATGTTAAATTCGGATATTCTTTAGGTATATTTATGTTTATATTCATTATTTTATGTGTTGGTTCTTTAACTGACCACGTACGTCTATAGCTTATTTCTATTCTGTGCCTTTTTTCCAATTGTATTAATCCTATTCCTATCCTATTAATGCCTATAAAGTGCAAATTAAATTAATGTTTATAAATTAAACGACTGCTTTCGTTTCTAAATGCCAAAAATTTAAATGTGTTGTGGTACAAGCCATTATTTATTTCAAGTAATTTTTACCCGTAATTTTGGTTTAAATACCAAACACCGATTTCTATAAAATTCCTATGGGACCAAAATTAAAGTATAAGCATTTCTAGAGATTACGTGATTCCTCTTCTTCTTGGTTGATACTTTTTTCCAGATTTATCGTGGATCATTACGAATCACGACGAATGATGATTTTAGTTATGTGGCGCCATTCAACACGGATTGCAGCCTTCCGATTTCATTCACAAATTGAACACTTAGTAGCATCCTTGATCTGGTCCGTCCATCTCTTTGGTGATCTGCTACGTGGTCAGGGGCCCTCAAACATTCCCTGCACCACGATACGTTCGATGGAGTCACTACCACGACGAGAAACATAACCGAAGAAGGTCACACGCACGTTTTCACACGAGCTCTTGTATTGGACACATTATTATAAAGGGTTTTTTAATAGGGACGCTCGAACCTTTTTTTTTTTTGTTTTCGGGGGAAACCTTCATAAGGCACCCGACCCCCGAGGAATGAGGTCGGGTAGTGTGGGATTTTTACCTCACTAAAATCAACCCGGTTATCACCATCTGCGCCTAGGGGCGGTCCAGGTTCCTCTTAAAAGACCCATTCCGGAACCCTCCCATCCAATCAACTCCTCCCAAGGCGCATCCCAGGAGAGACTGTAAGAGGGCCTCTCCTAAACGTCCTATGCACGGCAGCACGTGACCACTATGCCACCGTCTTCCCTGAGGTTACTTAGTGGGCAGGCAGAGTACCCGCTTTGTATGCCCGCGACCTCAAAGGTCCACCTACCTCAATAAGTGGGCGGGTTTCGGCGTATTAACCCCTCGAGTGTCGGCCTCTGTGTATCTAAAACGCCCGAAATGTCAGCGTTATCTCAAGTACTTTTTCATTTTTGGATAGGCCTTCAGAAAAACGGATAATTCGTCACTATATAGCCATTAACACGATATAAATGATACCTTCCTGGCTTCGTTATGAGTTTACCTAACTAGTCATACCATTTAATAAGCAAATAAAACTGACCTTATCTCGCAGTGATGAGATATGTTTTCATTTTTATAATTTTCACTCACTTAACTTTTAAACTTTATCACAAAGAAATCGAATTAACTCACAGATTCATCAAAAAACACTTTATTATGATAACACAATATGTGCAGGCAATGATTACATACTTTTATTCCACTTTGAAACAATAAACACACCATTATAACGATTTATTTATACAACGAAAAATCTCGGCGTCTAGGTTTTTGGCGCGCGTCGCTAAACGGTCGTAAAACAAAACATGGACTGTTGGCGTGCCACGTGACTTGCAGTGTTTGACCGTAGCGTCAGCGTAAAAATACTGCAAACGAATTATTGTACGCTTTGAAGTACGATTTTTTGTTATCATTTTATTGTAAATTAATAATGTTAGTTTGTTCTGTTTATTATGTTACTTTATTATAAAATAGCAAAAATCTTTATTAACGGAGCGGCTAAATCCAAAGCGTCTGCCAACATCACTTATCTTTCTCTCCCGTTTCTATAGCGCGTAACAGTAAAACTTTTTCGTAAATACACAGTGATTTTTTTTTAGTTGCCATGTTTACAGTTTGAATGTTAGTGAGGTTTGTGAGCAACTCAGAATACGATAGTCCATGACTCCTACTTATTAGTCATGGTCAACAACAGTCTACACGTGCAATCCCAATTTCTAAACAAAAGAACGAATTTCATAGAAAGTTTGGTTTGAATGATGCCGACAGTCGAGTTTATTACGGGCTAGGATTTATTATCCTAGCCCGTACGACAAAAGAACGTACACAGCTGCGCGGTTTTCTCTAATTTTTGCAACTTAAAAGGTACTTTTTATTACTTAATTGTTGTCGTCATTGAGAGTGCGGTGCTTGGAAAAGTTATAAATAAAATACATTTTGTTTTCAAGAAATATATTTACAATTAAAAAAATGTGTTGTATAAAAATATAAGAATTATTTACACCTTTCAAGCTACATTAACAAAGTTTGTACACAAAACTCAAACTTAATTACAGACGTATCCAGCAAATGGTAGCTTTTTAATAGGCATTCACACATTTGCTACGCAATTATACTCGTACAAAACTAAATGATGAATTTATACAATGCAAAGATAGTTTTTTCAAATGCTGCATAGTATGCGTTTTATACAAGATTTAAATTCCCTTTCATTCAGTTGGAGTATATGGGGACGTATTTTATTGTAACATTTTAAACAGTAGCCCATGAAAGACGAGTATATCTTATCCAGACTGAAACCTGGCTGAAGTAATTGGTGCTAATGATAAAATTGTATTTCACCTCTTTTACTAAAAAGATGAAGATTTTTCCTTGCGTACATGATGTTTTCATAGCTATATTGACAAGGTACCGTCATCCCAACTAATGCTAGAGATTGGCTGCTCATTCTAAGTTCAGGACATTCCCGCCACTGACAACGCAACGCATTTATTTCAATTAAACCAATTAAAATCCTAGGTACATTATTCTTGTTGCTTCTATATGTGTGAACAGTGTAAAAAACAATTCAAATTACTACAAAAATACTGAGGGCGCCGTGTTCACGAACATGAAGCGTTGATCAGCACCATCAAGCTCAACCATTTTGTAGGGAACCCATGCAGGAAATAAATGTGAGATTTAATAAACAGTAGGCGTCCCCTACCGTCGAAACGTGGCCCTCATGCGAGGGTCCAGATCCCTTTCATAGTCCACATCCACCATCACATTCAAACGCATTCACTCATGTTCACACTCCACATTCATACCGCCAAAAGATTCATTCACTAAGTACGCCTAGTTTTTCGCCCACGTTTATCTTCGCCTGGGAGCTCTGCTGCAGAATGCCAAATTCTCCAGCAATCTACAAAACAAAGATACACGTCACACTGGGCGCACTTAGTATGAATGAGTTTCGTTTCATTCTTTCGATAACAAATCACACATCTTCTTCTAAACTTTTGCCCTTTCAAATGTTCTGGCTCGTGCACGATATCTCGCCTCAGCCTCATGAGATCCCCTACTGGCAGGCTGATCTCTGGTCGAAAGGGGCGATGCCGTCTAACCAGAGATTCAGCAAGCTCATAACGGAACTCACGATGCGTAACAGGCAGTTTATCGCACCGTTTCAGCGAACTCACGTACATAACAAGAGCATTGTGAATGCTCACATTTAGCAACCTTTTATACATCTTGATATACCACTTCACGCCTCTCTTCCGCTCTAACAGATACATGGAGAGTTTTTGATCCTTGAGATCAACCCCCCCCATTGATGTGTTGTAGTCTCTTACACACACAGGTTTCACAATCGCTTTTCCGGCCTTAGTACCAATGTAAGTATCGGGTCTGTGGTAGGTAGATATAATATTCACCATTTTGGAATCCATCCATGAAATGATGGATACGTCTCCACAATGGCGAGATATTATCGTTCCCTTGCTCACTTTCTTCGGTACTTTCGCAATGTCACTAGGGACGTTTCGACGGCATACACGAAGGGTTCCCAAGCAATCAAAGCCCAAACTCTTGATATATCGTGCTAGTGATGGACAATTATAAAAATTGTCCATCACTACACAATGCCCCCGATGTTCAAGACCTTGTAAAAGCTCGAGAACCACTTTCGTGCTTTTCCCCCCCAAATTGACACCAAGTGAAGTGTCACCACCGGATCCATCAGACTTGCCTGTATAGATTTGGAATCTAGCCATATAACCAGTGTTTGACTCACATAATTCATATGACTTTATTCCAAATCGGGCAGCTTTTGACCTTATTGTTTGGACCCAAGACAAGCGGCCCTTGAACAAGGTCAAAGACTCGTCGATGGATATGACAGGCCCTAGGTTGTAGAGGGATTTAAATTTATTTTCGAGATGTACAATTATAGGTTCCAGCTTAGCCAGCTTAGCCGATAATCTTACTGAGGAAGCAACTCCATCTTGCGGCAATTGCTGACTCGTATTGTCTACAAAATGGAGGAACTTACTCAGCAAGACATACCGATTATAGGACATAAGGTGCTTGAACCCCGGTAATTGGAGAACCTCGTTTTGTGTCCAATATTCAGTTTGCGACGTCCGCGGGTCGATGGCCATATACATGTACATCGCGAAAAGACGCATTATCTCGTCCGCATCCGTGTCAGTCCACGAATGAAAACGAGATGATGATGCTAAGGTCCCTCTACTACGTTTAGTGTTGATCGTCTGCTGGGCGAAACGGTTAGTTTCGATTACGATCAAGTCTATGATATCTTTATCCCAAATGTCGATAAAGGCATCATAGGCCGAATCGTAATCTTTGACTGGGCCAGGGGTAGGTCCTGAGAACACCTCACGAACACCCCTGAACGACTGAAATTCAGACATCCACGTAAAACTTGGCGATGTACCCAGGAGACGATCAGCAGCGTCGTCCATCCCCGTATCTATATCGTTAACAATTTCCTGCATGGGTTCTGGTAACTTATCAGTATCGGGAATGCCCTTCCTAGTTGTCATCGCCTCCGAAATGTCGAACTCGTCATCAAACTCACTGTCGAATTCACTGCCGTTCACCACATCGCGCATAGGCGCCCTTCTTGACGATGTCGTCAATCCTGAGGTTGATGGGCGAACTTCAACTTCAGAGTTGGTGACAGTGACTTCAGACGTGATGCTGTTACTTGCAGCTAGCTCCGGCAGATCCTGCACCCAACGTCTGACATGCCAGGGGTCCTCCCTCAGCAACTCCTCCGTTTCTTCCTCCGACATGTCCAATGCCTCCACCCGCTCGACTACATCAGAACTGCACGCAAGAACAATATTATAAAAATATTACCTAAATAAAAACACGTACCAAGAAGTTACTCTATGAAGGAGAGCTAACTTACCAGAGAGGCACGGTCGGCTTGTTTTGGACATATCTGATGCGACCACCAGGAGTCTGCTCCACGGGCACAGTCTCGCCCTGAATGTGAAGAGAACCACCTGGGGTCGCTAGAACCGGGATAGCATGAAGGCGGCTAAAAATATAAGAAAGTTTAATTACTCCACTGAAATTAAATAAATATAGTAATACGCTATAAAAAATACTTACCGCGGCGGTGGGGATGGGGATAAGTCTGGATCGGGGCGCTGGTCAGCAGCGTCAATCAGCCCCATGATAATAGCCCGACGGGCAGCACAGTGTCTGTGCGTCCCTCTTTCAGACGGAGCGGGAGTCACACTCCGCGACCTTGAGATCGAGGACAGCCTTGCCATGCTAAAAATATGATAAAACAATAACTTTACTAAAGTAATGGTCTACCTATAAATTCCATGATCCTAAAAAAACATTAATTCTTTTTGAGGACATTTTTTGAAGTCGGTAAAATAAAACAATAATCTCGGCATTTATTATTTATAGACTTGACCGATAAAAAAAAAATGCATGAAATAATAAAAAATCCAATCGGCATAAAATTATAATAAAATATGTTCGATATTTTTTTTGCAGTCGGTACTTTGTACACCCGCCGAGTCCCCCATACCACGACGGCTGTCATGGTACGGGGGAATATCGCCTATTTTTACTTTTGGAATACGATTACGAGAAAAATACGCAATAATATCATTAACTATTAGCCAAATTATGTTCGTAGATTAATAAGCTAAAAACTTATGTGTATTTCAAAAAATAAACAAGTATATTTATCATAAAACATTACTAAATACGGCGGCCTTCAAGCTCAAAATTAGTGCATTGTAAAAGTTTCATGTCTTTATCACTGAAATATTTATTACTTTTCGATAAACTATCACTCAATATGAAATGTACACCTATTCCTTAGTAATTATGTATAAAATTCTTGAAATATTACTCACCGTTTTCTTCTTGAATTCATGTTTTGTTCACACAAACAACACAGTTACTTACGAGTTTTGACAAGTATGGCGTCGTGTGGCGACACCAAAACATAGACACATTTTGTTTTTTCTTTTTTCGTTCGGTTTCGTGGTGTTTCCTTTAAAATGTTACTCAAATCGGTCAAGTATGAATCGATTATTCGAATGATACAGTCAAACCGTGTTGCAAGTGAAAATAAACCCTCAAATACCATCGTCCAATGGGGACCGTGGCCATGACAGTAGTTGTGTACCTATGAGGTACGGTTGACAATCCTGGCCATTTTTCTTATGTACCTATGGGGTGTCACGCGACACTCAAGAGGTTAAGCGCCAAGGCGGTTGCCTCCCCGACGCCTCCTTCTCCGAGCAGGAGCAGCCCTCTCTCGATCCTGTTCGGCGGCTTCCTTCTTGGCCATCACGGTCTCACAGAAGGAAGCTACTTCTCTCCAATTCTCTGTCTTTGCCAGCATAGCCTAAGGGCTATGCTGGCAAAGACAGAGTAAGCTACTGCCGGCAGAGACAGGTCTTGACCGATCCTAGTAACTAGGACCCGCCGCTCGGAGTCCCATGCATCGCACTCATCGAGCGTGTGCTATGCGGAATCCAGGCTGCCCCCACAATGATGGCAATTTGCCGTGTTCTCTCGCCCAATTCTGTTCAGGTACTCACCGAGCAACCATGTCCAGTGAGCACTTGTGTGAGCCTGAAAGCTTCAAAGCTTCAACAACGCGCTTGCGGGAATATTGCGGCAGCTGTAACCGCTCGTGCCACCGGTAGAGCGCGAGTTGCCGTTCCCGTCGCCTAAGTTCTACGAGTGCAGTTCCTGGCACATTATTACCACTTTGGCGGATGTTACAGATCTGGCTGTAGACCTTCGCATCCATATCCGCCAAGATGTCCAGCGGCGGAAAGCGTGCCAAGAGAGTTGCCGCCTCAAATGATATCCTTCGGTATTTCGGTATCCTCGTGCGATACGAATGGCCATTTTCCGCTGCAGTCTGTTGACTTTAGTCTTGCAGCGTCGAAGGCCTGAAAGTCTACTTGACCAAACAGGCGCTCCGTAAAGAACCAGCGATCGCACGACACCCGCGTAGAGGCGGCGAACTTCCTCCCGAGGTCCTCCAAGATTGGGCAGCAGTCTATGCAAAGCACCCACTGCCTTTTCAATCCGGGGAACCAGGCGCTCGAAGTGTTCTTCGAAGCCCCACCGAACATCCAGGGTAAGGCCAAGATTCATTATGTATCGCCCCACCTGGACTTGCACATCTCCAACATGGACCACCGAGCTGGGTGGCTCTCTGCTCCTCGGCAGTTTATGAAACCATAACGCCTCTGTTTTCTGTGGTGCTATCTCCAGACCCAGCTCGCGGATAGATGCCACGACTTTAGCCACCCCGAGTTCGGAAAGCAGGATAGTCTCCTCGAAAGTGTTCCTGCCGGCCAATCCCTTATTGACCCTCAAACCTTGACAGCGCATAGCGGCCATCTTGGTAATGCGTTAGCTGTCAAATTTGGCATGAATACATATTTAGTCGTGACATTTCACCACAGAACGCTACACGCTTCAACAACGCGTAGAAATTATTAAAATTTATTATCAAAATCAGTGCTCTATTCGCCTAAGGTTCCGTGCGTTGCGATGGCGACCGATATTGGACGGTGATAACAAATTTTTTGTGGCCTAGGGTAAGTGGTATGGATCTTACAAACATGTGGTTCCCACAGGACGGCGCCACTTACCATACAGCACGCGTGGTGGCGACATCAACTGACCCCCGAGATCGTGTGACTTAACACCGCTCGATTATTTTCTGTGGGGCTACGTGAAATCTCTAGTGTACGCAGATAAACCACAGTCAATTGCTGCCCTAAATGCCAACATAACTCGCGTTCTTCGTGAAATTGAGCCCCATTTATGCGAAGACGTCCTTCAAAATTGGTCCACCAGAATACATCATCTACAGCGGAGTCGCGGTGGCCATTTGGCTGATATTATTTTGCACACATAATGTCATTGAATATTCTTTAACATTTAATAAAAAAATGTGGTAATATCACTTAAACATATTGTTTTATTTCATTTCAATGTTCGAGCGCTCTTAATGAAAAACCCTGTACTTGCGTTGGCCGTAGCGCGCTCGGCGGTCAACATACGACCGATGATATCGTTTTCTTGTTTCACATATGTGTCAAGCGACGCGAGCGGCTAAGGTCGTGTGCGGGCGTTTGAGGTTTAGGAAGTAGTGCGCTGTGTTGTTGTGAAGACATATAGTATAGTATAGTATAGTCAGTAGTTTGCGTTGATCCGAAGAGTTTGTTATACTAGAGAGTAGTAGTAGTATAGTTGGTGGTGTGGTGTAGCATTATGAGATGGTGGTGTTTATTCACCACCGACTCGCCGCCGTCGGTATGTTGCTACACTTTATAAGTAGTTAGTTACGTGCGGGAACTTGCCTTGCCGGCCGGGTTGCGAGCGTTTTAATAAGAGTGTTTTTTCCATGACACTTAAATGCGCAAGCGCCCTGGTTTCACGTTCCACTACGGTTTATGCTCTCTCTGCCGACGGCCCTTCACTTTGCTACCACACCGGCTCTACCGACGACCGCTGCTCTGCGTGGACTCGGTGGTGATACGCAAAACGGACAGACTTAACCCAATCCTCACAACGACTGACCGGCCACCGTCTTCTTAAACCGATTCAGAAATGTCCGACGGAACGTGATAATGCGCGTCTCCGTGTTTGAACGGTCGTTGTATGAAATGAATTTTAAACGGCGTGACTTTCGACCGGCGCTCGGACGCGTCCAGCGGTCGTCACGTCTCTTGAGTTTATACTCATTCTGTTGTAAGGCACTGTATAGATCCGCTTCCTTGCCGCATTGCCGCCATGGAATCTGGAGGCTAAAGCCCTCGCCCACATGTGGGAGTGGCAAGAGGAGGCAAAACGCCGGGGCAGAGCTCCGGTGAGATCTCATGGCGACATGTAGAGTGTGATTGTCACAACCCAGTGCTGAAACGCCAGGGTGTCACCACTGTGTGGATCGCCCTAAGGACACGGTGGAGCATACTGTGGAGGTCTGCCCGACTTGGGTAAAGAACCACTGTGTCCTCGTGGCGGCGATTGGCGTCGATCACTCGCGTCCTACCCTGGTGCAGGCCATGGTCCGGATCGAGAGTGCATGGCAGGCCGTCACCTCCTGCGGAGGAGTGATGCTAGCAAAGGAGGAGGCGGAGGGCGTGACGGAGCGGAAATCCCAGCGCTCCACGCCTCTAGTCACCGCAGGAGACGCCCTGGCCGGGAGACAACATTGAACTCTCGGCCACCGTAGGCGCGGGCTTGCTGGCGGTGAGCAGTGGGCAGCTCGCCGCCCGGTAAGGACCATGCCTGAGTCAGCACATTGTCACGGGGTCCACGAAGATCGATGCCTCCTGGCTCGTGTGCCTTGCGGGTTGGTTAAAAAAGAAACCATGGCCCCGGCCTACAGGCAAGTGAAGGAACACGGGTGGGTTTTAGTCAATAAAAGTCTGACACGCCCATAGGCTCCGCCCAGAGCGGGAGAGATCATTTGATGATTTCCCATGACAAACAAAAAAAAGGCACTCCAAAGATTCCGGGCGGAATCTTATATCATATCGCGAATGTTTCAAACTAATTTTAACACAGGTGCGATACTGCCAGACATAATCTATAAAACTACGTCAACGTAGCGCCAGCGTCATGGTTACATCGACTTAAGTTTATAATCACCATTTTCACCAGCTTTCCTCCAGTCGCTGCCTACTAGATGTCTATGCCTTTTTTTGCCATGCTTGCCTTCCAAGTGTACATACACTCGCATGTATGTCACACATGCTGAGAGTAAGTTCACCTGCTTAGTGTTTAGAGCTTAGTGCTTAGTGCTTACATACAGAATCATGGAACTACGTCGACGGGGTGCCGGCTTCACGGTTACAACGCTGAATGCAGTCTTCGATGCACGCTGCTACTGCTACATCGACTAAACATAATAATCACCATTTTCACGAGCATTTTTCCACTCGCTGCTTACTATATGCTTATACCTTATTTATTTTGTGCCATGCTTGCCTTCCAAGTGTACATACACTCGCATGTATGTCACACATGCTGAGAGTAAGTTCACCTGCTTAGTGCTTAGTGTTCAGAGCTTAGTGCTTAGTGCTTACACACAGAATCTATGAAACTACGTCTACGGAGCGCCAGCGTCACTCTTACAACGCTGAAACCAGTCTTCGATGCACACTGAATAAAAGGCCCTTTTCAGGGCCACCATATGTATCAGATTACTAAATGTTTCTTTATATCAGATGTCACATAAAACGTTACGTACTTACCGACCTACCTATACACATACACCCTACGATGGAGTCCTATTAATCTCGACGTTTTACATTACTAAGTATATTAAGTAACCTCGACGTTTTAATACATGCCCGTTATGTGTTCGTCCTGTACAAGGTTTGTTATTTGAGTAATATGTACCTAAAATATAATAATGTAGGTACCTACCTACATTATTATATTTCTATTTTATTATTATTTAAAATCAAACGACATTTTCTTCTACAAAAGACTTTTATTTTAACACAAAGCAACAACAGTGTTCACAATTAGCAAACTTAAACCTAAATTAACCAAGACAAAGGTTTATTATTGTCACATTGTAGGGACAATTCAACAACATTTATCGAGATATTTGTTGTTGAATAGACATAACCAATGGTTTATCAACATCCTTCAAAATGATATGGTAGGGTTGTGACCCTACCCAATAATTATAGTACCTAAATAGACAGTTCAACGTCTGTCATTGCGTTGTTTACGTTGCTGAGCAGACATGTTTCTCGGACATATAAAGCAATGGATTAGCAATATGTTTCAAAATTCAGTTCAATTGTATATTATTATTATTTACATTACAATATTAGGGTGCAGATTGAATGTATTGTATGCAATAAGGTGGCAAGATGATTCCGATTTACAATTTTCAATGAACTTCTTTTTTACACTAAACTCGTAATAATCCTACATTGTGCTCCCGGCTACATATCTAACTAAAATTCTTTAGTATATCATACTTCTAATTGTACAAATACGTATGAGAGATCAGCTAAAACTGGAAATTAATAGCTAGATGTGTAAACGTGTGTTTGTTTGTCCATACAGAAGAAACAATAAACAATTCTTTAAATGCAAGACAGCAATACTGGTGATTGTTCGAAAGAGTTACCGTGGTCCCTGGCGCACAGCCAAGAGAAGGAACACAGGTGGGTTTTAAAGTAAGTCTGATACGCCGTTACGCTCCGCTCAGAGTCGAATTGCTTAGAATGGTCGAATGCCTTCAAAGAAGGATGAAACAATATGATCGGCGCGCTCATTTATTAAGAGCTTATTCACTCTAGTCTTGAAAACACTTAAATTGTAATCAGACGAGAAGACCGGCCCAGGTAAATTGTTCCAATCCCTCGATGGACGCGGTATAAAAGACCAGATCCAGGTCCAGATCGAATCTGCCAGCGGTCCTACAAGCAAGTTACCTGCAGAGAATCGCCATCGCATGAGAACCACGTGAGTGGCGCCGACCAACGAGCAATAGCCATCGTAGAAAGAACCAAGAAAATCGACGGGCGCTACGTAGTCGGAATACCATGGCGACGCGACGACGTTAACATGCCACCGAGCTACGGGGCAGCGCTGCGCCGATTAAGAAAAATAGAACAGAAGATGGATACACGGAACCAGACTTCGCCCAGCAGTACAACGCACATGTAAACAACCTGTTGAAGAAGAAAGACTACGTGGTGCCATGCGATAGCAGCGAGCACACAAGCGCCGTCTGCTGGTACATGCTTCACTTCGCCGTGCAAAACGGCGTGCAAGCGGCAAAGAGCCAAGGCGAACGATAGACTCTTGAAAGGGCCAGATCTGCTGTTATCGATACCTGGAATCATATTCCGCTACCAGGAAAAGGCGATAGCTGTAACAGCAGACCTCCAAGAAATGTTTCACAGTGTTCAGTAAGAATCCAAAGGTGGAGTACCACTTTTGACACAATACCTACGTTACGCTTTTGTTAGTGCAATAAAGTTCAAAAGTGGTAATGCACTTTTGACCCTTACTGTAAACATTAAAATCAGAGCGGAGGATCAACCAGCGTAATCTCAGCGTAATCAGATAGCGTAAGAATTAAAATAACACGGGATTGGTAGTAAGGAGGCGTGGAGGAGGATTAGAGCGAGACGGACATAGCGCGTTGTAAGGTCGGCCTTTCATTGGCACGCCGGAAAAACCCTACTTACGCCACCGCCACTACTTGTGCCCAACAGAAATAGAATGTAAGCAATAATGTTTGCTTGCGAAAATCCACACTCAGCGGATAGCTCTCGCTCCGACCACACGTCGCCGCAAGCGTTCCCCGCGCCCCGCTCCCCTCGCTGCTCGAACGTCCGAGACGCCGCTCGCACGTCGCCACAGGCGCCCCCTGCGCCCCGCTGGCCCCGTGCTCGCCGTTCTTTATGAGTAAACAAGCCGGCCGGTCGTAGACAAATTGTTTACTCGACCGCTTGTTTGCTAAATAATTAACAACAGTCTTTTTCAAGACTATCCTGTTTCTTCAACAGACAACCGCGTTTGTTTAGAGTCACTAGGCCCCTTCAGGGTTAAATCCACAGTTTCGTGGTCCTCAGCTGAAACCTAACGGTGTTAACAAAACCGAGTGGGGTGTTGACCCAATACACCCGCTTAATCCCTTCAGGGCTAGGCAGTCAATTGGACGGGTCCCAGACCTCCGGCCTTGGGGGATCTCCTAGTCGGAACTGGTGTACAGTCTTCCCTTTCAGCTACACACCTAGCGTCTTTAGGGTGTGTCTACACCCTTCGCGCTAGACCAGTTAGGGCCCCGTTGCACATTGGAATACAAGCTTAGGGATCACCCTTAGGCACTCACCTCACTGTCTATACCCGACAGGGAGGGTACACACCCCCGGGCCAATCCCTAAACCCGGGTGGGATAGGTTCCCCCTTCGGAAAAAAAAAACTTCTACTACTTCGGTCCACCGTGGACGAAGTAGTCTACTTTTTCTTCAAGGAGGTCATCATGAATGACCCCCTCTTCATCGCCAAGTATGGCGAAAAGGTCGCTGCGTTGCAGCACCCCCCCCCCCCTCCCCTCCCGAAGCTGACCTAACCCCTCCGGCGTCTATGGACGCGGAGGAAGCTTCATCAAAGAGAAGAGCCCAGGAGTCGCCTGAGGAGATATCCTCCTCAGACTTAGCGGCCTCCTGCTCCCCCTCAGACGAAGACAGCTTCACAGTCGCCGCCGGAAAAAGGCGCCGACTGAAGAAAAAGAAGCAGCCGCCATCTAAGAGCAGCAAGACAGCTGCCACCACCCCCGCCGGCGGACCCTCCCCTCCCCCCGCACGGACTCCCCCGTCCCAGCCTCAGGCTCCCCCCCAACCGCGACACCCCCCCTGTCGCAAAAACCCTGCCACCCTCCTCTTCCCAGAGGAAAGTCCCCCTCCCCCGCCTGTTTTCATTCAGGACAAGGGGATATGGACTCAAATATCAGCTTGGTGCACTGAGCTAAAAATCGGGTTCACCAGCGCCCGAACCACCCAGACAGGGATAAAGGTCTTCCTCCCTACCTCCAGGGACTACAGGGAGATCACCCGGCTCCTCCGGCAGAGAGGTGTGACTTTCCACACCTACTCGCTCCCGGAGGATCGCCTCACTCGAGTGGTGATCCGAAGGATCCCTAAAGAGATCCCCACATCCGACGTCAAGGCCGATCTGGAAGCACAGAGCATTCCAGTAAAAGAGGTGCACAGGATGCACAAGGCCAGAGGCAACGTGGCCTATGACATGGTGCTGGTGGTGTGTCCACCCGTCGAAGGAGCCACCCTCCACCCTATCTTTCAGGTGAAGAGCCTATGCTCCCTCACCGGGATCCAACTGAAAAAACCGCACAAGAGCGGCGTCGTCGGCCAATGCCACAGATGCCAGCTCTATGGGCACTCCCAGGCCCATTGCCACGCCAAACCCAGGTGCGTCAAATGCCTGGGCGATCACGGCACAGCAGAGTGTCCTCGGCCCAAGGACCGCGCGCTCTGCACAGAGCCGCCAAGCTGCGTCCTCTGCGGCACGACCGGCCACACGGCCAATTATCGGGGGTGCCCCAAGGCCCCCAAGTCAACCTCCGCGAAGCTGACGAAGCGTGCAAATGCACGCCAGCAGCGCGAGTCCCCCCAGTCCCCTCAGACCCAGGGCCCAGTGAAACTGAGCCCCCAAAGACCCAGCCCATGGTCTCAGCTGAACCACCAGCAGGCTTTCCCAGCCCTAGTGGCATCAGCTCACCAACCCCCACCCCTCCACCCACTGCCGCCTGGAATCCCCCCCCCCCCCCGACATCGTCGTGCACAAGGGCCTCACCTGCCAGATCGGTGTTCTCGTCACGCCTCTCCACGCGAGTCAAGCTGGAGATCTACAAAACATACGTGCGCCCGCAGCTGACATACGCTGCCCCGGCTTGGTCTCACGGCGGAGTCTCATAGGAAGAAGCTCCGGACGCAGCAGAACATCACGCTGCGTCAAATCGTGAAGGCGCCTCGGTACGTGAGGAACTCAGTAATACACAGGGACCAGCGTGTCGAGAGCATCGACGACTACGTGATCCGTCTGGCGAAGGGGATGTTCTCGCGTGCCAGCACCTCCGAGCACCACCAGATCAAGCAAATTGCGCCCTGGCACGCGAGGCCTCCCGACAAAAAGAGATTTCCGCGCGACCTCATCGCAGACGTCGCACCCATACCGGACTTGACGCCCGGGTAGGCCGCTTACACTTCCAGACGCGGCGTACTCAGACAATAATACTAAATTTACAAGCGCAACACGACACCGTCGTGCGCATTGCGGACTAAGTTAATATAGGCGCTTTGCGTTCGACATACAGACATGCACCACTCAACATGCAGGCACACACAGAATTCCACGCGAGCGGAGAACACACACACATACCGCTCGTTACTCACCACCACCCCCCGCACCCCGCAGCCAACCGTACATAGCTGGTTGAGCTGTTAGGGGTCGGGGTAAGCACCCACTGTAGCGGAGCGCCAAACAAAACCGGCTGGTTCGCTGGCCGACCCTTGCTGGGCCTTCTCTGGGCTGCTGGAGATCCTACTCGGCAGGGGCCTGGTCGCACGGGCGTCGAGAAGCACTTCGGGCGCTCCTACAGTCACACACCACAAAGCACACTGATGACCGCCGGAAGGGAGGCACACCCCTCCGGCGGCAGACACAGGTGTGCGAAGATGGCACCCTTACCCTTAGGGTGCACTCCGATGACGGGTCCCCATTTCTGGGGACTGAGAGACCGATCTCAAGGTCATGGGGCCGGAAAGGAGCCCCAAAACCGTCTCCTCGCGCCCCCTTCTCGGGGTCGCAGTGAGGTCCACGAGGTTAAAAAATATCACTCGGCGGATAGCTCTCGCTCCGACCACACGTCGCCGCAAGCGCTCCCCGCGCCCCGCTCCCCTCGCTGCTTGATCGTCCGAGACGCCACTCGCACGCCGCCACAGGCGCCCCCTGCGCCCCGCTGCCCCCGTGCTCGCGCGGCCTACGGAACGACTTGTTTACTCATAAATTATGAGTAAACAAGTCGGTCGATCGTAGACAAATTGTTTACTCGACCGCTTGTTTACTAATTAATTTAACAACAGTCTTTTTCAAGACTATCCTGTTTCAACAGACAGCCGCGTTTGTTTAGAGTCACTAGGCCCCTTCAGGGTTAAATCCACACCCTACCCTAACGGAAACCTAACGGTGTTAACGAAACCGAGTGGGGTGTTGACCCAACACACCCGCCGAATCCCCTCAGGGCTAGGCAGTCAATTGGACGGGTCCCAGAGCTCCGGCCTTGGGGATCTCCTAGTCGGAACTGGTGTACAGTCTTCCCTTGCAGCTACACACCTAGCGTCTTTAGGGTGTGTCTACACCCTTCGCGCTAGACCAGTCAGGGCCCCGTTGCACATTGAGATTGGCAACGGAATACAAGCTTAGGGCTCACCCTTAGGCACTCACCTCCCTGTCTATACCAGACAGGGAGGGGTCCACACCCCCGGGCCAATCCACCCGGGAGGGACAGGTTCCCCTTTTCATAAGAAATACTCTCTACTACTTCGGTCCACCATGGACGAAGTAGTTTACCTTTTTTTCAAGGAGGTCATTATGAATTACCCCCTTTTCATCGCCAAGTACGGCGAAAAGGTTGCTGCTTTGCAGCACCCCCCCTTCCCTCCCGAAGCTGACCTAACCCTTCCGTGTCTATGGACGCGGAGGAAGCTTCAACAAAGCGAAGAGCTCAAGAGTCGCCTGAGGAAGTTTCCTCCTCAGACTCAGCGGCCTCCTCTCCCCCACCTCAGATCAGGCGCGTGCGCTCCATAGATGCATTTAAGCACTGCATACCCTAATAATTTTCCAATTCGGAACACCCTAATCGTATTATAATATATTTTTTGTACTACAATACATTTTGATAAAACACTACACTAAAACAGTAATACCGCCATCTTTTGGGGCTAGCGGAAACTAGCTAACACACATTACATATGCGTGCGTACGCGTCACTAGCGCTACGGAGCGGAGAGCGACGTAGGCACGAACTAAATTTGCTTATTTTTTAGCGAGAATGGCCGTGTATTTATATAAAATTATTTGTTGGTGTGAGTAATTTTCTCTAGTGTGCCCGCAGAATTTCATTCAGATTTAAGCTCGGAAAGGCAGTGCCTATTTGGCAAACCGACCAAGTTTAGAGGCTATGACAAATAGCATAATTGTTTTTCGTTAAAATACCTATTTATTTTACCAGCTTTGCAATGTTAAATTACTCCATGTTTTTGTTGTTGTGATTTGTGATGTTTGTTTTCGTTTTAAGTGCAAATGAATTGAATTAAGTTTATTTACTTTAATACGTATTTCTTTCTAAAATATGCAAAATTATACCTGTGAGATTTGTTGGTTTAGTTGTTTTTCAACGTAAAGTTTTGAGCAAAAATATAAATTAAAGAGCGTTGTGTTCCCAATTTGGATGTAACTCAAAAAAAGGTAATATCACACGTTGTTTTAATAAAAAGTATTATGATAATTATAACTGGTTAGCAGGCTGTGTACACACAAATTATTTTGTTTCCTGTGTATATTATTTTCAAAACATGATAGTAAAAATGTTTGGGGTTTTTGATATTCAGATTTACATAATTTTCACAAAGCCCCCTCTAAATACGATTCTTCGGAAAAACATTTAGATTCTTATTTAAAGTACCAAATTTTTGGAAAAGGTAGAATAGATGACGTGGTCTCGACGAATCGCTTAATAAACGAAAAATATGGTCCACGCTCAGACGATGGGCCCGCGGGGCGTTGAATTCCGTCAGCTGTTGCCACGATGCAACAATGGCTAAATGTATTTGTGAAAAAATATAACATACATAGTGTAAAAAGATTAGAAACGATTAGGTTTCGTATAAAGAAAAAATAACGTTGTATAAACACAGAGATTTGGTTGTGTATGTATGCATACACTTTTCTAAATTTATATGTACTTTTTAAGTATATCTGGGACACCAATGACTGAAGGTGAAGGAAAACATCTTGAGGAAACCTGGACTTTAAGTCTGAAATCGCCAGCCCCCATTGAGCAAGCGTGGTGATAACGCTCAATCCTTCTCTGTATGAGAGGAGATCTGTGCCCAGCAGTGGGACGGTAAAAAGATTGATAGTGATGATGATAATGATCTATGCATACCCTCAAAAAAATCTCTGTGCACGCCCCTGCCTCAGATGATGATACTTCACCGAAGGGGCCGACTGAAAAAAAAGAAGCAGCCCCCAACTAAGAGCAGCAAGACAGCTGCCACCACCCCCGCCCCAACAGGCGGACCCTCCTCTCCCCCCGCACGGACTCCCCCGTCCCAGCCTCGGGCTCCCCCCCCAAACGCGACACCCCCCCCCCCCCCCCCCAGTCGCAAAAATCCCAACGCCCTCCTCTTCCCAGAGGAAAGTCCCCCCTCCCCCGCCTGTCTTCGTAGAGGACAAGGGGAAATGGACTCAGATTTCAGCTAGGTGCACCGAGCTGAAAAACAGGTTCACCAGCGCCCGAACCACCCAGACAGGGATAAAGGTCTCCCTCCCTACCTCCAGGGATTACAGGGAGATCGCCCGGCTCCTCCGGCAGAGAGGTGTGGCTTTCCACACCTACTCACTCCCGGAGGATCGCCTCACTCGAGTGGTGATCCGATGGATCCCCAAAGAGATCCCCACTTCCGATGTAAGAGCCGACCTGGAAGCTCAGAACATCCCCGTCAAAGAGGTGCATAGAATGCACAAGGCCAGAGGCAACGTGGCCTATGACATGGTGCTGGTGGTATGTCCTCCAGTCGAAGGAGCTACCCTTCACCCTATCTTCCAGGTGAAGAGCATATGCTCCCTCAGCGGAATCCAGCTAGAAAAATCGCACAAGAGCGGCGTCGACGGCCAATGCCACAGATGCCAGCTCTATTGGCACTCCCAGGCCCATTGCCACGCCAAAACCAGGTGCGTCAAGTGCCTGGGCGATCACGACACAGCAGAGTGCCCTCGGCCCAAGGACCGCGCGCTCTGCACAGAGCCGCCAAGCTGCGTCCTCTGCGGCACGACCGGCCACACGGCCAATTATCGGGGGTGCCCCAAGGCCCCAAAGTCAACCTCCGCGAAGCTGACGAAGCGTGCAAATGCACGCCAGCAGCGCGAGTCCCCTCAGACCCAGGGCCCAGTGAAACTGAGCCCCCAAAGACCCATCCCATGGAACCAGCTGAACCACCAGCAGGCTTTCCCAGCCCTCGTGGCAACAGATCCCCAACCCCCAACCCCCACCCCCTAAGTCTGGCCTCAGCCACCGCCTGGAACGCCACGTTCAACCCACGCTCCGTTATTTTAACTCTAGTAAAATCGTTTTGCGTGGCAAAAGTGCACAAGTATAGTCGTGTGATATATAAAAATACGCGCCGCGACGCGACGAGTCGAACGCCGCAAAAATCGTCGCGATCGGATGAAAATTGGGGGAGTTTTCCCCCCTTTTAGTGGCAACAAAATACATAAAAGTGCGCGTATCTCGAGATTAAGATCGGCGACCTGTATGTTTTATGGTGTCCCCTGGATCGTCTCGACGAGCCCTATAACCTGGAAGAAGTCCCCGATTTTTCCCGCAAACAAGCGCGGAGTTACGGGGGCTTTTCCGATTACTGGGAAAACGTGGTCCCCCTTTCTGGGACCAGAAAGGGCGCCCAGCACGACAACAGGAAGCAGGAAGAGGTGTAAAACAGTGCAGTGTTTTTAAATATTGGAAAAGTGTAAATAATAAAAAGTTATTTATGAAACAAAATTCTACAACACCGTTCTGCGGGTGTGAAAGTGCCAGACCTATTACAAAATAAATTTAATTAAAATTGTTCAGTGACAACCTACCCTTAATTTTTGTGGAAAACTAGGGGATACGACCTACTACGCGACAAGAGAAAAAGAAAAATTTTGGACAAAAACCGTAAGTGTAAAAAATTAATTAGTGATCGTAAACAAATTTCCTGACGGCAAAACAACTTGGTTTTGCCGGAAAATTTTAAACGCTTATAACTCAGGCAAATATAAATATTTTAAACAGATTGTTATTGTAAAACATCCCTTAGTATATAGATTACCTAGTAATAAAATTTAGTGAAAATCGGTTGTCAAACAAAAAAGATACGGCCTGTTTTTAAAACGCGAATTTACCCCGACTCCCGTAATTTTGACTCCGGGAAAAACCGGCTATAACTCCAGAACGGGAAGTCCCAGGGGAAGGAAACCTGATAGGGGGTAATTTTTGGAGGACAGGTTATCAGACAAAATTTGTCCCACCCCTCTACGAGGTAGTATAAAAAAGCTCGGGGTAAATTCGCGTAATTATTTGTTACGTCACGTGGTGAGCGGCGCCATAACATTTAAACATTACACATAATTAAACATTAATCATACATTTACACAATACATTTAACTTACACTTACATTTATTTATTAAATTTTTGCGACACGGACACATTATTTTATTTATTTACACTTAACAATTTATTGAATTTTGTGTTGACTGACAACCAGTAACGGGGGTCGGACAGCATAAAATTTGGTACCGTCCACTACACAGTCCTTCCGTTATCCCCCCTCCCCCTTACTACCCTCCCCCCACCCCTCGCATCCCCACGAAACCTACCCTCTCCCCCTCCCCCTCCCCTTGCATCCCCACGAAACCTACCCCCCCCACCCCCTCTGGTTACCTCACCCCCTCAGTGAATTATCTCGGGAACCAGAGGTCGTGGACTACCCGTGTTTGGGGTCCCCTGAATCGGGAGGACGATCCCGACCTTTTGGCCCCGAGGGAATCCACCTCCCCCTCAAACCCCCCCCCCGCCTTACCACGAAAACGAATATCGTGGCTGTCGTTTTAAAGGCGGGCGATTGGACCGTGGCGGCTGTCTCTGTATACCTTGAGGGCACGGAGGATATCGAGCCGTACCTTCTGCAGATACGTGACTTCATGGGCCGGGTCGGCACTGGCAGGATCCTCATGGGAGGGGACTGGAATGCATGGAGTCCGTGGTGGGGAAGCGTCGAGGAGGACTCTCGGGGGGAGTCCCTGAGGGGGTTCTTTGATGATATGGAGCTACACGTATTGAACGAAGGAGTCGTCCCCACCTTCGATACGGTCCGTGGGGGCAGGCGGTACACGAGTCATGTCGATGTTACCGTCTGCACCCAGGGGCTGTTGAGAAGCGTCCTTGAGTGGAAAGTGGACGACTCCGTGACAAGTTCTGATCATCGGGCGATACATGTGGTTCTGGGTCTCAAGGTGCCACCCGGGGGCAACACCCGGTGGACGAGTCGGCGCTTCAACACCCGGAAGGCTGATTGGGGTCGTTTCGCCGAGGAAATGCAAAGCGGGATATCCGCTCGAGGGCTCACCCTGGAGCGGATATCCAACGCCCAAACGAAGGGCGAGCTTGAAGGGGTGGTCTCGGACTACATAGAGTCCGTAGCAGAAGCGTGCGGGAGGGCTATCCCCCCGCACAGACCACCCCAACCCAAGAAGGGCTTTCCTTGGTGGAACGACGAGCTTGAAAGGCTGCGGCGCGACGTGAACACAAAGCGGCGTAGGATCCGCTGTGCCGCGCCGCGTCGCAGGCAGTATGTAGTGGAAGACTACCTGAGTGCCAAGGCGGAGTACGAGCGGAGGGCGGTCAACGCCCAGACTGCGAGCTGGAAGCAGTTCTGCTCGATGCAAGAAAGGGAGTCTATGTGGGACGGTATCTTTCGGGTGCTGAGAAGGGCGTCAGGTCGTCCCGAGGACCAGCTACTCGTGGAGGGTGGAGTTGTGCAGAGCCCGGATCAATCGGTCGCGCTGCTGGCCAGAACATTCTTCGCCGATGATGACGCGTCTGTGGACTCTGAGGTCCACACCGTCATCAGAGGTCGGGCGGATCTGGTCAGCATGCGCCTACCGGGAGAGACCGACGACCCCCCGATTACCAGGGGGGAGTTGGTCCGGACTCTGCGCAGCTTCAACCCTAAGAAGGCACCGGGTCCGGATGGTTTTACGAGCGATATATGCTGCCGAGTAATTAACCAGGATATCCAGCTATTCCTGGCCATCCTGAACCGATGTCTTGACCTGGCGTGTTTCCCAGCGCCGTGGAAGGAGGCATCTGTCGTGGTGCTAAGGAAGCCGGCGCGTCCAGACTATGCCCGCGCAAAGTCGTATCGCCCCATTGGACTACTTTCCATCTTGGGCAAGATATTAGAGAAAATTCTCTGCCGGCGAATCCGCTGGCACTTCTTGCCCAAGTCCAATGCGCGGCAATACGGCTTCGTTCCGCAGCGGAGCACGGAGGACGCGCTGTACGACCTGATGCAACACGTCAGAGGCATCCTCCACAAGAAGGAGATCGCCCTGATAGTCTCTCTTGACATCGAGGGGGCGTTTGACAATCCATGGTGGCCTGCTATAAAGTGCAGAATGATTGAGAAGAGGATTCCCGTTAATCTTAGACGTCTTGTCGAGGATTATTTCAGGGACCGGAGCGTAGTCGTGCGCTACGCGGGGAAGACGATGCGGAAGCCTCAGTCCAAGGGCTGTGTCCAAGGCTCCATCGGTGGGCCTCTCTTCTGGAACATGCTGCTGGACCCTCTACTGGACAACCTGGATTCGCTGGGCGCGTACGTGCAGGCGTTCGCGGATGATATCGTGTTGGTGTTCTCTGGGCACACGGCGCTCGGGATCCAGCGGGATGCCAATGCCGCTTTAGCCTGTGTGCACGAGTGGGGTGTCATAAATAAGCTGCGCTTCTCCGCCGAAAAAACTCAGGCGATGGTTGTCACGCGCAAGCTTAAATATGACACTCCGGTCGTGCAGATGGGTGGCGTTGACATCTCGATGGTGACCGAGATCAAGATCCTCGGAGTCATCGTCGACAGTAAGTTGACCTTCAACAAGCATATTTCATATGCTTGTTGTAAGGCAACTAACCTGTATAGGAAACTGTCGGCGATGGCTCGGGTGGATTGGGGCTTGTGTCCGGAGATCATCAGGACGATATACACCGCGGTGGTCGAACCCACCATCCTGTATGGCGCGAGCTCCTGGGCGAAAGCCGCCGAGAAGATCTCTGTGCAAAGAACCTTTGCTAACGTCCAAAGGGGCTTTGCACAGAAGATCGCCAAGTCACATCGTACGGTGTCGCTCAATGCAGCACTCACGCTGTCGGGTCTCCTCCCGCTCGATCTTCGAGTGTTGGAGGTCGCCCGGCTGTTTGAGTGCAAACGGGGACGTCCGATAGATGAGCTGGAGTCCCGCGAACTGGAGGAGCGTAGGGCCTTTACGGAGGCCCCTCACCCCGCCAGTGAGCCAGATGTTGATTATCAGTGTCTGGAGAATATGCTCCCCGAAACTGTGGCTCAGCTACAGCTCCCCGCTCATCTGATTTACACAGACGGTAGTAAATCGGATGAAGGGGTCGGGGCGGCATATTCTTACTGGCGGGATGGGTCCGAGATTCGGACCAAGCGAATGAGGTTGGAGCCGATGTGTACCGTCTTTCAGGCGGAGCTGCTCGCGATAGCCAGGGCTACGGACCTGGTTGTCTTGAGAGGCTTCGACTGCGCGGCGGTGCTCAGCGACTCTCGATCCTCGCTCGACTTGATCCGAAACCCGGAAACGCACCATCCCCTTGCTACCCATATTCGTAAGAATATCAGGGAGCAAGAGGGGAGTGGTAAAGTCCTCCGGTTCTTTTGGGTGAAAGCTCATGTCGGGATCCCCGGCAATGAGCGCGCCGACGAACTGGCTAGGCAGGCGGCGGCCCAGTCCAGGGTCGCCCCAGCGTATGACAGGTGTCCAGTCTCATACGTCAAGCGACGTTTGAGGGAGGGCACAGTAGCTGTCTGGAACGGGAGGTACACCGGCGGAGCCACGGCTGGGGTCACGCGAATGTTCGTCCCCGATGTGGTGCGCGCGCGCAAGGTCCTGAAGTGCCTCGACAGGACGTCTATCTGGGCGCAAATCTTGACGGGTCACGGCGGCTTCGCCGCGTACCTGCATCGTTTTAAACTAAAGGATAGTCCAGCCTGTGTGTGTGACACACAGACGTCCGAAAAAAAACCCACCCCCTAGTCTGGCCCCAGCCGCCGCCCGGAACGCCACGGTTAACCCACGCTCCGTGTTTTTAACCCGAATAAAATCGGTTTGAGTGGCAAAAGTGCACAAATATAGTCGTGTGATATAGGAAAATACGCGCCGCGACGCAACGAGTCGAACGCCGAATAAATCGTCGCGAACGGATGAAAATTGGGGGAGTTTTCCCCGAAAAACCCTTTTCGGGGCAAAAAATACAAAAAGTGCGCATATCTCGCGATCAAGATCGGCGACCTATAATTTTTATGGTGTCCCCTGGATCGTCTCGACGAGCCCTACAAGCTGGAGTAAGTCCCCGATTTTTCCCGCAAACAAGCGCGGAGTTACGGGGGCTTTTCTGATTACTGGGAAAACGTGGTAAGGGCGCCCAGCACGACATCAGGAAGCAGGAAGGGGTGCAAAACAGTGCAGTGTTTTTAAAATTGTAAAAAGTGCTAATAATAAAAAGTTATTTGAAAAAATAAAATCCTACAAACGGAAGTGCGGCCGCTGAAGAGGCAGACCCTATTTTAATGTAAGTTAATTTTAATTCTTCAGTGACGACCCTACCCCATAAAATTATATAAAGGAAGAAACTTATTCAAAAAAGTGGTGGTGCAATCAAAAATTTTTAGGACTTTAGGACGCGAAGTTATAAATTAATTACCGAAGCGGAACTTTATGGCCGACCGCAAAAACAACCTTGTTTTGCTGGTTTGTAAAAAGTTTTATTACTGGATTATTATTTAATATTTTCATTATTGATAATGTGTAATATATAGGTAAGTCCCCTAGGCAACCCCTGTAAAAATTTAGTTGTAATAGGTTGTCGGATGGAAGAGATACGGCCATTATCTAGGTCGTGAATTTACCCCGACTCCCACGCCCTCGGCGTCCTCTAGATAATAAAAATATCTCCGGAACGGGGGGTCCCAGAGGATTGGGCTAAAAAGGGCGGTCGTTTTTAAAAGACTCCCCATCGAATTGAAGTTGTCCCACCCCTCTACGACGTCGGGGAGAAAACCTCGGGGTAAATTCGCGAAGTATTTTCACCCGGCGGCATACTCCCACACAGCACCCGCTGTGCCGTGCAGCACCCGCGCTGATCTAATAATCATAATACATGTATATAGCTCGACTCACTCCAGCTTAAATTACTTATTTTAACTTTAATTATTGTGCGGCTAAATTATAATTTTATATACTTTAGGATTACAAAATCGACCTTAGTGCCAAGGCGCTAAGGTTTAAAATTGATCGGCAAAGCCGACAGGACTTGGTGAGTCGGGCTGGTATTTACATACAACATCACGCTCACATTCCACACATATAATACGCATCACATCACACTCACAGACAACATTCACATTTAAAACATTAATTATCAAATCTATTCACCCTACAGCCTCACTTCACAGTCCCTCCCGACACTTCCCCTTGCCCTAGACACCCTTCTACCCTACCCTAACTCACCCCACCCGACGCCCCCCTCATAATACCCCACCCCCTCGCGGATTCTCTGGGGAACCAGAGGTCGCAGGCTACCCGTGTTTGGGCTCGTTGAAACCGGGAGAATCCCGACCTCTTGGCCCCCAGGAAATCCCTCCCCCCCCACGCGCTCCTACCTCACACCCCCCGCGGCCTATCTTCGGACCCAGAGGTCACAGACCAGCCGAGTTTGGGCTCTTCGGAGTTGGGAGGAGGAGCCTAACCAGCTGGCCCCGGGAGATTCCACATATACACACACACACACACACATACTTGGTGCGGTGTGCGCTAAATTGTGGGATAAACGGGCCGTATCTCTTAAGTTCTAGATATTCTAGGTTAGTTAGGTTAATTTTTGTCTGTTGTGAGTGTATCGTGTTTGTCCCCCTATTGGGAATACAAGTTTAAATTTTTAATTTTATTTAATTTTTATTTTTTAAATTAGTTATATGACTGCTCACATATCAGATATTAGTAATTTAATTATATAAGGGTTAGGTTAGTGTTGTGTTGTGTGTGTTGTCGATCGTCCCTTTATTGGGGACGTGAGATTTAATCTTAATCTAGATTTAAGTATGATGAGACTCCTCCCTGCCCTCCTGATTATCCTACTGGCCACCATCTTCAATTAAGCCATGGGCAACAATATCTTCCCACAAACGTGGAAGGAAGCGACCGTTATAGGCATTTCTAAGCCCGGCAAGCCAAAATTCGAGCCTTCGAGCTATCGTCCTATTAGCTTGCTAAAAGTTCTCGGCAAGGTCTATGAAAGGCTTATTTATAAGTGTCTCAGAGCCTTTGCCGAGAACTAAGGCCTCATCCCCGACGAACAATTCGGGTTCCGTTCTAGGCACCCCAGTGTCCAACAAGTCCTCCACATCACCGAGCACATCTCCAACTCGGCGTGCCTGATCATCTCTTACTCATCCTGCGAGACTTTCTGTCAAACCGGACTTTCCGCTATAAGACCGAAGGAGCTCTCCAAAATCGCTTTCCTTGTAGAGCAACAAACGCCACTTGGTTCTTCCGCAATGAGATCCTCCATCTCTAGATCTCAAAATCTCCACTATCCAGCAATTCATGAAACTCCTTTCCAAGCGTTTCTTTGACACAGCCGCTAAACATCACAACCTTCTGGTTGTCGCGGCAGCAAAATACACCCCCACCAAAATTAGTAAGCTTCACCGACCTAGGCACGTTCTCACCGACCCTGACGACCCCATAACCCTCCTCCAAGAGGCCAATAGGGCCACAAGCACAAAATACAAAAGACCCGACCTTCCGATCTCGCCGCCGAGGTGAAACGAATGAAGAATGAAATGCTGGATGGTGCACCACCGGGATTTTGGGGGGCCTGTAGTGACTTTGGGTGGATAACATCACAAACATTCTATGATTGGTTCAAAAAAATTGTAGAATCCGTAAAACCCACTGAAGAAAAACCAGTCTTGTTGCTACTGGATGGTCATGCGTCACATACCAAAAACATTGATTTGATTGATTACGCTCGGAAACATCATATAATACTATTGTGTAAACCACCCCATTGCACACATAAGTTACAACCACTGGACGTTGCATTCATGAGACCCCTAAGTGCATACTATGGTGCAGATGTGAAAAAGTGGCTTAGAGACCATCCTGGACGAGTAGTTTCACCCTACCAAGTGGAAAAGCTTTTTGGGCGAGTATATTTTACATTACCAGCAGCACATCCATAGTGTGGACTGCTCCCTAATTATTGTGAAACACATTATTACTATAAATTCAAGTGATTTCGAAGTATATTGTTAGTCCATTGCTCAATATGTTTGAAACATGTATCTGTTCAACAACATAAATAACGCTGAATATTGTTGAACTGTCAAAATGAAACTTCTGAAAGTGTGGTACACAATTACCCTGCTGGCGGGTTACTTTGACGTGTTAAAACCACTATGGTTCCAGTACCTATCAGACAAAGATGAAGCTATACAGAATGAATAGCACTATCTCTTTTTTACAACAGTTCAATGATAGTCCTAATGCGTCATAGTAGGGCCCGACAGTGCTGCAAGTGAACCCAAGGTTACATAGGTCTGTAAATTTCAATTATCATAGCAAGTTCATTGGTTCCACTTTTAGCTACTGAGTTAAATAAGTTTGTATTACAATATTAAGACTTTCCTTGATGTGTGATGCAACAGTGCTGTCACTTGATGGTACCGTCCTCGAAACGAGCATCAGACAACTGATGGTGATGAGCGTCACAGCAATTGATGCCGCAGACAGGAGTAAGAGGTTCCTGAAATTCAGATATGAGGATTGTTTATAGCCTATCTAGCTTTTATGAAATGCTACAAACTAGTGCTTCACTGTGAGCCCGGCGGATAATAAGTAGTGATGCAATCGTCGATGGTAAAGCGCACTAATTTATTATGAGCCTGTTCACTCCAGCCTTGAAAATACTTAAAACTGTAATCAGATGGGAAGACTACCGCAGGCCAATTGTTCTTCCGGATAGTAGCAGTGTCAAAACCGTAAGGTTGGATACTCGCCGTGCTACGCATCGTCGGATGATGGAATGGTGATGGCATAATAAGTCCCGTACCTAATTCTCGCGCATACTCCAAAATGCATCCTATAGAATATGAACAGTCTGCTACACCCCACACCTGTGCTCCAGGCTTTGAAGACTGTCCTTGCTATTATTACAAAAGATTGCATTGTTGGTGTAGAGGTTGCACACACTGCTACTGAGCATGAGGTGCCAGTGATATCAGAGTCGGGAATTGTTCAGTAACAGCCCGGAATCTGAATTTGAGGTGTGTTTATGTCAATGGACTCTACTCATTTTACTTGATCCGCATCAACAGTTATGAAGAAGAAATAAAGTTGATATTTGTTTAACTTGAAATAGTGTGGGTGGTGCAGCATTGAGCACTTGTACTATAATATAGGTGATGATAAATAACATTCATTAGATTGGTGTAAATAATATCTCACCAACTATTATCACAATTATTTTGATAACAAAGTGTTGGTTTGTTCAGTAGAGGTTTACATATGTTCATTGCATACTAAACTAAAACTAAAGAACTAGAAGAAATAAAATTACCTAATTGTTACTTGTCAGCTGTGATGACAATTTTCCTATGTTCCAGTTTTGTTCATCTCTTCAGGTGCACAAGCATTCGTCAATGGACATGCATCCTTGAGAGTAGTCCATTTTGCTTCGACCATATCTTGAGCCGAACAAGCATACATCAACGGTCATCGAAATTGTCTAGCTTTCTACCAGGCATCTGTCAATAAAAATCAATTTAATTACTCAGCCACTCTGGCATCAACCATTGCCCTCCAAATGGAGCGTACTATGTCCCATCAACCGAAATGACTGTTGCACAACTTTCAACCTTATTTCAACTAGAATAGCAATTATAATTCCTAGACACCAAGTTACCGATAAGTCTCGCAGAAGGCTATGGCGTGCCGTGACAACTACGTGCTATGAAACTACATGACACCGTGTCATGTGCAACATCTCGCGCCACGTCGCATCTTGGTATCGACAAAAAGTAAAATAAATTGTGAACTAATGACACTGTTCTTCAAAACTATTTTTAGTAAATAGACACAAGAGACAAAAAAAAAATATTTAAAAATATAAACTATGTAGGTATGTACCTACTTTATAGTAGTTTCCAATATAGCTACATAAACAGATTGTATTTTTGCCATTATTGTAATTTTGTTGATCATGTTAAGCTAGGCTTGCCAAGTTAAATCCATAAATTGGTGACAACCTTCACTTACCAAACCCTCCTCTTGCCTCAGAGAATGTTAAGCCGGTGGTCCGAGCCATCATTCATTTATTTATGGTTAATTAAAACAATACACCAATGTAATTGCTACACCAATTACATCAGTTAACATAAAAAAAAATGGAGCCGTCACGGGACGCCTGGTAGATGTGAAACATCGACGTTATTTCGTAAAAGTAGTATGCAGAAAAGAACAGATTGTGGTAGGAACTAAAAATGTCAATAAAATAAAATAAAAAAATATATAACGATTTTTTTTCTAGATAACGATGATTTTTTATTAAATAAACATTCATTTTCATTAAATACAAAAATTTACATATTTATTTTAAATCGAAACTACTCAATTAGTTTAATCAGTGACTTCGGTAATAGTTACATTCGATGTTGCCTCTGAGAACGGTATTACTGCGACAATTGGTCGATGGTAACTGAAGTACGATACGAAAGTATTGGACATAACATTATTAAGATATCTAATAAATACAGCATCTATTGTTGTTCCGTATCTGGTGGTAGGTTCTCTTGGATTGTTATTAATTTCCAATTGAAATTCTTCTTGAAGAAACGTAATTAATGGCGTTGATGAAATGGCTTCAATATATTAGTGAACTCAAGAATCTTAGCTAGTTATTTCAATATACTACTAAAGATCGTAAATTATAAATATAAATAATGAATGTTTCACTATAAACTCCATTATGATTAGAAAAAATAATTAATTTTTTAAAGTTTAAATTAATAACAAATAAGAAAAAGATTCGTGCGCTGCACGCCATCAGCTGATTTTAAAATAAAGTTCTGTCAGTCTTAATAAATTTATTCTCTAAGCAATTGTTTTAATGCATTAATTTCAATAAGAATGAAATTAAAATTAATAATTAATTTAAAAACATGATATGCAATGAAATTTATGTGAATTTTAATCTACCTAGAGAGTAGATTTTACATTTACTGGCGCTCAATACACACCAAATATACGCGTGCTAAATGCACAGATAAATGCATACTTTAATTATAAAAATAAAATTAACTTACTGATGACTTGATAATGTGTCATAGTGTGATTTTGCTTTCTTTGCAGGAGGCTGATCACTTCCACTCTCTAAATTATCACGGTCAGACATTTTATTATCAGAACAGAAAAATGATTTATTTACCAGAAAAACACAGGTTATGAGTACTGTAATAAACAGAGTATACACTATAGGTATCCGAGCTCAGTGGAGCGAAAGAGATGGCTTAACGCCGGATCGAGTGAGAGAGAAACGCACAGTCGATTCCGAGCTCAGTGGAGCGAAAGAGATGGCTTAACGCCGGATCGAGTGAGAGAGAAACGCACAGTCGATTGCGCGTGGCGATGCGTCGCCACGCCAGAAATCGGTCTCACGTGCGCCTATAGATGTTTCACATCAAAACAAACATAACTTAATCATCATCATCATCAACCTTTTTACTGTCCCACTGCTGGGCACAGGTCTCCTTTCATACAGAGAACCACGCCTACTCAATGCGGGCACACAAACCCAGGGCCTCCACATTGCAGGCAGGCATGATGACCGCTGCTCCACGGAGAATGTCAAAATCATGTATCATAGGTCATTACATAGATAAAGCCACACCTGGAACAATTACTTGTAGGTCATACAAATATTTGTAAGGAAGAAATATGCTTGTTATTTTCTATTACACAATAAGGATGCTGATCTATTTACTTATCTGTTATATATAATAAATAATAAAACTGATAATGTTCTGTATACACTCTGATCAAACTAATCTTTAGACCTGCCTAACAAAAACTACAATCTGATAATATATCTTTGCATAATTTTGGTAGTCTTATTGAAGGCCAAATTATTAATTATTAACATCCCGCTATAAACTTAGAAAGTAGAGCGAAAAGAATAACTCACGATAGGTATTTAACGCTGATGAAGGTGCTGGTAGTAGTGACTTACTCTTGATTCATAAACCGATATGTACCTCATTTATAATTTAAAATTAGGTATTACTATGCAGCATTAAGATTTTTAAGAAAGAAACCTTCCTCCCGTACAGAAATTCCATCTTTTACGTTTGATCCTATCTAGTCGGCCATCTTGGCGGATGATAACTATAACGATTACTCACGGTTTCCAGATTTCGAGTCCACGTGATGAATGTGACGCAGGTGGCATCTTTACCGCTGAAGCAGGTAGATACAGCAGGGAGCAGGTGCTTCGCGACTATGGCAGAGTCGAGCCGTGAGCGCCCCAACAGCAACCTGGTCTCTGAACAGCTAACTGCGCCTGGAATCAGTTGCAAGCACGGTATTACAGGGAAAATGAAGTACGTAAAGTGGGATCGGGACATCGGGATGTTTGGCCTAAAGGTCAAGTTTTACCTTTCATACTGTCTTCAGGGCTGGATCCAGTTTAGCGTTACTTTAAACTGTGGCGGAATGTGTGTATTGATTCCAAAGAGATTTATTTATTCAAACCGCTCCAGTTTAAAAACATAACTTTGTCGAGTTTTCTACAAATTACAAAATGTCTACCTGGGGGCTGCCCCGATGGCACCTGCTGTACACAGGTCGCCTTCCCGGTAAAAAAGAAATGAAGAATGAAGAAATCATTCTTATTAGATTTTGAACTAATCTAAACTCGCTGGTGTTGTGAAAAGCCATCTAATTGGTCCGTAACTCTAATAAATACAATACGATTATAATTGCGACCAATCAGAGATAAGACAACTTTGACTTTAGGTGGCGCGTTTGTGCGGCTGGCTTTAAAGCCTTCGTGCATGACGGTATTTTCAAACTTCTCAACAACTTAAGATAAACTCAGTAAACAGTAAACGTCGACGTTACTATGATTGTTAGTTTAATATATCAATGGGTAATGCAATATTTAGAAAACAAGGTGGTAGCGTTAGTTCCGATTTTGGCCACACATCAAAATATACAGCTCTATAATTTATTACGCAGTATCTTGAATTGGTTATCTATTGTTATAACCTAAACGTAAATCCCTAACGTGAATAGAAACAAAATACATTATTGTATTTTACCTGTTGTGACAAATTAGATGAAGTAATAAGACTTCATCTAATTTGGCTTGAAGACCTGATGGCGCAGTACCACACACTTGAATTCGACCTTTCTTTCCCAAAAGTTCTTGGCTGGACATGCAGATATCCGGAAGTACTCCTTACTTTTATCTGCATGTTCGCTATGTGAATACTAGGCAGTCTTCGTTCTAAGTTAAAGCATAGAAGACAGGCGTCCCAACAGTGTGGAACATATTTCTCAAATATAGAACATAATTCAAATTTGAGTCTCCTGTTGCATTTCTTTTTTTTTTTCTTCATTTGGCATGATGATTGCATTAATTAAACTTTCCTAGTCACTGAATATAATGACGCTGGCTGATGAAATTGCTTAACAAACGAGTTAGGAGTATAATAATTTACGAAAATGGTTATACGGGCAGTAGAAACCAAAGCAACAATCGATCGACGGTGTGAATAATGATAATTATATATAGAAAGCCTTAACCTTGAATGAAACCTAAATAATAACAGCCTAAAGGTCGATCGATCGGGTTAAGCTACGCTTGCCGCGTTTGGTCTGTGGATGGATGACCATCTTTTCATACTGAGTTCCCTCCGTGCCTCGAAAAGCACGTTAAGTCGTTGGTCCCGGCTGTCATGTTAGATGATGTTTGACAGTCGTTACGGGTCGTCAGGAGCCTGAAAGTCCGATAACCGGTCTTACCAAGGGTAATACCTACTCGTAGTATTATCCAATGACTGGGTTGTGGTGGTCAGATAGGCAGTCGCTCCGTGTAAAACACTGGTATTCAGTTGATTCCGGTTAGTCTGAAAGCTGACATCAACGTGGTTGGAAAAAGGCTAGGCGGATGTTGGTGAGTTCTCTATTAGTGGTCATCTCGGGAGTTACGGGTCCCCGACGCCTAAAATTATGACTTTAAAGTGGAAGAAAAACAATGTTGCGCCGAACTCAAATTAATTGGACGAAGACAGGAGAATGGTGATTATGAAACGGACAGAATGACAGATGGAGAGGCTCCAAGTTCTATAGGAAAAGGGTATAGGAGGTATAGCATGGCTAAAAGTTTGGAAAATGGCGTGACATGTACAGAATTAAAAAAAAAAAAACTTTGGATTTATAGATTTCATTTAATTACTTACCCATAATAACTGCAATATTGCTTTATATCACCACTGCACGCTAATCGTTAACGAGAAAATATCAATTTGTTAGATTTTTTATTATAATACACGCTATATTGGGTTGGTCGGAAATTAAAGAGGTAACAGCGCAAGCAAAAACGACACTTTGCAGCGAATAAGTAAAAATACCGACGATTTCAGGAAAAATAAATGTAATGCCGGTACCAGATACTTACTGAATATAATTTTGCATTTTGAACAATTTTTACCATTTTTTACTGACGACAGCAGGTCAAGCTACCCCAAACTGTCAGATATTCCCAATCAAAACTGAGCCTTAATGCCGTAGCTATAAAGTTGAAGATCTAATAAAGAAATCTGACAGATTGTAGTAGATTGATGTGCTGTCGTCTGTAAATTGTTTTTAGCAAATAAAAATAAATATTATTATTATCATTAAAACATAAGTGAGTAGATATATGATATTATAAGGTGCAGAATAAGAACAACACAGCATAGTTATTGTTTATATATTTAGTAAGAAGTTAATTTTTTAATTTAGAGAATCAACATAATGTTTTCCCCACTGTACAGGCGTTGGTCTTCATTCTGACTGGATGACACTTATCGGCACCCTAATTGCCTAACACCTTATTAGTATCAGTTGGAATTATTTCGAAGCAAATGAGCAATCCACTGCTTCATATGTTCCAAAATCTGTTTGCTCAACGTAAATAACGTAATGAATGTTGTTGAACTGTCAAAATGAAAAACATTGCTACTGATAGTGTGTTACGCATTTACCCTGCAGGTATCAGTATATGAAATTATTTTATTTGGAGGGATTGCAATCGACTAACTGGGATCTACTCTGGAATTATCATGTTAATGTTACATCTCAGACTGAATGTCAGCTTCGACCTACCGTGACTGTTGAGGTCGTGCTTTTTAATCAAACGATTTCATGAGTGTAAAAGTATATTGTCGGATAAAAACAGCAAAATTATATATTAGACAAACGTAACTAAGGCAACCATATATGTACATAGATAAAATAAGAAAATTTTCAAAAAGAGTTCCTAGAACATTAACTCTAACATCCTCCCTTTTTGAATGTTTCTTTATTTTCTTAATCCCATATGCTTTGCCATAGAAACAATTTTAGGCTGGTGCATAGGTTTCGTTAGTATATCCGCTAACTGAAACTCAGTTGGTATATACTGTACTGATAGTTCACCAGCAGTCACCAGTTCTCTGACATAGAAATGACGGATGGCAATATGCTTCGTTCTCCTATGTAACTCAGGATTGTGTGAGATCTTTATGGCTGCGTCATTATCAACCTTGAGCACAGGAATCTCCTTTAGGTTTGATATCTCTGCGAAAAGCCTTTTGATCCAGACTATTTCTCTAGCCGCTTCACTAGCTGCAACTAGTTCAGCTTCCGTACTTGAAAGAGCAACACATGTTTGTCGTCGACTCGACCAGGATATTGCTCCTCCTGAGTATATACATAATATGCCTGATGTTGACCTGCCAGTGGTTTTATCGCCGCCATGGTCGGAATCACTGTAACAGTCTAAAATACCACTATTGTTGTTTTTCTGATATGTGATTCCATAATCCAAAGTTCCTTTGATGTATCTTAAGACACGTTTCAGTCTTTGGATATCGTCTTTGTTTGGGTTTTCTAGTGATCTGGACACTACACTCATAGCATACGCCAAGTCTGGTCTGGTTCCAACTGTTAGATATGCTAGAGCACCAACAGCTTCTCTATATGGAAAGTCTACAGGCTCTACTGAATCTTTCACTTGATTTAGGTGTCCATCCTGCCCATCCTTTAAAATAGGAGTAGTTGCAGGTTTACACTCAGACATTCCAAAGCGATCCAACACTTTTTGTGCGTAATGCTTCTGTGTAACCGTGATATCACCACTCACATTCATAATTTCCAAACCCAAGAAATATGAGGCATCCTTACTTGTGATTTTAAATCTTCGCTTTAACTCAGATATAAATCTATCACATTCTTTTGGATTTGATGCAGCTATAAGACCGTCATCAACGTATAGCGCAAGAATAATCTTATCATTTGAACGATTTCGAATAAATAGACATGTATCTGTATCGCATTGTTTAAACCCAATGGTTTTCAAATAATCAACCATGCATTTATTCCAGCATCGAGGGGCTTGTTTAAGACCATATAAGCTTCTTTTCAATTTACACACCTTCTTAGATCCATCATTATAGCCATCAGGTTGATTCATATAAATTTCTTCATTTAACGAACCATAAAGAAATGCGGTCGAGACATCAAACTGGGCGAGTGTCAAGCCTTCATTTGCGGCAATGCTTAATAGCGTTCTAACCGTTGTCATTTTTGCGACAGGACTGAACGTTTCATCATAATCAACGCCTTTCTTTTGTGTATAGCCTCGAGCCACTAGTCGAGCTTTAAACTTATCAAGACTTCCATCAGCATTTGTCTTTACTTTGAAGACCCATTTGCTGGACACTGGTTTACGACCTTTTGGTAGGTCTACCAAAATCCAAGTTTTGTTTTCCGCCAGTGATTTAATCTCATTTTCCATAGCTTTCAGCCATTGTTCCTTTTGAGGACTATTAACAGCTTCTTTATAAGATCTAGGCTCAATAAACGTACTTATATCATCATACGCTGACATCGCATAGTCATGGAATCTTTGCGGAGGTTTCAGCTGACTTCTGTCTCGTAAAACCATTCTAGGACTATCATTTGCTAAGTCCTCTATGTCTTCTGGTGTGCCAGTATGATCATCACCGTCTTCGTCAGCTATAGCATCTTCATATCGAGGTGAGCTTAGTGGTGAAGCTTCTGGAAACTCTTGTAATGGTTCAGCAAAACCTTGAGATGTGGGAGGCACAGTTAAGCTTGGACTGTTGTCAGAGCTGTCTACGTTACGTATATCCTCCCTTGCATCACACATCAAAGGTGTAGTAATTGGATAATGAACTTCAACTGAAGGATATTCTTGATTATCTTCAGGATCGTCAAAACCAATTGAGTTTAATGCTGACTCATTAAATACGACGTCTCTGGATCTTACAAGAGTAGGCTTACCATTTTTATTGAAGCTTAACAAGCGGTATCCGTCATCACCTTCATAACCAATCAACACACATTTTTGAGCCTTTTTCGACAGCTTAGTTCGCTTTTGCTTGGGGACATGGGCGTAACTTTCGCATCCAATTACTCTTAAATGTTTTATAGATGGTTTTCTATTTAACCAAAGTTCATAAGGTGACTTTCCATCTACGCTTGAAGGTCCTGTCCTATTTAGGACATATGCAGCTGTGTTCACTAATTCAGACCAGCAACTAACAGGTAATTCTTCATGAGAATGCATTAAACTGCGTGCAGCTTCAACTAACGTCCTATTTTCCCTTTCACTCGATTCGTTTTGTTGGGGAGTGTAAGGCATAGTCATCCTTTGTTTTATGCCAGCTTCTTGCAAAACTTTCTTGACATTCGCATTATCGAACTCTCCACCGTTATCGCTTAAAAGTTCTTTTATAGTATGACCAGCTGTTTTACTTTCTTGAAGAACTTGTTTGAGTTTTTCACAAACTTCAGATTTATGTTTCAAGAAATAGACAAATTTGTATTTACTGAAGTCATCTTTGAAGAGAACAAAGTATCTGTACTTGCTAAAAGAATAGGGAAAAGGTCCACAAACATCAGCATGCAGTATTTCTCCAGGTTCTTTAGCCTGCACTCTTGTTCCAAATTTCTTTCTATGTGCCTTTCCATAGATGCACCCAGTACAAAATTCAGAATCGTTTGGTACTTTAATACCAAGTTCATGTTCGATAACTTTCTTAACATGTTGTTTATTCTGGTGAGCAAATCTCTCATGATAAAGTTGAAGGCTGGACTTGGACAATACATTCACTTCTTCAGTGCTATTGCCAGTAACTGTTTTTGCATTGAGCTTATACAGCCCTCCATTTTTAGAGCGTTTTCCTATTAGGTAAACTTGTCCCTTCACTTTAAGTGAGCAAGTCTCTCTTTCAGAAGTAAAGACACTGTTATTCAGTTTATCTTGGGCAGCCAGAACTGAGAAAAGATTCTTTTTAATTGCAGTTACGTACCAAACTTCATTAAGCATTATGTCTTGCCTTTTATTGTTGACAAAAGAGATCAGATGTACAGTCCCCTTACCAAGAGCACCAACTGTGGCTCCATTTGCAGTAGTCAAAGTATTAGTGTTACAGCTTTCGAAAGTAGTGAAAAAATCTTTTCGATTCGTGACATGATTGGTCGCTCCGTTATCAATGTACCAACTGTCCACATCATTTTCCGATACTGCATTCACTTCTTGCTTGTCTTCAACGTACATCAAGACAGTGTTTACTTTGGCTTCGTTACTGGAAGGTGTAGGTTTTGGTGGTCTACCATCTGACATCCATTTATGACATTTCTTAATCTTGTGGCCTAGTTTACCGCAATAGCTGCATTTCTTTTTATTAAACTTTACATTACTGTTGTGTGTAGCAAAAGCTTCAGTAGACCCAGCCTGATTATGTTGACTTGTAAGAGACTTTTCAAAGTTGCATAATTGTACAGTCAAATTTTCGATATTGCGATCAGCTTTTGATAATAGTAACCAGCTTGACTTAAACGGGAAAAATGATTCGGGTAGTGTGTCGAGAATTTTTGCAAATAAGTAAAACTTCTGGTAATTCACACTTGAACTCCTTCATCAGCTCAATTGTCAAGTTATGCCACAAATTCTTTAGTTTCGAAATATGTGTACCCATATCATGCTGCGGATCCTTGCAATAATGGAAAAAATCTAGTGAGTAGGTATAAGTTTTGTCGTCTGTTGAACGATCAAACAATCGATGTAGCTCGTCCCATACTTCTCTAGACGTCTCTAGTCTCATAATCTTCTGTAGGGTCGTATCCGACATGTTTGCTGTTAGTAATAGCAAGGCTTTACTATCTGCTTCATTATACTTTTGTAATTTTTCCTTATATGATTCGATCTCTTGTGGGCTGGCGTCTTTGGGCAGGACAGGCTTTTTTAGTCTGCCTTCTACTGCTTCCAGTGCCCCAACAGTGCCCCTGAGCAGTTGCAAAACTTTATATCGCCATGTCGGCCAATTTTCATTGCCTTCTAAATGGCCGATTTCAATCTTGAAACTTTGCATATTTAGGAATATACTTTTCTCTTTTTTTTTACTCTAACAGGAATAAACGTTTAACCACGGACTGCTACCATGTTGAGGTCGTGCTTTTTAATCAAACGATTTCATGAGTGTAAAAGTATATTGTCGGATAAAAACAGCAAAATTATATATTAGACAAACGTAACTAAGGCAACCATATATGTACATAGATAAAATAAGAAAATTTTCAAAAAGAGTTCCTAGAACATTAACTCTAACAGTGACGACAGTCAAATATTCACAAATGATCCGTTGGTCAGGGCAGTGGCATTAAACAACGATTTAAAGTGTAAAATCATATAAGATATGTCATTAAAAACGATACTTATGAATGATTATGGAATGCATATGCATCTGTTCAGCTATAAGATCTTGTAGGCACTCCATACAAAATCTCTGTTTTCTATATACAAAAATGAAACAGAGCTGAATATAATAACTGTCCCTAAGCCGATGTAATATGTAATGGATTCATATGACCCATGCAAGAACTGATCGCATCAAGTATTGCTAGAATTCGTGTTAGCCTTGCAAGCAGCATTACATTATATTGTACTTATACAACTATCTACATCAGCTTCACGTTTGGAAAAATAGTTGATTTAACTGCCTACTACTACTATTACTGTTTGATTTAAATCATTTACCTACCAATACTAATATATGTATAAAGCTGAATAGTTTATTTTTTTAATAAGGTGTCGTCAAAATAATTTATATATCTATTTACTTACACTGCACCCCGCGGTTTTACCCGCGTAAGTAGTAGTAATATGAAAATAAGTAAAAAACTATTCTTATGCCTAACGACATGACACGAAATTTCAAAAAGTCATTTGATGATTTCCATTCCAACAAAAAAAAAAGAGTAGTAGGCAGTATTCGCTTTACCCGGCCTTCCCTTACATATTACAACGGCTAAGGGACAACTATTATATCCAGTTCTGTTCAGTTTTTGTCTATAAAAAACAAATATTTTGTATGGAGTGCCTACGCGGCCTTATAGCTGAACAGACGCATATGCATTCCAATCAATGAGCTTTCACATGTTAAATCGTTGTTTAATGCCACTACCGAGACCAAGGGGTCATTTGTAAATACATATTTAACTGTCGTCACGGTAGGTCGTAATAGTAATTACATTTATTTTTATTTGCTAAAGAACATGATATAAATTTGTTTAAAATGCAAAATTATATTTAGTAAGTATCTGGTACCGCCATTACAATTATTTTTCCTGTATTCGTCGGTATTTTTACACACAATTTTTATTATCGAAGGTAGTCGTAACAAAGCGTCGTTTTATCTTGCGTTGTTCCCTTTTTCATTTCCGGCCGACCCAATGTAGCGTGTATTATTATCAAAATCCTATTAAATTGCTACTTTTTGTTATTGATTAGCGTGCAGTGGTGACAAAAGGCAGTGTTGCAATTATTATGAGCAAGTAAGTAAATCAAATCTATAACACAAATGAAAATTAATGTTTTTGTTTGAGATCCGAAATGTGTGTCGCCATTTTCAAAACTTTCTTTGTTTTTTAAATCTTTACGCATGTCTTCCTATATAACTTGGAGCCTCTTCAATTGTCAGTTTCATAATCACCATTCCCCTGTCTTCGTCCAATTTATTTGAATTCGACACAACATTGATTTTCTTCCATTTTCCTACTTAAAGTTATAATCTCAGGCGTCGGTGACCCGTGACTCTCGCGATGACCACTACTAGAGAACTCATCATCATCCGCCTAGCCTTTTCCCAACTACGTTGTCGTTAGCTTTCAGACTAACCGGATTCAGATGAATATCAGTATTTTACACGTGGCCAAAATCGGAACTACCGCTACCACCTTGTTTTCTAAATATTGCATTAAGTACCCATGATTGACATATTAAACTAACAAAAAGTGCTCTCATTCCTTTATATATTACAGTACTCTGTGCATAGTAACGTCGACGTTTACTGTGTTAATTTGTACGTTGTTCACATTTCGCCACAGTTTACAAGTAACGCTAAACTGGATTCAGCCCTGAAGACAGTATGAAAGGTAAAACTTTACTTAAGGCCAAACATCCCGATGTCCCGATCCTACTTTACGTACACCATTTTCACTGTAATACCGTGCTTACAACTGATTCCAGGCGCAGTTAGCTGTTCAGAGACCAGGTCGCTGTTCGCGCGCTCACGGCTCGGCTCTGCCATGGTCGCGAAACATCTACTCCCTGCTGTTTCTACCTACTTCAGCGATAAAGATGCCACCTGCGTCACATTCATCACATGGCATAGAAATCTGCAATCCGTGAGTATCTGGAATCGAAAATAAAAGATGGGAATTCTGTTTGAGATTAAGGTTTCTCTCTTGAAAACTCTTAATGCTGCGTAGTAATACCTAATTTAAAATTATAACAAGCTATATATCGGCTTATGAATTAAGGGAAGTCAGTAAGTACTACCAGTGACTTCATCAGCGTTAAATAGGTATAGTGAGTTTTTCTTTTCGCCCAACTTTCTAAATTCATAGCGGGATGTTAATAATTAATAGCTTTGGCCTTCAATAAGACTATCATAATTATGCAAAGACATATTATCTGATTGTACTTTTTGTTAGGTAGGTCCAAAGATTAGTTTGATCAAACGGTATACATGAATTTTTTAATATTTTTATGGAGATTAGTATAGATCAGCAACCTTATTGTGTAATACATAATAACAAACATAGATAATCCATACTTGCTTACAAATACTTAAATGACTGTGGCTGCTTATCTTTTTGAGTTTTATATGTCTGTAAATGTACCCACAATATAGGAGAAATTCATAGTGTGGGGCAACATTTAGAAAAAAATAAATTTGTATGTTTTCTCATAAACATAGACAAAGCATTGAATGTTTAAACTCAAAATGAAACCTGTTGCTACTGATAGTGTATTATGCAATTACCCTGCTGGTTAGACTGGAGGCCAACCCATAGTATGGAAAAGACTAGATAGACGATGATATCAGTATAGATAGATATATTCCCCCTTATTCATAAACACTGCTTAAAGTTACTGGTGATTAGCAATTCTTTAACCATACATTTTTGACCTTTTAACGTCACTTAACTTTAATTATCATTTCTGAATAAACCCTTTATACACTGTTATGGATGGAAAAGGTCAAAATGTATGGTTAAAAAATTGCTAGTTAACTTTAAGCAGCATTTATGAATAAGAGGGATTATGTACGTGAATCCGTGTAGATAGATATATTATGTGCCTGAATTAGCAGTTTCTAAACTCTGTTGAGGTCGGCTTCCACAACCCAGTTTTTAGGTAAACACTGTATTCATTAGTGACACTGGTTGTCTTTCGGGCTTCTGATGATCTTTTAATACTGTCAAAGATACATCAAATGAGCTTACGTGTGTATGTTTGGTCTTCTGCGAAAAAAAGTATGTGAGAGAGTCCACTGTTCCATGTTAGTTTTTAGTAGTTATGTTGGTTTTTATGTTAACTGATGTAATTGGTGTTGTACCGTTTTAATTAACTATAAATAAATGAATGAATGATGGCTCGGACCACTGGCTTTACATTCTTTCTGAGGCAAGAGGAGGTTTTGGTAAGTGAAGGGTGTCACCCATTTATGGATCATGGAAAAATACAATCTGTTTATATAGCTATAATGAAAACTACTATATAGTACATACATAGTATATATTTTTAAATATTCTTTTTTTTTATGTCTATTCTGTCTATTTACTAAAAAAAGATTTTTAAGAACAGCGTTATTAACAAATCATTCCTAATTGCCACAAATAAAATATTGATTGATAAATCATTGATCAAGCTGACATTGACACACCATGATAAGGGCTATTCAGTTTCTGATCCAAGTCCGGTATATGCCATCTTTTTATGTTATAGACTGTTTATTAAGGAAGTTCTAAGCCAATTTATTGATATTTTTTCCTTTATTGTAGACATATTAAGGTATCCATGGATCATCCCAGAGTTTGACAAACCACCTGCACCTGATATTGATTGTAATACTATATTTTGTAATCTGTTAGATTGCAATGTTGGACTTAGTGATGGAACTGTATTGTCATATACCACAAGTCCACACCTTTTTTTATTATGTCCTTATGAAATAGTGGTTTGCTATTCAAAGATAGGAAAATTAGGTATTAAAATTATTTTCACCTTTGCTGGTTCATACAAGCAATGGCTTGTTTTTAGGTCTACATTCATTTTCCTAGTCAAATAGCTGTGTTCACACTTGTATAACACCACACATCTGGTTTATTACAACAGATTTACATAAGATATTTTTGCCTTCAACTAGGCACAAATGTAAACACTTAGACAATGTCTGAACTGGGCTACCTACACACTATTGTCACACACATCTTTAGACAAATTCAGTTCTCTTACATTTAGCATTGCTTCAACATCAAGCATTGTTTTTTTTTTTTTTTGTGCAGGAGTAATTAAATTAGTTTATATTTTTCAGATGTCTAGTAGAAACATAGACTCTTTGCATGAGCGTTGATCAATACTTGTGCAATTGAAGAGATGTTTGAAGCAATCAGATGACTCAAAGAAGCATCTCTGTTGATGAATGCTTGTAGGTACAGCTCGAGATGATTGAAGCAAAATAGATGACTCTCAAGGAAGATGGTCATCACAGCTGACAAGTAACAATCGGGTATGTTTATGTTGTTTCAGTTATTTATTTATTTAATCATATAATGGCGCCGATTCCCAAGTTCACGAACTAGATCAAATTGTAAGTTCAGTGCCTTATGTTTTTGCTATTTTATTAAGAGAAGTATGTACAAGATAAAATATTAGTTTAGTTCTGTCAAATTAAGGTACTCTATAGATAGTTTAGACGCAATTAAAACACGGCACCATCAATTTAATAGAAAGGAAGGAAATGCACTGAACTTAGATTTAACTAAGTTTGTAAATAACGGATGATTACAAATCAAACAGAACTTAAGAGTTCAGTGCCAATAGTAACCCGTCCCCTGCTTCAAATCGGTTTTTAGGACTTGACACTACATACAGATTTCTTTATTATATACCCTGTCCATTAGGTTAACTGCCCTTTGATAGCCATTTCAGGGCCGGCGCCACTGCCGGCACCGCACAGTACGGCATGTCACGGCAAAGAATTTTATAACTAATCAAGATATTTTGAATCTAGTTTCAATTACTTAAGAATGAATTTTACTTTTTAACGATACCAAGATACGACGTGGCGCGAGATGTTGCACATGACACGGTGTCATGCAGTCTCATAGCACGGGTTGTCACGGCACGCCATAGCCTCCTGCGAGACTTATCGGCCACTTGGTGTCTAGGAATTATAATTGCTAATGTAGTTCAAATAAGATTGAAAGTTGTGCAGCAGTCATTTCGGTTGATGGGACTTAGTATGGTCCATTCGGAGGGAAACTGATTGATGCCAGAGTGGCTGAGAGTAATTAAATTGATTTATATTACAGATGCCTGGTAGAAAGCTAGATGATTTCGATGATCGTTGATGTATGCTTGTTCGGCTAGAGACATGGTCGAAGCAAAACAGATTACTCTCAAGGAAGCATGTCCACTGACGAATGCTTGTACAGCTGAAGAGGTGAACAGAAGATGAACGTAGGAAAATTGTCATCACATCTGACAAGTAACAATTAAGTAATTTTATTTCTTCTAGTTCTTTAGTTTTAGTTTAGAATGCAACGAACATATGTAAACCTCTGCTGAACAAACCAACACTTTGTTTTCAAAATAATTGTGATAATAGTTGGTGAAATATTATTTACACTGATCTAATAAATGTTATCATCACTTTAATTATAGTACAAGTGCTCAATGCTGCACCAACCATATTATTTCAAGTTAAACAAATATCAACTTTATTTCTTCTTCATAACTGTTGATGTGGATCAAGTAAAATGGGTCGCGTCCATTATTGATATTAACACACCTCAAATTCAGGTTCCGGGCTGATACTGAACAATTCCCGACTCTGATATCACCAGCACCTCATGCGTAGTAGCAGCGTGTGCGACCTCTAGACCAACAAGGCAATCTTTTGTAATAATAGCAAGGGCAGTCTTCAAAGCCTGGAGCACAGGTGTGGGGAGTAGCACATTCTTCGTATTCTATAGGATGAATTTTGGAGTATGCACGAGAATTAGGTACGGGACTTTTACGCCATTACCGTTCCATCAATTATGACGAATTGACGATGCGTCGCACATGGAGTTTCAAATCTTACGTTGTTGACACTGCTATGATCTGGAAGAACAATTTGCCTGCAGTAGTCTTCCCATCTGATTATAATTTAGGTGTTTTCAAGGCTGGAGTGAATAGGCTCATATTAAATTAGTGCGCTTTACCATCGACGATTGCATCACTACTTATTATCAGGCGGGATCACAGTGAAGCACTAGTTTGTAGTATTTAATAAAAGCTAGATAGCCAATAAACAATTGTCATTTCTGAATTTCAGGAACCTCGTACTTCTGTCTGCAGCATCAATTGCTCTGAATCTCATCAGCCGTCTCCTATGCTGGTTTCGAGCACGCTGCCATAAAGTGAGCACTGTTGCGTCGCACATCAAGGAAAGTCTCAATATTGTAATACAAACTTTTTTAACTCAGTAGCTACAAGTGGAACCAATGAACTTGCTATGTTAATTGAAATTTACAGACCTATGTAACACTGTCGGGCCCTACTATGACGCATTAGGACCATCATTGAACTGTTGTGAAAAAGAGATAGTCCTATTCATTCTGTATAGCTTCATCTTTGTCAGATAGGTACTGGAACCATAATGGTTTTAACACGTCATAGTAACCCGCCAGCAGGGTAATTGTGTACCACACTTTCAGAAGCAATGGGTATCATTTTGACAGTTTAACAATATTCACTGTGTTATTTACGTTGTCGAGCAAATACATGTTTCAAACATATTGAGCCATGGACTAGCAATACCTATACTACGAAATCACTTGAATTGATAGTAATAATGTGTTTCACAGTAATTAGGGAGCAGTCCGCACTATGAATGTGCTGGTGGTAATGTAGGTACAGTCCTGTCACAGTTAGTGCAGCGGCCAAACAGAAATACTATTGTAACAGTAAACACTATTTCAACCATAATAGTGTAAGAATAAATGTCACTGGTTTGGACAGTGACTCTCACTCATCATGCACCGTATATCCTTATAGCAGTGTACTTCATGTCCTCAATTAAAACTAAACGTAATGGATGCTCTTTCGAACCAGAATCAAATGTTTCTATATCATATTTTTTTTTTATTCCACATATGTATTTGTTTTACCTTTTAATTTTAAGCTTTATCTAGGGGGGAGGGGGGAGAACTCCTTCGTTCTTATAGCGGAAAGTGCGGTTTGTCAAAGTCTAGCTTAATGAGCATGTGGTTTTCTCCCGCCGCGAGCGTTGGGAAAGCCCTTTGGTGATTGAGAAGGTTCCAGGGACTGGGCCTTTGAGGGCTCAGTCGCTCTGGGATCTTGACTCCCGGGGGATTCTCTTTACTGGCGTGCATTTGCACGCTTGTAAAGAGAACGAGTGAGAGAGTTTCTTTAGGACGTGGGCATTCTGCTGTGCCGGGACCGCCCAGGCACTTGACGCACCTGGGTTTGGCGTGTCTAAGCTGTGAGTGCCCGTACAGCTGGCATCTGTGGCATTGGCCGACGATGCCGCTCTTCTGGGGCTTTTCTATTTGGACTCCGGTGAGGGAGCAGATGCTCTGTACCAGGAAGATAGGGTGGTGACGTGCTCCTTCAACAGGACGACAGACCACTAAGACCATGTCGTAGGCTATGTTGCGTCGGGCCCTGTGCATGCGGTGGATCTCTTTCACAGATTCCCTGTGACTCGAGGTGAGCCTTTATTTCGTCCGTGGGATCTCCTTCAAGACTCTGCGGATGACGACACGAGTGAGGCGTTCCTCCGGGAGAGAGTAGGTGTGAAAGGTCACACCTCTCTGACGAAGAAGCTTTATCAGTTCCCTGAAGTCCTCGGAGGTCGTGACGGTTGCCTTAATGCCAGTGTGCGTGGACTTGGCACCAGCAAGCCCATTTTTTGGTTGCTACACCAGGATGACACATTGGTCCATTTCCCTTTGTCCTGTATGAAGACAGGCGGGGGAGGGGGGCTTTCCTCTGGGGAGAGGAGGGGGAGGCCCTTGAAGAAGAGGCTACTGGGGTGGGTGTCGCGCCAGAGGCGGAGTTCGAGGTGGGGATAGGAGAAGCCGCGTCGGTGATCGGGGGGCCAGGTGGTAGCAGCCAGCTTGCTGCTTTTAGAAGAGGGCTGTTTTGTTGTTTGAAGAACCCGAGCGGCGGCAGCAGGGGTGAGGCCGGCGCTCGCCGGCTGGTTGTGGCCTCTGCTTGTCCCTCGATGGGCCGGCGTCCGGATCGCGGTGTCGTATCTCTCGATACGTCTCCGCGGCCAGACCCGGCCGAATCCCCCGACGCCAGCGACATGCACGACCCTGCACGCGAGGAGCATGCCGATAGCATCGCTGGGGAGTCGAAGGCCGAGGCCCTCGGAGGTGGCGGCGATTCGGGCGCCGGAGGCGCCATCTGCGCCGGTCTGCGGGTTGCTCCCGCGCTGGCTGGCCGCTCGAGCCCCGCCATCGCCAGTCTCGCCAGCAAGCTGTGGGGGGCGGATGAGGCGGTGCGCGAAGCTGGCTCAGCTTGGGGCACAGCTTGGGCAGCGGGCGATGTACGCTGCGACCGGGGCGTAGGTGGGCGCGACGGGGGCGCACGCGCTTGCTGCGAGCGCCCCTGGGTGGCGACCGGTCCCGGCGCTTGGATGGGCACCGGCCGGAAAGCGGCGGGGCGGACGGGCGTCGCGTGCTGCCGTCTCGACGACGGCGTTGGCGAAACGCGCGCAGGCGCCGATGTCGTCGGTGGGCCGGCAGCTGGCACAGCACCAGATTCTCCTCCTCACTTCTACACCCCGCCCAGCCGGCGGCGAAGCGGATGCCGCACAGCCTTATATCAGGCAGCGACAGCGCCCGATCCATCGCCGGACGGGGCTCTTCTTGCCCGGACCCCCGGTCCAGAGAGCCGCGGGTGCCGGGCTTCAGCATTTTTCTGGGCGTGGTCCTCGCCGCGAACGCAGCGGCGGCACTCCGCCGAGCAGTGCGGTGGCTCCCCCTGTGTCTGCACCAGTTACTTGGCAACCGGTGCAACCACAGGAGAAACTAAATCTTGAGCGTTCCGCACGGCGTCGGCAAGTCGGCGTTGGCTTCTTTTCTTTACTTCGGAGCACTTGCAGGCAACTTCACTGTAGGACCGTAGGCCGGTCCTGAGCGGTTCCAGGGCTATGCCCCCCGGCCGCAAAATCAGGTTGTTGGCCCGTCACTACGGGCCTCTCGTCGTGTCGGCAACAAGGGCCTGTCATTAATGTCTTAGTACGTGCGTGAGTTGCGCACGTCTGTGTAAATGGTTGCTATGTGTTTTTCTGTCGGCGCGTCACAGAACCCACTCACGGTCCTGCTTTCTTCACGGGACGGGGTGGTGGAGGGGAGAAGGGCGTCGACCTCCTGCATTTGGGTGGGGGCCCCGATGGCAATCGGCTCCGGCTGGGTGCCCGCACTCGTACCGGGGGGAGGCAGAGCCCCCGGGGATTTCTTCCCCTTGCCCTTGCCCTTTGAAGGCTTCGGGGCAGGGGGAGTCACTGTCGACGTCTTGTCCGCCGCTAGTGGCGGACGGAGACGCGGCTCGGGCAGAAGGCGATCCTCTATACCTTCGAAGCAGGCCCGAGTGAACGCCCTCTCCTCCATGACCACCTTGCGGATTACTTCCTCAAGGTTGGAGGAGGAGGGGGAGGGAGCCACTGTCGACGGGGCCTCAGGGGGCGGGGCCGTGGCCTCAGCCAGCTTCTTGTGAAGCTGACTGACCTCCGCTTGCAGGCGGTCCACTCTCGCCTGCAGCTGCTGCGTCTCCTCTGACGCAGTGCGTTGCCTTAGTTCCATGATAATACCGTGCAGGCTTGTTGCACGGCATTTCAAGGCCTTCTGAATGGTTCCTTTCAAGTTTGAGGACTTGGAGGCGACCTCGATTATCTCCTCCTTGTCCTCTTCCGCAAGTCGGGACAGCTCCGCAACGAAGAGGCCCTCGAAGGAGACGAGGGCCGAACTGGAGGAGCGACTTGGCTGCGCGCGCCTGCTGCCTCTCCTTCGCGACAACCATCTCCTTTAAGTCCTGTTCGAGCTCGGCCCGTCTGGCCAAGCCCAGCTGACGCTGGGCGTCCGCCAGGCCCACATCATGGGTGCCGGCCTGAGTCGAAGTCGAAGCAGTCTTCGCCTTCGGCTTCTTCTGTTTGGGCTTACCCTTGGCCGAGTCCGAAGAACACTCGGACCCGGGCCTCAGGTAGGCCCTCTTCAGGCTGCGGTCCGCAGACACTCCACACATTGACGACGAGTTCCCAACTACGGAACCCATGTCCGAGTCGGAATACTCGTCCTCCCCGCAAAAGCCCGCCGCAGATGGTGCACGACTGACCTCCGACGCAGGAGACCCGTCGAGATGGCCCTGAGAAGGGCCTTTTGGTTGGCCCTGAGAAGGGCCTTTTGGTTGGCCCTGAGAAGGGCCCTTTGGTTGGCCCTGAGAAGGGCCGTTTGGTTGGCCCTGAGAAGGGCCTTTTGACGCGAAACGCCCGGAGGCATTCCGCAATGTTTTCGGCATTTCAGCGTCGACCTCAAGACAAAAACCACAATAAAACGGAACCCACAATAAAACCAATCAACCAAACCATTACGCAATCGCCCTCAGAATAAAATAGCAAGATCGCTTAAGTCACAGCGCTCGTTAGCCACCGGACTGCCACTCCGTTACAGTGGTCAGATACGGCGTTGTCCGAGGAACACTACGAGGAAGTCAGCGCTGTGGGGAGTCCCCCGCCGGGCAACGTGTGCATATATTAACTTAGCACACGCTGCGCGACGCATGTGTGTAAAGGGTGAAGTATTATTGGGTCAGTTGAGGCGCGTGTAACCTGGGTGCAACTCACCTGTGAAGTCAATTCGGTGGTGGGGGTCACTCGTCCGCTACTAGGTCGCGGGGGAAGGGTTTCGCGTCAGGGGGGCGCGCGTGCGTTGCGTTAAGTCCGATGCGTCGGCACGCGCGAACATGCCCTTCGCGAGGCGCCGCACAAACTCATCCAGGCTCTCAATCCTGAGGTCCCTCCGGATGATATCGTTCCTCACAAAGCGAGGGGCAGCAATAATGGTTCGCAACGCAAGATTTTCTTGCGTGCGGTAGGGCAGGTGGCGCAGCGCTGTGTTCGTGACACCGTCAGCACCGGGGGCCTTGCGCGGTTTAGTGCGTAGGATGGTGCGCCTGACTGCCTCAGGCGAGAAAAATATTGGGTCTTCTTCGGGAGCTATCGGCGCTGCGAAGTAGTCTCCCAGGTGTTCCTCGATTGCTGCGACATGGTCGGCGTCGCTGGTCGGGTTTGGGCGGAACTGACACTCCAGGTGTTCGGCGAAGACCTCCGCCCGGTCCTCCGCTACGTACTTCATTGCCCCGTCGCTATTGTACAGCGGCCGTACCGGGGCTGGGGTACTCGTGAGCTGGCCGCAGATCTTGTATAACGACGGCCAACTGTCCGTCGTGGCGTCGATCTTTTCCTCCCAGCCCGCGGCAGTATGCGCCTTTAGCTCGGCCTTTACTTTCTCCGCGAGACGGTTGAGCTGCGTCTTGATGGTCGGGCATCTTAACTGCTGCCACTGCTTGCGTAATCGCCTCTTCTCGGCGATCATCCTGTTGAGCCGCGCCGGCAGGGGCGGCAATAGCCCTCTCCCCTGCGGCAGCGTGCTAGTCGCCGAGTCTAGGGCGTTCTGTACGCAAACAGTGACATCAACTGCCATCGAGTCTACGTCCGCGGAGGTTGTAACAGGCCGAGTCGGCGTGGTGGCCTCTACTTCCTCTGCAAACTTTTTCCAATCTATGCGTCGACGTGGCGCTAGTGGTTTCAGTTGGGTCAGCGTCCCTGATAGGACGACGAGTACAGGCTGATGGTCAGACTGCAACTCGTCGTCGATCACCAGTTAGGTGATCTGGCAGCACAGCCCCCGGTGAATGACGATGTCCAGCACGTCCGGCATATACCCGGAATAACCCGGGTAATGCGTGGGCGTTTCCGGGCCGGACACCGAATAACCGGAGGCTTCCGCGTCCGCGAAGAGCCGTCTGCCCCCCGTGTTTGTCAGCACCGAGTTCCACGCCGGGTGCTTGCAGTTGAAGTCGCCGGTGAGGACAGTAGCGCGCGGCGTGCCGTAGAGGAGGCCCCGCAGCTCGACCAAATCGATGGAAGTTAGGGGCGGCTTATAGCACGCGTACACGTCGATGTCTTCGCCAGCCACATGCAGCTGAACACCCAGCGCGTAAAATGTGTCGAGCAACGGCACGGGGAGCTCTTGATGGACGACCCTTTTTCTCACCAGTACCGCCAGACCACGATACCGGGTGTGGGAGGGAGGCTGACCGTTCATCTTTCCGATAAGCGAGATATCCCGGGATTCCGACCTTATCCTCCGGTCCCAGGAAAGTCTCGCTTATTAGCGCCACGTCGATGTCTTGTTCCCGAAGGAGATGGCGGAGGGGAGCGTAAAGTGTTAGTAGCGCGGCCAGGGCATCGAGGATGACCGTCTCCACGTTTTGTCCCTGCCTTATTGCTCTGATGAGCTCCATCAAGAATTTGATGGCGCAGGTCGTGAACTCAGTTTTCTCGGGATGGATTTTCGTAGTTTTTAAAGCGCCGCTTGGATTTTTCCGATTCTCGCCCCGGCGCGGTGCCGGCGCTAGTGGACGGCTGTTTCACGACCTGCGCCTGCGCCCTGTCCAAGGTGGGGGCGGCCGTAGGGATAGTCTCCTGGGTCGCTCGGGCCTTGGGTTTCTTCCCTTTGCCCCCGCGTTTCTTCTTCCTCCGCCCGGAGGAGGAGGAGGCCTGGGTCATCTCTGAGGGCCCGTTCGCCGCCGCCATTAGTGTTGCGGCCTCCTTTTCGGACTCTACCATTTGCGGCCCCTCGGTGGCCGCAATCGGCCGGCGCGCTGTGGATATAATCCCCCTCTTCTCCTTCCTTCACCCCGCCCGGCCGGCGGCGAAGCGGACGCCGCACTGCCTATGTCAGGCAGTGACAGCGCCCGGTCCAGCGCCGGACGGGACTCTTCTTCCTGCCCGGACCCCCGGCCCAGAGAGCCGCAGGGCAGCCCGGTGGTTCTCATGCGCCTGCACCAGTCGCTAGGAGCAGGCTAATGCAGCCACAGGAGAACAATAAAACAATTTGCGGTCCGCGCAGCTAGTGATGACTGGTACTTGTTAGGCACTTCTTGCAGGCACTGTTGGCTTCAGACGGTTCACCACTTGTAGGATCACTGGCCGATCCCCTGACCCAGGAGTTCGTGAACATCTCTGCGTCCCCGAGATGAGGCGCGAGGAGACGGGTTTAGGGCTCCTTTGTGGCCCCATGCCCGTGGCGTCGGTCTCTTGATCTCCAAAAATGGAGACCCGTCGTCGGGGTGCACCCAGAGGGTGCCATCTTCGCACACCTAGTTGTCCGCCGTAGGGGTGTGCCTTCCCTCCGACGGTCGTCGGTGTGCTTTGTGGTGTGTGACTGTAGGAGCGCCCGAAGTGCTTCTCGACGCTCCCCCACCACGGACTCCAAGCATTCCAGTCCCCTCCCATGAGGAGCCAGTGCCGACCCGACCCATGAAGTCCCGTATCTGCAGAAGGTACGGCTCGATATCCTCCGTGCCCTCAAGGTATACAGAGACAGCCGCCACGGTCCAGTCACCCGCCTTTAAAACGACAGCCACAATATTCTCGGTGATGATTAGAGGGTTCACAAGAACCTCCAAGTCATCCCGGAACACCATGACTGCCGCCTTGACGGGTTTGGTCCTAGCAGACTCCCTCTGCACCACCCTAACGCCACGGAAGCTACCGACCCGCCCCTCCGCGCCAACGTAAGGCTCCTGGACCAGGGCGACACCGACACCACCCCCATGGGCGGACATGACTAACTCCTGAGTCGCCAGGCGGCCGCGCTGGAGGTTGGCCTGTAATGCTATAAAGCGATCCTTGCATTCACTATCCACTGCGGGGCCCTCAGCAATAGTTTATGGAGGAGCGCGCGATACCCTCCCACTTCTGCCTTATCGGACAGCCGCCGTCGAACGCATTGTGTCCCGCCGTCTGCAGTCCGGCCCGGTCGCAGTTCACGCAGACTGGGGCCTTCCCATCCACGCGAGAGGGGCACTTCGCACGGTCGTGCTCCCCCCCGCAGTGGGCGCAAAGGTCCACCTTCTGCTTGCAGAATATGCGGCCGTGGCCGTACCCCCGACACCGGGAACACTGCACCACCGGCGACTGGTCCTCGGCAGTCAGGCCCTGTATGTCAATAAACAGGGTCTCCGCCTCAGTCAGCCTGCGCCACACCTGAGGGGAGACCTGCAAGACAACATGGGCCTGAAGGGGGTTCCGCGCCCTCCTCCTATAAACCTCCTTAACCCGAAAGTGGGCATCGTCCATGTCCAGCCACAACTTCCGGTTCTGATTCCTGAGAGCCTCAAGGATATCAGCCTCGGAGTTGTAACTTAGCAAGTTACGTATGACCACCCGCGGGTCTCGGTTTGCCGCGGGCTGTGTGTCGAGGCCGTCCCGAGCATTGAGCCGGCTCTGCGCCTTCTCCAGCTCCGGCCTGTTCCCACAGCAGATCACCACCTTTCCGTCCCTTACCTTCCTTACCCTTTCGACTTGTATTCCCGTTTTCCGGGCGTCTAGGGCCTCCCTAACTTTCGCTACTACATTCTCACTCGTGTCCTTCGTATCTTTCGAGGACACGATCAGCGCATGGTTCGGTCGGCAGGGGAGAGGGCGGGCCTTTGTCTTGGAGGCCCTCAACTTCTCGGCGTACGTTGCCGCCGGGACCTTGAGGGTCTCCACGGCCTTTCCGGCCTCCCTTACAGTTTCCCCGTACTTTTTGACACTCTCCCCGACCTCCCCAACCCTTGCCCTGATCGTCTCCACCTTTTCATTCGTCTCTTTCGTTCTCTTCTGTACCTCTTCTGTCATTCTTCCCGCGCATTCTATCACCTCATTCATCTTATCCACTTTCTTACTCGTCCTCTCAACATTCTCCCTTACTTCCTTCATTCATCTCTTCCACAAGGCCCTCCAATTTCTTTACGTTGCCGCAGAGCGCCCTGCCCGGGGGGTACTCGTCAAACCGGTCCATCACGTCGGTATTTATCATTTTTTTGATGGACTCGGTATTAGTGACGAGCACCCCCAAGCGTTCCCCAATATCCAGCTCACTCAAGCTCCGGGCCAATTTTTCAATTACTCTATCTTTCTCTGCCAGTTTTTCTCTTATCTCTTTTTCGGATCGCATCCGCTCCAGCTGGAGCTCCAGGGAGCGAAGCGTCTCGTCCACTTGGAGGACTGTTTCAAGCAGTCCCGAAAGACTGCCTAGAGCGCTCTCCTTAATGGACGTCTTCAAATTCCCTGAGAGCTCCAGCTGTGCTTTTGCGGCCCGGTACAATCTATTGGCCCGGGCTGTGTGGCTCTCCACTGGGCGGGCGCTAGTCTGCGGCTGCTGCGGCTGGGCCACCACGGCCTCGCGCGACCCGCCTTCCTTGTCCTTACGTTCTGCGCGTGTGACACTAATGTTCTTTACGTTTTTACCCGTAATTTGAGACATCTTTATAGGGCAGCACAACCAACGCAACAAAAGAGGAGCAAAGGCTACTAATAACAATCAATTACAATTAAAACAAGGTAATTAATAATAAATGAACAATTAAAATAAAATAAATAATTAAAACGGTTAAAATTCCGCCACCAATAGGGGTGGCGGTCAAAAGACAATGCAATTAGTTAAAATTCGTCCCAATAGGGGACGGTCCACAACACAACACAACACAGATTAAAATTATCGTCAATAAATACAAGTTGAAATCAAACAAAATTAAAGTTAAAATAAATAAAAGCTACGTCCCACTAGGGGACGGTCAGCAACACAATAAGGTCAACTATAATATCGTCAAAATGACGGTTAAACTTAAATTAAATTAAAATTTAAATGAAAAGAATATACAATTTTTATTAAAATTAAATTAGGTCAAATTACAATTAAAATTGATGTCCCAATAGGGGGACGGTCAATACAGTAAAATATTAAAATAAAATACAATTACCTAGATTAAAGGAAATTAAAAAGAAATAAATAATTACAAATAATTAAAAACTGCGCCACCAATAGGGGTGGCGGTCAAAAGACTTCTTAAGCTAAGGTTAAGAGCCGGCGTGGTGGCCTCTACTTCCTCTGCGAACTTTGTCCAATCTATGCGTCGACGTGGCGCTAGCGGCTTCAGTTGGGTCAGCGTCCCCGATAGGACGACGAGTACAGGCTGATGGCCACACTGCAGCTCGTCGTCAATCACCTGTTGGGTGATCTGGCAGCACAGCCCCCGGTGGATCACGATGTCCAGCACGTCCGGCATATACCCAGGGTTGCCCGGGTAATGCGTGGGCGTCTCTGGGCCGGACACCGTATAACCGGAGGCCTCCGCGTCCGCAAAGAGTCGTCTGCCACCCGTATTGGCTAGCACCGAGTTCCACGCCGGGTGCTTGCAGTTGAAGTCGCCGGCGAGGACAACAGCGCGCGGCGTGCTGTATAGGAGGCCCCGCAGCTCGACTGTGTTCATGAGAGCCGCGGGCGGCCTGTAGCACGCATACACGTCAATGTCCTCGCCAGCCACGTGCAGCTGGACACCCAGCGCGTAGAGTGTGCTGAGCGACGGTACGGGTAGCTCTTGATGGACGACCCTTCGCCTCACAAGTACCGCCAGACCACGGTACCGGGAGTGGGAGGCTGACCGTTCGTCCTTCCTATAAACGAGATATCCCGGGAATCTGACCTTGTCCTCCGGTCCCAGGAAGGTCTCGTTTATTAGCGCCACGTCGACGTCCTGTTCCCTCAGGAGATGGCGGAGCGGGGCGACCTTTCCCCTAAGGCCGGCCGCGGGCATTCCAGTGTATTATCCTCAACGGCCTAGCCATGACGAAGCAGTAATAGCTTGGTCAGGCCGTCGAGGATGACGGTCTCCACGTCCTGACCCTGCCTGATGGCCTTAATAAGGCCCATCAACAGTTCTATTGCGCAGGTCGTGAACTCCTTTGTGGTCTCGGACTTGGTTTTCATTTGTATTGTGGCGCCGGTGGCGCCGCGGTTGGCTCGAGCCTTCTGTCGCGGCGCTGAACCGGCGCCAGACTCCAGCGTGCCCGGAGCCACGACCTGCTTGCCCTTTGAGGCAGGGTCGGCGGCCTTAGGCGCGTCTTCCTGGGTGGCTCTGGGTTCTTCCGGCCTCTTGCCTTTTCCCTTGCCCCCGCGCCCTTTCCTCCTCCGCTTCGACGAGGTGGATTGAGCGCGGTCGGTGGGCCCGTTGGCTGCCGCCATTAGTGTGGCAACCTTGGCGTCAGAGTCGACCGTTTGCGGCCTCTGCGGGCAGTCGCGTGCCGCGTGTTCCCCGCCGCAGCGTACGCAGGCGAGCGGGCGGTGGCACTGGTGTGAGCTGTGTCTGAATTTCTGGCACCGGTGGCACTGAGCGGGCCCACGTTTCCCGCGCCAAGCCTCTATCTTGACACCGCGCATGTTCATGAACACGGCGGTGTCGAAGATAGTCCTGACCTCCGGCGTCCTATTCAGGATTGCGTGGAATACGCAGCCGGGTCTTCCCTGTGCGCCCTTAATGTGGCGCACGTACTCCGGCTCGTATCCCATCTCCCGGAGTTCCTCGCCGATCTCCTGAGGGCTGTGTCCGCTGGCAGCCCCCGGATGGCGATTTTCATACTTTTCTCCGCTGGTAGGGAGTAGGCGAACCAAGAGAGACCCTCTTCTTTTTCCAGGCCCGTCAAGTACCTCTGGACCAGCCTGTACTCATCCTCGGTGTCGGGGGTGAACCTCACCCCCGTCCCGTAGGGGCGAGCGTTAGGGGGCCGGCCCAGTTTGGCACTGAGGGCCCGGAAATGGGTCGCCCAGTTCGGCAACTTCTCCACTACCAGCGGAGGATATCGTAGTTTTTTCCCCGGCTTTTGCTTGGAAGCGTCGCCGGGGGCGGCAGCGTGCTGTGCCTGAGGTGCCACGGGGGCTGGGGGTAGTGAGGCGTCACTTACCCCTGCGGTTGATAGTCCTGGTGAGCGCGGCGGTGTGCGGCGCAGCGCCTCTGCGAAGGAGGGCGACGCTGGTGTGCGCCGACCCCGCGGCGCGCGTTCTCGCTGTGGCCGCGGCGGGTCTGGGCAGTACCTTTTCGCCTCTTCTTCGCCGGCGGCGGAGTCGTCGGTGCTCCTCCGGCGCCGCTGCGTTCTGGCCCCGAGATTGAACTTGTACCCGAAGCCGAGCAGCGGCGTCGGAGAGGTAGGTGGTGGGCTCAACTGGTCCGCCGGGTCCCCCTCGGTGGGCCGCCGTCCGGGGTCCGGGGAGGAGTCTCGCGACACGTCCCCGCGCCCGGACCAGGCCGACCCCGCCGATGCGAGCGACATACTCGACCCCGTTATCGATGAGCACGTCGATCGCACGGCCGGGGAATCGAATGCGGCACCTCGGGGTGGAGCCGGCGACTCAGGCGCCATCTGCGCCGGTCTGCGGGCGCCGCCCGCGCTGGCTGGCCGCTCGAGCCCCGCCCTCGCCGGTCCCGCCAGCAAGTTGTGGGGAGCGGATGAGGCGGTGCCCGAAGCTGGCACAGCTTTGGCAGCGGGCGGTGTAGTGAGCTGCGTCGACGCAGCTGGTCGCGACGGGGGCGCGCGGGTGTGCGCGGGCGTCGCGGGGGTTCGCGCCGGCGGCGCGGACTGCGCGGGCTGCGCGGCGACGCGCGCTGGCGCCGCGGCCCGCGCAGCGGGCGCAGCCGTGCGCGCGGGTGCTTGTACGCGGGCTGACGTCACGGATGCACGCGCTTGTTGCGTGCGCCCTTGGGTGGTGACCGGTGCCGGCGCCTGAATGGGCACCGGCCGGAACGCAGCTGGGCGAACGGGCACCGCGTGCTGCCGGCTCGACGACGGTGCCGGCGCAACGCGCGCAGGCGCCGGTGTCGTCGGTGGGCCGGCGGCACTAGCAGCGCCGGGTCCGCCCCCTCTCCTACTTGCTTCACCCCGCCCGGCCGGCGGCGAAGCGGACGCCGCACCGCCTATGTCAGGCAGTGACAGCGCCCGGTCCAACGCCGGACGGGGCTCTTCTTCCTGCCCGGACCCCCGGCCCAGTGAGCCGCGGGTGCCGGGCTTCGGCATCTTCTTTGGAGTGATCCGACCGTGACCGCAGCGGCGGCGCTCCGCCGGGCAGCCCCGGTGGTTCTCCTGCCCCTGCACCAGTCGCTAGGAGCAGGCCAATGCAGCCACAGGAGAACAGTTAAAACAATTTGCGGTCCGCGCAGCTGGTGGTGACTCGTACTTATTACACTACTTGCAGGCACTGCTGGCTTCCGACGAATACCACTGTAGGATCACTGGCCGATCCCCCAACCCAGGAGTGGGTAGGCCACCGTTTATATACATTTTGTTCATAGCACAAGTAGTAGGTAGCAGTGTGGAGTGGGGCGTTTTCCCACCGGCCAATCAGAGGCTGACCGTCTAGTTATTTCTATCTCACTCTAACCCTCTCTATACCGCCTTACAGTTTTCTTATAACCAATCACGAATCATCAAAACGAAATGTTATCTTAATTATAACTGTGTGGTCCACAACGACTTATCTATCTAGGCCGTCTTCCTCAATATCTAAGCTTGTAGACCATCGCCAATTTCAATGTGCGAACGGGACTCGAAGGGTTTGGACGCACCCTAAAGACGCTAGGTGTGATGTTTGGTAAGGAAAACTGCCAACATTCCAATTGACTGCCTAGGCTGAAGGGGTTCAGCGGGTGTAATTGGGGCAACACCCCACTCCACTTAATGGTCACATCTTTCCACCGAGAACCACGACACTGTGTAAATGCATGAGATTATTCTTGAATAACTTACTTTGATTGTTATAGAAGGTGTTGAAAATTGTAAATTGAAATTTTCTTGACACCTTAGAGCATAGAATTCATTCAATTTGTACCCTAATATTGTAATGTAAATATTAATACACTATTACTGACAAATTAAATAATTTTGAAACATATTGTATTACTAATCCATTGCTTCATAATTATGTCCGAAATACGTGTCTGCTTGGCACCGTAAACAACGCAGTGACTGATGTTGAACTGTCTGTTTACTATAAGTGAAATCGTTGCTCTGTTACCTTACCGAATTATTTTGAAGGATGTTGAATAACCATTGTTTTATTTAAGTTTAAGTTTGTTAATTGTGAACACTGTTGTTGCTTTGTGTTAAAATAAAAGTTTTTTGTAGAAAAATCGTTTTATTTTTAATTATAATAAACAGAAATACATATATTATGTAAAAAAAGAGAAAAGAAACCATTTATTTGGCATACACCCTTATAAATACATACAGTATATGTAGTGGTAGACTAATAATAGTTTTAAACAAAGAAAACAGAACAAAAAAAAAAAATGAGGGAAATAGATAAAAAAGACAATCAACAAATGTGAGTCCAATGGTTGCACCAATTAGGTTCAGTTTGTAAGGAAAGGATTTCATGAAGTAAAGCACTGATAGACAAAAGGTACATATTAAATTTTAATTTGGACTTGTCAGGAATTAGAAAACTAGTCCGTTCGCTCAACTAGGTCATCAAGCAGAAGAATCTGACGAGACACAGCCTCAGCCGATCACAGCGCGCCATTCTAGCCAGCCAATCACAGCCAAGCCAAGCCACCGCCATAGCCCGGGTGCCTCCGGTGGGGGAAATGCCACGCGAGCTCATTTTTCGTCTCTGATTGCTTCCACTACATGACGAAAGCTATATCTGTTCGATTGCACATTAAATCAGTGTGATTATAAGTCTGCCTTTTAATCATTTATGCCCTTCTGTTTCATCTCGGAAGTGGGCTAAATTAGGTGGTAGGCCATAACATCGGCCGCCGGCAGAAGAAACCACCCACCAGACAAGGTATTGCCGCCAAGCGATTCGTTGTGGTCCGGCATGATGTCTGGTGAAGCCGTACGGAGGACGGATCTGAGCAGGTGTGCCTTCGCGCAGCGGAATGTTGTTGAATTTAAAGATTTTAGATATGCAGATATTTAGTGTATGACGTCGTATAATTGTGTATGTTAAAAAAAAATTTGTGCACGCAGCCATTGTGGAGAAATTCACCAAAAACTGATTCCGCTGGGCGAACGTTGTCCTGGCGGAACTTTTTTTAATCCATTGACTTTCGAAAAAAGAGATGTGTCCAAAAAATAGTGCGTAATTGTGTATGTATGAATAAAATTTGTGCATGCATAAACTTCGGAGATATTCAAGTTTCCGCTGCGCGAACGTTTGGCCATTAGCTAGTTTTCAAATAAAGCGCTTAGGTACATAGAGAGCTGTAGATTTTTACATACTTTGTTTTGAATTTGTGTATATTTGTTTAAAAAACAGATTTAGAAAAAATCGTAAGGCTTAAAAGATAAAAATATAAACGTAAAATACGCTTATTTGGTCTTAGTTCTTAAAGTATGCACTTTGGGGTCTAGATTTTCACGTTTATACAAACCTTGTAAATGTCTGCAATATATTGCCAAGTATCAATGATGTTCCTTTAGTAATTAAAGAGTTATAGGACAATTTACCATGACATAATCACTGTTTACAAAGCAGTCAAATATCACGACATTCTAAAGGAATTGCATGGTAAAATGTATGCCAATAATTAGTGTATTCATTCAACTATTCACATGCAAAATTTCATGTCATTAAATTCAGTAATTAAAGAAATACAATTATAATACTGACGAAGCATCGAAAACCTACATAACCCGACCAAGTTCGGATAGCTATAAAAAAGCGGCCGTGCAATATATTTAGGTAACATCCCAAAAATTTTTTCATAAAAATGCAAAATATTTATTTTTCAAATTGTTTACAGAGACATCAATGATATGGTTTTAGGTCAGGAAGTGTAGATGGCGTTACTTTCTTTGCTACACGTTCGTTCAAGGGAACTGTCTCCCCCCTGAGCCGGGCGTTATTAGTAGGAAACGTTTTTTTTGTAAACAGCAGTGTTTGTGTTTCTCTTATAAATAAACACGTCTTTCATTTAATACTTAGTTCCGTTCTCGACACTCCAGTGTCCAACAAATCCTCCGTATCACCGAGCACATCCACGCAGGATTCCTACGTGGTATAATGACAGATGTTATTTACTTCGACATAGCGAAAGCCTTTGACAAAGTCTGGCACAACGGCTTAATATACAAGCTGTACCAACTCGGCGTGCCTGACCGTCTCGTGCTCATCCTGCGAGACTTTCTGTCAAACCGCACTTTCCGCTACAAAACCGAAGGAGCTATCCCCCCCCCCACCTCATCCGGGCTGGAGTCCCCCAGGGCTCCGTACTGGCCCCTTTGATCTTCACGCTGTTCACCAGCGACATCCCCAAAAGTAAAAAGGCCCACCTCGCTCTCTTCGCAGACGACACAGCCAATTACTGTTCAGGAACCAGCCCCAATCAAATTAAACTAAATCTCCAAACCGCTGTCAACGCTCTTGCTGACTGGTTTAAAAAATGGAGAATAGAAGTTAATCCCGACAAATTCACTAATCCACTAATTTTGTTACACAACGCGACTTTAATAAAATTTCTAGATTATTTAAACCTCAGAATGAAGTCTGGGAGGACCTCTTATCCGAATGGCAAAGTAGGTGGGATAATTCCATCAAGGGCCGGCACCTCCATCTATTCTTTCCATCCGTTGGCGATCGGCTGGCTAAGACATGGCTGGAGGTTGACCACTGCGTTGCCCAATTTCTCACAGGTCATGGCAACTTTAAAAGTTAACTCTATTCTTTTAAACTTGTTCCTTCGCCTTTGTGTCAGTGTTCTACATCGAACTGTGAATTTGAACTGTCCGCACATCACATCTTGTGGGAGTGTGTTCTTTGGCAGAATGAACGCAATATTTAAAATTAATGGAATGTAAAAGGGTACAATGTATTTGACGTGTACAATAATGACGTGATACAAGAGTGCGAACAGGAACGGCCTGTCTTGTAATAGAATGGAATAGAATATAATAATAATGTGTCTTACAAGCTATGCACTCACTTAAATATTAACTATCTCTAAATAATAGTGGGGTAACCAATAGCAAATCAGCTTGCTGTCCTGCGGAAGTCCACGCGGTATTGCGTGCGTTCTTGATGCTGATTCGTTGATCGAGGCAGGCCGCGGCGTTTGATTGGTTAATGTAGAATGCGCGCCAGTTCAGTCTTCACGTGCTAGACGACTCGCTATAGTTCTCACGCACATTAACCGTTGATCAAGATGTTGTCCGGGGTGAGATTTATGGGAACCCTCGCTGCGGGAGTCAGGGTCGCAGGGACGCGCGCCATGACTTCCGCGTTTCTTTTGTGATTTACAGTCGACCTTTTCCCGGGGGGTAAGAGAACATGTGTAGCATTTGTACAACGCTACAATAGAGAACATATGTAGCATTTGTTCAATGCTATAGTGTATGAACGACCCTCCTGACGTCGAGCCGGGGGGTTCAGGCTTATGCCTGGATCCCCCTGCCGCAAGTTATGTGACTATTTCCGATGATTTGAGTGGAATGGATACGGATTTTTTTTTTTTTTTTTATAAATTATAAACCAGCGCTTGACCGCAATCCCGCCTGATGGTAAGCAGTGACGCGATCGTTGATGGTAAAGCGCTAGTTTATTAAGAGCCTATTCACTCTAGCTTTGAAGACACTCAAATCGTAATGTGACGGAAACACCGGCAAATTGTTCCAGTCCCTCGATGTACGCGGTATAAAGGAGGAAGCAAAACGCTTCGTCCGGATCGCAGTGGTGTCAACAACGTAAGGGTGGAAACTCGCCGTACGACGGGTCGTCCGATGATGGAACGGAGATGGGGGAATTAAATCATGCAATTCCCTTGCACACTCACCAGAATGCATCCTATAGAAGACCGAAAGGCTGGCTACTCTACGCCTGTGCTCCAGGCTTTGGAGACCGTTTCGAGTTATGTCTGGGTCGCCAATCAGCCTCTTCGCACGCCTCTCCACCGAATCCAAAGTGGTAAGGTGACATTTTGCAGCACCAGCCCAAATGTGGCTGCAGTACTCCACACACGAACGGACCTGTGCTTTGTATAAAATTAGAAGCTGCCCAGGTGTGAAGTACCGCCGGACCTTCGCGATGACGCCTAGTTTTCTGGCAGCCACCCTGGCCTTGGACTCAATGAACCGCCCAAAGTTAAGGCTCGAGGAAATCTCAACTCCCAAAAGCTGAAGGCGGTCGGTACACTCCAAGGATACATTCTGAAAAGTAGGAGCCAAGGTGAACGGGCTCCTTTTGGCGGTGAAAAGACACGCCTGTGTTTTCGCGGCATTGAATGCTACAAGATTGGCATTGCCCCATTCGGAGACTGCCTGCAGTGCAGCACTCACACGCTCTACCATGGCCTCTCTTTCGGACCGGATTGTTTCCTTACTAGTCCGAGCTTCCGGCAGGTATCTCTCCATAACTGTGCTGTCATCTGCATACCCATAGATACCGGGCATCAGCAGATCATTAATATGCAGCAGGAACAGAGTTGCAGAGAGAACAGACCCCTGAGGAACACCGGCATTGGTCGACATGGGCTCAGATGAACATCCGTCGACAACAACTCGGAGGGACCGTTCAGTCAGGAAGTCTTTTACCCAGCCAGTCAGGCCAGCGGAAATGCCGTACGCTGGAAGCTTACTCAAAAGGCCAGCGTGCCATACCCGGTCGAAGGCCTTCGAGACATCAAGGGAGACGGCAATCGCTTCCCCATTTTTCTCGAGGGCCTCGCCCCACAAGTGAGCGGCATACACTAGTAGGTCCCCAGTTGACCGATTGCGTCGAAAACCGTACTGTCGGTCACTGAGGAGATCGTTACCTTCCAGGTAAGCCAAGAGGCGCGAGTTCAATACACGCTCCATAATCTTGCAGAGTATGGAGGTTATTGAAATCGGCCGATAGTTGGTAGGATCGGCACGACTACCCTTTTTGGGCACGGGCTGCACGTTGGCAAGCTTCCAGGACTTGGGCACTATACCAGTCCTAAATGAGAGGCGATACAGGCGCGTCAATACAGGAGACAACTCGGGCGCACAAGCCTTAAGAACAATCGCTGGTATACCATCTGGACCACTAGCCTTATTCACGTCCACGACACAATACTCTCAGAACCTCCTTGTTTCTAATGCGAACCTCCGGCATTGAAGTTCCGCAGTGAGGTAAATTAGGTGGAGTAGCATTGCCAGTGTCAAGACGCGAACTATGGGCAAAGAGAGATGCAAAGAGACCTGCTTTCTCTCTCGCCGTATGGGCCAGTGCTCCATCAGGCCTAACCAGCGGAGGCAGTGTGGGCCGACAGAAGTTCGCCTCGACCGGTTTGGCTAGGGACCAGAAAGATCTGCTACCGGAAGGGTGCGCAGAGAGCTTGTTACCAATGTTAGTAATGCGGTCGAAGCGAGCCTTCTTAAGCGCCTTTTTGTAGGACTTGGCAGCACGGTTAAAGGCTGTTTGCAAGCATTGTTATAAGCGTAGGAAAAAGAAAAGAAATTATACTGAGAGCAGTGATACAACACAATGCCAATGCATTATTACCTCAAATGATGTTGAGGAACCTCATATCCATATATCAGGCTCAGGCTGTCAACCTTTAATTGAAACAAGACAACAAAGTAGTGTGGATAATGCTACTGCAAAAATCCCTCTCTTGGTAGGATAGAATACCTTGCTTCAGATTTGCAACCGTATGTAGTACATGTCCAAAAAATAGAAGCATCCTCAAATGCTGGTACTACCTTACATCCCATGGCTTTTGGCAATTTTTTAAAGAAAAATAAATTTCAGAATATAATACCAGGTAGTTTGAAAAGAATAGGTAGGAACAGATGTGCTGTGGCTTTCACTACTCACAATGCTGCAAATGATTTTATTGGAAATAAAAATCTGACTACATACAATTTTAAGGTGTTCGTTCCCACCTTTAGTGTGACAAGGATGGGACTGATTAGAGGTATTCCTAATGACTGGTCTGTGGAAGAAATTATAGAAAATGTGTCAGTACCTGTTGGCTGTGGTAAAGTGCTAAAAGTTAGGCGTCTCAATTACAAAGTTACCACCACTGAATTTACCACATGGAAGCCCTCTCAATCAGTAGTTCTTACCTTTGATGGACAAGTCCTTCCAAAGACAGTGTTTGTTTGTTTTAATTCTGTTCCTGTTGATATTTACACATTTCCCACTATTCAGTGCTATAAGTGCTGCCGCTATGGACATACCAAAGCATTATGTCGTTCTGTACCAAGATGTTTTAAATGCAGTCAGAATCATACAGGCGATTCATGTCCTGTTGAGGATGATGCGGCTGTTTGTATTATGTGCAATGGTTTTCATTTTGCTACTAGCAAAGTTTGTCCAGAATTTAATCGCCAGAAGAAAATTAGCTGCGTTTCCTACCTATATGGAAGCATGTAAACTACACCCTCCAGTGTCTAAGTCATATGCGAATGCTTTAAGTACCCCAGTTAAACCAGCTTCACTTATTAAGAATGCAAGTCCAAGTTCTAGCAATGCACTAATTTATATAATAAATATAACAGAAAATTGCGCAGTCTACTGAAAGGTTTTTATTGACAAGTAAGGAAGTATCCAACAAAAAACAAAATCCAAAATATAAAATTTGTACATGGTGTTCTTAGTGGCTAGTATTAATCTTTACTACAGAGTTTTAACACCCCCCCGCAATAAGAACACCCTATATACAATATTATGGATAAGGTATATAGACATATCAAAGTTAACTGTACACTTAACACTAATACATACTTACAAAAAAATAGACACATTGATATACACCGACCTATCACTATCTTTACACAACTACTATACACCTGCAGAATAATAACAACATACACCTAAACCTAAACTAAGCCTAACAACTGTACACATTTACAGTGCTTCAGTCTCGGCAAAGGTTTGGTCAAAATGTCTGCAATCATTTCTGTCGTTGGTTTGTATTGAAGACGTATGCAGTGTTGTGAAAGCGAGTCTCGTATGAAATGGTGTTTAATGTCTATGTGTTTTGTGCGTGAGTGATATGTATTGTTGTGTGCCAGTTTTAAAGAACTTTGGTTGTCTGTATGTATGGTGATGGGATGAGAGACGGCAAAGACTTCGTGTATGAGAGTTTTCAGGTAAATCGCCTCTTTGCAAGCTTCAGCTAGAGCCATGTACTCGGCCTCTGTGGTTGAAAGCGCGACTGTGCGCTGCTTGCGTGCTTCCCATGAGATTGGTGCACCACACATGAAAAAGGTAAATCCAGTAAATGAACGTCGATCAATAATGTTGTTCCCGTAATCGGCATCAATATATCCGACTGGGTATGACTGACCTTTTGAAGTGTACTGAAGCTTTAGATCTTTGGTAGCCTTCAGGTACCGTAGAACCCTCTTAGCGGCCCTCCAGTGTACCCCCCCGTAATGTGCATTGAATTGGGAAAGATACGACACTGAGTGTGAGATGTCAGGTCTTGTACATATAGCAATGTACATTAGCGAGCCGATAAGTTCCTGATAAGGAGCTTCAGTTTCTTCTTCCTTCGAGGGAAGAGTTAGTTTCAGACCAGGTTCTAAAGGAGTTGATATAGTTATTGCATCATTCATCCCAAACTTTGTAATAAGTTTCTCTATGTACTTGGTCTGATCGAGAGTAGTGCAGCCTTTGCTTTGTATGACACGCATACCGAGACAGTCTCTAAGAGGACCAAAATCTTTAATTTTGAACATTTTTTTAAGTTCTTTTTTAAATGTCTCTCTCATGAGATCATTGCTGCTCAAAACAAGGAAATCGTCGACAAACACGGCAACGACTAGTATGTCATTACCATCTCTTTTAATGTAGAGACAGTGTTCGGATGGAACTTGAGTAAGCGACAAAGTGGCAAGTGCTTCGCACACTTTTTTATTCCATTGTCGTGGAGCTTGCTTCAAGCCATATAGTGCTTTTTTCAGTAAACACACTTTCCTTGGATCTTCAGAAAAACCTTCCGGTTGTTCCATATATATTTCCTCATCGAGATCTCCATTTAGAAAAGCAGTTTCTACATCTAGATGATGTACTTGTAGATTGTGATGAACTGCATATGCCAAAAGAAGTCTTACAGAAGAGAGTCTAGCAACTGGTGAAAAAGTTTCTCCGTAGTCTACTCCAGCCACTTGAGTGAAACCTTTTGCTACTAGTCTCGCTTTGTACTTTGTTATTTGTCCACTTGTATCTTTTTTAATTTTATAAACCCATTTGCATTTAGTTGTTTTCCGATCTGACGGTCGGTCGACTAGAACCCATGTTCCGTGATTCATTAAAGAATTGTATTGAGCATTCATTGCTTCTAACCATTTATCCTTTTGTGGATGTTGTGCCACTTCTTTGTAAGTCTCAGGCTCCATATCTGAAGTAAGGTAGATATTACAACCAGCTTCAAATCTATCAGGTTGACGTCTGTCTCGCTGAGGATATCTGCGCTCTGGCGATGGTGATTCTCTAGCTATAGCTTCATTTGGAGGAGGACTGGAAGAAGTTGAGGGTTCATCCAAAGGTACTTCCTCTGATGGTGGTATCGTCACAGGCTGAATGTCTCGCTGTTGCTGAGATACAGATTGTGGAACAGGTCCGTCTTCAATTGGTTCAGGATCAAGGGGTACAAGAACTTCTACTGACTTTGGAGGATCTGTTGATTCTAAATCTGGTTTTCCAGATTTAGTGTTGGCATATATTTTATCCTCTATGAAGACAACATCTCTTGCAATTATAATCGTTCGAGGATTTTCAGGATTTATAAGGCGGTAACCTTTGCTTTCAGTTGTATAGCCAACAAAGATACAACTTTCTGTTTTTGAATCCAGTGTCTTCCGTTTTTCTTTCGGGATAAGGACATGAGCTTCACATCCGAAGACTCGCAGGTTAGAGAGGTTAACTTTCTTCCTGGTCCATAATTCTTCTGGAATTCTGTTATTTAGGGCTTGGGTGGGCATACGGTTTTTAAGGTAAATTGCCGTATTTACCGCTTCTCCCCAATATGCTAAAGGTAAATTCTAGTCTTTGAGCATGCATCTGGCTTTTTCAATTATAGTCCGATTAGCACGTTCACTAACTCCATTTTGCTGCGGTGTGTATGGTACGGTGGTCTGATGGATGATTCCATTCTCCTTTAAAAAGTTAGACAAATCCGTATTTACATACTCGCGACCATTATCTGAACGTAAAACCTTAATTTTTTCGCCAGTTTGGTTTTCAACTAAATATTTAAACTCCACAAACTTACTAAAAACTTCGGCTTTTGATTTCAAAAGATACCCGTAAGTTTTTCGACTGTAGTCGTCGGTAAATGTGAGAAGATATAATGCTCCGCCCCAAGAATGCGTACTCATGGGTCCGCATAAGTCCGAATGGACTAATTCTAGGACTTTACTTGATTTACTTTGAGATTTTGAAAACTTTTTCTTTGACAGTTTGCCCTGTAAACATGGAACACAAGTTTCATTACAGTTCCCGCTAAAATTTACGCCAACTCGTTTATTTTTTAAAATATTCATACTCCTTGCATTGAGGTGACCAAGGCGTCTATGCCACAACATAGCAGTCTCTTTGGTGGTAGAGCAAAGAGCTTGAGAACTCTTTACATCAAGTTTAAACATGCCTCTGTAGTGTGAACCTGAAGCAATGACATTACCTGTCACTTGACAACTGCCACTCAAAGATATGGTAGCCCCTTGTGATGTAAATAAAACATCATACCCCTTATTTACTAATTTACTGACTGATAGTAAATTAGTTGCAAGGTTGGGAACGTATAAAACATCAGAAACTCTATTTACATTGTCAGATATATTAATATTTACAGTACCTCTGCCTTGACTCAGGAGTTGCTCTTTATTAGCAACAGTGATTGGAGTAATATGGGTGGACAAAGTCTCAAACCACTCTTTGTTATTACTCATATGTGTGGTTGCACCAGAGTCTAGGATCCAATCCTCTGAACCTGAAAAAGGGATGTTAGAAAAACAAGATGAAAGTGTAGAGTGGGATGTATAATTTGAATTACACTTTGCCGAAACTGAAATCTTATTTTTCTTTAACTTCCTACACTGTGATACGACATGCCCGGTTTTTTTACAAAATGTACAAAAGAGTTTCTTCTTCTGCTGCTCGTTAGTTTGCAATGCCGTCGTGCTAGGTTCTTTAACTCTGGTAGGTAAAGATTTCCTGGAGTCTTCCTTCAATAGGGCTGCCATAACATTTTCTGACGTTAGTTTGGTGTTCGTGTGTTCTAATGCCATTACTAGCGGTCGAAATTCTTCAGGTAGGCCTGCTAGTATGATAATAGCGAGAAACTCGTCTTCGACTGCCTTGCCAATTGCCTGTAGCTCTTGTTGAATGCTTGTTGCCGCGTTTGTGTAGCTCTGGATGCTACCAGTGTACTTATTGCTTAGCAACCTTTGCATAAGTGATAATCTTCTGGTTAAGCCGCTATCCGCATATGCTTTTCTCAGCCTGTTTAGTACGTCAAAAGCTGATGTGGCCGGTCGTATAACTGGATATACAGACTCGTCGCAAAGTATGCATATTTTCGCTCGTGCCTTCTCATCTCGCCTTTTTTGTACTGGATCACTGAGGTTGGGCTGACTTGTAGTAATCTCCCAGAGGTCAAGGTCGACTAAATAGCATTGTATAGAAAACATCCAATTAGAAAAGTTACTGCTACCTCTCAGCTTGTTTATGAGCTGCGATTGTGCCGGTAGTTCTGCCGTTGACGTGGTCTTCGACCGATCACCCGATGGTATATTTTCCATAGCACTTGCTCATAAAATACTTGCAGAATACGTATTTCTTACTGTTTTAACTGTATTCGTTATTCTTAATGGCCCATAACCACTAATTTATATAATAAATATAACAGAAAATTGCGCAGTCTACTGAAAGGTTTTTATTGACAAGTAAGGAAGTATCCAACAAAAAACAAAATCCAAAATATAAAATTTGTACATGGTGTTCTTAGTGGCTAGTATTAATCTTTACTACAGAGTTTTAACAAATGCTAATCCTGTTTCATATAATAAAACAGTTTTTCTGAAACCTCGGTCACTTCCTAAGTTTTCGAGGGGTTTTGACTGTGCTGCTCATAATGCAATTATTAAAGAAGGTGAAATTCCTACTCCGGCTAATTTTTGTGGTTTAAAAGCAAAATCAGATGATGATGGAAACTTGAAACATTCGCAGATATTAGATTTAATATTGAGCCTTCTTGGTGCATTGCTTCATAGTAATTCAAATATTTTAAAACCGTCCGACGTTGCCACTTTAAATGAGTTTAAAAAAAAAACAGTTGATATCAATAATGGATTGCAAAATAGTTCAGTGGAATTGTCGGAGTATAGTTCCTAAAGAGTGATTTAATCCTGTTCTTTATCATAGTTTATTATCTTCTTTTATTATACATAACTAGCTTTCCGCCCGCGGCTTCGCCCGCGTTAACTTCGGTTATATCGCGCTTTTTAGATTTCCCTCGGGAATATCAAATATTTTCGGGATAAAAAGTACCCTATTATTTAATCCGGACTTCTAACTTTACGTCTGCAAAATTTCAAAGCAATCGGTTCAGGAGTTACGGCGTGAAAGTGGTACAAACAAACTCACTTTCCGATGTATAATATTAGTAGGGATATATTTGGTGTACACATACAAATATTCCAGTAATCTCCCTTGGGAACTTGATGTTTTTTTTAGACCAAAAGTAGCCTATGTTACTCTCCATCTTTTCAACTAACTGTATGCCAAAAATCAGGTCGATTGATTGCTTAGCTACGGCGTGAAAGAAGGACAAACAAACAAACAAACACACTTTCACATTTATAATATTAGTATGGATAATATTAAAGTTTAGATTGTACCTAAATACTTACCTACCTACCTATATCATATATCCTTACTTTTATTATAATTTATTTTAATTATTTTAAATAAGTTTAATACCTTTCCTAATCATATAAATAATTCCGTGATGTTTTGATATTCCTCCTGTCTGTTTCCTTACCTTTTCAAACACATTGACATTGGCACAAAGATACTCTAGTGCCATTAAAAAAAAAAACCGCTAGCGGAATAATTGACGTAGCTAGGGATGCAACATCGTTCATGAAAAACATCGATGTCGAAACATCGATGTTTTTAAAAGTCAAACATCGATGTCGAAAACATCGATGTTTATGAACGATATATCGACGTTTATGAACGATGTATCGGTGTTTTTTTAAAATACTTACAGGTTTGACAAAATGGCCTTGAAATACAGAGACAAAGCGTTTTCCTATCTGATTGATATAGTTAGACTGATTACTGTTTTTGGTGACAACTGAAAATGCACACTTAACTTCACTCTCCGATACACACAAACAAACGAAGTGACACTGACATTGACATGACATATCACATCACACAGCACATTTCCGGAAAGGACTCGCGGGTATACTGCCTATACCGGTTTATAATTACGTACGCAAATTAAAAAAAAATATTAAAAAAGTATTGTTTGTTTTTTGAGCAAGCGTGGTGATTACGCTCAATCCTTCTCTGTATGAGAGGAGACCTGTGCCCAGCAGTGGGACGATAAAAAGGTTGATAATGATGATGATGATGATTGTTTTTGTATGGCAAGGTTTTGAGCAAGCAAGGTTGCACGAGTTCTTGGCAGTATACGCACGAATCAATAGATGGCGCTAATAAACATCGTTCATAAAAACATCGATCATAAAGAACGATATATCGTCGATGTTTTGAGCTTCAACATCGATGTTAATGTTTATGAACGATACATTGATGTTTTTAAACATCGATGTATCGTTTGCATCCCTAGACGTAGGTTGAGTTGTCAAAGAATAGGAAAAAACCGTATCTGATAATTTCTGAGGTAAAAGATGGATAGACTACCAATGTGTAGGATATGTTTAGCGAAGAATGTCCGCCTGTGTATAGTGGCCCACAGAAACTTGCACAAACTATATGAGACGCTGAATAATATTCCAGTAAGTTGTTTAAGAGTTGTTATGTTCTAAGGCATCAATAATGTTGATAGTTTTGCACCACTGTATCCATTTTAAGACTGCTCTGGCAGTCTTTCTTGGACAGTTTCAGACTCAGTTTCTTTAGATAATAAACTAAAATTAAACAAAAATCTACACCGCTTAGTTACCCAATTAAACATAACAGTAGCTTTATTCAGTTGTCATGCGTCACAGTTTTACTTGCACTCTTCAATTCAAACATTTAAACTCACATAGTCAAACAGACAGACCCGGAACAATTATCTGTAGGCCATACAAATTTGTTCTGTGTGGCTTCAATTCCCACCCGTAAGATGCAGTGAACAAGGGCCACTAAGCCATTGCACAAACTGTGTTTTCTTATCAAAAGATTCACATTGCAAAGAATGTTTCTATTTGTAACCAGTGTTTCTCATCTAAGTGAATAATTGTGTTCTGGTTTTGAGAAATAAATTAAACTTAGCAAGATTATTAACGAATTAATGGGGGAGAGACTTGTATTGCATATGTTCATTAACTAAGTCACATATTTTTTCTTTAACTTTACTTTGTTAGTAAGTTAATGAATAATAAATGGTAAATAAATAATACAATCAAAATAGTAGATACATGACCAATGTTGTTGCAGTTTATAACTGAAGACAGTAGACCAATGCTTGCTTGTGTCTTCTGCTTTGCTAAATTAAAGCAGTGTTACCGATTACTGCGACAATGTCTGAAAGCCGAAGAGGTTTTCGCTCAGAAGCGGAATGAAACATATGAGGTAAGATTCTTTAACAGCAATTCATTCATTCCTATATGTTTTAATTTCCCTATAAGTAATGTGAAAGTGATTCCTTTCAATCTCATACCTATTTTGTTTGGATTTTAAACCAAGTAAACCATTGGGTTTTGACAATTGTATGCATACAATTATTATACATACAATATTAGACATACAATTTTTATCTTTTATTCTATGTTACAATAGCTAGTGCAGTGGTTAGTTAAATTGGTAGCATGACTGACTTGCCAGGATACATTGGAACTACTATACTGGAAGTGTCCTCACATAGGGCTCTTTTAAGTGACTAAGGAATATATGAAGTTTGTGCTTCTGACACTGTGATTAGCAGCATATTATCCTAATAATATAATTATCTCCTTATAGCCCAATCCTGTAGTGAATGAAAAATACTTTGAGATATTTGGAGGGCTTATTAAATCTCCAATAGAACAGATAAATGTTGTTGATTGCATTGCTGTTGGAGAGGAATTATCAGCTGTTTGTGAGGGACCAGATGATGTTATTGAACCGAAGGAGGAACACCAAAATGATGGTATGTTTTAACAACTAAAATAATATTCTTGGTAAATAATATCTAAAACAAAAATATTATTTGTTCAATTGATTTTATATTGATTAGACGATGTTTTGAGTTATTTCAAACCTTTGCCAGTGTTAAGTTTTGGTCTCTCCAGGGAGACATTGGTTGCTGCTCTCAGGATGCGGGCTGGTCATGTTCCACTGAACAAGTTTTATCATCTCATGGGATTTAAGTCATCGCCAATGTGTGATGCGTGTCAGGTGCCCGAAGATTATATTCATGTGTTGGTGGAATGTGACCAGTATCGCAAACTGAGGAGGAGCCTGCTGGCAGGCATTGATCTCCATAATGGGGGAATCAATGTGGTTCTGAGCCGGCCAATGTCCGAAGAGGCCCAGTGTATCTATGGGTTCCTAAAGAGATGTATGAGAGAGAGAAATGATAGAGAGGGGCGGAGAGCGGGAGTGTGAGATTTGAAGATGTGATGTGTGAGTGTGTGATGTGTATGTGTGTGTGGATACACTGGGATTGATCCCATGAGGCTGGCATAGTCACCCTGAGTGCACTGAAGCCTCTAAATACAAGATATAAAAAAAATAGTTTTGGTCAATGTAACTGGAACCACATTCTGTTCTGAAATAAAACAAATAACACACTTCATTGTATTGTTTACTTACAGAGCTAGAAGCAGATAATTTAGACAGTAGTTGTTTAGATGTAGCAGATATACCACCACACTGTTCTGAGTCAGATTTAGAAGATGATGTCCCTTTAATGATCTGTAAATTTGAAGTGGAAGATGAAGGAGTATCAAAGACAAATAGAAGAGCCACGGAGACAATCAGTAAGTATTAGTTAGTTATATAGCTAAGCAGACAAGCCACAGTAACTCCACACATCCAACGCAGCATATTCATCTCTGTGACACGCAGCTCCTGCTTGTGTCGCTCAAGCACAGGCCACGCCTCACTGCCATACAGAAGGACAGGTCTAATGATGATCTTATAGACCTGTCCCTTAAGCTTAACTGGCATTTTGGGTTCACAAATGATACCTGTCACTTCACGCCATTTTGCCCAAGCTGCGGAAATGTGTGCTTTATCGTCGCAATCAATGTCGCCGGACGCGTGGAGCACAGACCCCAAGATCATGTCTCCGTCTATGCACACAGGCATAGGGTCTGTGGTGTTGCTGGCCATGTACACCGTCTTCACCACATTGAGTTTAAGACCTCCGTTCTCAAGCGAGTTCTTCCACGCATTTACCCGCCGCACCAACCGTTCACTGTCCATATCTGGCAGCGCGATATCATCAGCATACATGAGCAACCAGGGAGGTTGCTCATCTGAATTCTTGATGCTGTCTGACAAGACATCTAATATCACGCTGAACAGGAACGGACTAAGTACGGATCCTTGGTGTACTTCGACGGTGATGGGGAAGGGTTTAGTGTCGCCAACAGTCAGGGTTGATATGATTTAAATCAGTGATTTTAATCGTGATTTTAATCAAGTGATTATTTTTTAAAATCAATGATTTAAATCATTACATTTTTACTGCAACCAAGTCGGCCAAAAATTGTCTAGGGACATCCTTCGACATAGATTACGGCGCACACACGAGCAACTGCTGAGTACAGTTGCTTCTTGGGCTGGGGTGGAAAGAATATTTTTGGCATTCAATTTAGTGCACAGCAAAATAAGAAACAGATTAGGCACCAATGAGGCAGCCGAATTAGTTTTCCTTTTGAAGGAACTCAATACTCAATTCTAAAAAATGATAAAGTTTACTAAGTTTATTAATACTTACCATAAGTAGTTGAGCATGTTTCTGTTTTAGTCCGTAAGTTATTTCTTTACTTGTAATTTTTTCAACGCTACTTGTTTTTTAAATTGTTGACTTTATTAGTAGAACTTGTTTAATTACCTTAATTGTATTAAGGATAAAATTAAACCAAAATCTTGTTTTCCTTTTAATGAAGAACTGACTATTAAATTTAAAAAAAGAAAAGAAAGTAAAAAACGTCATAAAAAACCGATTTAAATCAAATAAACCCTATTTAAATCAAATTAATTGGATTATTTTGATTTTTTTTCAAATCATGATTTTTATCAACCCTGCCAACTGTGGTCCTAACAACGGAATCTGAATTGAGATATATGTCTCGAATTATGTCAACATAGGCTTCTGGTACCCCTTTGGACCTCAGTGCCCACCAGATCACCCCCCGAGGGACAGACTCGAAGGCCTTCTGCATGTCTAAAAAGAGCATATGCAGAGGCGTGTTCTTCGATCTGTATCTCTCCATGGTGATCCTTAGGGCGAAGATTGGGCCCGTGGTTCCGTACCCTGGACGGAATCCATATTGACACGTCGAGACAGCACAGTCCCGGGATGACCCGGGACCGAGGCAGCAGATCCGGGAGTCTAAAATCCTCTCAAAGATCTTCATCGTGTGGGACATGACCTTTATACCGCGTAGTGATGGAAAACGATTTTTTCCTGATTGGCCTGGGTCTTGGATGTTTATATATATATGTATATATATATATAATCTATTATAAAATATACTATCGTTGAGTTAGTATCCCATAACACAAGTCTCGAACTTACTTTGGGGCTAGCTCAATCTGTGTTATAAAAAAAAAAATTACCACACTCTTGTACCGAGCCCTTGCCTTTGAAGACTGTTGTGATAATACTCAGCCTTTATTGGTTCGGGATTTTGCCGGTCAGGAGCACGCAGTTAGGAAAGTTCGTTAACATGCCCACACCGCGAGGACCCATCGCCTTCCAGGCATCAATGGGGACTCCGTCAGCTCCGACGGCTTTCCGATTCGCCATGCGTCGAAGAGCCATGTGGACTTTGTCACTAAGAAGTCTGAAATCATTAAAATGGCAAGAACAAATCTTTGTATATTTTGTCGGAGTCCAGTCTTATCTATTAATTTTAGTGATCCATTGCTGTTTAAGTATCTCTTCGAATGGAAATCTAAAACATACATAATTTAAACAAAAACTTTTATGATAGTTGTCTCACGAAGAGAAAGTACTTTTAATAATGTAGATAGAATATTTAATTTAAAGGAGGTTTATTTTAATTTCCTGAGTATTAAATATTTTATTAAAAGTATTTTCCATAGCCCTGGAACACTCCGTAAAATAATTGGATTGTAATTACGACCCTGTCTTTTTGTTAAATTCAAGGGATGACGATAGATGGTGATGATTGATTGTTTCATGATCATGATCATGATTATAATTGTTTATAAAAACTCAAAAATATATTTTGCCGGCTAAAAAGTCTTTAGGGGTGTCAGTAGAACATAATATATCAGTACGTACTCGTATGATTAATAAAGTGTATTAATACTGCTCTAATTCCTACTTAATTGAATTTCTATGACAAAGTGTCGCCATCTATTGTCAAGTAGAATAAGTATACTTGAAGGGCGTCTTCTAGTTAAGGTTTTTCTAGAACTATTCTGTTAAATTATGAATAAAATTACTTACACGTGAAATGTGATGTCTTTCGTTGCACCAGAACGTCTTTCCGAGTAATTTTTACATGATAAAACACAACATTTCATCATATTTTTACTTAATAATATGAAAATAACACGAAAAACCTCCGTTGTGAACAGAATGAACGACGACTGTACACTGAATAAGGCCACGCTCACTATGATGACGTCAGGACCTATTAAGAATCACAGTGCACAGGTACTTAGGCCGCCTCCTCTCTATATTTTCTCCACGAATGAAACCAACGGGGTCACACGAAAACAGTATCATCATCAACCTTTTTATCGTCCCACTGCTGGGCACAGGTATCCTCTCATACAGAGAAGGATTGAGCGTAATCACCACGCTTGCTCAATGCGGGTTGGCGATTTCAGACTTATAAAGTCCAGGTTTCCTCAAGATGTTTTCCGTCACCTTCAGTCAATGGTGTCCAAGATATACTTAGAAAATACATATAACTTTAGAAAAGTTACATTGGTACTTGCCTGACCTGGAATCGAACCCGCGCACTCATACTTGAGAGGCTGGTGTTTTAACCACTAGGCCACCACGACTTGAAAAACAAAAAACAGTATATTGTAAAATAAATCAAAATCAACCGCAGAAAGCCAAGGAAACGAAGACCTGATGAAAAACCACCGAAAAACGTCAAAAATGTGACTTAACAAAAAGAAACTTAAAAAAGTATAAAGCTTAAAAAACTAATGACTAAGCCAGCCAGTTGCCAAAAACTTTAGTTTACTTAAAATCGATAAAGCCATTACCACTCCAGAGTATAAAACCTAAAAACAGATAACATCTAAGGTTGACTGTGGCGATGTCCCATAGGCATCGGTTTGGGGCCGCATCTGGTGGTAAATCGGGTACGACTGGGTGCTGGGCGCCGACGTCCCTATCGGCCTCAGAGTAATTAGTTTGTTACGCTGACCACACGGTGGTCCTGGCGCTGGAGCGGGCCGGGGCTACCTTTAGGCGGCTCGGCCCCAATCTAGGGGGTTGTAATGCCTCTTGCCGCAGGTTCTACGCCGAGGATTCCTCTAGTTGATCGCGTCCCAAAGGGTAATAGCTGTCCAGCCAGTCCAGGAATTTCGCACGGTATCCACAGAGGCGGCGAGCTTCCTTTCTGGAATGCCGCCATATAATCTGGAGGCCAAAGTCCTGGCCCATATATCAGAGTGGCGAGAGAAGGCAAAACTCTGTAATATAACTCCGACGCTGCAAGTACACCCGACAAAGCTCCGACGGGATCTCATGACGACATGGAGAGTGCGTTAGTCGAAACCCAGTGCTGGAAACGCTACAATAGTGGCTAGAGTGGAGGTCCTCACCGGACACGGCTGTTTGGAGAGGTTCCTAGGAACGCCAGGGTGTCACAACTGTGTTGATCGCTCTGAGGGCACGGTGTAGTGTAAAGTGGATGTGGGCTGGGCGAGCCTGTCGCCGCCCATTAAAGACCTGGCCCGGTTCGATGGCACATTGTGTTCCACGCGCTCCTTAAATTGATGTCAGCACGTAGTAACGAGGTCAATTAGGACCGATGTCTCCCAGTACACCGGTTGTTCGAAAGAGATATAGTGGACCCTGGCACACAGGCAAGGCATGCGTGTTAGTGTGTTGTTTGTTATGTGTGATGCTTTTTAACGCTCAACGTTTTACATGGATTTGGAAGAAGTTTCATTATCAGATGTACCATATGAACCTTTTCATCCCAGTTTTTCAATGGGTTCAAAACTTATGCGGGTGAAACTGCGGGGCGCAGCTAGTCCTTCCTTAGTAATATTCAAAGAAATTTAAATATATAGAATTATTACGAGTAATAAAACATCTAAATAACAACATTCAAAAATAAACCTAAATCCTATCCCATAAAGCTTACATTGCCACAAAGCTTACGCATAAATACCTAAAGTTCCGAATGAGAGGCATCGAATGACCCCTGTGTCCCTTTCCCGCAGACTGCCAGTGCGAAATAAAACTACCATATGGTAAATTTGATACATAAACTTCATCCACTCGTTTTGTTATTTACGCTGATATACAATATTATATCAGTGACTCGTGATTGATTACGCATTAAAATAACTAACTGCTTAGCTCAACATTTAATCAATGCATTTATTGTGATTAAACAATAAATATAAATAAAACAATATTAGCAGATAGTATAAACTATAGAATGGCAACACCGACGACATATTGGGTTAAGTAATCAATATGGTCGATGCAAATTTTTCTTTGTCGTATTTTTAAGGTATCACGCTATTTTTTCGAAGGTTAAGGTAAAAATCTAATTTAAAATGACAAGAATTTTGTTGTGTGCGAGGATGTAATAGTTATTATTGCCCCGGTTGTGATCGTTCAATGTTTAGGTATGTCTGTACCAGTTTGTTTACAAAATATTTGGTGTAGGTTGAGTATAATATTCTGTAAAAAAGACGAGACAGCTGAACATAGAACCTCTTCCTTTTTTAAGTATGTTTAAAAAGTATAGACTTACTAGAAACAAATTGTATATTTTCTTGAAAATTTTTATACTTAATATCTACTGAAGAAAATGTAACAAACAGCGTATCAGTGTATGTCAACTATCCGTATTAGCTATACTTACCTTACACTTTTACGAAAAGTTTAACCTACTTGAATAACTAACCTAACCATTTTATTATTAATATATAATAATAATAATAATATATTTATTTTGCTTAAAACACGGTATAAAAGGTCTTACATACAAAAATGAGATCACACATGTTTAGCTTAAAAATAAAGCATGCAAAATTGTTTAGCACAAGCAGGTGCAAGCGTTGCGTGTGCATGTTGTCAACGTTAGTGTTCTAAATAGTCCTTAATACTATAGAAATTATGTTCATTCAACCACTTATGCAATTTAAATTTAAATACTCTAAAATTTAATTCTTTCAGTGCCTTTGGTAAATTATTGTATACACGTACACACATAGCTACACAGTTTTTATTATATTTAGTACACCTAGGCAGTTCGTCAAGTACAAGTGTATATTGGTCACGCCGACTTCGTGAACATACCTCTTCTGCTGTTTTAAATAATTCTTGGTGTTTTTTTACAAACATACACATCTCATAAATATATAATGACGGCAACGGTAGCAAACCAAGCTGTTTAAATATTGGTTTACAAGATTCATCGGAAGGGATCCCGTATAAGGCGCGTATACACTTTTTTTGTGCGATAAATGTCCTGTTGTGTTCCGTACTACTTCCCCATGTTATAAGTCCATACCTCAAAGAGGATTCAACGTAAGCTCGATAAGACATTACAGCTGTTTTTATATTAGTTACATGTTTAATTTTTCTAAGGGCATATACAAATTTATTTATTTTATTGCACACGTACTGAACCTGCGCTTTCCAGTCTAAATATTCATCTAATACTATACCTAAAAATTTGGTTTGTTCTACATGTGTTATTTTACGTATATCCATTTTAAAATTAAATTTATTATTATAATGTTTGTTAAATTGTATGTACACGGATTTTTCAAGATTTATAGATAAATTATTATTATTCAGCCAATTAATTAGAATGTCAATAGTATTATTTATGTCAGTTTCATGGTCAGTAATTGAATTATATTTTTTGTCAGCAGTTACAATTATAGAAATGTCATCGGCGAAAAGAAAACATTTGTGGTTAGTTATGTCAACTATATCATTAATATACAGAAGAAACAATATGGGACCCAATATGCTACCTTGGGGCACACCACGTTTTATACATTGATATTCAGACGTATGCATTATCATGTCTCTATTTTCGTCCAGTCTAGTAACTGCGACACTCTGTTGTCTGTCAGTTAGGTACGACGAAATCCATTGATGTGGCAATCCTCTGATTCCAAGAGCTTCTAATTTTTGTAATAAGTTGGTATGTGTAACAAGATCGAATGCCTTCGATAAGTCAAAGAAAAGCCCCGTTACAAACTGATTTTTGTTTAAACTGCTCAGTATTGTTTTTAAGAGTGAAAATATGGCTAGTGATGTAGATTTACCTTTTTGAAATCCATATTGTTGTTTTCTTATTATGTTAAACTTACTGCAGTAATTTATTAGTCTGTGATACATACATTTCTCGTATATTTTTGAGATGATGGGTATTAATGTAATAGGGCGATAATTGTTCACGTCACGTTTATCACCCTTTTTGAACAATGGTTTAACAATGGATAATTTTAATGCTTTTGGGAATACTCCTTGTGAAAATGATAAGTTGATCAAATATGTCAATACTGTACTTATTTCATTAGTACATGTCTTAATGATTCTGGTGTTAAGTTCGTCGTAGCCTTCAGATTTGGTGTTTATCTTCTGCTTGACCTCACTTTCAGACATAGGGGTAAGAAACATCGAGTTGGCAATTTTGTTTCCATTGAGACAACTATTTATTTGATTTTGTGTAGGGATACAGTTAATGAAGTGGTTGTTGAAGGCAGAAGTTATTTCTGCTGGTTTTGTTAGAAGAGTATTGTCAACTTGTAAACAGTCAATATTCTGGATTTCCGTATTTTGGATTTCGTTTTTTATGACTGACCAAGTGGCTTTACATTTGTTTTTTTGGTTGTGCATAAACTTGATGTTAGCATTCCGTTTAGCATTATATATGCAATTTTGAAGTATTTTAGAATATGTGATGTATTTGTTCTTGTTGGTTCTATTTTTGTTTTTGTAATATTGATATCTTAAGGAGCGTTTAGTTCTAGAACATAGTTTAAGACCCTTAGTTATCCAAGTTTGTTTGATTTTATTGTTTGTATTTACTTTAATTCTTACTTTTGGGAAGCAGAGATTGTAGAACAGGCATATTAAGTCATGGAAGCTATTGAATGCCGTATTTGCATCATTATCCATGTATACATCCGTCCAAAATAAGTTTTGCAAACATTCCTTAAATTTAAACGTGTTATTTATAGAGTAATCTCTTTTGTAGATGTAATATATGGTTTCCCTTGATTGAATTCGTAAGGGAAAACTTAACATTTGCGCTGTATCGTGGTCAGACAGATGTAGTGGTAGGACGTTAGCAATTGCGTTGTGCATATTACTTAGTATATGATCTATACAAGAAAATTTGCGCGTGGCTTCCTTAATATGAATTTTCAAATTGTGTGTGTGTGCTAGATCTTGAAATTCTCGCGTTATTTTACCTTTTTTCAGTGTATTTATATTAAAATCTCCAGTTAAAACTATCCGCGTTTTCGGTTTGCATTTTTTGTATAACTGTTGTAGCATACTGTCTAATTTAGTTAAAAATAGGTAAGGGTCTGACTGAGGTGTTCTGTATAAACAAATAATTACTAAATACTCAGATGCTAACTCTATTCCGCATGCCTCAAAGGTATTTACTGATGCATAATTTTTTACAAATGCTAATTCTCTAAAACTGATACCCTTCTTAATGAGTATGCAAGTACCACCACGATTTTTTTCCCTGCAAAAATATGTTGCCATGTCATAATCCCATAATTTGAGATAGCTCTCATATCCTTTTTTGATAAATGTTTCGGAGAAACAAATTATGTGCGGGTCATTCTGTAAATCTCTCATCTCCTGTAGTGTTAATTCTATAAGTTCCTGCTTTGACAGAACGCTTGCAATATTTTGGTGGAGTATCCTAAAATTGTGTGAAGCAGGCATCGAGGTTTTAGGCACGAAAAAAAGTGTCTTCTTTAATAACTGGACGGAAATAATAAGGTATGGTTCCTTTTTTAGGTTTTTCAGAAGGAATATTAGTAAGATTGTTTACTCTAAATTCCTTACTGTTGCTACTAGAGAAGTAAAACGGAATGGTCCCTTTTTTGGGCTCATTTATCGTTGTTTTTGGTAAAAAGCTTAGTTTGTTACTGGTAAGGTGTTTCCTGATCTCGACTGGATCTAGAAATTTTTTTTCATAATCTTCACAATCTATTAGGTAATTTATCGATTTACAAATATCAGGCAAGTTATATTTGCTATTGTATATGAATTTACAATTTTTATAATATTTGCACATATTTTTTATACTATTGTTTAATTTATTTACATTTAGGTTGTCATTTTTGAATACATTTAAAATAATAATACTATTTTTATCAAATGTCATAAGTACCCTTTTGAGTTGAGATAATACATGTCTTATATAAAGGTCATTTTCGCCTAAACATATTACAATTTTGTCTTCTGGTCGGAGGTTAAGCTTAATACAGCATTTTACAATTTTATCACTACATGCATATGGCATCGTTTGGGCGAAGACTCCATACTTTCCATATTGTTTAGAGTTTCTTGAACGAAGTAGAGCAGCAGCCATGCCTACGCATTGTTGCGCGCCAAAGACAGCTATAGTTTTTCCCATTAAGCACTGTTGCAGGTTTGAGGTAAAGTCTGTGGTTGAATGGGTCTCAGCAGGTAATGTCAGTTTTGGTGCTCTCCTGAGAGACTGGTCTAGTCCCTGTATTTGTGTATTTAGAACCTTAATCTCTTCTTCAGCGCTTTGAAGTTCTTTTTCAAGTATAATGATTTTCTGTTTTAGTAGAGAATGAATAGGGTCGTAGTTTGTATTAGCTGGTAATCTCGGAGAGGAAGGTGTAGATGACACGTGTTGACTGAAGCGAGAATATTTTTTCTTTTTTTCAGTGTTTAGAGGGGTACTTTCTATAATTGTTGAAGACTGGCATAGCGACTTTAATATTTTAATTTCCGCGGTCAATTTGTTTAATTGTTTATTTAAGTCATTGTTTTCTAATATTCTGTTTTCTAGCTCGTTTTCTGTACTTTCTAGCTTTGCAGTCAGCTGTGCTATTGTATCCTGCATCTCAGACACTGAAGACATGTTGGTCGTGGTACCGTCTACACTTTTTGAATGTTTATTTGGTGACGTGTCCGTTTCGTATGAAGTATCGTAGTCGGTAAGAACGTGAGAATCTTGTGTAGGAGGTGATTGGTTTTGTTTCTTTATGCAGGTTTCCTGGGACGACTTTTCAGTAGTACAAGCCGTTTTCTTCCGTATTGTTATGTTACATATATCTTTAGAACTAATGGCCATTTTTTTAATACATGTCTTGCAACGCCATCTGTTTTTGGAGTCTTGATCCATTAGTCGATATGTTTGCTCCGGATAACCATCGCAATCTGGTTCATATCTATTTTTGCAAATACAGCACATCGCGGTTTTAGTTATGTTCACATTCTTCTTGCATTTAAAACATACTACGAGTTCTGGGATCTTGCGGCCACTATTGGTAGTAAAGCGCGTAGGTTGAGGTGCCATATCTGATAGCAATGCTGTCCAGTATACTGAGAGGCTAATTAGTTCTAGGAAGTAAAACTAGGTGTCGTTAGTATCGATTGATTGAAATATTAAATCATAGAAATGTAGGTGACTATCGTTCGATGTAATAGCGCTACTCAGCGATAGATGGCGCTGTTATAAATTTCGCAATGGAATGACTAACAGTTTTTTTTGAATAACGGTATGAAAATTAATAACTTTTAAACAAACTCGAATCTAAGTCCAATTAGATAACATTCATCAAACAGAGTGATAATCAGATGAAAAAGTTCTATCATTATTCACTGCAATGTTAATATCACTCAGTTTTTTGTTGTTTTAACACGTTACACTCTATTGTTTATAAAGTCACAATAATTGCACTTTTCCGGAAGATAACATTATATGCTCTTCATTCACACTTATTGCACTTAATTTTTAGGTTCTTTCTTTAATTTTCACACTATCATTATTTATTTACAAATTTTAAATACGGACTCGATGCGAACTGTGCCACTAGCGACACCTACCCCTATATTATATATATTTTTTTATAAAATTATAAACTAGCGCTTCACCGCAATCCCGCCTGATGGTAAGCACTGATGCAACCGTTGATGGTAAAACGCGCTAGTTTATTAAGGGCCTATTCACTCTAGCCTTGAAGACACTCAAATTGTAGTGTGACGGAAACACCGACGCTGGCAAATTGTTCCAATCCCTCGATGTACGCGGTATAAAGGACGAAGCGAAACGCTTCGTCCGGATCGATATTGATTGATTGTTGGTGAACATAATTTTCTTGCAGTTTTCCAAGTGATGATGGAATTCGAGAATAATGGGCTGAAGTTATTCCAAACTAAAACAAGGTTTTATACATTTGCAGTATGATGGTAGACAATTTTTTGTCTTTCAAGTGTATTGTATTTGTTACGTCTGTAACACTTTGTATAAATAAATGTGTTGATTTCTTGAACATGGCTTTTTGTTATTTTTTAATTATATTAAGCAGCGTAGCGCGCCGCGTCGTCCACTTATCACAGCGGTGCGTGCGTGACTACTAGCTAGACTGCTAGCTAGAGTACCGAAAGGAATTGAGGCGCGTGGGCGTGGGTATGACTTGCGTTCCAAGGGTTTCTATTAAGTCAACGTACTGAAAACGTTATTCACTAAATTCATTTTGCATTTTATATATATCAATATTGCCTTTTACAGCATGTAATTTAATAAATATTTTCGAAGATATTACAGAGACATTGAGGCTACGGCGCACAGGGACAACGCGAGCCTGTAACTGTCCCTATGTATGTTTAGATCTTTAAAACTTAGTAACGGGATGCGCTTTTCTTTAGTAGATAGAGTGATTCAAGATAAAGTTATATATACCTAACATAATACATTTATTCGAGCGAAGACGGGTCGGGTCGCTAGTATACAATATAAATATAGTTCATGTTTTGTTTTGTAGCTACCTCTTACTGTTATTAGTATTTTACTCAAAACAATTTTGAAGTTTATTAAATGTCCCAATTTTCTTATGAACTGTGTACACCCTACTAGAAAGGGACACAGGGGTCATTCGTACGTTTCTCTTTCTAGAAACGCCTTTGCCGGTTCGTTAGCGTTCTAGGTATTTATGCAAATTCTTTGGTAATATTATAAATCGGAAAGTGAGTATGTTTGTTCCGCTTTCACGCCGCAATTACTAAGCCGATTGTTTTGAAATTTTGTCCGAAGTCCGGATTAAATAATAGGGTACTTTTTTATCCCGGAAAAAAAATATATTCACGAGGGAAATCCAAAAGCGCGATATAACCGATCTCTACGCGAGCGAAGCCGCGGGCGGAAAGCTAGTTTAAAATACGTGAGAAAAATTTGTTCAAAACTACCTGTTTTAGGAAAAAAAATATTGTCAACAATTGAAGAAATTTTCTACCATTTTGGAATCCTTATCGAGTGCGTCAAGTTTTGCAGTTACTTGCCAAACTCGAATAGTACATTTTTTTTCAGTACAGTTTGTAATATAATTTAAATAAAAAGGCATATTCTTCTAATCTAATTCTTCTAATTCTTACAGAGGCGACCGCTGTGAGGGAACCAAAACAGGACACACGAAGAACAAAGGAAAAAGATGCAATAACAACAGGCGATCAAGCTACCAAAGGCGAATCAGGCTCGAAAGTTATCTGGACAACCCAGAAATGGACGTCCAAGCCTAACGCATATTTCAAAAAGCCTTACATTCGGAGTAGTTTTAATAATGCAAAAAAAGTGTATAAGTGTCATATTTGTCAACGTAATTTTAGTCTAAAGAGGAGTTTAACAGTGCATATGCGTACACACACTGGTGAGAAACCTTATCAGTGTGATATTTGTCAACGTAATTTTAGTGGAAAGGGAAGCTTAACAGTGCATATGCGTACACACACTGGTCAAAAACCTTATCAGTGTGATATTTGTCAACGTAATTTTAGTGAAAAGGGGAATTTAACAGTGCATATGCGTAAACACAATGGTGAAAAACGTTATCAGTGTGATATTTGTCAACGTAATTTTAGTGAAAAGTGGAGTTTAACAGTCCATATGCGTACACATACTGGTGAAAAACCTTATCAGTGTGATATTTGTCAACGTAATTTCAGTAAAAGGGATTATGTAACAAAGCATATGCGCACACACACTGGTGAAAAACCTTATCAGTGTGATATTTGTCAACGTAATTTTAGTGAAAAGGGGAATTTAACAGTGCATATGCGTACACACAATGGTGAAAAACCTTATCAGTGTGATATTTGTCAACGTAATTTTAGTCTAAAGAGGAGTTTAACAGTGCATATGCGTACACACACTGGTGAGAAACCTTATCAGTGTGATATTTGTCAACGTAATTTTAGTGGAAAGGGAAGCTTAACAGTGCATATGCGTACACACACTGGTCAAAAACCTTATCAGTGTGATATTTGTCAACGTAATTTTAGTAGAAAGGGGAATTTAACACTGCATATGCGTACACACAATGGTGAAAAGCCTTATCAGTGTGATAATTGTCAACGTAATTTTAGTGAAAAGGGGAGTTTAACAGTGCATATGCGTACACACACTGGTGAGAAACCTTATAAGTGTTATCTATGTAAAAATATTTTTTCCCATAGTAGTGCTTTAAAATTGCATATGCGTACACATACTGGTGAAAAACCTCATCAGTGTGATATTTGTCAACGTAATTTCAGTAATAGGGGTTATGTAACAAAGCATATGCGCATACACACTGGTGAAAAACGTTATCAGTGTGATATTTGTCAACGTAATTTTAGTGCAAAGTCGAATTTAACAGTGCATATGCGTACACACACTGGTCAAAAACCTTATCAGTTTGATATTTGTCAACGTAATTTTAATAGAAAGGGGAGTTTAACACTGCATATGCGTACACACAATGGTGAAAAGCCTTATCAGTGTGATAATTGTCAACGTAATTTTAGTGAAAAGGGGAGTTTAACAGTGCATATGCGCACACACACTGGTGACAAACCTTATAAGTGTGGTATTTGTCAACGTAATTTTAGTAACAAGAGCAATGTAACAATGCATATGCGTACACACACTGGTGAAAAACCTTATAAGTGTCATATTTGTCAACGTAATTTTAGTGAAAAGGGGAGTTTAACAGTGCATATTCGTACACACAATGGTGAAAAACCTTATGAGTGTGATATTTGTCAACGTAATTTCAGTAATAGGGGTTATGTAACAAAGCATATGCGCACACACACTGGTGAAAAACCTTATCAGTGTGATATTTGTCAACGTAATTTTACTGAAAAGGGGAGTTTAACAGTGCATATGCGTACACACACTGGTGAGAAACCTTATAAGTGTTATCTATGTAAAAATATTTTTTCCCAAAGTAATGCTTTAAAATTGCATATGCGTACACACACTGTTGAAAAACCTTATCAGTGTGATATTTGTCAACGTAATTTTACTCAAAAGGGGAGTTTAACAGTGCATATTCGTACACACAATGGTGAAAAACCTTATGAGTGTGATATTTGTCAACGTCATTTTAGTGAAAAGGGGAGTTTCACAGTGCATATGCGTACACACACTGGTGACAAACCTTATAAGTGTGGTATTTGTCAACGTAATTTTAGTAACAAGAGCAATGTAACAATGCATATGCGTACACACACTGGTGAAAAACCTTATAAGTGTCATATTTGTCAACGTAATTTTAGTGAAAAGGGGAGTTTAACGGTGCATATGCGTACACACACTGGCGACAAACCCTATAAGTGTGATATTTGTCAACGTAATTTTAGTGTAAAGGGAAGTTTAACATTGCATATGCGTACACACACTGGCGAAAAACCTTAGAGTTTTGATATAATATATGTGAACAACCATGGTAAATACCTATATCCGTATATAAAATCAATGGTTCAATCGCTCTCGCTCGTGTTATTTTTAATAAATTTTTTTTCCTATTTTTATTCTGGATTTTTATTATGAATGCCCAATCTTGTTTTTTTTTTCTAATTTTAGAACTTGTATTAATCATTCACAAGTCACAATGTATTTCTTTCTATTTGTATTGTCAAGTTATACTCGTATGTATTATACTGTGGTTTGTAATTGAAGGAATACAAGTTTTAAGAATCTTTTCTACTATCGTATCTTTTGTGATATTGCCATCATTTATTTATGGCAAATTTATAATGCTGATAACTTATTGGTTTTAGTATATTTTGGTGTTTTGTTAAGTAAACACAATGCACTTCCGTGCGGCATTGGACAGAATTGGTGGGATTGCAAGGCGGCTGTTTCGTTTTATACAGAGCGAGCACTATGTTGGTCATACATGTCCCACCGATCATTTCGAGTGGTGGTCGACGGGGCGCTGTCCAGCACCCACCTGCTGTACTATCAGCAAAAGCTACGGCTGACCATTTGAGAAAAATTTTTGCTTGCATGAGCTGACCACAAGGCGATCCGCCACTTTTTCTATTTGACCAATGACAGAGAAAGGTCCATTTTTTACTAATTGGCCACCTTTTGTATACCCAATTTTATGCCTTGCGAGGTAAGTCAGTTGTTTATAATTTTGTTACTTCAAATGCAACTTGTGAGTCTTACACAAACAACGTTTTTTTTTTATTTGGTGTGAGAAAGTTGTCAGTTGTGAAACGGAGTAGTATAATAAATCTAAGGGAGTCTGGCTTAAATATATCTAAAATATCGAGAGAATTGAAAATATGTCGGTGAGTATTATTTATTATTTCACTTAAAAAATATTTAATATTATCTATGCAGTTCAGAAGTTTTAGAAAGGGTCTCAAAACTTTCCCTAGCTGCGTGAATAAGACAACAAAGCTTTTATGAACGGCCAATTGTCCTTGTAAAAGTAAATTAATGGTTAATATTTTTATATCCAGTAATTATGAAAAGAACTACTTATAATTTTTTCAGTTTGTGTTAACTTTTTGCATGAATACTCTTAGATTAGAATCCTCAAACATCGAGCTATAAAATGTATTTTTTTCATTTCATCGAAATACGGTGAAATTATGGCTTCGCCGATTTGATAGCGAGGGGAGTATAGAAAGGATGCCACGTATGCCACAACCGACCATACTTACACAGGAACGTGTGCAACGTATGGTCTCGGTATATGAGCAGCATCCTTTCACTGCAACGCGCGTATTTACAGAGGAGTACGACTGCACAGCCCAGACAATCAGGAATGGTCTGCGGAGTGCCGGTATAAGGAATAGGAAACCAGCGAAAAAATTATCCTAACTGAAGCTCATAAAGCAGCTCGTGTCCGATTCGCTAGAGATTACAGGGACTTTGATTTTTCACACGTCATATTTACTGACGAGAAAAGTTTTAAGTCAAGTCAATTGGCCGACGACATTTGCCCGATCGTGCCCTGCCCTTGCGTTCTCCGGATTTGAATCCCATCGAAAAGGACAATGCCAAGTCTCCATAGAAACTTTGGCTCAATATGAATTTGTTGAATGCAGTGAATATTCTTACGTTTTTTTTGTGTGGTTTAATGTCAAAAGTATGTTTGTGATTTCCATTTTTAAATTGAACTTGTAAGAAAGAAGTTATTCAGACATTTTAAATTGGAGGTTATGCATTTCTACGCAGAGAAAATTAAAGAACAAATAAACTGATGAATAGTTTTATTCTTTTTTACCATAATCATTCATTATCATCATCATCAATTTCATTATCAAATTCGATTAACAATTCATCACGAAACTGTGCAGGGGGTTCAATATTCTTTTAGTGTCGAGCCCACCCTAAATACCATAAAATGGTCATAATGTGGGAACAGCATCCCACAGTTCATTTGCCTACCTTACAATTGCAATAATATTGTCTTATTGCCTCTCTCCCATTTAAATTGTTATCAATCAAAACCTTCACAAAATATTCTTTTCTTCTTATATGGTGACTTTGAATTTTCACTCTTAAAAGCCAAGAGCTTTGAGAGGTGTGCGTTCGCGCAGCGGAATGTTGTTGAATTTAAAGATTTTAGATATGCAGATATTTAGTGTATGACGTCGTATAATTGTGTATGGTAAAAAAAAAATTGTGCACGCAGCCATTGTGGAGAAATTCACAAAATACTGATTCCGCTGGGCGAACGTTGTCGTGGCGGAACTTTTTTTAATCCTTTGACTTTAGAAAAAAGAGATGTGTCCAAAAATTTGTGTGTATTTGTGTGTAATTGTGTATGTATGAATAAAATTTGTGCATGCATAAACTTCGGAGATATTCAAGTTTCCGCTGCGCGAACGTTTGGCCATTAGCTAGTTTTCATATAAAGCGCTTACATAGAGAGCTGTAGATTTTTACATACTTTGTTTTGAATTTGTGTATATTTGTTTAAAAAACAGATTTAGAAAAAAACGTAAGGCTTAAAAGATAAAAATATAAACGTAAAATACGCTTATTTGGTCTTAGTTCTTAAAGTATGCACTTTGGGGTCTAGATTTTCACGTTTATACAAACCTTGTAAGTGTCTGCAATATATTGCCAAGTATCAATGATGTTCCTTTAGTAATTAAAGAGTTATAGGACAATTTACCATGACATAATCACTGTTTACAAAGCAGTCAAATATCACGACATTCTAAAGGAATTGTATGGTAAAATGTATGCCAATAATTAGTGTATTCATTCAACTATTCACATGCAAAATTTCATGTCATTAAATTCAGTAATTAAAGAAATACAATTATAAAACTGACGAAGCATCGAAAACCTACATAACCCGACCAAGTTCGGATAGCTATAAAAAAGCGGCCGTGCAATATATTTAGGTAACATCCCAAAATTTACAGTATAATACCGGTATTGAATTGGTATAGGTGATAACACAATTGTTTCGATATAATATAAAGGTCATTTATTTTTGTACACCTATTTTTTTAAATGTATTTGACTATGACAAAGTAGGTACTATTTACGTAGTTATTTTATTTAAGTATGCGCTTGAGACTTGAGATATAATCTAGATATATTAATCAGGTTCAAATACAACAGCAAATTAATACGCGCGGGCCGCGGCTAATGAAAACATATTGCCCTCTCTTTTCTTCAAGGATGGAAGTACTGTTTCAAGCGGGAAGCCGCCTAACGCTCGTTGCGCGCAGCGAGTTGTCTATTGTTTCACACTAGAATATTTTTGATCAATTCATAACTACAATAGTAAGGTCCATTACAGAACGTCACTCAAAACTCCAGCTTTACTTAAGTCTCGTTTGAAGCCTTTTGATAGGTTAAAACTAGTTTTAAGTAATGCTCAAGTATTACTTAAAACTAGTAAATAAAGCTTGAGTTTTGAGTAACGTTCTGTAATACGGACCTTATACTATTTAACCAAAAGACTAGCCTTAAGCGTACCGCTTCAATCAAAATAATTCTGCATATTTTGGTGGGGTGCGGGGGAACACGCTCACTTAAATAAGTCACAACCAGTACAACAGTATCGACCATCAATTAAAAAATCGATTGAAGAAGTAGTTTTTTTTTAAGTTATTAGATTGTTTGATCCACTAAATTTGCAAAGGGGAACGCTCGTCTAGTGCATTGGTTAAGAAGTGTTATAAGCTACAATATGATAAATATTTACCTAAACAGTAGTACTTACTTGTGATAATTATTTAATATCCCTGGGGGGTCTATAGTAAGAATCCTGATGCGTGAAATCTTCAATAGAAATTAGCTGTATCAATTTTGTTTGCCTAAATTAATATATCTAGATTATATCTCAAGTCTCAAGCGCATACTTAAATAAAATAACTACGTAAATAGTACCTACTTGGTCATAGTCAAATACATTTAAAAAAATATGTGTACAAAAATAAATGACCTTTATATTATATCGAAACAATTGTGTTATCACCTATACCAATTCATACCGGTATTATACTGTAAATTTTGGGATGTTACCTAAATATATTGCACGGCCGCTTTTTTATAGCTATCCGAACTTGGTCGGGTTATGTAGGTTTTCGATGCTTCATCAGTTTTATAATTGTATTTCTTTAATTACTGAATTTAATGACATGAAATTTTGCATGTGAATAGTTAAATGAATACACTAATTATTGGCATACATTTTACCATACAATTCCTTTAGAATGTCGTGATATTTGACTGCTTTGTAAACAGTGATTATGTCATGGTAAATTGTCCTATAACTCTTTAATTACTAAAGGAACATCATTGATACTTGGCAATATATTGCAGACACTTACAAGGTTTGTATAAACGTGAAAATCTAGACCCCAAAGTGCATACTTTAAGAACTAAGACCAAATAAGCGTATTTTACGTTTATATTTTTATCTTTTAAGCCTTACGTTTTTTTCTAAATCTGTTTTTTAAACAAATATACACAAATTCAAAACAAAGTATGTAAAAATCTACAGCTCTCTATGTAAGCGCTTTATATGAAAACTAGCTAATGGCCAAACGTTCGCGCAGCGGAAACTTGAATATCTCCGAAGTTTATGCATGCACAAATTTTATTCATACATACACAATTACACACAAATACACACTAATTTTTGGACACATCTCTTTTTTCTAAAGTCGAAGGATTAAAAAAAGTTCCGCCAGGACAACGTTCGCCCAGCGGAATCAGTATTTTGTGAATTTCTCCACAATGGCTGCGTGCACAAATTTTTTTTTACCATACACAATTATACGACGTCATACACTAAATATCTGCATATCTAAAATCTTTAAATTCAACTACATTCCGCTGCGCGAACGCACACCTTTGAGAGAGAGACAATTGTTATCTTAGATTACTGATTGATGCCTCCCTACACACTTCTATCTTATATTGGCCACTAAAACGGATGTGCTTACCATAGTAAGATCGAGCCTGACAGAGTTGGTAGGTACCACAAGTTATTAAAATCAAATCGTGATACTCAAGCTGAGGAAACTCAGTGGCATTGCTGTTATCAACATTTGTGTTGTGCTGTTATCAACAAGTGTGTCCTTCTTCTAGTATAATTATTTTGTTTGATTGTATTAGTTTGGAACATTTTTTGTTGGATGATTTCTAGTGTAGTAGAGTGGTAGATTTTTGAGCAGCATCAAACCTGTCTGTGAGTGGTGGTCAACTATTGATTAGGGCAGCAGCGCTTTATAAAAGTAAATCATGACATGTCGTGAAGCTCTGTTGTTGAGCTTGTGTCGGAATATTTTAACCAGCTGTTAAAAAATCCCATTCATAACTTCAATCACCCCATCTGCAGATAGTAACAGCTCGAGTTTTCATACTTGCATACTTGTGTTGATACAGCAGAGGCTGTTGAAGGTTGATAAATACTTGATGATATAGGGTGTTTAAGGTCCGTTGAACAAAACGGTAACTTCTTTGCCAACATGGGTGACATATTACTTTACTATCTGTTGATCTGAGCTGTAACAAAAACAAAAATATTGCAATCAGAATAATACATATCAACCAGCAGCAACACATACAATCATTGAAAGATATTGCTTACCTGTAGTGGTGGAATCTGTTGCTCTATCACGCATCTGATAGTGTATTCTCTTTCTAAATGAGACCTACACGCAATGGATAACCGCAACCAATACAAAGATTTCGATGCAGAATGGATTCAGTTGGGAGATAGCTGCTTGTTCAATTCATAACCAACCGTAATAACAAACAACACTGTCATTTGGAATCTAAAACAAACAAAATACAGTTATGTTACAATTCAACATTTAGCTCGGCTAAAATAGTTTACATTCTGTTAATATGAATCGTACTTTACCTCAGAAAGTGAAGTCCATTCCCGTAACAATGAACAATTAAATTCGAAAAAAAAATCAACCGAACAGTATACTCCGACAACAACACAAGATGTGTCAATGTCAGACTGTCAGTTTAGACACGCGTGCAGGGTTGCTATTACAAGATTATTATGTAATCGATCGCAGATGAAAAATCGAGATCTAATCATCTATAAAACTATTAACTGTAAAATAGAACGAAAATATAAACAAGAAAGAGAATAATGAGGCGGTAAATAAAAAGTAGAGTATTTTTTTTTTTATTTAGAATTATCTAAATAACAAAAAATATTTTTAAAATACAATTATCGATTACAGCGGCAGGAATTTATTTATTTAGCGTAATCGATTAAAGTGGCAAGATTGGCAACATTTTTTTTATTTAAATCAGGAATATAAGAACTCAAATTAATTACTTATTAAAATGATTTTTTATTGGATAAGATCCCGTAAAATACTAAACATATTTCTTTAATTTTGTATTTTATATTTAAATTATAGGAGGTAAGAACTTTGTGAATTCGTGAGTTTAATTATAAAAGTTGTGTAGGCCGAAAGTTGACATTCTCCTTTATGGGCTATAATGGTTCAACGATGGGATTCAAGATCTGAGAGAACAAAAGAGGCGTTAGTTGCACATGTTGACGAGATGTGGGAATCCTCCGCTCTTTTACTATATTTTTTGTAAGTAAGTAGAATAAGAGTTGAGTTTGTAAGTTGTAGTATTAAGTATTTAAAAAGTATTTTTTGGAATGTGTAGTATAATAATTTTAATTATCCTTATTAATGACTTCAAAACTATGTCTTAGCTATAGATCGATATTATATCTATTAAAATTGTAATTTATCTTGCTTTGTGTCACGAATGTTTTTTTTTTTTCATTATCTAAATTGTATTTATTGTGTTGTCAGTAAGTTGTCTTTAAGAGATTGGTTTCGTTTTAAACTTTATTTAAGCTATACCTATATTCTTTCTTATATTTTATAATAAATAATTCGGAATAACGTTAAAACACTTATTTTACTCGCATTTGACAGTAAATTTATTTAAAACCGTTGTTCTGAACGACTGACACTAACAGCACATTAATTGTGTTACACATTATTTATTACTCTCAATTTAAATCATTTCGGAGCATACCCTATTGCTAAATATCTTCGGTAAATGTGACAACAACGTTAACAACACAATGTAGTTCAACGACGGTCAAAAAGAGTCTCATTGTTAACCGACTTCAAAAAAAGGAGGGGAGTCTCAATTCGTCGGAATCTTTTATTTTTTTACAGATAGATAATGTGTTATGCAATCACCCTACTGAACGATAAGTTTATTTACCGTTAAATACTTAATAATTAGTTTTTATTGAAATATCAACTAATTTCAATCGAGCGGTAGGTAGGTACTCCCATCGCCACCGCCCCTTCGTGCTGCCGTTCGCGCGTCGGAGCCGCATAACCGCGCAGATCATCGTGGGTGCAGGACGAAGATCAGAATATTCTTGGCAGTGTCTTTGAACAAACAGGTCAAAACCGTATTAACTTCATACACGCGGATAGGCGCGTAACCTGGGAGAAGGGGTGAACTTTCAAGTAGATCAATGCGGTCTTCAGTCTCAAGTTCATCATCGGAACTACTGGCGCTGTCAGATATAGGTACGTACTACTGTAATAAGGCCTTAAAGAATCAGGTGCAACCAGGCCTATTAAAAGCTTAGTAGCTTAGTAGCATATTATGGGTTTACAATGAAAACAATAGAGTGGTTCGCTAGCTACTTGCAAAATAGATCACAGCTTGTTGAAATCCAGAAGGAGGATGGATCAAGGCTTTCATCCCCCCTTCGCCAGGTGCCACGTGGTGTGCCTCAGGGATCTATTTTGGGGCCCCTTTTATATATTCTATACAGCGCAGACATTGTTGGGTCATTCCAGCATTGCATGTATCACATGTACGCAGATGATATCCAATTGTACAAATCTTTTAAGCCAGCTGATACATTGGAAGCTATAAGAAAGGTTAATGACGATCTTGAGAGAGTAGTGCTATGGTCTGATGATAACTCACTAGTGTTAAACCCAGTAAAATCTAAATTTATGGTTTTGGGCAGTAGAAAAATGATAGGCACTATACTGTCAGCCAAGCCAGAGGTATTTATCAAGGGAGAAAGTATAGATAGGGTAGAGGTGGCATGCAACCTTGGGTTAACCATGGATCCGGAACTGCGCTTTGAAAAGCACATCAGTAATTGTATGAGGAGTTGTTTTTATAGACTAAAACTCCTTTACTCAATTAGAGACTACCTGACTGTTGATTTGCGCAAACAGTTAGTGGATAGCCTAATTTTATCTAGACTTAATTATTGTGATACTGTGTATGGCCCGTGCCTGTTAACAAGAACAGAGAATCTGATTCAACGGATACAGAATGCTTGTACACGGTTCTGTGTAAAGATACCTCGTAGAAGTCATGTAACACCATTTATAAACGAAAATAATATATTGAAAATGGCTGCTAGGAGAAGGTTACATATGGCTGGTCTACTTTTTGGAATAGTCACTACACAAAAGCCTCACTATCTGTTTGAGAAGTTAAGTTGGAGACAGAGCAAATATTTACCACGTTTGTCTACCAAACCCCTTTGTACAGTGGCACATAGGACCGCGGCTTTCAGGGGGAGTTTCCGGTATGCTGCCACCCACTGTTGGAATAACCTTCCTCCACCAGTAAGAGACCTTAGAACAAAGAAACACTTTTTAAATATATTAAAGAAATACTTCTTGCAGATACAGCAGACAACTTAGCTTAAAATATTATTATTTTTATTTTATTGATTTTTTTTGTTTTTTTTTTCTTTTGTTGCTCCTTCTATGCTCACCTCAAAGGTAATGGCCTCTGGGCAATGGATATGGCTTTCCGTCAGTGCGAGTGGCATTGGATCCTCCCTGCTTAAGCCCAATTTGTCATGTGTTTCAGTTCCTTGGGTTCAGAAGAATGGTTATAGTCTGCCAGCGCCAAGCTGTTGTGCAAATGGCCGCCATCGCCGCCCATGGGGAAGGCTAAAAATGCAATAGAACTAATTAATCAAAGATATTTGTACCTAATAGAAAATCACACACAATATTTATACATATTTTTCAATACACAATACATACTATACACAATATTTATACATATTTTTCAATATAATATTTACATACTATCCTCACCTAGTCTATCACTTATTAATCCTGTGAAAAAATTGCACTTACCCGCTAAATTGTCTCACAAGCTGGGACGTCATTACGTCATCCGAGAGGTTGATGCTGAAAATCAGCGCTGTTGACAATAGGTTCGTCTGAAGTCACAGCATTTTGCTGAGCAACGACCTTTTCTTGCACAGATGCGACGCACAGTTAAACTGTTATTTGTTTTGTAATACACTTAATTATTTAGTCCTTTCTGCAATTATCTTTTTGTATTTTAAATTGTTGTTTGGTTTGTTGACATGAGCCGGTGCCGCGCGGGCGCATTACGGATGACAATTGACACTATTGACAGGCAGATGTCAGAATGGTCAAATAATGTGTGCTGTCTAATGCCTATGGCATGGAGGTGGTAAGTACTATGTTGTACGTAGTGCTTATTACTTCCATCGTCTATGGTCTATGACTCCGGCTTAGACAACAAATCAACTTTGTACTGTATATAGTTTGGCAGTTTTGCATGTTTAGAGTGATATTATTATTATTATATTTTTTTTTTTTCCTGTATTATCATTGTAATATTTAATTTTTATGGTATTTAGTTGTCAAGTGCGTTTTGTTTGTGCGGAATAAAAACGATTTCTTTCTTTCTTTCTTTCTTTCTTTCTTTCTAACCTCGGATCCTATATCTATTTCATTGCTCACGACCTTGATTACAAGATATGGACCTGAGTAAATTTCGTCTAGCATAGTGTTAACTTTTGTGGCACAGCTTGTCGATGTTTGTCGGCAAAGAACTAAATCACCCTTTTTATAGATATGGCTTGTTTTGAGTTTCTTGTCAAAGTTACGTTTCATCCTATCGATTGCTAACTTTAACTGAGCACGATCTGGTTGTGTCTAACCTCCACTGGCTCACTAATGGTTTATCAGTAGTAATATCGCTACGTGGCCTAGAACGTTTGGCAAACATCAAATCATAAGGCCTAGCTAGAGGATGTACTTGCATTTCCCGCATATATTATATATTGTTGATACCCCAGAGAATGTCAGGTAAGCTGTTGGCCCAATTATGTGCAGCTTCGCGAGAATCCGTGGCAGACAACGCATTCAATATGGTTTGGTTGGTGCGTTCCACTTGCCCATTGGCTCGTGGGCATGCAACGAGTTGGAGACATGCTTTTTTAAATATTTACTGATGAAAACCTTCCCATGATCACTCACATGTTTATCAGGGTATCCAAATGAGCTAAATATAATTTAAGTTCCTTACAGTTTTGCAAAAGAGGCCTAAATGATCTACATGCACCATAAACATAGTGTTACGAATGCACCTTATGTCGAGGGCATAAGGTTCAATATCGCGTGACATGCAGTGCGTAACTTTTAAGCTCTGTAACTCGAGATCTAGACATTGTCTAGGTGTAATATAAAAACGCATTCCTAGACTTAAGGTGGCCTATTGAATGGTACAGGTTTTATCAATTTTGTCAACAAAGTGACGACATCGAAATTTCTAGAAACCCGTTTCCGGGAATTACTGTAGGTACCTACTGAATGTACTCGAAGTTATGCGCTATTATTATTACGTCTAGACGATTCTGGAATGTTCGATCAGCTGGCCTATATATAGCGCCGTGACGCCGACGCCGAGTCAGTCTACACTTGACTACCGATACGAAAACAGCGACACTTAAGAAGCGATCTTTGAGAATACCTACTGCGACAACTGTAACGAGAACTGTGAGTACTACGTGAAGTAACATTTGTAGTGTTATTGTGTGTTTACGACACGGACTTCGTGGACGTAAGGGAAGACTTCGGTGCAACATCAGCAACATTCTACTTGTCATTGCCTACAATCGACTGTATCTTCGTTGCCAATAAACATCGCAACCCTTAACCGGCGTTTTAGTACCCCTAGCCCGTAACAATTGGTGTCAGAAGCGGAATGCCGGTCACGCCAAGGGAAGAAGAAAGAGTTCGTACGCGACGACAAGCAGCGATGGATTTGGCGCGTCAAGAGGAAGAATCGCTTGGTGTCCCTGCACCCGAAACAGAAACGGCCGTCGTAACACCTATAAGTGCGCCTACTACCACCACTATTCCCGGAAACAGTGGATGTGATTTATCGGCGTTGCTGGCTCATTTAACGGTGCAAATAAAAGGTATGGCAGAATCCCAGGCAAAATCCCTGACAGAAATCCAGGCAAAAATAGACAAATCCCAGGCAGAAACCCAGGCACAAATTATTAAAAGTGTAGCAGAATCCCAAGCAAAATCCCAGCAATTAGTATTAGAACTTAATGAAAAGTGGGAAACAACTAAAGAAGATGTCAACGAGCTTAAAATAAAAACAGCACAACAAGATACCCGCATGGACCAGCAAGAAGCTCGTATCGAGGATCATGATGCGCGTATCGAGGATCATGATGCGCGTATCGAGAAACTAGATAGTACCATCATGGAGTTTGGGAAAGAAATAGAGAGAGTACAAAAAGGAGGTATTAAAGGTGTGATACCTGTACCTGAATGCGAAGACCTATTATAGAAATAAATAAAAGATTATAACCTAAATCTATCGCATGATTTAGCAAAATTGACAACGTAGTTGCGAAAATAACGCCATCTTTTGAAATATGAGAGAACCGCTATAAGGAAGTATACGGCAATCACCTTGTGCTAGTAGTACGGAGTGACGACAATAGAGGACGTTACGAGTGGCAGTAAATAAAAATTTTAACAAGTGATCAGACTCGTGTCACTGTCAACTGTCAACTAAGCGATCATAACCTAACCTATTGCAAGATTCAGCAAGATTGTCAACCTAGTTGCGAAAACAACGCTATTGTTTGAAACAATAGAGAACTGCTACTAGGAATTAATACGTCAATTGCTCTGCCATAGTAGTAAGGAGAGACAACAATAGGTTACCTACGCTACGAGTGGCAAAAAATTGTAAATAAAATAGTATTTTAACATGGAGGAAGTACTGAGAGCACTTCAAAGAATTCAACAGGAACTAGATGAACAAAAAATAACTATCCAAAAAAGCGGAGAAAATGTAACAGAACGAGTAACACATAATATAAACACCATATTAGATGAAAAATTCAAGATTTTAGAGGAAAAGTATGAAAATCTCAAGGACAAAGTAGAAAATCAAGAAAAAAGATTATATTTTCTCGAAAAACAGGCTAGGCAACGAAATATAGTACTATTTGGTCTAACAGAAACTGAAACATCTTATTCCAACTTGGTAAAAATTATTATAAAATTCATAAATGAGTATTTTCCTTTAAATATAGACCACAGAGATATACAGGAGGCTAGACGAATTGGAAAAAAAGGGGAGAGACCCAGACCAATAATTTTAACAATTTCAACACTGGGTACAAAAATAGAAATATTTAAACATAAGAAAGCACTTGAGGACACTTCATTTTACATAAAAGAAGACTATCCGGAGTATGTTTTAAAAAAAAGGAAGGAGCTGCAAGACCAAGTGCAAATAGAAAAGGAGAAAGGTAATTCAGTAAGAATTATATATGATAAATTAGTCATTATTAACAAGAACTCAGACACACCAAACCACAATAAGAGAATGCTTTCAAGCTCCCCTGAAAATAGTTCCACATGCGAAGCGCCTAGAGACAAAAACAAAATGCAGATGAACAAGAAAAATAAGACTGAGGGGTCCATACGAAGATCATCCAGCCTGTCTGAAGGGCCAATAAAACCTGGCATATTAAACTACTTACATGCAAATACGTCATCTAATTTCTCGAGAAAACAAGAAAACAAAAATAATAACTTGTAACAATTAACAACCCCCTCTCACAAACAAAACTGTACTGAAAAGATACAAAAACAGGATTGTCTTCCAAGCCGGCTGGTCACCGTGGAAGACTATGACCACAACCCTCCAAAGTCAACACCAAAGGATCACGGAAAAACAATAAATAGATTGAACAAGCTATATATATTAACTTACAATGTGAGAACCTTGTTATCATATGAACGAATAATAGAATTAGAAAAAGCATTAACATATATAAAATATGATATAATAGGTGTATCAGAAGTACGGCGCATTGGAAATAATATTGAAGAATACAACGAATTTATTCTTTGTAGTACGGGTCAAACCCAGGGCAAACACGGAGTCGGCTTCATAGTAAAAAAATATCTGAAACAATATATTGAAAGCTACCTTGGTATCTCTGAACGTGTCGCTTTATTAAATCTGACAATGCCAGGAATGAAATTAACTATTATCCAAGTCTACGCCCCTACGGAAGCAGCAGCCGAAGAAGAAGTGAATAAATTCTATGACACTTTAAATGAGGCAATAGATAAAGCATACAAAGATTTTATTGTGATGGGCGATTTTAATGCAAAAATTGGTAAGCCACAGAAAGACGAATACTTAATAATGAAACAGTATGGATATGGTACAAGAAATGCACGAGGCCAAAGACTTGTCGACTTTGCCATGGAAAACAAACTAGCTATCATCAATACCTTTTATAAGAAAAAAAATAAAAGAAAATGGACATGGCAATCCCCGAATGGTCAATATAAAAATGAGATAGATTTTATACTGTCCAACAATCCAAAACCATTTCAAGACATAGAAACACTAAGCATAAACTTCACATCAGATCACAGACCACTCAGAGCCAAAATATCGCTTGATAAGCCAGTAAAAATCCGAACCAGGTTTGTAAATAAGCAAAACAGCACACTAAAAAGAGTAGAAGAAATAAAAATATATCAGGAAAACTTAAAAACCCAAATATCTTTAATCGATATTAAACCAATAGTATCAGCACAAGACTATTATGACAAAATGGTAACTTGCATTACAAACAGCTTACAAGTTGCACGAATTTCACCAACAAAAACACACAGTGTACTAACAGAAAAAACACAAAGACTCTTAAAACGAAGACAAGAGTTACAAAGGTCTAAAAACAAAACACGAGCAAAGAGAAATGAACTCAAAGCACTATACAAATTGACAAGCAAATATATAAAAAGAGACTATAAAAATCATAGAACAAATACCCTTCAAAGATATATAGAGCAAAGTGGGAGTATAAAAAAGGGATACAAAGAATTAAGGACAAATAAATTATGGATCGAAAGTTTAAAAGAGATAGAAGAAGGAGATACAGTTTATAATCGAAAAGAAATAATCAACATCGCTACAAATTTTTACAAAAAACTGTACAGTGCACCAGATTCGAGCAGAGACGTAAACCATTTCAGAAATCTCTGTATCGACACCGAAACGTCACAATCTCATATAGAACCAATAGGTGAAAATGAAGTCATAGAGACCATAAAACGACTAAAAACTGACAAAAGCCCAGGATCAGATAACATCACTAACGATGCCTTAAAAACCGCTTGCTTCATATTAGCTACCCCACTAACAAAATTATTTAACTTGATACTAGAAACTGGTGTAACTCCGTCGCAATGGCTCGAGTCAAATATTATATTACTATATAAGAAAGGAGACCCAAGAGACATTGGCAACTACAGACCGATTAGTCTTTTATCAAGTATGTATAAACTTTTCTCTGCATTAATCAATTATAGAATCAGCTCTACATTGGACAGCAATCAACCGGTAGAACAAGCTGGGTTTAGGAAAAGTTATTCTACCATAGATCATATTCACACATTGGAACTGATCATTGAAAAATACCAAGACCAACATAGACCCCTTTACATCATGTTTATTGACTATCAAAAAGCATTTGACACAATTTTGCATGAAATTATATGGGCCAGTTTAAAAGCTCAAAATGTGGAGGAAAAATACATAAATATACTCAAATACGTCTATAGTAATAGCTCAAGTAGAGTAAAACTAGAAACAATAGGTCCCAAGATTTCAATCAGGAGAGGTGTTAGACAAGGCGACCCCATATCGCCAAAAATTTTTATAGCAGTATTGGAATTCATAATAAATAAACTAGAGTGGAAGAAGTGTGGATTATGCATCCAGGGTCGTTACCTAAACCACTTACGATTTGCTGATGATTTGGTTTTACTGTCAGAATCTAGCGTGGAACTACAGTATATGCTAGATACTTTACATAAAGCCAGTAGACAAGCAGGTTTAGAAATGAACATCACAAAAACCAAAGTCATGACTAACTCCAAAAAGGTAAATATAATAATCGAGAACGACCTATTACAGTATGTGGATAAATATATATACTTGGGAAAACAAATCGGATTCAATAGAGATAGTAATGCACTTGAGGTGGAGAGAAGAGTTAAAAATACCTGGAATAAGTATTGGAGCTGCAAGGAGATATTTAAAAGTACAATGCCTATTATTATAAAGAAAAAAATTATGGACTCATGTCTCATTCCCTGTCTTACCTATGCATGCCAAACATGGAAATTTACCAATAAAATAAAAAATAAAATAGTTACTTGTCAGCGAGGTATGGAACGCAGCATGCTAAATATCAAAAAAATTGAAAAAATTAGGCACACAAAAATAAGAGATAAAACAAAGGCAATAGATGCTCTCAGCTACAGCCAAAGACAAAAGTGGAAATGGGCCGGCCACATAGCGCGTCTCAAAGATCAGAGATGGACAAAAACAGTTACGCTTTGGAAGGGCCCATTAGGTAAACGGTACAGAGGGAGACCATACGCAAGATGGGACGATGATATCAAAAAGATAGCTGGCCCAAAATGGCGACAAATAGCCGAGGATCGTGAAAAATGGAGAGCTTTGGAGGAGACCTTCACCTGAGAGGGGTTCCAGTAGTAAAACACAAAGAAATCTCTACTAAAATATGTTGGACTATTTTAAAAGATTTTATTTTTCATAATAATTATAGAAACTAGAATAATTGATAATGATGTATGGAAACTAATCTCATTCACTCACTTTTCTTTTTTCTAAACTGTTTATATAGTAATTGTAATTGTATATACTGGAAATAAAGGGTTTTTTTATTTTTTTTTTTTTATTTTATTTATTTACCTGTACCTAGTGCTTTGCCGACGTTCAAAGTACCTCACTTTGACGGAACAACGTCATGGGTGGCCTTCCGTCTACAGTTTGAAAAGGTTGCTAAAGGCAACAACTGGGACGACGATCAAGCGGTAACCGCTCTTACGCTTGCTCTGCGTGGTGATGCGGTACAAATCCTCGAAAATGTTTCCGGCGATTGCAATACCCTAGCCTGTCTGTTAGAAGCGTTGGAGTCTAGATATGGAGAGAAACACCTCGAACATGTCTACAGGGCTCAACTCCGCGACCGCACACAGAAGAGCAGTGAGGGTTTGCAACAATGGGCAACGGAAATAGAACGTATTGTTCGGAGGGCGTATGCATCAACGCCGGGATTGATTGATGCTACAACGGTGCAAGCTTTTACCGATGGAATCCGAGATGCGGAAGTCAGGGCTGCAGTTCGTCTGGGCCACCATCAGACTCTGAAGGCAGCCTTGACACACGCTCTAGAGGTGGAAGCAGTACGCCAAGACGGCCGACAACACCACCGTATTCGTGAGGTCACCGCACCAATAAAAACCCGACAAGGACCAACCTGCTATGAGTGCGGCGAAAAGGGGCATATTCGGATCAATTGTCCCAGAAAGTCTAAGGGAAAAAGTACTTCTGGGACACAGGTGGACGCAGAGGATTTAAACTAGAAACAGCCAGGGCTATGGGGCGAGTACTGGCTGGTCGTCACGAAGCCCCTATTATAACAGTATCACAAGTGGGTGACGGAAACAGTCTCATTATAGAAGGTGAACTGAATGGTAAATCCTGCAGTTTCACATTGGATACTGGTGCATCAAGAACTATTGCACGACCAGAGCTATTTCCACGGACCATAGTATGGAAAAGAGGACCTTCACAATGCCGGTTACAAACTGCCACCGGCCAACCAGTACTCGTCCTTGGTGAAACGAATGTGACCTTGAAAATGGGTGATAAGACATTTACACATCCTGTTTTAGTAGCAAATATTACAGATGATTGCATAATAGGACTGGATTTTCTGAAGAAACAACAGTGCGTCCTTAATGTAGCAAAAGGAGTATTGAGTTTTCCAGAACAAGAAGTATTTCTTCAAGGTGCAAAACAAGGGTCAGCGTATTGTTTAAGGAAAACGGTATTACCACCAAGGTCAGAAACTTTAGTAGATATTAGATTTTCACCAATAGGATGCCGCAAACGTTGCATTATAATAGAAGACTCTGGAGATCACTCAGACTGGATAACGGCGAGGACACTGATGATGATTTCCGATAAACCAAAAATACGCATAATCAACGTTAGTAACAAAGAAATAATTCTCGAAAAGAATCGCGTGGTGGGTGTGTGCGATAATGTAGCATCTTTGAGAAAAACAGAGGTGCACGAAAAGGAACGTGATAAGAAGTGGCAGGAACATGTATCGACACTACTCGAAATTTGTAAGGGCAATTTGAACAAGTTCGAAAGTCACAAAGTTAAGCAACTGTTACATAACTTCCATGACATCTTCGCGAAGACTGACGGTGACGTGGGAAGGACCGGGCTAGTTAAACACCATATAGATACGGGTGATACACAGCCGATAAGACAGAGACCACGTCGTATTCCCTTTGCAAGAGAACAGGAAGTCACGGAAATGTTAAGAGATATGGAGAGAAACCGGATTATAGAAGCATCCACCAGCCCTTGGTCATCTCCAGTTGTACTAGTCAAGAAAAAGGATGGCAGTACAAGATTTTGCGTTGACTACAGGATGTTGAATGATGCCACGAAAAAGGATAGTTATCCTCTGCCACGTATAGATGACACTTTGGACTTGCTAAGTGGCATGAAATGGTTCTCCACAGTTGACCTCAAAAGTGGATACTGGCAGGTGGAAATCTGTCAGCAGGATAAAGAAAAGACCGCATTCTCCACTGGTCCTGGGAACGGTCTCTGGCAATTCAATGTCATGCCTTTTGGACTGTGCAATGCTCCAGCTACATTCGAGCGCCTAATGGAGCGCATTTTGGTGGGGTTGCTTGGTGATGCATGCCTGGTCTATTTGGATGACATCATCATTATGGGACGAAGCTTCGAAGAGCACCTACGCAATTTGGAGAAAGTGTTCCAAAAACTGCGTGAAGCGAATTTAAAACTCAGTCCTAGTAAGTGTACACTATTCCAGAAAGAGGTTGGATACTTAGGACACATTATTTCGGCGCAAGGAATTCGAACAGATCCTGAAAAAATAAAAGCCGTGTCGAAGTGGCCTACTCCTCGTAACAAAACTGAGGTACGCTCTTTCTTGGGTCTGTGTGCATATTACCGTCGGTTTGTGAAGATCTTCTCCGAGTTAGCGAAACCGTTGCATCGTTTAACAGAGGAAAAGTGTCAATTTGAATGGAATCCTGACTGCGAACAGGCATTTGCGCTACTCAAAACTCACTTGTGTGAGGCTCCTGTATTAGGTTACCCTAGTCGGGAAGGCCGATTTCTGGTGGACACGGATGCCAGCAATGTTGGCATTGGAGGAGTTCTCTCTCAAACACAAGGAGATCGGCAGGTCGTTATTGCATATTTCAGCAAATGTCTTTCCAAGCCAGAAAGAAATTACTGTGTTACCCGCCGAGAACTTCTAGCCGTTGTTAAGACCTTACAACACTTCAAGAAATATTTGATTGGGAGACAGTTTACACTTCGCACCGATCACGCTGCCTTACAGTGGTTGCTTCAGTTCAAAGACCCAGAAGGACAAGTAGCAAGGTGGATAGAGCAGCTGCAAGAATTTGACTTTGTCACTGAACATCGAAAAGGCAAGTCACACAATAATGCTGATGCTTTATCTAGACGGCCTTGCGAAGAATCTTGCCGACATTGTGCCAAACAGGAAAAGAAAGAGAACGTAAGGATTATCCAGGTGAACGCTTTGGATGAAGACTGGGATAATCGATCATTGGAAGAGGCACAATGGGGAAGATAGTGACTTGAAGACAGTAATGGAATGGAAGAAACGTGGCCAGAGGCCCACTTGGAGTGAAATATCAGCGCTTAGTCCAACAGCAAAAAGTTACTGGGCTCAATGGGACAGCCTGATAATTGATAATGGAGTTATGAAGAGGAAATGGGAATCACCCAGTGGACAGGAGGTCACCTTACAGATAGTTGTCCCCTGCGATGAAGTCGCATCAGTGCTAAAGCAGGTGCACGACGGAGTATCCGGAGGACATCTAGGAGTGAAGAAAACCTTGGAGAAGGTGAGAAAAAGATTTTATTGGGTGCATTGTCGCGAAGATGTAGAGGACTGGTGTAGGAAATGTGTAGCCTGCTCCTCAGTAAAGGGACCGCAAACGAGAGCCAGAGGTCGGCTGAAAGTGTACAATGTTGGTGCACCATGGGAAAGAGTTGCTGTCGATATAGCTGGACCATTCCCTATTACTGAAGAAGGGAATAGGTATATCATCGTCATGCAAGACTATTTCAGCAAATGGCCAGAAGCTTTTGCAGTACCCAATCAAGAAGCTCATACCGTTGCCAAAAAGCTAGTTCACGAGGTGTTCTGTCGATTTGGCGTCCCCTTGGAGTTGCACTCTGACCAGGGTAGAAACTTCGAGTCTTCACTATTTCAAGAGGTTTGCCAACTACTCGGGATACATAAGACTCGTACAACACCATATCACCCTCAGTCAGATGGAATGGTCGAAAGATTCAACCAGACGCTAGAGAATCATTTGGCCAAAGTAGTGGAAGAACACCAAAGGGATTGGGACCAATATATTCCACTCTTCTTAATGTCATACCGCTCTGCAACACATGACAGCACAAATTGTACACCGGCAAAAGTTAACTTCGGCCGAGAAATTAGATTACCCATAGATGCACTTACCGGAACACCCCCCGATACCCCTATCCTAGCCGTCGACTATGTGGCCGACCTACGACGTAAACTAGATGGAATACATGAGCTAGTGAGAGAGAATGGTCTGAAAACCAGCGAGAAAATGAAGATCCGATACGACCGCAAAGCTAACGTGCCCGGATTTGAAGAGGGAACTTTGGTATGGTTACATAATCCCATTAGGAGAAAAGGAAAGAGTCCGAAATTTCAAGCAAAATGGGAGGGTCCGTACACGATAGTAACCAGGATAAACGATGTCACCTACCGGATAAGGAAAGGACCTAGAGGGAAGCTGAAGATCGTACACGTAGACCGCCTAGCTCGCTATTATGGATCAAATCATGCTCGGGACGAGCACGACCAAGAAGGGGGCAATGTTACGAATGCACCTTATGTCGAGGGCATAAGGTTCAATATCGCGTGACATGCAGTGCGTAACTTTTAAGCTCTGTAACTCGAGATCTAGACATTGTCTAGGTGTAATATAAAAACGCATTCCTAGACTTAAGGTGGCCTATTGAACGGTACAGGTTTTATCAATTTTGTCAACAAAGTGACGACATCGAAATTTCTAGAAACCCGTTTCCGGGAATTACTGTAGGTACCTACTGAATGTACTCGAAGTTATGCGCTATTATTATTACGTCTAGACGATTCTGGAATGTTCGATCAGCTGGCCTATATATAGCGCCGTGACGCCGACGCCGAGTCAGTCTACACTTGACTACCGATACGAAAACAGCGACACTTAAGAAGCGATCTTTGAGAATACCTACTGCGACAACTGTAACGAGAACTGTGAGTACTACGTGAAGTAACATTTGTAGTGTTATTGTGTGTTTACGACACGGACTTCGTGGACGTAAGGGAAGACTTCGGTGCAACATCAGCAACATTCTACTTGTCATTGCCTACAATCGACTGTATCTTCGTTGCCAATAAACATCGCAACCCTTAACCGGCGTTTTAGTACCCCTAGCCCGTAACAATAGGCTCCGTGGATTTGGAAATAGGAAACAATTTGCCTTGTTTCTTTCCATGTTCGCCCTTACCGTAGGCACAATGAAAGCAAGCATTAACATACTTTTGAATAAAGCGAGTCGTTTTAGGAAACCAATAATCTTTTTTATTAAATCTTTATGTCTTTGGGTACCCACATGCACTATATCATCGTTGTGCATGGACCAGTCTACATCGAGTTAATGCTGGCACTACGAGGCGATTACCATACAATGGCGCCGATTCTGTTGTTCACAAACTAAACTAATTTTAAGTTAAGTGCATCTTTTTCTTTCCATTTCTATAAGAAAAGGACAGAAGATAAAATGTCAGTTTAGACCTGTCAAATTAGTGCGCTCCTGACGTAAACTGGCGTTTTTTTAGTCGTCATGTTTATAATCGCGTCTAAACTGTCTATGGAACATCGTATTTTGACAGGATTAAATTAAAATGTTATCATCTATCCTTTTCTTAACGAAATGGAAAGAAAAAGATGCATATAACTTAAAATTAGTTTAGTTTGTGAACAACAGAATCGGCGCCAATGTCTTTCTATATACCCAATATTATAAAACGAAAAACAAACGATCACCGGTCTGGACTATACTTGTTGCAAACATAAGCAGATCTTAAAAATATTTTGCTCAAAAAGTAGATAATCAGTGATCACTATGTGACATAGTACTGACAACATCACATCAAGCTACTACAGGGTGTCAAATTTCTTTATTAGATTTTCAACTTTTTCTCTAAAGTACTAGGGCTCAAGGTTGATTGGGAATATTTGACATTTTTGGCTGGCTTGACCTGCTGCCGTCCGTACATTTAAAAACAAGTTAATACGGCTGGCCAATTAGTAACCAAAGTACCCTCTTATGTACTGATTATCTACTTTTTGAGCAAAATATTTTTAAGATCTGCTTATGTTTGCAACAAGTATAGTCCAGACCGGTGATCGTTTGTTTTTCGTTTTATAATATTGGGTATATAGAAAGACATTGTATGGTAATCGCCTCGTAGTGCCAGCATTAACTCGATCTAGACTGGTCCATGCACAATGATGATATAGTGCATGTGGGTACCCAAAGACATAAAGATTTAATAAAAAAGATTATTGGTTTCCTAAAATGACTCTCTTTATTCAAAAGTATGTTAATGCTTGCTTTCATTGTGCCTACGGTAAGGGCGAACATGGAAAGAAACAAGGCAAATTGTTTCCTATTTCCAAATCCACGGAGCCTATGTTTATGGTGCATGTAGATCATTTAGGCCTCTTATGCAAAACTGTAAGGAACTTAAATTATATTTAGCTCATTTGGATACCCTGATAAACATGTGAGTGATCATGGGAAGGTTTTCATCAGTAAATATTTAAAAAAGCATATCTCGAACTCGTTGCATGCCCACGAGCCAATGGGCAAGTGGAACGCACCAACCAAACCATATTGAATGCGTTGTCTGCCACGGATTCTCGCGAAGCTGCAAATAATTGGGCCAACAGCTTACCTGACATTCTCTGGGGTATCAACAATATATAATATATGCGGGAAATGCAAGTACATCCTCTAGCTAGGCCTTATGATTTGATGTTTGCCAAACGTTCTAGGCCACGTAGCGATATTACTACTGATAAACTATTAGTGAGCCAGTGGAGGTTAGACGCAACCAGATCGTGCTCAGTTAAAGTTAGCAATCGATAGGATGAAACGCAACTTTGACAAGAAACTCAAAACAAGCCATATCTATAAAAAGGGTGATTTAGTTCTTTGCCGACAAACATCGACAAGCTGTGCCACAAAAGTTAACACTATGCTAGACGAAATTTACTCAGGTCCATATCTTGTAATCAAGGTCGTGAGCAATGAAATAGATATAGGATCCGAGGTTACTAAGCTTTTAATAGGCCTGGTTGCACCTGATTCTTTAAGGCCTTATTACAGTACCTACGTACCTATATCTGACAGCGCCAGTAGTTCCGATGATGAACTTGAGACTGAAGACCGCATTGATCTACTTGAAAGTTCACCCCTTCTCCCAGGTTACGCGCCTATCCGCGTGTATGAAGTTAATACGGTTTTGACCAGTTTGTTCACAGACACTGCCAAGAATATTCTGATCTTCGTCCTGCACCCACGACGATCTGCGCGGTTATGCGGCTCCGACGCGCGAACGGCAGCACGAAGGGGCGGTGGCGATGGGAGTACCTACCTACCGCTCGATTGAAATTAGTTGATATTTCAATAAAAACTGATTATTAAGTATTTAACGGTAAATAAACTTATCGTTCAGTAGGGTGATTGCATAACACATTATCTATCTGTAAAAAAATAAAAGATTCCGACGAATTGAGTCTCCCCTCCTTTTTTTGAAGTCGGTTAACAATGAGACTCTTTTTGACCGTCGTTGAACTACATTGTGTTGTTAACGTTGTTGTCACATTTACCGAAGATATTTAGCAATAGGGTATGCTCCGAAATGATTTAAATTGAGAGTAATAAATAATGTGTAACACAATTAATGTGCTGTTAGTGTCAGTCGTTCAGAACAACGGTTTTAAATAAATTTACTGTCAAATGTATTTTAATTTGTTTTGAAAAGCCCAAATATACAAAATGATTTGTAGTAAAAGGCTAAGTTTACAGAAAATCAGTTCTTTTGTAAAATAAAACAACAAACAACAGTGACAAAATTTTTATTTAAACAAAGTCATAACACAACAAATTAATGTAACCATTGTTATTATTCTATTTATATCTGAAGATACAACTTATTAGTAAAAAAAAAACTTAAAACAAATGTATACAGTTTTTGAAGTACGGTCAGTGACACCTGTCCGCTATAACACTCGGGATGCTGTTGATACTCACGCGCACCATGTGCAGGATCTCGACGAGAAACCATCAATGTGTGCGTGACTATGTCTCCATGAACATGGCGGACTGGTTGCAAAACGGAGTGAGTCTCTGCAACATCCTGAATGCGTACTCGTATTGAACCCGTAGAACATTGACAGCCTATTGCTTATAAACAATGCGTAGGAAGCTGGAGTAAAATGTCTGATACAAGAATTTAATTAGGTAACTTCTTTTGACCTGGTGAAGCTCGCGGGAAATGAATGCGGGCAGCATAAGGCCGGTCATTGTGGAAAGCCATGGGGGGAGGTCTTTGCCCAGCAGTCGGCGTTAACCTCCCACGTCGTCTCTAGAAGTTAACCTCTTTTACAACGGTCAAACAGAGTACAAAGTATAGGCTTGTCCGTCAACGTTCTGCGTTTAATTTTAATATCACGTTCGCAGCTCAAAGAGTCCATGATTACATGCTCCAGATGTTTGAATTCAAACAGTCTGAAATTCAGTTTTAAAAACAGTTAGAACCTTATTCGTTCTCCCATAACTAGGAGCAAAAAGCGTTACTCGCTCTTTTATTGCTGCCATGGCTGGCAGCAGACACTCTCCCATCTCAAAATGTAGGGAAATTACAGGTATTCTTGACAAATTGAGTCTGAGATCAGATTGTGGACAGTCTTAATATCACGAGCCCCTCTGAACACTTAGTAACGTTTTACTTATAACTTAGTTACATTGAAGAGTGCAACTGTGACAGCGTTACAATTGAATAGAACTGGTATTATGTTTAGGTAGTCCATTAACTATATAAACCGATGTAGCAGGTATACAATAGGGATGTATCCAAGGTATGAAAATCAAAAAAATAATTAGTCGGACTTATAGATAATAAAAAAAATTAAGACCCGTATTTTTTATTTTGTCGTAATTACCAAAAACTACTGAGATATAGCGTATTAAAGTTACAGAGTGGGGGCTAATTACGTTACGCCGTGCTATATTTTGTACCACGGCGTGACGACATGCGACATTTCAAATCAATATATATTCTTAATTATTTGAATGAAAGAAAAAATAAAAAATACGTGCTCAATATTTTTTATAAATCTATCTGATGGACTTTAAATTATTTTTTAGGATACAAGCCAATTGTTACACTGAGAGGTGTTACTCGTAGAAACTCATTCTCTCGACGGCTGGACCGCAGCAAACTGTCGCTCAAGTGCAAAATACGCTTGTACATAGCATGCATACGCCCGAATATGACATACGTTTCTCCAGTCTTCGCACATGTTAAGGCACGTCATATCCATAGGATGCAACTACTTGCATCCTGACCACGAAACTGGTTTCAGGCATTTGCATGACTACTCATGCAAATGCCTGAAACCAGTTTCGTGGTCATCGGCCGTGCTAACGAAACCGAGTAGGGTGTTGCCTCACTCACAACCGCCGAACCCCTTCAGGGCTAAGTAGTCGACCTCCCTTCTACCGCCTGGCTATACCTAGTGGATCACTCGAAAGCGTCTCATTATATTACGACAGAATATGTTGTGACAAGATATAACTTTTTCTATATTCTGACAAATTACTATATTCTGACAAATAAATTATTATGATTATTAAGGACAATTCTTTAGGTAACTCTTACTTACTCTACATTTGCAGCTAGCGCATTCCAATACTAATTCTTTCATTCCAGTTGAACCGGTTGACATCACATCAGAAAGAACATTTTTTTCATCAAATCTAATGCGGTGGGACGTGACAGTAACATATATGGAATAATTGTTACTATTCTGGATCATCTCTGCAAAAGCTACAGCCACGGGTTAGGCGAAGACGAAGAGCGAGCCCTGGCAGCTGCAACCTACGGCGGAAGTCCCTTATCCTAATTCATTTATTCCGGTTGAATCTGGAGACCCTAGATGCATCAATCTGTCCAACAAATCGAAAGCGTGGAACGCGACAATATCACTTATGGTGTGTTCATTACTGTTGCGGACGACGTTACATTATTTGTACATAGGTTAAGAAATGTAGAATAAGAATCGTTAGTGTAAGCTATAATCTGATTGGATAATAAAACGATATCTAATTGGTTGTAAGGCGGTGCGACAAGGAGTAGAGCGAGACAGAATCATCGCGTGATCAGTACTGACTCGTGATTGGGTAGTCAGAAAGCTCCTTATCGCGCCCCCGTCACTACTTGTGCCTAGGTCGCACTAGATATAAGAAGGTGGTTTGCTACCATTCGACGGCGGATCGGCCAGTGATCCTACGGTGAGCAGTCTGAAGCTAAGTGAAGTGCCTGAAGAAGTGCCCAAGAAGACCCAGCTCGCCACAAGCCGCGCGGACCGCAACATTTTATTATTGTTCTCCTGTGGCTGCACTAGCCCGCTCTAGCAACTGGTGCAGGCGCAGGGGAACAACCACCGGGCTGCCCGGCGGAGTGCCGCCGCCGCGGTCGCGGTAGGGAAAAACACCCAGCAGTATGCCGAAGCCCGGCGCTCGCGGCTCATTGGGCCGCGGGTCCGGGCCAGATGAAGAGCCCCGTCCGGCGATGGACCGGGCGTTGTCACTGCCCGACATAGGCAGTGCGGCGTCCGCTTCGCCGCCGGCCGGGCGGGGTGAAGAGCGAAGAGGAGGGGGCGGACCTGGCGCTGCTGGAGCCGCCGGCCCACCGACGTCACCGGCGCCTGCGCGCGTTGCGCCGGCACCGTCGTCGAGCCGGCAGCACGCGGTGCCCGTCCGCCCAGCTGCGTTCCGGCCGGTGCCTACCCAGGCGCCGGGACCGGCCGCTACCCAGGGACGCACGCAGCAAGCGCGTGCGCCCCCGACGTCAGCCCGGGTGCCAGCACCCGCGCGCACGGCTGCGCCCGCTGCGCGGGCCGCGGCGCCAGCGCGCGTCGCCGCGCAGCCCGCGCAGAGCGCGCCGCCGGCGCAAACCCCAGCGACGCCTGCGCGCACCCGCGCGCCCCCGTCGCGCCCAGCTGCGCCTCCGACGCAGCTAACTACACCGCCCGCTGCCGAAGCTGTGCCAGCTCAGCGCACCGCCTCATCCGGTACCCGCAGCTTGCTGACGGGGCCGGCGAGGGCGGAGCGTGAGCGGTCAGCCAGCGCGGGCGGCAGCCGCAGACCGGCGCAGAGGGCGCCACCGGCGCCCGAATCGCCGGCACCACCGAGAGTCTCGGCCCTCGACTCCCCCGCCGCACTATCGGCGTGCTCCTCGAGCATGTCGCTGGCGTCGGGGGACTCGGCCGGGTCCGGTCCTGGGGACGTGTCAGGAGACACGATCCCGCGATCCGGACGCCGGTCCATCGAGGGACGAGACCAGTCAGGCTGGCCACCGCCGGCCTCACCGCCGCCGCCGCTGCTCGGGTTCGGCTTTGAGTTCGCACTCGGGGCCCGACCGCAGCGGCGCCGCAGAAGCTCGGGCGAGTCCGCCGCCGGGGAAGAGGCGAAGCGATACTGCCCCGACCCGCCGCGCCCACAGCGCGATCGCGCGCCGCGCGGGGGGGGGCGACCCGCTTCGCCTACATTCGCCGAGGCGGTGCGCCGCACGCCGCCGCGCTCGCCGCAACCGCAACCGGGACCTTCAACCGCAGGGGTTAGTGAAGGCTCACTACCCCCAGCCCCCATGGCACCTCAGGCACAGCATGCTGCCGCCCCTGGTGATGCTCCAAAGCAGAAGCCGGGGAAAAAGCTTCGCTACCCCCCGCTGGTAGTGGAGAAGTTGCCGAACTGGGCGACCCATTTCCGGGCCCTCAGTGCCAAACTGGGCCGGCCCCCTAATGCTCGCCCTTACGGGACGGGGGTGAGGTTCACCCCCGACTCCGAGGATGAGTACAGGCTGGTCCAGAGGTACTTGACGGGCCTGGAGAAAGAAGAGGGTCTCTCTTGGTTCGCCTACTCCCTACCGGCGGACAAGAGTCTGAAGGTGGCCATAAGGGGGCTGCCAGCGGACACCGACCCGAAGGAGATTGAGGAGGAGCTCCGGGCGTTAGGATACCAGCCGGAGTACGTGCGCCATATTAAGGGCGCACAGGGAAGACCCGGCTGTGTCTTCCATGCCATCCTCAAGAGGACACCTGACGTCCGGGCCATATTTGACACCACGGTGTTTATGTACATGCGTGGTGTCAAAATAGAGGCCTGGCGTGGAAAGCGAGGGCCCGCACAGTGTCACAGGTGCCAGCGTTTCCGGCACAGTTCGCACATGTGCCACCGTCCGCTCGCCTGTGTAAGATGCGGAGGCGAGCACGCGGCACGTGATTGCCCACGCCCGCGGGAAGAACCGGCAACCTGCGCCAACTGCGGGGGGCCACATCCCGCGTGCAACAACAAGTGCCCCGTTTACCAGCGAGAGCTCAAGTGCAGGCGAGCGGGGACCGCCGCCATTACATCCACAGCGCGCCGGCCGGCTGCGGCCACCGAGAGGCCGCAAATGGTAGAGTCCGAAAAGGAGGCCGCAACACTAATGGCGGCGGCCAACGGACCCTCAGAGAGGACCCAGGCCTCCTCCTCCTCCGGGCGGAGGAAGAAGAAGAAACGCGGGGGCAAAGGGAAGAAACCCAAGGCCCCAGCGACCCAGGAGATTATCCCTACGGCCGCCCCCTCCTTGGACAGGGCAGAGGCGCAGGTCGTGAATCAGCCGTCCACTAGCGCCGGCACCGCGCCGCGGCGAGAAGCGGAACAACCCAAGCGGCTAGTCTTGGACGCAAGCCGCGGCGCCCCCGGCGCCCTAAAAACCACAAAAAGAAACCATCCCGAGAAAACTGAATTTACGACCTGCGCCATCAAATTATTGATGGAGCTCATCAGAGCAATAAGGCAGGGACAAGACGTGGAGAAGGTCATCTTCGATGGCCTGGCCGCGCTACTAATGCTTTACCGTGGCTAGGCCATTGAGGGTGATCCACTGGAATGCCCGCGGCCTTAGGGATAAGGTCGCTCCCCTCCGCCATCTCCTTCGGGAACAAGACATCGACGTGGCGCTAATAAGCGAGACCTTCCTGGGACCGGAGGACAAGGTCAGATTCCCGGGATATCTCGCTTATCGGAAAGATGAACGGTCAGCCTCCCACACCCGGTACCGTGGTCTGGCGGTACTGGTGAGGCGAAGGGTCGTCCATCAAGAGCTCCCCGTGCCGTCGCTCGGCACATTTTACGCGCTGGGTGTTCAGCTGCACGTGGCTGGCGAGGACATCGACGTGTACGCGTGCTATAAGCCGCCCCTGACTCCCATTGATTTGGTCGAGCTGCGGGGCCTACTCTACGGCACGCCGCGCGCTACTGTCCTCGCCGGCGACTTCAACTGTAAGCACCCGGCGTGGAATTCGGTGCTGACAAACACGGGGGGCAGACGGCTCTTCGCGGACGCGGAAGCCTCCGGTTATTCGGTGTCCGGCCCGGAAACGCCCACACATTACCCGGGTTATTCCGGGTATATGCCGGACGTGCTGGACATCGTCATTCACCGGGGGCTGTGCTGCCAGATCACCCAACAGGTGATCGACGACGAGTTGCAGTCTGACCATCAGCCTGTACTCGTCGTCCTATCAGGGACGCTGACCCAACTGAAACCACTAGCGCCACGTCGACGCATTGATTGGAAAAAGTTTGCAGAGGAAGTAGAGGCCACCACGCCGACTCGGCCTGTTACAACCTCCGCGGACGTAGACTCGATGGCATCTGATGTCACTGTTTGCGTACAGAACGCCCTAGACTCGGCGACTAGCACGCTGCCGCAGGGGAGAGGGCTATTGCCGCCCCTGCCGGCGCGGCTCAGCAGGATGATCGCCGAGAAGAGGCGATTACGCAAGCAGTGGCAGCAGTTGAGGTGCCCAACTATCAAGACGCAGCTCAACCGTCTCGCGGAGAAAGTAAAGGCCGAGCTAAAGGCGCATACTGCCGCGGGCTGGGAGGAGAAGATCGACGCCACGACGGACAGCTGGCCGTCGTTACACAAGATCTGCGGCCAGCTCACGAATACCCCAGCCCCGGTACGGCCGCTGTACAATAGCGACGGGGCACTGAAGTACGTAGCGGAGGACCGGGCGGAGGTCTTCGCCGAACACCTGGAGCGTCAGTTCCGCCCAAACCCGACCAGCGACGCAGACCATGTCGCAGCAGTCGAGGAACACCTGGGAGACTACTTCGCAGCGCCGATAGCTCCCGAAGAAGAACCAATATTCTTCTCGCCTGGGGCAGTCAGGCGCGCCATCCTACGCACTAAACCGCGCAAGGCCCCCGGTGCTGACGGTGTCACAAACGCAGCGCTGCGCCACCTGCCCTACCGTATGGTGGCGGCGCTGGCGCGCCTGTTCACCGCGATACTGCGCACCGGGGCCTTTCCTGATGCGTGGAAGGAGGGGCGCGTCATAATGCTGCCCAAGGCGGGAAAGAACGTCCTGAAGCCGGAGAGCTATCGGCCGATCACTCTGCTGCCGACAGTCTCCAAGGTGTTCGAGGCGCTCCTGCTGCGACACCTCCTGCCGCACATTGCGCCGCGGCCCGAGCAATTCGGGTTTCGGGCGGAGCACAGCACGACGCTCCAGCTGTCGAGGGTACTGCACCACGTCACAGCTGCGATGAACAAGAAGGAGACCGCGGTGGCAGTACTCCTCGACATGGAGAAGGCCTTCGACCGCGTATGGCACGAGGGACTCCTTTACAAGCTCTCCACCTCAGACGCGCCCCGTCGCGTTGTAAAGGTGGTCTCTACATTCCTCTCAAACAGGACTTTCCGGGTGGTGGTCGACGGGGCGCTGTCCGCCCCCCGCCCGGTGATGGCCGGTGTGCCGCAGGGCAGCTGTCTGTCGCCTGCGTGCTACTCACGTTACACCGACGACATCCCCACTACCTCGGAAGTGATGCTCGCGCTATACGCTGACGACGCCGCGTACATTACTTCGTCGCTCAATGCGAAGTACGCGGCCGTCAAGATGCAGCGTGTGCTCGAGCTCCTTCCCGAGTGGCTATCGAAGTGGCGGCTGTCGGTGAACGTGGGGAAAACGCAGGCGATAGTCTTCGGACATGCGCCCCTCCCACCCCCCCTGAAACTCCTGGGAGCCGACGTCGAGTGGTCCCCCCGGGTGAAGTACCTGGGGGTGACGATCGATCGCCGGCTCACCATGGGGCCACACGTCCGCTCGGTCGCTGCACGGGGCAGGGTTGCCCGCTACCTGCTCTATCCAGTGCTCTCGTCCTGCATCCCGGTGCGCGTCAAGTTGGGAGTGTACAAGTCGTACATACGCCCAATCTTGACGTACGCCGCTCCGGCATGGTTCGCCCTCGCAAGCGAGACACACCGGAAGACGCTCCGCACGCAAGAAAATCTTGCGTTGCGGACCATTGTTGCTGCTCCTCGCTTTGTGAGGAACGACATCATCCGGAGGGACCTCAGGATTGAGAGCCTGGATGAGTTTGTGCGGCGCCTCGCGAAGGGTATGTTCGCGCGTGCCGACGCATCGGACTTGACACATGTCAAGGACATTGCGCCCTGGCACGCGCGCCCCCCTGACGCGAAACCCTTCCCCCGCGACCTGGTAGCGGACGAGTGACCCCTCACCGGACTGGACTTCCCAGGTGAGCTGCACCCAGGTTACACGCGGCTCACCTGACCCAATAATACTCTACCGATTACACTCACGCGTCGCGCAGCGTGTGCTAAGTTAATATAGGCACGTTGCGCGGCGACCAGACAGCCACCACAAACACCGACATCTACATACTCGCACGTACGCGCAGCGCGGGCCGCGGTACGGGCAATCACTGGGCGGTGTTACTGTACAGTTCAATGCCGCCCATACACACACCACGACCCCTTAGCCCGGAACGTAACCGTACATAGCTGGAAACCGGACGGGCGGGGGTTTACATCCGATATTCTGTAGGGCGTCGAGTCGGCGCCTCTGTCGCTGGTCGTCCCCCGCTGGGCTTCCTCCAGGTAACTGGGGGTCTCACCTGGCGGGGACTGACCGCCGAGGCGCCGTGAAGCAAGCAGAACCGTGAGTGGGTTCTGTGACGCGCCTACAGAATTACTCATAGCAACCATTAACACAGACACGCGCAACTCACGCGTGTAACATATTTCGACAGGCCCTTGTTAGCCAACACAGACCGGGACCCGTATTCGCGGGTCAACAACCCGCTTCCGCGGCCGGGGGGCATAGCCCCGGTACCGCTCGCCACGCCCCCTGACGGGGGCGTCGCGATTTCCACAATCATTCGACGGCGCGTGCCCGAACGGTCGGCCTCCCACTCCCGGTACCGTGGTCTGGCGGTACTTGTGAGGCGAAGGGTCGTCCACCAAGAGCTACCCGTACCGTCGCTCAGCACGCTCTACGCGCTGGGTGTCCAGCTGCACGTGGCTGGCGAGGACATTGACGTGTATGCGTGCTACAGGCCGCCCGCGGCTCCCATGAACACAGCCGAGCTGCGGGGCCTCCTATTCGGCACGCCGCGCGCTGTTGTCCTCGCCGGCGACTTCAACTGCAAGCACCCGGCGTGGAACTCGGTGCTGGCCAATACGGGTGGCAGACGACTCTTTGCGGACGCGGAGGCCTCCGGTTATACGGTGTCCGGCCCAGAGACGCCCACGCATTACCCGGGCAACCCTGGGTATATGCCGGACGTGCTGGACATCGTGATCCACCGGGGGCTGTGCTGCCAGATCACCCAACAGGTGATTGACGACGAGCTGCAGTCTGACCATCAGCCTGTACTCGTCGTCCTATCGGGGACGCTGACCCAACTGAAGCCGCTAGCGCCACGTCGACGCATAGACTGGACGAAGTTCGCAGAGGAAGTAGAGGCCACCACGCCGGCTCGGCCTATTGCTACCGCCGCGGACGTAGACTCTATGGCGGACAATGTCACTGCTTGCATACAGAGCGCCTTACACTCGGCGACGAGCACGCAGCCGCAGGGGAGAGTGCTATTGCCGCCCCTGCCGGCGCGTCTTTACAGGATGATCGCCGAGAAGAGGCGACTACGCAAGCAGTGGCAGCAGCTAAGATGTCCGACGCTCAAGACGCAGCTCAACCGTCTCGCGGAGAGGGTAAAGGCCGAGCTCAAGGCGCATACCGCCGCGGGCTGGGAAGAGAGGATTGAAGCCACAACAGACAGCTGGCCGTCGCTTCACAAGCTTTGCGGCCAGCTGAAGAATACCCCAGCCCCGGTACGGCCGCTGCACAACAGCGACGGGGCGCTGAAGTATGCAGCGGAGGACCGGGCGGAGGTCTTCGCCGAACACCTGGAGCGTCAGTTCCGCCCCAACCCGACCAGCGACACCGACCATGTCGCAGCAGTCGAGAAACACCTGGGAGACTACTTCGCAGCGCCGATAGCTCCCGATGAAGACCCAGTATTCTTCTCGCCTGGCGCAGTCAGACGCGCCATCCTACGCACGAAGCCCAGGAAGGCCCCCGGTGCTGACGGTATCACCAACACAGCGCTGCGCCACCTGCCGTACCGTATGGTAGCGGCGCTGGCGCGCCTGTTTACGGCGGTACTGCGCACCGGGTCCTTCCCCGCTGCGTGGAAGGAAGGGCGCGTCATAATGCTGCCCAAGGCGGGGAAAAACATACTGAAGCCGGAGAGCTATCGGCCGATCACCCTGCTGCCGACAGTCTCCAAGGTGTTCGAAGCACTCCTGCTGCGACATCTCCAGCCTCACATCGCGCCGCGGCCCGAGCAATTCGGGTTCAGGGCGGAGCACAGTACGACGCTCCAGCTGTCGAGGGTGCTGCACCACATCACGGCCGCACTGAACAGGAAGGAGTGCGCCGTTGCAGTACTCCTCGACATGGAGAAGGCCTTCGACCGCGTGTGGCACGACGGCCTGGTTTACAAACTGGCCACATCAGGCGCGCCCCGTCGCGTTGTAAAGGTGGTCTCTACTTTTCTCTCCGACAGGACTTTCCGGGTGGTGGTCGACGGGACGCTATCCGCCCCCCGCCCAGTGCTCGCGGGTGTACCGCAGGGCAGCTGCTTGTCGCCTGCGTGCTACTCACGTTACACCGACGACATCCCCACTACCTCGGAAGCGATGCTCGCGCTCTACGCTGACGACGCCGCGTACATTACTACATCGCTTAACGCGAAGTACGCGGCCGTCAAGATGCAGCGTGCGCTCGGGCTCCTTCCTGAGTGGCTCTCGAAGTGGCGGCTGTCGGTGAACGTGGGAAAAACGCAGGCGATAGTATTCGGATACGCGTCCCTCCCACCCCCCCTGAATCTCCTGGGAGCCGACGTCGAGTGGTCCCCCCGGGTGAAGTACCTGGGGGTGACGATTGATCGCCGGCTCACCATGGGGCCACACGTCCGCTCGGTCGCCGCACGGGGCAGGGTTGCCCGCTACCTGCTCTATCCAGTGCTCTCGTCCTGCATCCCGGCGCGCGTCAAACTGGCCGTGTACAAGTTGTACATACGGCCCATATTGACGTACGCCGCTCCGGCATGGTTCGCCCTCACTAGCGAGGCGCACCGGAAGACGCTCCGCGCGCAAGAAAATCTTGCGCTGCGGACCATAGTTGCCGCTCCTCGCTATGTGAGGAACGATGTCATCCGGAGGGATCTCAGGATGGAGAGCCTGGATGAGTTTGTGCGGCGCCTCGCGAAGGGAATGTTCGCGCGTGCCGACGCGTCCGACTTGACGCATGTCAAGGACATTGCGCCCTGGCACGCGCGCCCCCCCGACGCGAAACCCTTCCCCCGCGACCTGGTAGCGGACGAGTGACCCCTCACCGGACTGGACTCCACAGGTGAGCTGCACCCAGGCTACACGCGGCTCATCTGACCCAATAATACTCCACCCATTACACGCACTCGTCGCGTAGCGTGTGCTAAGTTAATATAGGCACGCTAACGCGGCGACCAGACAACCTTTACATCACAGACACCCTACACATACACGCGTATGCGCAGCGCGGGCAGCGGTACGCGTTATCACTGGGCGGTGTTACTGTACAGTTCAATACCGCCCACACATACATCACGACCCCTTAGCCCGGAACGTAACCGTACATAGCTGGAAACCGGACGGGCGGGGGTTTACATCCGTAATCTCTGTAGGGCGTCGAGTCGGCGCCTCTGTCGCTGGTCGTCCTCCGCTGGGCTTCCTCCAGGTAACTGGAGGTCTCACCTGGCGGGGACTGACCGCCGAGGTGCCGTGAAGCAAGCAGGACCGTGAGTGGGTTCTGTGACGCGCCTACAGAGAAACACATTGCAACCAGTATACAGACGTGCGCAACTCACGCACGTACCATTACATTTTGGATAGGCCCTTGTTGCCGACCTAATGAAGGGCCCGTAGTAACGGGTCAATGTAATTGACACCGCGGCCGGGGGGCTTAGCCCTGGCACCGCTCGCCACGCCCCCTGACGGGGGCGTCGCGACCTCCACAGAGTCTTCGACGGCGCGACTGCCCACGCCCGCGGGAGGAGCCGGCCACCTGCGCGAACTGCGGTGGCCCGCACCCCGCGTGCAACACCAAGTGCCCCGTCTTCCAGGCGGAGCTGAAGAACAGGCGGGCGGGGACTGCCGCCATCACCACCACCAAAGCGCGCCGGCCGCAAGCGGCCACCGAGAGGCCGCAAACGGTCGACGCTGACGCCAAGGCCGCCACACTAATGGCGGCAGCCAACGGGCCCACCGACCGCGCTCAAGCCACCTCGTCGAAGCGGAGGAGGAAAGGGCGCGGGGGCAAGGGTAAAGGCAAGAGGCCGGAAGAACCCACAGCCACCCAGGATGACGCGCCTAAGGCCGCCGACCCTGCCTCAAAGGGCAAGCAGGTCGTGGCTCCGGGCACGCTGGAGTCTGGCGCCGGCTCAGCGCCGCGACAGAAGGCTCGAGCCAACCGCGGCGCCACCGGCGCCACAACACAAACGAAAGCCAAGACCGAGACCACAAAGGAGTTCACGACCTGCGCCATTGAGCTGCTAATGGGCCTAATTAAGGCCATCAGGCAGGGTCAGGATGTGGAGACCGTCATCCTCGACGGCCTGACCAAGCTACTACTGCTTCGCCATGGCTAGGCCGTTGAGGATAGTGCATTGGAATGCCCGCGGCCTTAGGGGAAAGGTCGCCCCACTCCGCCATCTCCTGAGGGAACAGGACGTCGACGTGGCGCTAATAAACGAGACCTTCCTGGGACCGGAGGACAAGGTCAGATTCCCGGGATATCTCGTTTATAGGAAGGACGAACGGTCAGCCTCCCACTCCCGGTACCGTGGTCTGGCGGTACTTGTGAGGCGAAGGGTCGTCCACCAAGAGCTACCCGTACCGTCGCTCAGCACGCTCTACGCGCTGGGTGTCCAGCTGCACGTGGCTGGCGAGGACATTGACGTGTATGCGTGCTACAGGCCGCCCGCGGCTCCCATGAACACAGCCGAGCTGCGGGGCCTCCTATTCGGCACGCCGCGCGCTGTTGTCCTCGCCGGCGACTTCAACTGCAAGCACCCGGCGTGGAACTCGGTGCTGGCCAATACGGGTGGCAGACGACTCTTTGCGGACGCGGAGGCCTCCGGTTATACGGTGTCCGGCCCAGAGACGCCCACGCATTACCCGGGCAACCCTGGGTATATGCCGGACGTGCTGGACATCGTGATCCACCGGGGGCTGTGCTGCCAGATCACCCAACAGGTGATTGACGACGAGCTGCAGTCTGACCATCAGCCTGTACTCGTCGTCCTATCGGGGACGCTGACCCAACTGAAGCCGCTAGCGCCACGTCGACGCATAGACTGGACGAAGTTCGCAGAGGAAGTAGAGGCCACCACGCCGGCTCGGCCTATTGCTACCGCCGCGGACGTAGACTCTATGGCGGACAATGTCACTGCTTGCATACAAAGCGCCTTACACTTGGCGACGAGCACGCAGCCGCAGGGGAGAGTGCTATTGCCGCCCCTGCCGGCGCGTCTTTACAGGATGATCGCCGAGAAGAGGCGACTACGCAAGCAGTGGCAGCAGCTAAGATGTCCGACGCTCAAGACGCAGCTCAACCGTCTCGCGGAGAGGGTAAAGGCCGAGCTCAAGGCGCATACCGCCGCGGGCTGGGAAGAGAGGATTGAAGCCACAACAGACAGCTGGCCGTCGCTTCACAAGCTTTGCGGCCAGCTGAAGAATACCCCAGCCCCGGTACGGCCGCTGCACAACAGCGACGGGGCGCTGAAGTATGCAGCGGAGGACCGGGCGGAGGTCTTCGCCGAACACCTGGAGCGTCAGTTCCGCCCCAACCCGACCAGCGACACCGACCATGTCGCAGCAGTCGAGAAACACCTGGGAGACTACTTCGCAGCGCCGATAGCTCCCGATGAAGACCCAGTATTCTTCTCGCCTGGCGCAGTCAGACGCGCCATCCTACGCACGAAGCCCAGGAAGGCCCCCGGTGCTGACGGTATCACCAACACAGCGCTGCGCCACCTGCCGTACCGTATGGTAGCGGCGCTGGCGCGCCTGTTTACGGCGGTACTGCGCACCGGGTCCTTCCCCGCTGCGTGGAAGGAAGGGCGCGTCATAATGCTGCCCAAGGCGGGGAAAAACATACTGAAGCCGGAGAGCTATCGGCCGATCACCCTGCTGCCGACAGTCTCCAAGGTGTTCGAAGCACTCCTGCTGCGACATCTCCAGCCTCACATCGCGCCGCGGCCCGAGCAATTCGGGTTCAGGGCGGAGCACAGTACGACGCTCCAGCTGTCGAGGGTGCTGCACCACATCACGGCCGCACTGAACAGGAAGGAGTGCGCCGTTGCAGTACTCCTCGACATGGAGAAGGCCTTCGACCGCGTGTGGCACGACGGCCTGGTTTACAAACTGGCCACATCAGGCGCGCCCCGTCGCGTTGTAAAGGTGGTCTCTACTTTTCTCTCCGACAGGACTTTCCGGGTGGTGGTCGACGGGACGCTATCCGCCCCCCGCCCAGTGCTCGCGGGTGTACCGCAGGGCAGCTGCTTGTCGCCTGCGTGCTACTCACGTTACACCGACGACATCCCCACTACCTCGGAAGCGATGCTCGCGCTCTACGCTGACGACGCCGCGTACATTACTACATCGCTTAACGCGAAGTACGCGGCCGTCAAGATGCACCGACCCGCAGCGTCCGTGTGCTCCGCCGCGAATCTCCTGACGCTCCGTCGCGCCGCGTCTAGCGCTAACCGTCGCGCTCGCTAAGCCGCATCGCCGCGTTCTCGTGCCGCGCCGCCGGACTCGAAAGAGTCCGATAGTGTTGTGTGTGAGTGTGTGTAAGTGCGGTGTAGCGACGCGTCGAGTAGTGCACCGGAGCTACGCCACCGAGACCAATAAGGTTAGTAGGGTTAGGCACACACCTCCCTGTCCGGCGACAGGGAGGGTACACACCCTCTGGGCCTCCAACCCGGAGGACTAGGTCCCAAAATGTCATCCCCCCATTTTCAGGCGCTTCTCGCCATATTAAATGAGGTTCTGTTGGAAGAACCATCAATCCGCGCCAAATATGGCGATAGGTTGGCTGTCCTCCAACAGCTAGCCCCCTCCCCCCAGCCCGATGCCGTCCCCGCCGAAACCGAGGTGTCCATGGACACCGAAGTCTTCTCGGCCAAACGCCCCAACCCCATCTCCTCGGACTCCTCCGAGGAATCAACCCCGCCCACCCAGGCGTCAGACGACGACGACGAACCAGACTTTAAGGTCGTCGCCCTCAAGAGGAGGAGGAAGAAATCCTCCTCCTCCATCCAAGCCCCCAAATTGGTGGCTGCCGAGTCGGCCAGCGGCCGTCCCAGCCCCTCACCCGCCCTCCCTAAAGGGACTGACGCCCCTCGTGCCGCGTCACCCAAATCCACCCCCTCGGCCCCACGTGCGGCCTCCAAAATCCCCCCTCCCCCGCCTGTCTTCATCCAAGACAAGGCGAAGTGGCGCTCAGTGTCCGGCTGGTGCACGGAACACAAAATAGCATTCACAAATGCTAAGTCCACTCAGACGGGGATTAAAGTCTCCGTCCCGTCAGCCAGGGACTTCCGTGAGCTAACAAAGCTCCTCCGCCTAAGAGGTGTGGCCTTCCACACCTACTCCCTCCCTGAGGATCGTCTCACACGCGTGGTGATCCGAAGGATCCCAAAGGAGATCCCCACTGAAAAGATCAAAGCTGATCTCATTGCACAGGGGATCCCAATCAAGGAAGTCCACCGCATGCACAAGGCACGCGGAAAAGGGGCGGCGTACGATATGATCCTAGTGATCAGTCACCCCGTCGAGGGAGTCACCCACCACCCTTTATTCCTGATTAAGAGCATCTGCTCTCTATCAGGCATAATCATCGAGAAGCCGCACAAAAGCGGCACCGTTGGCCAATGCCATAGGTGCCAACTGTACGGCCACTCACAGGCACACTGCCACGCCAAGCCCAGGTGCGTCAAGTGCCTAGGCGACCACGGCACAGCAGAGTGCCCACGGCCCAAGGACCGCGCGCTCTGCACCGAGCCACCAAGCTGTGTCCTATGCGGCACGACCGGCCACACGGCCAACTACCGTGGGTGCCCCAAGGCCCCCAAGTCAACATCGCCTAAACTGGCGAAGCGCGCGAGCGCTCGCCAGCAAAGGGAGGCCCCAGCAGGCCAGACCCAGCCCCCGGTGGCTTTGAGCCCCCAGAGACCTAGTCCCTGGAACGCCTTAAACCACCAGAAGGCCTTCCCGGCCTTAGTGGCGGCCACCCCCACGACCCCTCAATCCACCCCCGCCTGGAAGGACAAGGATCCTCGCATCCGACCTTCCACGGCCCAAAAGGTGGCAACAACTGCTGCTGCGGCGACAACAACCCCCGCACGCACAACCCCCGCAACAACCACCGGAAGCAACCCCCTTGACGCATTCAACGTCATCTCGGGGACCTTCCTTATATTCATGACCCCCCGTGCCAGGCAAATGGCAAAGGAGCTCTTCGCTGCCAGATCTGCTGGCAACCTTGAGGCCGTGATAGGCATTTACAATGCCTATCCGGAAATAACTCAGGCCCTGTCCTCCATCGCATCCAATTAATGGATTGCAGGAGCAGTAAACGAACCAAACCCCGTTCCCTGAAACTGGTGCACTTCAATGCCGATGGCATTAGAGATCAGAAATTAGAGATCTCAACATTCCTACGTGAGCACCAGATCGACATCTTCCTCGCCCAAGAGACCTTCCTCAAGCCTAGCCATCGCACACCTCTGGTCGCGAACTACCGCGTAGTTCGCAACGACAGGTTGCGTTGTCACAAAGGCGGAACCCTTATTTATTTCAAAAGGGCTCTACATTGCATCCCAATGGACCCCCCACCCCTCTCACGACTCGAAGTGTCAATGTGCCGTCTCGGCATGACAGGCCACCAACCTATCACATTAGTGTCGGCCTACCTCCCTCCCAGTTCCTCTGCAGAGAATCATCAACTCTTAGCAGACGACATCGCCCTACTTCTGGGGTTGAGCGACTCCGTTATAATAGCGGGTGACCTCAACGCCAAACACACCGCCTGGAATAGCACCAGGATCAACTCCAGAGGCAGACTCCTGTTTGACCTCTCTACCCGAATGAACTTCGACGTCGTGGGACCTATGACCCCCACTCACTTCCCCTACGACCCCGATCACACCCCGGACGTCCTTGACGTGGCGCTCCTAAAGAACGTCAACCTACGGTTAGACTCTATAGAAGCGCTACCAGAGCTATCGTCCGATCATCGACCAGTCGTTATCAGACTGGCTCCCCGCACTGGCCTCTCTGACCCAGGTCAAGTACCCCTTACGAAGGTGGTAACGGACTGGAGGAAAGTAAGCGATCGGCTGAAATCCTCCACATCCCCCCACCTGGACTCCATACCTGCACGCCTGGACTCTATCGCGGACACGACGACCGCGATCGACTCGTTCACGGATCACGTACAGTCAGTCCTGAACGACTGTTCAAGGGAGGTAATAGCGACAGAAGACTGCCGCTGGAAACTTCCCACTGACTTGCGCGAACTCTTGACCGAGAAGAACGCGGCTGTCCGTGCCTACAGCAGCTTCCCCTGCGCGGCCAACAAAGCCCATATGCGCTATTTACAGAGAACTGTAAAAAGACGCATATCGGAGTGGCGTGAAGCCGGCTGGGATAAGATGCTGGACGAGTTAGAGCCCACCCATCTAGCCTTCTGGGAACTTCAGAGGAAGTTAAAATCCAAAGAAGTTGTCACCATGCCTCCTTTGGTTCGCCCCGACAATACCATCGCATTCGACGACGATGAAAAGGCTGAATGCCTTGCCTCCTGCCTCGAAGCCCAGTGCTCCCCCAGCCTCCTACCAGTAGACCAAGCCCACCTCCTAGAGGTCGACGCTGAAGTAGAACGTAGGACCTCCCTCCCGCCCGTTGACGACCCGGATGATCCCCTGCCTCCCATCACTCCAGATGAAGCGCAGGACATCATCAAAGGCCTTCAACCCAAAAAAGCACCCGGATCAGACGGCATCACCAACAGAGTGGTCCGTCTCTTCCCAGCCCACCTAGTCCTCCTCTTGACCACCATCTTCAATGGTGCAATGGGGAATAACATTTTCCCACAAACGTGGAAAGAAGCCACAGTGATTGGCATTCCCAAGTCCGGCAAGCCTAAAGCCGAACCAAACAGTTACCGTCCCATCAGCTTGCTGAAAGTTCTCGGCAAAATCTACGAGAGGCTTATTTATAAGCGTCTCAGAGCCTACGCCGAGAACAAGGGCCTCATTCCAAATGAGCAATTCGGGTTCCGATCCCAACACTCATGTCCACAACAAATCCTACGCATCACTGAACATATACACGCAGGGTTCATGCGTGGTATGTACACAGGCGTAGTCTACTTCGATATAGCGAAAGCGTTTGACAAAGTCTGGCACAACGGCTTAATCTATAAGCTGTACAAACTCGGAGTGCCCGACCGTCTCGTTCTCATCTTACGGGACTTCCTGTCAAACCGCACCTTCCGCTACAAAATCGAAGGAGCACACTCCTCCCCCCGCCCCATCCGTGCAGGTGTTCCCCAGGGCTCCATGCTAGCCCCCCTTATATTCACGCTGTACACAAGCGATATCCCGAAAGGTGGTAAGGCCCAAGTCGCTCTGTTCGCAGACGACACCGCCATCTACTGCTCGGGACTCAGCCCTGACCGAATTCGACACCATCTCCAAGCCGGAGTCAACAAACTGGCTGACTGGTTCAAGAAATGGAGGATCGAAGTTAACCCCTAAAAGAGTCAAGCGGTACTCCACACGAAACCGCGACTAAACGTCCCCACCCCACGACCCATCTCCATGTCTGGCGAGCTGATCCCCTGGGGGAAGCAAGCCAAATATCTAGGTGTGATCCTCGACCGCAACCTCAACTTCTCAGAGCACATTAAGGCGATCCGCTCACGTGCCGCCTACGCTCTGGGTCGACTCCACCCCGTCCTCAACCCGCGTAGCAAACTGTCGCTCAAGTGCAAAATGCGCTTGTACACAGCGTGCATACGCCCGATTATGACATACGCTTGTCCTGTCTTCGCACACGCCAAGCCGCGTCATATCCATAGGATGCAAGTAGTCCAAAACCGTTTCTTGCGTAAAGCCACAAACGCCCCTTGGTTCGTCCGTAATGAGATCCTCCACCTAGATCTCAAAATCCCCACCATTCAGCAGTTCATGAAGCGTCTTTCCAAACGCTTCTTTGACACTGCCTCCAAGCACCGCAATCCCCTGATAGTAGCGGCTGCTAATTACACTCCCTCCACCATCTCCAAGCTACGCCGCCCAAGGCATGCCCTCACAGACCCAGATGACCCAATAACCCTCCTCCAAGAGGCCAATAGGGCCACCAGCACACTCATAAAACACAGACCGACCTACCGACCTCGCCGCCAAGGTCCATCGCGACGCGTTCAACGTAGCAGCCCCCTCCCCCGTCCCTCGTCCGATGAAGGCCAGCCCGCGCCGCAGCTGAGCCAATAAATAAAAATTCGATCCAGCCATCCCTTGCTGTTCACTCCAGCGACGCCCTAAGCCGAGGTCCGTACCCCACAGGGGGTGTCCTTAGTGCGCAGTCGCTTAGTTCTTAGTAGCCCTGGCTGGAGGCTTTAAATTCATTTAAGGCATCCACAGGAAAGTCCGGTTAAGTAGTCACGGCCTCTCAAGGTCAACTACGGGATGCCATATCAAAAAAAAAATGCTAAAATACGGAACCATATATCGCAGAGCAACTTGTGTGTGTGTTATTTTTCGAGTACCGCCTCGAAGGAACCAAAAAGAAGAAAAAAAAACTCATCGCACGGACCCACTCCCGGGTGCCGTGGATTTCGCGCCGCTGCTGGAAGAAGCACCGACGCGAGCGCCAAGGGACCCGGCGACCAGAGCCCGGCGCTGAAAGCGCCAGGGTCGCGAATAGCCGCGCGCTCCCGACAGGATGCCCCAGCCGGGGATCCCACCGAAACCCCCTCCCCGCGAACAACACCATAGCGGGGACGAGGAAACAGGAAGAGCCAGAACCGGGCGAGCAGCCGCGGTCACGCATCTGACATCGCCCGCTTCACCGCCACCAAACAAACCCAGAAATATGGCAACAAGAACAAAAACACCAGTCCTGCATCATACAGGCCAAGCCGCGGGGAACCAATATGGAGTGCCCAGACACCCATCAACCCCAGAAACCCGAGTTTCGCAGACCCTCCCGGCGAAAGAAAAAAGTGAGGGTAACAGAAACAAACATACATTCTCGAAAGACAGCGGGGCGCCGGCCGCCAGACTGAAGAGCGAGACGGCGCGCAACCGCGCGCCGAGAGTAGGCGAGACAGCGTGCGTCTCGTCTACACACGAGACGTCCTTGACGGCGCACGCGCAGAGCGGCCCAGTACAACGGTCGCCGCCGCGTGTCTCCCCCCGCTCCCCGGGGCTCCGCGCCAGCATCTCCCTCTTCGAGGTCACTATTCTCGCCCTACGCGGGCGAGTCGGAGGTGTCGTCGGACGAATCCAGCGGCGACGAGGAGGTGAGCATTAACCGGATGACCCGACCCAGCTTGGAGCGCAGAGGACCCAGCGCGTCTCTGCCCAATCTTGCAACGGCCGGAACAACAGAGGTAAGTGACTCAGAATATTTACCTACTAAGACCACCCTCCCCGCCCGCGCTGCTCAGCGCAGACAGCGCAGTCCGGACGAGCAGGAGGAGGAACCGAAGCGTGTTTGTACAGGTGAGTCACTACCTCTGCATTCTTTCGCGGACGCGACGCGCAGGCCTTGCGCTCCCACCAGACAAACAGGCGCCGCAGCCCCCCCTCCCTCGGTCCCTCCTAGCCGAGCGGGGGAAAAAACTATTTCGTCGGTAGACGAAAAACAAAAATCGACCGACGAAAAAGTCGAGAAAAAAAAACAGCGCTACTCTCCGCTGGTAGTTGAAAAATTACCACAGGGGGCGCACCATTTTAAGGCCCTAAAAGCCAAATTAGGCCGAGCCCCCAACGCCAGACCATTCGGCGAGGGGGTTAAATTCATTCCATAATCGGACGTCGAGTAGGTACCGTCTGATTCAGAAATATCTGACGGTACTCGAGAAGGAAGAGAACGTGCCGTGGTTCTCCTGCATGTCGCCGGCAGGCACGTGTGTATGTACGCAGCCTACAAACAACCACACAAGAAGCTCAACACTAGCGATATACACACGTTGCTAGCATCGCCGCATCCCACCATCATCGCCGGCGACCTAAATTGTAAACATCCGGCATGGAATAGCGGCACCATCAACACGGGGGGCAGACGGCTCTTCAGTGACGCAGAGGCCAGAGGGTACGACGTGTCTGGACCGGAGACGCCGACCCACTACTCAGATAACAGTGCACACACACCCGATGTGCTGGACATCGTCGTGCACAAAGGCCTCACCTGTCAGATCGCGCAGGAGGTGCTGGACGACGAGCTGCGATCGGACCACCAGCCGGTGCTCGTCCGCCTAACAGACCACGCCACCAGAGTTGCCCATCCGACGCCACGTCGACACACGGACTGGGATAAATTCCGGAAGGTCATGGAGGCCACCACACCCACTCGGCCCATCACCAGCGCCACGGACGTGGACGCGTTGACTGAGGTGCTCACCGCTTGCATCCAGAGCGCCTTGGAAGCGGCGACATGCACCACCACCGCGACACAGGGGCGCTACCACAAGCTCCCCGCACACATCGCAGACCTGATCGCCGACAAGAGGCGTCTGCGCAAGCGGTGGCAACAGACAAGATGCCCCACCATTAAGAACCAGCTCAATCGTGTCACGGACAAGGTGAAGGCCGAGCTACACGCGCGCGCAATGGAGAGCTGGGAGAACATCATAGACTCGGCAGACAGCGACTGGGCGTCGGCACACCGGCTATGCCGACGCCTTAAGAATACTCCAGCCCCGGTGCGCCCGCTGCGAAACAGCGACGGGGCGCTATGCTACGCGGCGGACGACCGGGCCGAAATATTCGCCGAACATCTGGAGCGTCAATTCACGCCCAACCCGACTGACGCCCTGGACCATGTCGCAGCAGTGGAGCAACACCTTGGAGAATACTTCAAGACGCCGGTAGCTCCAGAGGAAGACCCCATCTTTTTCTCCCCGGGCCAAGTACTGGGGGCAATAAGGCGCACCAAGCCAAGGAAGGCACCCGGTGCGGACGGTATAACAAACACCGCCCTTAGACACCTGCCACCGAAATAAGTGGCGGCGATAGCACGCCTATATAACGGCATACTCCGCACTGGCACCTTCCCCACCTGCTGGAAGCAGGGGAAGGTCATTATGTTGCCCAAGCCCGGTAAGAACGTCCTGAAGCCGGAAAGCTACCGGCCTATCACGCTCCTCCCCACCACCTCCAAGGTGTTTGAGGCGCTCTTCCTGCACCACCTGTTGCCGCACATTACGCCGCGCCAAGAGCAGTTTGGCTTCAGGTCCGAACACAGCACGACGCTCCAGCTGTCGAGGGTACTGCACTTACTCACGGCGGCCGTGAACAAGAGGGAGTACGCCGCAGCAGTATTCCTCGACATGGAAAAGGCATTCGACCGGGTCTGGCATGCCGGCCTCGTCTACAAGCTGACCATGACCACCACGCCCCGTCGCTTGATACAGGTGGTCTCCTTCTTCCTACAGGACAGGACCTTCAAGGTTTCGGTGGAGAACGTGTCGTCCAGCGCACGCCCCGTCAGAGCGGGCGTGCCACAGGGGAGCTGCGTCTCACCTGCGTTGTACTCGTTGTACACCGATGATATTCCCGCCACGTACTTTGCGACGCTCGCGCTGTACGCTGATGACGCCGGGTATATCACCACGTCGCTGTCGGCCGACCACGCGGCCATCAAAATGCAGCGCGCACTGGACGACCTCCCCGACTGGCTCAGCAAGTGGGGACTGTCGGTTAACGCAGGAAAGACGCAGGCTATTATAGTCACGGCACGAAGCGGCCTTCATCCACCGAGCCTTCAGCTCATGGGGACCGAGGTCGGGTGGACCAGGACCGCCAAGTACTTGGGGGTCACACTCGACAGTCCGGACGCAGCAGAACATCACGCTGCGTCAAATCGTAAAGGCGCCTCGGTACGTGAGGAATTCAGTAATTCACAGGGATCTGCGTGTCGAGAGCATCGACGACTTCGCAATCCGCCTGGCGAGGGGGATGTTTTCGCGTGCCAGCACCTCCGAGCACTGTTTGACCTCTCTACCCAAATGAACTTCGACGTCGTGGGACCTATGACCCCCACCCATTTCCCCTACGACCCCGATCACACCCCGGACGTCCTCGACGTGGCGCTCCTAAAGAACGTCAACCTACGGTTAGACTCTATAGAAGCGCTACCTGAGCTATCGTCCGATCATCGACCAGTCGTTATCCGACTGGCTCCCCGCACTGGCCTCTCTGACCCAGGTCAAGTACCCCTGAAGAAGGTGGTAACGGACTGGAGGAAAGTAAGCGATCGGCTGAAATCCTCCACTTCCCCCCACCTGGACTCCATACCTGCACGCCTGGACTCTATCGCGGACACGACGACCGCGATCGACTCGTTCACGGATCACGTACAGTCAGTTCTGAACGACTGTTCAAGGGAAGTAACAGTGACAGAAGACTCGCTGGAAACTCCCCGCTGACTTGCGCGAACTCCTGACCGAGAAGAACGCGGCTGTTCGTGCCTACAGTAGCTTCCCCTGCGCGGCCAATAAAGCCCATATGCGCTATTTACAGAAAACTGTAAAAAGACGCATATCGGAGTGGCGTGAAGCTGGCTGGGATAAGATGCTGGACGAGTTAGAACCCACCCATCTAGCCTTCTGGGAACTTTAGAGGAAGTTAAAGTCCAAAGAAGTTGTCACCATGCCTCCTCTGGTTCGCCCCGACAAAACCATCGCCTTCGACGACGATGAAAAGGCTGAATGCCTTGCCTCCTGCCTTGAAGCCCAGTGCTCCCCCAGCCTCCTACCAGTAGACCAAGCCCACCCCCCCTAGAGGTCGACGCTGAAGTCGAACGTAGGACCTCCCTCCCGCCCGTTGACGACCCGGATGATCCCCTGCCTCCCATCGGACGGCATCACCAACAGAGTGGTCCGACTCTTCCCAGCCTCCTCTTGACCACCATCTTCAATGGTGCAATGGGGAACAATATTTTCCCACAAACGTGGAAAGAAGCCACAGTGATAGCCATTCCCAAGCCCGGTAAGCCTAAAGCCGAACCGAATAGTTACCGTCCCATCAGCTTACTGAAAGTTCTCGGCAAAATCTACGGGAGGCTTATATATAAGCGTCTCAGAGCCTACGCCGAGAACAAGGGCCTCATTCCAAACGAGCAGTTCGGGTTCCGTACCCAACACTTCTGTCCACAACAAATCCTACGCATCACTGAACATATACACGCAGGGTTCCTGCGTGGTTTGTACACAGGCGTAGTCTACTTCGACATAGCGAAAGCGTTTGACAAAGTCTGGCACAACGGCTTAATCTATAAGCTGTACAAACTCGGAGTGCCCGACCGTCTCGTTCTCATCTTACGGGACACCAAGCCAAGGAAGGCACCCGGTGCGGACGGGATAACAAACACCGCCCTGAGACACCTGCCACCGAAATCGGTGGCGGCTATAGCACGCCTATACAATGGAATACTCCGCACCGGCACCTTCCCTACCTGCTGGAAGCAGGGGAAGGTCATCATGCTGCCCAAGCCCGGGAAGAACGTTTTGAAGCCGGAAAGCTACCGGCCTATCACGCTCCTCCCCACCACCTCCAAGGTGTTTGAGGCGCTCCTGCTGCGCCACCTAACACCTCACACCACGCCGCGCCAGGAACAATTTGGCTTTCGGGCCGAGCATAGCACGACGCTAAAGCTGTCGAGGGTACTGCACATGCTCACAGCGGCTGTAAATAAGAGGGAGTACGCCGCAGCAGTATTCCTCGACATGGAGATGGCATTCGACCGGGTCTGGCACGCCGGTCTCATCTACAAGTTGATCAGGACCACCACGCTTCGTCGTTTGATACAGGTGACAGGACATTCAAGGTATCGGTGGAGAACGTGTCGTCCAGCGCACGTCCTATCAGAGCGGGTGTGCCACAGGGGAGCTGCGTCTCACCTGCGTTGTACTCTGTGTACATCGGTGACATTCCCGCCACGCACTCTGCGACGCGCGAGCGCGAGCGTCGCAGAGTGCGTGCTCTGCGACGCTCGCGCTGTACGCTGATGACGCCGCGTACATCACCACGTCGCTGTCGGCTGACCACGCGGCCATCAAAATGCAGCGCGCATTAGACGACCTCCCCGACTGGCTCAGCAAGTGGAGACTGTCGGTCAACGCAGGTAAGACGCAGGTTATGATTGTCACGGCACGAAGCCGACTCCATCCACCGAACCTTCACCTCATGGGGACCGAGGTCGGGTGGACCAGGACCACCAAGTACTTGGGGGTCACACTCGACAGTCGGCTCACCATGGGCCCGCACGTCTGCAACACCGTCGCGCGGGTCAAGGTAACAAGAAACTTATTACGCCCGGTGTTCTCGTCACGCCTCTCCACGCGAGTCAAGCTGGGGATCTACAAAACATACGTGCGCTCGCAGCTGACATACGCTGCCCCGGCTTGGCTTGCCCTCACGGCCGAGTCCCATAGGAAGAAGCTCCGGACGCAGCAGAACATCACGCTGCGTCAAATCGTGAAGGCGCCTCGGTACGTGAGGAACTCAGTTATTCACAGGGACCTGCGTGTCGAGAGCATCGATGACTTCGTGATCCGTCTGGCGAAGGGGATGTTGATCCTCAATTCTGGGGACCGAGAGAACAAGGCCACGGTCATCGGACCACAAAGGAGCCCCCAAACCGTCCCCTCGCGACCCCACCTCGGGGTCGCAGAGAAGTCCGCGAGTTCTAAAATCGTAGTCATCGGAGCAGTAGTGAATAGTCGCCCAAAAGTGAACAGAAGAAATCAGGAATAACCAGCAAGCAAGTCACCTATGGATAACAAGAATAAAAGGAAATATCGAAGAGTACAGCAAGTGTTTTATTAAGGAACCCCGAAAACAACCACAGTCCACTACACAGCTAAAAACCATGTATTGCAATCTGCCATAAATATTATGCCAAAACAGTCTGCGACGCCATCCTCCTTATTACTTTGCTTAAACTTAAATAGTGATTAGAGACCGTTTAACCGAACAGTTATGGCGTTTATACGTCATTTAATAATCGTTTATAAACAAAACATAATTCTATGTTATATTTTTTTATCTATTTATACTTTGGCACAGAGATATGTACAAAGCGGACTTTGTGCCTTAAGCATTCTACCAGTCAACTATGGTTGGTGAAGAGATTAGGTGGCAGGTGCTTTGATTGAAAAGAAAACAACGATAAAAAAAGTCCAGTTAAACAAAAACATAAATAGGCTATATGTGTATGTATGTGTATACATACTATATTAAATATAAAAAAATATGGTTACTGTAGTCGAATTTTCTTGTCAAATAAATGAAGTGATCGCATGAATAAGTCAGCGAGAGGCCACTACAACCAGTGTGTAACTTCGTCTTGTTCTATACTCCGACGGTATATGTAGTTAACTAAAGATAAACCAAATAACCACGTGACCTAATTAATCGACTAAACGTAATACCAGTCAGTTCAGTTGTCATGCTCCATCACAGTTGTACTCTTGAATTTAGCATCGTTATCGACGAATTATAATCTAGCAAATATGAAAACAGAAAATATTAAAGACGGTCATTTCACAGCTTTGTACGGAACATATGATGCGATCCCAACTTTCATTTTGCTAGAATACATTACAACAACGAAGGTATAAATGATTGAAAATATAAAACGGCCGTAGATTTATAGGTGCATGAATCTGGACACAACACGCCTTATTCAGGCAGTAGATTAAAAATATGATCTTTGCTTGCCAGCCTTTACAAAAAAAAAATTAAAGACATCAGCACATTATGTTACTACAAACCATGTAATTTCTTTAGATTCTCAACTCTGTCGCTAAGGCATTAGGTTTAATTAAGGTTTATTGAGGAAATTAAAGCTTCAGGTAGCTTGACGTGCTGGGGTCTATACAATGAAGAAACATTAGATTCTAGTTCTTAAAAACATAGGTTTTTTCATGGGGCGCTATGAGATCCAAGTAAAAGTATTTTATAGCGCATGAGTGGCGTTGACAGGGTGGTGATGTTGACATTTGTGAAATTGTAGGTACTAAAAAAAGACGGCGTTACTTGCTACAGTCATGCGTCAAAAGAATTTTTATTCTACAGTAAGTACTTTTACAGTTATTTTAGCTCTGATTTCGAATCACTGATCAAATTAAAGTGAACTTTATTCTCATTTCTATAAGATAGCCTTTGGATTGTTACCACTGACAAATCTTATCAAAATCTTTGTATCTTTATTCCTGTTACAGTAAGGTTGATGTTAGATTAATAAGTTTGATTGACTTTATGTACATGTATAATGTCAATAGTACACCGCAGACTACCTACACTATTTGTCTTTTCTTCCCCTTGGCATTCCGTCCAAAGGTTACCTACATGTGTTATAAAGGTGAGATGAGACCGCCCATTGTTACTCTTTGTGAAATCTTCATCTGTTCTGTTATGTATATAACATTATGAAGTATAAGTACAATATAAGAGTAGGTATTGTGTTCTATCCAGTCAGAGGTAAAATAACCGTTCACAGATTGTACTATCTCCGGCACATCTGGCCCGGTCACAGTAATGTTGTCTGTCAACACAAAATTATAGATACTGTCAAGTATTTTAGTGATTTCGTTAGTTCCAATTTCAGCCACCGAGTCAAACAAGTATTATATAGTACAATATTAAGACTTCCCTTGATGTGTGACTCGACAGTGCTGCCATCTGTTGGTGGCGTGCTCAAAGCCAGCAGTGAAGGCGGTCGAAGATGAGCTTGACAGCAATCGATGCTGAAGACAGTAGTATGAGGTTCCTGAAAATTAGAAAAGAGGCTGTTGATGTTCTATTTACATCTGTGTGTTGTGTGTAGCGGTAACAACAGCTACTGATGTTTATGAAGTCCTGTGATTCCCAGGTTGGGTAAAGTATTCAATAAAATATTTCATTTCACATATACCTACAGGGACAATTGGGTTGTATCGTAAAAACAATTTAATGTCCATCAGATAGATTTATAAAAAGTAGTTTTTATTTTATCTTTCATTCAAATACTTAGGAAGATATATTGATTTGAAATGTCGCATGACGTCACGCCGTGGTACAAAATACACCACGGCGTGACGTAATTAGCCCCCACTCCGCAACTTTAATACGCTATATTTCAGTAATTTTTGGTAATTTCGAGAAAATTAAAAATACGTATCTTAATTTTTTTTATAAGTATCTATAAGTCGGACTAACTGTTTTTTTTGATTTTCGTATCTTGGATACATCCCTATTGTGAGACATCAGAGGCTATGTGCACCATTGCCGTTGGTCAAGAGACAGCAAGAACCTCCAAAGTACCAACCAGATACTGAAAACATAGGGATATTAAAAAATGGTCTACACATCTAAAGTCTGTTAAATTGAATTAAGTTTGTATTTTTTAAGCTCAGAGAGCAGTGGTGTCACGTGGTATCGGGCGCCACTTACTAATACCTAGTACGTTGAGAGTTCCAACTCTGTCAGGCAGTTCACTTATTTTTATGAAAACAGTGAAGGAAAACATCGCGAGGAGACCGGTGTGTACCAGTGGCACGACTTCGAAGACATCTGATATCCCTTTTTTTATAAATTATAAACTAGCGCTTGACCGCAATCCCGCGCCTGATGGTAAGCAGTGATGCGATCGTTGATGGTAAAGCGCGCTAGTTAATTAAGAGCCTATTCACTCTAGCCTTGAATACACTTAAATTGTATTGTGACGGAAACACCGCCGCCGGCAAATTGTTCCAGTCCCTCGATGTACGCGGTATAAAAGAAGAAGCGAAACGCGTTAACAACATAGGAAATGGTGGAGAGTCGCGGTATGACGGGTCGTCCGATGGTGGAACGGAGATGGGGGAATTAAATCATGCAATTCCCTTGCACACTCACCAGAATGTATCCTATAGAAGACCGAAAGGCTGGCTTGTAGAGTAGTGCCAGTGCTAAGTAGTAAGCCTGTTACTAAGTATAACATCTACCAACGCGTGGTAGAATACAGCCCACTCCTCACCAGGAGGCGGCCTGTGTCCCAGGGGTGGGAACATTATAAGCTGATTTTATGCTCAGCCGGCATCATTCCTACAAACACTATCTTTGGGGACCTACTCACACAAATACACAGCACAGCTCAGCTTAGACTTTGTGGTCTGTACAAGTTGCCTATAAAATTCAAAACCTTAACCGCTTATTTAAAAACAAATTGAAGACAAAATTATTTTGGAAAGGCTATGACAATATCCATGAATTCCTAGAAGACAAATGTACCTACTTACATATATTATTCAACACAAAGTGTTTACATAATCTGCATTAGAGAATATACTCCAGGAATGTAAAAATAACTTTAATTCCTGGACAGTAAAGTTCAGTTTATACAAAACATCAAACTTTTTACAATATTTTATTCAACTTACAATGTATGTAAGTATTGTTCTATTAAGTATTAATATCTTGTTCAATAGTGAAAGTCGCTCTGAAATCAATTTAATTACCATAAAATAAAGTAGATCATTGTTTACCTTGAAATAATGTCAATTTGAAACAAAAACAATATTTGAATATTATATTGTTATGAAATAAATTACTTATGATTATGACCGAACTGAATGGGTCCCTATACTGTAGTCATTTCACTTATGGACCACCACACATATGCGTGTGATAGAAATAATTGGTAATTTTGTTGAGTTGGTTCAGTGGCTGGACAGCCCAACATTGTCCTACCACACCTACTGTAATTTTAAAACATTGTAAAAGTCTATTATTTGTACACCAGTAACTTTGTTTTTTGTATATTCTTGACACCACTATGTTCAGGACGAAGCGTTTCGCCTCGTCTTTTATACCGCATACATCGAGGGACTGGGACAATTTGCCAGCGGTGGTATTTCCGTCGGATTACAATTTAAGTGTCTTCAAGGTTAAAGTGAATAGGATCTTAATAAACTAGCGTGCTTTACCATCAACCACCACCACCAGGCGGGATTGCGGTCAAGGACTAGTGTATAATTTGTAGCATTGTACAAATGCCACACGTGTTCGCTATTGTGGCGTTGTACAAAGACTACACATTTCCTCTTACGCGTCGACGGTAAATCAAATCGACTATTAATCACACAGAAGAATGCGGACGTCACGGCGCGCGTCCCTGCGACCCTGACTCCCGCAGCGAGGGTGCCGACCCTGTTTCCATGAATATTCACCCCGGAACACATGTGCGTGGCCGGCGGTCAGCGTCCGTGGGAACCATACGAGTCGTCTAGCACGTGAAGACGGAACTGGCGCGCTTTTCTACATCAACCAATCATACGCCGCGGCCTGCCTCGATCAACGAATCAGCATCAAGAACGAAGCTGATTCGTTAGTGGTTACCCCACTATCATTTAGAGATAGTTAGTATAGAGATAGTTAGTATTTAAGTGAGTGCATAGCTTGTAAGAACATTATTATTATAACATTATTATCATATTCTACATCAGTGTACAACGTCATTGTACAACATCATTATTATATCCATTCCTGAATCACACTCTTGTATCGCGCCTTTTCACACGTCAAATACATTGTACTCCTTTACATTCGTGCAATACATAAAGTTCAATTTATCTGAGTTTCAATTACGCGACACGACCTACGCGCTACAGTGGTGACCTAAGCGACGTGAATCAAGACAAACGTGACGGTACTCGTGATTAGCACATTCTAGTGGCTTCCCACAAGCGGGTCTCACCACTAGGATTTCAAGAGGCTATATTCACGGTATTGCTGCGTGATACACCAGAAGAGTAATCAGGATGGCGACCAACAACGCAACACAGGTAAGCAACGCAACACAGGTAGGAGGGCAAGTCGACACGCTCACACTACAAGCACGGCTGTCTGACTTTTGGCCGGCGTATCCCAGACTATGGTTTACACACTTCGAAGCAGTAATGGCGCCACAGAGGCAAGGTGATGACGCGCGCTATCAAGCAGCTATCGCCCGACTAGGCCTGGACGCACTTCAGCAAGTAAGTGATATTATAACCAACCCGCCCATTGAAAACAAGTACGAAGCCCTCAAGTCCCGACTCATCAGCGTCTACGAGGAATCCGAGAGCCGGAAGCTGCAGAAGCTGATGGATGAGATGGAACTCGGAGATCAGAAACCCTCACAGCTGTTGCGAAAAATGCGGGAACTAGCCGGACAGAAAATACCAGACGGTACACTGCGCATCATGTGGACCCGGCTACTTCCACCCTCATTACGCGCTGTCCTCACCGTGAGCAACACTACGGACTTGGAAAAGTTATCGCAAGTAGCAGACAGTGTAATGGACAGTATCGCGCAACCTAACCAGGTCGCGCAGATTTCACGCACGAGCGATGTGGCTGCCCTACACGACCAAATAAGGCAGTTATCTCTGGAGCTGGCAGAACTCAAAGACAGGCAGGAATCCAGACCACGATCACACAGATCATTCGACAGACGGCGTTCAAGATCGCGTTCAACAAGCAACGATAATAGCAACCGCAAGTATTCCGAACAATCACTTATCTGTTATTATCATCGCAAGTACGGCGCAAACGCGCGTAAGTGTACACGCCCGTGCAACTTCAACAACAACAGTGCCCAGTCGGAAAACTAATACCTGCGTCGGTTGAGGCGGCAACTGACGCGAACAACACTTCCCACCGCCTATTCATAACTGATAGAAATTCGCGTCTGTCATTTCTAATTGATACGGGCGCAAACGTTTCCGTGATACCGAGGACAAAAGGCGGGAAAGCAAAACAAACCGATTTCTGTTTGTACGCAGCAAATAACACGATCATCCCAACGTACGGAGAGAAAACCCTACAACTGGATCTCAACCTACGACGGCCGTACACCTGGAAATTCATCGTCGCTGCAGTCAGCAAACCCATCATCGGTGCAGACTTTCTGAAGCGTCATCAACTTCTTGTCGACATAGCCGGACGACGCCTCGTCGATTGCTCACGATGATCGACCGGTGCACACGATGGCCCGAAGCTGTACCACTTCAAGAGACAACCGCTGAAAACGTCGCAAGAAAACTTTACGAAGTATGGATATCGCGTTTCGGTTGTCCAATAAGAATCACTACCGATCAAGGACGACAGTTTGAAAGTCGACTATTCCGAGACCTCGCTCATTTACTCGGTGTAGAAAAAACCCGTACTACTGCATACCACCCGCAGAGTAACGGAATCGTCGAACGCTGGCACAGGACATTAAAAGCCGCACTCATGGCTAGACTAGAAAACAGCAACAAATGGATCGACGAATTGCCTGCTGTTCTAATGGGTCTCAGAGCCGCTATCCGCTCCGACTCTAACACAAGCGCAGCGCAACTCACCTACGGTCAAGCAATACGCCTGCCTGGCGATTTCATATCACCAACACCAGCTACACCGAAAATGGACCACGACTACGTCAATCACCTGCAAGAAGTTATCACCAAGCTCACACCTACATACAAATCGCATGCAAATAAGCGATGTATGTTCGTGCACAACGACCTACAAACATGTAGCCACGTGTTTGTACGCGATGACACCGTCCGCAAACCTCTGCAGCATCCATACCAAGGTCCATACAAGATCATCGAACGTAAAGAAAAGTATTTTACAATCCAGCTACCAGGACGAATTAGCAATATATCGATTGATCGCCTCAAACCTGCGTACACAATCAACACAGAAGATGATCCCAGGCATACGAACAGCGAGACCAATCAAGCACCTGCAGCTACCACAGATGAGCAAACCAGCCTACATCCAGACCCGCATACGAGGGAACAACTTACCAGATCAGGCAGGATCGTCAAGACGCCTGCACGCTACGTACGCTTTGTCTAAAAGCGGGGAGTACTGTAGCATTGTACAAATGCCACACGTGTTCGCTATTGTGGCGTTGTACAAAGACTACACATTTCCTCTTACGCGTCGACGGTAAATCAAATCGACTATTAATCACACAGAAGAATGCGGACGTCACGGCGCGCGTCCCTGCGACCCTGACTCCCGCAGCGAGGGTGCCGACCCTGTTTCCATGAATATTCACCCCGGAACACATGTGCGTGGCCGGCGGTCAGCGTCCGTGGGAACCATACGAGTCGTCTAGCACGTGAAGACGGAACTGGCGCGCTTTGATCAACGAATCAGCATCAAGAACGAAGCTGATTCGTTAGTGGTTACCCCACTATCATTTAGAGATAGTTAGTATAGAGATAGTTAGTATTTAAGTGAGTGCATAGCTTGTAAGAACATTATTATTATAACATTATTATCATATTCTACATCAGTGTACAACGTCATTGTACAACATCATTATTATATCCATTCCTGAATCACACTCTTGTATCGCGCCTTTTCACACGTCAAATACATTGTACTCCTTTACATTCGTGCAATACATAAAGTTCAATTTATCTGAGTTTCAATTACGCGACACGACCTACGCGCTACAAATTTATAAAAAGAAACCATGGAATTGTTTTGCTGTGTCTTCTCCATAGGAAACAATCAATAGGAACCATGCTCCTAGCTTCTGATGCCACAATAGTGTCCATATTGTTTTATGTGATAGGTATACAATATATTGATTTAGACTACATGTAAGTAGATATTACAATTAGACAATCTCAACATATAAAATCCTGGTACTAAACTACATCCAGTTCGAGTGGAACCAATCTCAACGTAGTTGTGAGAAGGTTGTCAGATGATGATGATGTTACAATTGATGGAGTCATGCTCATGACAGTACCTTGGTTCTGTTTTCATAAATAACAAACTGATTCAATTTTGAATATTAGGTTCAGTTTTGGAGACAAATTAGAACATTTTAAAATTAGTATGCATCTGGATTTTTTAATTATATACTGTACCTCCTTGTTGAGCTCCTTAAGTTTTGAGTCGAGCTGCATGATATCTGACAAACGCGTGCACTGACTGGACAGGTCCGCCCGACCTGTGTGGTTCTCTCCTCAGAAGATTATCTTAAACAGGGTAGTCAGACAGGAAACACCGAACTCATCTAGTTAAAAAAAAGAAGAAATTGACTTAGTGTTTATACAAACCTACTTACAGAAAATAAATCATTTATCATTTAAAGGCAACTGTTTTATTTTGAGGAGAGGGTAATTGAAAAAAAAAACTAGTGTGCTTATGACCACACGACTGAAGTGAAACTTCTTTCGCTCCATCTGTACATATGTATATATATATATATATATATATATGTGTACAATATATACATGTATACACATATACATATATTTTTATTTTTTTTATAATTTTCTATAAATATTTAAATTTATTTCATGGTTTCATTGGTAAATTAATATTTTTGCATAGATCTATTTTTTTGAAAAAAAAAAAAAAAAAACTCGTTGTAGACCTTGTAGTACCAAGCTCGCGCCACGGGCGCCTCTGTGCTTATATCCCCCACTTAACTTCCGTTCGCCTTGCCCGATCACTTTTCGTAACGCTTACGTCACGCGTTCGCCAGTTTACTCCCCAAGTCAAGCGTGCGTAAAGAAGTTTCACTTCAAAAATACCTACATAAATGTGCCATTCTTCGAAACAGAATTTATTGCAGATTTACTAAAAATCCAAGAAGAAGTTATGTACTACAGATTTATTTTTATACACCTAAAATCTTTCAATAATGCGCACACAGACTTACGTTTGCCGTTAGAATGTATGGGAGAACATGTTTTTCAACGACGTTATGTTTATTCTTGGGATAAATTCATCTTCGATTTACTTTGTTCACATCAGGTGTCCTCCGTGCGTAAGAGTTAAGACGGTCAGTAAAATCAAGGCGTTAATAGATTCCCGCGACACTTAATTGGTTCGTAATTCAAATAAGATTCAGAGCAGTTCTTTTTTCAAATCTATGCTCTGAGTGTTCTAACGTAAAGCGGTGCGTTTGTAACGGCTCGCTTTACCAATTACTGACAGAGTAATAATTAACTTTATACACAGGGAATGTTGTTGAACTGTCTGTTGGAATCCCAACACTAAGTTTTAGGCGAGCTTTATTATGCGCATCACTATTGCGTGGCGAGGCATATCGCGCGCGTCACTTCAGAGTTTGGCTTTGCCGAGTTGTTCCAAACACAACTCCGCTGTTACGATATGTATTAATAGTTCTATATACTTGTAAGCATAATTAATAGTGGTGTCATTTATTACGGCAACGTCATCTCCACACTGTCAAAATTAAAAGTATGTTACCTGCACAGCGCCAAAGATCTTTTGGCGCTTGAATGATGAAACTTAGGCTCGGCGTAAATGGGCCACCGACCACAGCCACCGGTGTCTGTCGCGCACTACCGACACATTTCTATAAGTGTCAGAAGCGAGCGACAGCCACCGGTGTCTGGAAGCCACCACATTTTATAATCCCAAATAGCGGGAAGTGAAGTAATGTATCAACATCCATTGAGACGTCGTGCTCCATGATGGTATGCGTGCGAAACGTAGAACGTCAGGTGGTTAAATGAGCGGGTTGTGGAGCTATACGACAAAGCCGGGTTTCGGCGTTTTGTGCGGGACGTAGTGACCACTAGTGGCGAGTCGCGGACACTACTGTAGCGAGGCGGCCGCCACCAGATACAGTGTGCGACGCGTCCATACAAAATATTATATTAAAAAGTGTGTTAAGTCACCGTCGCTGGCCACCGGTGTCTGATCGGTGGCCCATTTGCGCCGAGCCTTAATTTGTAAAAACAAAAGAAAATTGCCACATTACTTCCATATTTGGCCCTACGCCAAAACATCCTTGTAGGTGTACCTAAATGCTATCATCATCATCATCAACCTTTTTATCGTCCCACTGTCGGGCACAGGTCTTCTCTCATACAGAGAAGGATTGAGCGTAATCACCACGCTTGCTCAATGCAGGTTGGCGATTTCAGACTTACAAGTCTGAGTTACCTCAAGATGTTTTCCTTCACCTTCAGTCATTGGTGTCCAAGATATACTTAGAAAGTATATACAACTTTAGAAAAGTTACATTGGTACTTGCCTGACCTGGAATCGAACCCGCGCACTCATACATGAGAGGCTGGTATTTTAACCACTATGCTATAAATGCACACAAAGCGAAAACCAGTGCACCCAACGTAAATAAAAACCCTAAAAAGCCGGAAAAGGTATGTAATTATCGGCGATACGGCGTCTGATGATAGGGATGAAAGTATGCCGGTCGGCTTTTATATTATCTAGTTTGTAATAAAAATTAACGTACTTACGTTTGTAATAACGCAGCGAAGGGAGGCCCCCAACAAGGTGGATCGATGACCTGGTGAAGGTCGCGGGAAGCCGATGGGTGCGGGCAGCACAAGATCGGTCATCGTGGAAGGCCTTGGGGAGGCCTTTGTCCAGCAGTGGACATCCATAGGCTGAAGAAGAAGAATAAAAATTTCGATTTTATACGGTCATCTAGTTTAGATTCATCTTGCTTAAGGATGTAAGATTGAGCCGCGGCTCGACACATGGCGGGCGATGGATAAGTATTTTGTAACCGATTTATCTAGAATAGGGTATTTGACTAAAAAAAAAACCGTCAGTCAGATTACCAAAAAATACTAGACACGTATTTTTTTCTTTTTTCATGTAAACATAAAATGAAGACGACACAATGCGTTAAAAACTCGTATAACGTCACTGCGCGCTACACTTTTTAGCGAGCAGTGACTTCACCAGCCACCACTCCTGGTCTTTGATGCCTTTTATATTTGTGAATTATTTATTGATTTCATAAAACAAAATATACCTACGTATTCAGTAGCCAGCCTTTCGGTCTTCTATAGGATGCATTTTGGGGAGTGTGCGAAGGAATTGCATGATTTAATTCCCCCATCTCCGTTCCCCAATCGGATGACCCGTCGTACGGCGAGCGGCCTTACGTCGTTAACACCATTACGATCCGGACGAAGCGTTTCGCTTCCTCCTTTATACCGCGTACTTCAAGGGACTGGAACAGTTTGCCAGCGGGGGTGTTTCCGTCGGACTACAATTTGAGTGTCTTCAAGGCTAGAGACTGAATAGGCTCTTAATAAACTAGTGCGCTTTACCATCAACGACCTCGTCACTGCTTACCATCAGGCGGGATTGCGGTCAAGCGCTAGTTTATAATTTTATAAAATAAAAAAAAAATATTCAATATTTTTCTATACTTAATCTGAATGACGGACTAAATATAATCAATTTTTTTCTTACCCAGGAAACATCCCTAGGTATTACCTACAGTCGATGATAAATATATAAAATAACTTCAATACCTGCATCATGTTTCAAGCTGTGTTCCTGTTGGATTTTTCTAATTTTCCTTGAAGCTTGTGCTGTATCATACTTGAAACCCAACCTTCGGTCCCAAGACATATTGTCTGTACATGTTGATATCCGGAACGAGTGTTCATTATTTGGGCTCGGCTTTGTTCGGTATAATTCGGCAGTCTTCGATAAACGACATGCTCTGAAAAAAACAAAAGAATTGTAGGATAGATTTATATCTAGACACTTTATAAGTAATTGTTTATGTATTGTAATGTTGACAACGGGCGGTGCATATTACGTCGACATACAGTAAAAAACTTCGTTTTTCTTTAGTTATAATTGTATTACATAGGAACTCGTAACTACATATTTACAGCAAACGTGCACCGCTCTAACATAAATGGTCTTCTATAGAAAATAATGAGCGACGCACACAGCCATTTTTTCAGAAATTTTAATATTTCCTTGTAAATTATTTTTTTAAGTATTACAAACAGTAGGGTTTGGTAATTTTGGTCGAAAACTTCTAGAGTGGCGACCACGGCCTACATGAAGACGCAGCGGGGGTAGACGGCGCGGCATCCCAAGCAAAGTATGGTTTACAATTTGTGTCTTAAAACAAAACACGGTTTTATTTTTAATTTAGAAAAATGAACACTTGCTGCATACGAATAAACGTTCCTTGTGATGATTGACTGAACATTGGCTAAAACTTCGCCAGACAAAAGTTTACCTAATCACAATTTAAAAAGGTAGGTACTCGTATAAAATGGCATTAGGTAGTTCAATTAAAAACCAGCTAGCTATAAACGCACCAACTTAGTTTTGAGTATGAATGTGGACGGCTATATGAGTAGCGAAATACCAAAGAAACGATGGATGTACGTACTGTGTAAGAGATGATATGAATATAAAGGAGGTGAGTACAGAGATTACTACTGAACTAATAGAAAAGTATGGAAGAACAAGACACGATGCCGAAACACATAAAACGTTCGTCGGCCGAGCGGTCTAAGGCGCGCGTCATCAGTGACGTCAGCGTTCGGATTCAGCGATCGTGGGTTCCCGGCCACGCCGAAAAAAAAATGTTTTATTCCGGCAAATGCTAAGATTTTATTCGTACATCTAACTGTAAGTGATTCTGAAAAACTTTACCAGTTCTTTGTGACGCTGCAACTCCAAATAGTTATCACAGATTGTAACAGATAGCGTCGGTACCTAACTGGTTTCCCTATGATAAGTAGGAATGTTAATGCTGAGTCGTGCATGGTTTAATGTTTGAGACAAACAGAGCCTTAGATTTTGATTTGTTGGAATATCAGTATCAACAACTAGAACGGAATTGATTATTTTAAAGCGAGCCAGAAATTTAAAGTTTAGATTTAGATTTAATTACTTGGGTAATGCAATGCATCAAGAAGAAAGTGTGAGGCGCTTAATATACCTGCAAAAATTATGGCACAAAGCGCCTCACGATTTTTTCTCATTTATACTAGTATTGTTCATAAACTATTGACATAAATTAAATTTTAAAATTATTTTTAAGTTTTTAGTTTGATATTCTTTAAAAGCATGTTTTTTAGTTTTTTAAACTATATTTTTTTAGATTCAAATTAGTTTCTTACCCAATTGCTGCTTTGTATTATCACTGGACACTAATAATTACTTAATACGAAATTAAACCTTTAAAAGAAATAAAGTTCCGATAACGTCGTACACTACGCCGCGTCGAAGGAAATGAAAGAGTGGCAACATAGTGCAAGGAGAAACGAGACTTTAGTTTCTACGACTACCTTCAGTTAAATAAAAATTATGTGTGAATTTACCTACGGTTATAAGAAAAGCAATGTAAAGCCACTGCCAGACGTTTGGATTTACGAATCTGACTTTAATATCACAAAATAATTTATAGCATTGTTTAGGATAAACACCTTTTAAACACGATGTTATTATAAGGATTTTGACACAACCCCGACACTATAAAAACCGTTTAGGTTCAAAAGGCTTGGCGTAACTTGGCACTTCTGTGCGGTTCCATTTGATTGTGTTGTATTTCTGTTTTGTGTGCTATCAATAGATTTATGAGGTTTTATTTGTATTTCAATTTTTGTATAACTAACATTATATGAACTACGTCAGAAATAAATTATTATTATTATTATAAGTATATATGTTTAGTACCTATTTTGCTTAATGCAGCATAACACTTAGGTGTTGTACTATAATTTAAAATTAAAATAATTTCAACTTCTACCTTCAAATTTTTATATTTCTTCTAAACGTAGGTATTTCTCCAGGGTTCCGTAGCTAAATGACAAAAACGGAACCCTTATAGATGCGTCAAGTCTGTCTGTCCGTCTGTTCGTCCCTATGTCACGGCCATTTTTTTCCGAAACTATAAGAGCTATACCTACTGTTGAAACTTGGTAGGATTTTGTGAACCGCATTAAGATTTTGATGCAAAAATAAAAAAAAAATATTGGGGCCTCCCCACACTTAGAACTGAAACTCATTTTTTTTTTATCAAACACAAACGTGTGGGGTATCTATGGATAGGACTTCAAAAATTATATCGAGGTTTCGAAAATATTTTTTTTCTAAACCGAATAGTTTGCGTGACAGACGCTTCAGTAGGCCTAGTATGAGTTTTCATTACGAAACTCGTTCGATCGTATCGAGCGCGTTTGACTCAGCGATTGGCCCGCTTCAAGGTCGTAAGAACTCTCAACCAATGAGAGCGCCAAACGCGCTCGATACGATCGAACGAGTTTCGTTTTGAAAACTCATACTAGGCCTACTGAAGTGGAAAAAAGTTGGTCGCCCCCTCTAACTTCTAAAATAAGAAAATGAAAAATCTAAAAAAAGCATATGATGTACAATTTACTATAAAACCTACCAACGAAAATTGTTTTGAACGAGATCTTTTAAGTAGTTTTCTTTTAATACCTCGTAAATCGTAGACCGTTTCATCATCATTCATCATCATCAATCTTTTATCGTCCCATTGCTGGGCAGAGGTCTCCTCTCATACAGAGAAGGATTGAGCGTAATCACCACGCTTGCTCAATGCGGGTTGACGATTTCAGATTTAAAGTCCAGGTTTCCTCAAGATGTTTTCCTTCACCTTCAGTCATTGGTGTCCAAGATATACTTAGAAAGTACATATAACTTTAGAAAAGTTACATTGGTACTTGCCTGACCTGGAATCGAACCCGCGCACTCATACTTGAGAGGCTGGTGTTTTAATCACTAGGCCATCACGACTTCCGCTTATTACCGTCTAATCTTTCATACAAATAACTTAAATCCTTTAATTTCATAAATCAATGGTACGGAACCCAAAGCTCAAGTGCATTTTTAATTTGTTTTTTCATTATAATTTCAAAGTTTATTATACTCGTAAAGCCCAGAAGACGTACGGTATTTACAACGCTAAATGTAGGTAAGTGTGTTAAAATCCGCCCCAATCCGCCTGCCAAGCGTTGGGATTATGGCAAACCCCCTCAATGGAAAGAAAGCCTTGGGGCAGGCCTTTATCCAGCAGTGTACCTCTATGGGCTGAGAAGTAGAAAAAGACGAAGATATTAGTTACATCACAGGTCATGTAGGAGACACAGTCCTACAACAGTTCTAGGGAAGCAATTCGCTATAGATACGCAAACCCACAGCCTAATATGTTTTTTTTTTATAGCTTGCCGTCTCTTTTCTTCTTGCATTGCAAGAATCATTGTTTTCTATAATATTTTCTTCCAACTCATTCTTTTCGCGCTTATTCTTTTGCGGCATTGGCCTTGTCATTATTCTTTTCTGGGTCACTCTTTTCCCATGTTTGTATTCTTTTATTCTTTTGTTATCTTTTCTTTTGTCATGTTTTAATCTTTGTTACATTACTTCTTATATAGCTAGTCATATATACCTTATTTCTATTACATTATTTACACTTTTCTTGTCATCTTATTTCGACGCTAATAATTCTTGCAGACGGCCTTGCTGGCTGTGCCACTACCTCGTACGGTTCCTGTCGATGCTTTCTTTCGCGACCTTGAGGCAAAACCGCTCCAGGTACGGCCTGGAGTGCTTGTCAGGCATTAGGTCGGCGATGGTTGTTTCATTTAATAATTTTCCTGTACTTATTTCCAGGTCGTACCTGTCGCGGTTGTGCCTCGGACACTCGAACAGTAAGTGCTGGATAGTCTCAGTTGCCTGTGTGTCACACACACAGGCCGGGCTGTCCTTCAGCTTAAATCTATGTAGGTACGCGGCGAAGCCGCCGTGACCTGTCAAAATCTGCGCCCAGATAGACGTCCTGTCGAGGCACTTCAGGACCTTGCGCGCGCGCACCACATCGGGGAAGAACATTCGCGTGACCCCAGCCGTGGCCCCGCCGGTGTACCCCCCATTCCAGACAGCTACTGTGCCCTCTCTCAAACGTCTCTTGACGTAAGAGACTGGACACCTGTCATGCGTTGGGGTGACCCTGGACTGGGCCGCCGCCTGCCTAGCCAGTTCGTCGGCGCGCTCATTGCCGGGGATCCCGACATGAGCTTTCACCCAGAAGAACCGGAGGATTTTACCATTCCCCTCTTGCTCCTTGATATTCTTACGAATATGGGTAGCAAGGGGATGGTGCGTTTCCGGGTTTCGGATCAAGTCGAGCGAGGATCGAGAGTCGCTGAGCACCGCCGCGCAGTCGAAGTCTCTCAGGACAACCAGGTCCGTAGCCCTGGCTATCGCGAGCAGCTCCGCCTGAAAGACGGTACACATCGGCTCCAACCTCATTCGCTTGGTCCGAATCTCGGTTCCATCCCGCCAGTATGAATATGCCGCCTCGACCCCTTCAGCCGATTTACTACCGTCCGTGTAAATCAGATGAGCGGGGAGCTGTAGCTGAGCCACAGTTTCGGGGAGCATATTCTCCAGACACTGATAGTCAACATCGGTGAGGGGCCTCCGTAAAGGCCCTACGCTCCTCCAGTTCGCGGGATTACCGCTCTTCAATCGGGCGTCCCCGTTTGCACTCAAACAGCCGGGCGACCTCCAACACTCGAAGATCGAGCGGGAGGAGACCCGACAGCGTGAGTGCTGCATTGAGCGACACCGTACGATTCGACTTGGCGATCTTCTGTGCAAAGCCCCTCTGGACGGTAGCAAAGGTTCTTTGCACAGAGATCTTCTCGGCGGCTTTCGCCCAGGAACTCGCGCCGTACAGGATCTAGGGTTCGCCGGCGGGGGAGAGGTAGCTCAGGCTCCGCTAGTTTTTTTTTTTTTTTTTATAAATTATAAACCAGCGCTTGACCGCAATCGCGCCTAGTTTATTAAGAGCCTATTCACTCTAGCCTTGAAGACACTCAAATTATAATGTGACGGAAACACCGACGCCGGCAAATTGTTCCAGTCCCTCGATGTACGCGGTATAAAGGAGGAAGCAAAACGCTTCGTCCGGATCGCAGTGGTGTCAACAACGTAAGGGTGGAAACTCGCCGTACGACGGGTCGTCAGATGATGGAACGGAGATGGGGTAATTAAATCATGCAATTCCCTTGCACACTCACCAGAATGCATCCTATAGAAGACCGAAAGGCTGGCTACTCTACGCCTGAGCTCCAGGCTTTGGAGACCATTTCGAGTTAAGTCTGGGTCGCCAATCAGCCTCTTCGCACGCCTCTCCACCGAATCCAAAGTGGCAAGGTGACATTTCGCAGCACCAGCCTAAATGTGGCTGCAGTACTCCACACACGAACGGACCTGTGCTTTGTATAAAATTAGAAGCTGCCCTGGTGTGAAGTACCGCCGGACTTTCGCGATGACGCCTAGTTTTCTGGCAGCCACCCTGGCCTTGGACTCAATGAACCGCCCAAAGTTAAGGCTCGAGGAAATCTCAACACCCAAAAGCTGAAGGCGGTCGGTACATTCCAAGGATACATTCTGAAAAGTAGGAGCCAAGGTGAACGGGCTCCTTTTGGCGGTGAAAAGACACGCCTGTGTTTTGGCGGCATTGAATGCTACAAGATTGGCATTGCCCCATTCGGAGACTGCCTGCAGTGCAGCACTCACACGCTCTACCATGGCCTCTCTTTCGGAGTTTCCCACTCCCCCGCCACTATGGCGATGCCGGAGTAGCGCTGGGGTTTTTAGTGGGTATACCGGGAGGCTCTCTCCCGGGGAGTCCCACATACCCCTCCCGTACCCCGACGGGTGGGGATGCGTAATTGATATTTTCCCCAGCGACAACAAAAAAAAAAAGGATAAGTAAGGATAGGATATAAACTTACTGAAGGAAAAAGTTACTTAAGGCTAGGCTGCATGGCGTACTATGCCTTTGCCTTTTCCGTTCCTCTGAACGGAAAGAAATGAACCAAAAAAAAAAAACTCTTTGTGTTTGTAATTGTATCAAGCTGACACTGCTGACAGTAGGCCCGGATGTAACTTTTAAACCTTTCAAAACAGTAGTGTTTCTCTTATAAACAAATACGTCTTTCATTTAATACTTAGTCGATTTAATAGACCCATACAAGACGCTGACAGAATAATTGACATCGGATGAGTTGTCACAGAATAGAAAATAACCGTATCTATCTGATACTTTCTGAGGTAAACGATGGATAGACTATCAATGTGTAGGATATGTTTAGCGCAGAATGTCCGCCTGTGTATAGTGGCCCACAGAAACTTGCACAAACTATATGAGACGCTGACTAATATTCCAGTAAGTTGTTTTGAGTTGTTATGTTCTGAGGCACCAACTGCTCTGGCGGTCTTTTTCTTGGACAGTTGTCTACTCTTGACTCAATTTTTTTAGATAATAAACTAAAGTTAAGCAAACAACTACATGGCTTAGTTATCCAATTAAATATATCAGCTTTATTCAGTTGTCACGCTCCATCACAGTTTTACTTGCACTCTTTAATTTTTTTTAAAGTATTTGCAATGTCTGCAATTATAAACATTTAAATTCACATAGTCAAACAGACAGACGCGGAACAACTATCTGTAGGCCATACAAATGTGTTCTGTGTGGGTTCAATTCCCACCCATGAGATGCAGTGAACAAGGGCCGCTAAGCCATATATTTGTAACCAGTGTTTCTCATCTAAGTGAATAATATGATTCTGAAAATTGTATTCTGGTTTTGAGAAATAAATTAAACTTTGCAAGATTATTAACAAATTAAAGGGGGGAGACTTGTATTAGAAGTGTTCATTAACTAAGTCACATAGTTTTTCTTGAACTTTAGTTTGTTAGTAAGTTAATGAATAATAAATGATAAATAAATAATACAATCAAAATAGTAGATACATGACCAATGTTGTTGCAGTTTATAACTGAAGACAGTAGACCAATGCTTGCTTGTGTCTTCTGCTTTGCTAAATTAAAGCAGTGTTACCGATTACTGCAACAATGTCTGAAAGCCGAAGAGCTTTTCGCTCAGAAGCGGAATGAAAAATATGAGGTAAGATTCTTTAACAGCAATTCATTCATTCTTATATGTTTTAATTTCCCTATAAGTAATGTGAAAGTGATTCCTCTCAATTTCATACTTATTTTGTTTGGGTTTTAAACCAAGTTAACCATTGCATATTGCATAATAATGTAATTATAAGCTTTTGTCAATTATATGCATACAATTATTATACATACAATATTAGACATACAATGATTATCTGTTATTTTATGTTACAATAGCTAGTGCAGTGGTTAGTTAAATTGGTAGCACAACCGACTTGTCAGGATACATTGGAACTACTATACTGGAAGTGTCCTCACATAGGGCTCTTTTAAGTGACTAAAGAAATATATGAAGTTTGTGCTTCTGACACTGTGATTAGTAGCATATTTTCCTAATAATATAATCATCTCCTTATAGCCCAATCCTGTAGTGAATGAAAAATACTTTGAGATATTTGGAGGGCTTATTAAATCTCCAATAGAACAGATAAATGTTGTTGATTGCATTGCTGTTGGAGAGGAATTATCAGCTGTTTGTGAGGGACCAGATGATGTTATTGAACCGAAGGAGGAACACCAAAATGATGGTATGTTTTAATAACTAAAATAATATTCTTGGTAAATAATATCTAAAACAAAAATATTATTTGTTCAATTGATTTTATATTGATTAGACGATGTTTTGAGGTATTACAAACCTTTGCCAGTGTTAAGTTTTGGTCAATGTAAGTGGAACCACACTGTGTTCTGAAATAAAACAAATAATACACTTCATTGTATTGTTTATTTACAGAGCTAGAACCCGATAATTTAGACAGTAGTTGTTTAGATGTAGCAGATATACCAACAAACTGTTCTGAGTCAGATTTAGAAGATGATGTCCCTTTAATGATCTGTAAATTTGAAGTGGAAGATGAAGGAGTATCAAAGACAAATAGAAGAGCCACGGAGACAATCAGTAAGTATTAGTTAGTTATATAGCTAAGCAGACAAGCCAATGGTTCATCTGATAGGATGTGGCTAGTGTAAACGGACCTAAAGAGCTGACTGAATAGCGGGGGGGAAACTAGTTTTATACTAGATTTGCGGGGTATTCCAACACTTTTGTTAATGAGCATGGACTGTATGAGGTGATGTAGCTGGTAATGGATGCAATGAAACCATGGAGCAAATATAGAGAGGAGGTGTTGTAATTAGCCTTCTCTAAGAAACAACGCGTGACAATTTGCAGGATGAGGGGTACAAAAAGTGGGCGGGATCTTGTTTGATCCCGCCCACTACCGGTCAATAGCAAAACTGCTTGCTTCGTTCTGAATCGGATGTTACTACGTAGTTTAACTACCTCACACACACAACATCTACTACTACAGAGACGTACTCAGAATTTTCGTACCATTACCTATTATGTAAACAAGTAATACTTTCCTAAATCAAAAGTAGCATGATGCGAATGAAGCTGTGTGTGTGTGTATGGCCAAGTAATGTTAATTTCAGAGGCAGTACAAATAATAAACAAATTATATCGAACATAATTTTATTGACAAACACTATTATGTAGGAATATACTACATATGGCGCGAGTGCTATTTACACGGAGCGCCGTGTACCGAACACATGGAATCCTCACCCCCCAACTGTGACGGAACCTACCTCATATAAATATAAATAAATAAATAATAATAACCAAACCAAAAATCAAATTTTATACCAGTGCTTATATGATTTACCTAAAGCAAAATGCTGTATTGTGTATAGATTCATGACGTTTATTTTTAACTAGTAGTAAAAATGCAGATTATTGACTAATGCAGTATTATGATCGTTAACTATATTTACTTTTATGAATGATATTAAAGGACTAAATTATATTATGGTTCGACTAGACTCAGATTATAATTGATATTGTTGCGGAGATTTTACTTAAGTATAACAATGTTTTTTCAATTTTACTTATTTTTATCAATGTTTTATGTTCTTTTAAGTTTTTGTACTAGACACTTTTATCATCGAGCAAAGACTCGGCTCTCGCTACAAAAAACAATAATTACGAAGTTGATCTATTTCTTGCTTCAACTTTTTCTTTCTAGGCGAATCATGAAGTATCAAAAATTCATTTAAATCACTTGTGGTAGGTTTTGGTGATGATATTGTGGGCTCTGGTTATTTTCTTTTAAGCTGTAACATAAAGGATAAAACAAAAAATATTAAATTAATTCATTATCCCAAAATAATTGAAACTGGTAAATACAAACAACATTGAAACGAACCGATATATCTATTTTTATATAAGATAATGTTAAAAAGTCCTTTTTTTGTTACCAAGAAGTCATCATCATCATCATCTCAGCAGAGTATAATGCCGGTCGCATCCGCGGCTTTCGCGTTGGAGCCCGGGGTCCGCTTTCCCACTAATACGCCTCCTTTTCGCACGATCTCTGGCATCCCGTGGTGTGAGATTGTTGGCACGCATGTCATCTCTTACAACGTCAAGCCAGCACTTCTTTAGTCTGCCTCGCTTGTTGCGGCCCGGCGGAGGCGCCATGGCAAGACATTTGTTACCCAAGTAACATTTTTAATAGCGTTTACGTAAGATGTGACCGTACCAGCGCAGGCGACTCTCTTGCAGTTTGTCTGCTATGTCACGGACATGGAGACTGCCACGGATGATGGAGTTCTTGATGCGGTCTTTCCGCGTAACTCCACACATCCACCGCAGCATATTCATCTCCGTGACACGCAGCTTCTGCTTGTGTCGCTCAAGCACAGGCCACGCCTCACTGCCATACGGAAGGACAGGTCTAATGATGGTTTCATAGACCTGTCCCTTAAGCTTAATTGGCATTTTGGGGTCACAAATGATACCTGTCACCTCACGCAAGTATTTAAATTGGTATGTGCATTCGACCATGTCTCCGCCTATGCACACAGGCATTGGGTCTATGGTGTTGCTGATATTTTGCACACTATCGCCACATTGAGTTTAAGACCTCCGTTCTCAAGCGAGTTCTTCCACGCATTTACCCGCCGCACCAACCGTTCCCTGTCCGCGTCTGCCAGCGCGATATCATCAGCATACATGAGCAACCAGGGAGGTTGCTCATCTGAATTCTTGATGTTGACTGACAAGACATTTAATATCACGCTGAACAGGAACGGACTAAGGACAGATACTTGGTGTACACCGACGGTGATGGGGAAGGGTTTAGTGTCGCCAACAGCGGTCCTAACAACGGAATCGGAATTGAGGTTCATGCCTCGAATTATGTCAACATAGGCTTCTGGTACCCCTTTGGACCTCAGTGCCCACCAGATCATCCCCGAGGGACACAGTCGAAGGCCTTCTGCATGTCTAAAAAGAGCATATGCAGAGGTGTGTTCTTCGATCTGTAACTCTCTATGGTGATCCTTAGGGCGAAGATAGGGCACGTGTTTCCGTACCCTGGACGGAATCCATATTGACACGTCGAGACAGCACAACCGGGATGACTCGGGACCGAGGCAGCAGATCCAGGAGTCTAAAATCCTCTCAAAGATCTTCATGGTGTGGGACATGACCGTACCCTGCCCTTGCCTTTGAAGACTGGAGTGATAATACTCAGCCTTCTTTGGCTCGGGGTTTTGCCGGTCAGGAGCACGCGGTTCAGAAAGTTCGTTAACATGCCCACACCGCGAGGACCCATCGCCTTCCAGGCATCAATGGGGACTCCGTCAGCTCCGACAGCTTTCCGATTCGCCATGCGACGAAGAGCCGTGTGGACTTTGTCACCAAGAAGTCTTCATCATTAAAATGGCAAGAACAAATCTTTGTATATTTTGTCGGAGTCCAGTCTTATCTATTAATTTTAGTGATCCATTGCTGTTTAAGTATCTCTTCGAATGGAAATCTAAAACATACTTATTTTTAACAAAAACTTTTATGATAGTTGTCTCACGAAGAGAAAGTACTTTTAATAATGTAGATAGAATAATTAATTTAAAGGAGGTTTATTTTCATTTCCTGAGTATTAAATATTTTATGAAAAGTATTTTCCATAGTCGTAGCACATTGTAAAATAATTGGATTCTAATTAAAACCCTGTCTTTTTGTTAAATTCAAGGGTTGACGATAGATGGAAGATAAAAAGTCTTTAGGGGTGTTAGTAGAACAAATATCAGTACGTATGATTATTAAAGTATATTAATACTGCTCTAATTACTAATTTAATTGAATTTCTATGACAAAGTGTCGCCGTCTATTGTCAAGTAGAATAAGTATATTTTAAGACGCCCACAAGATAAGGTTTTTCTAGAACTATTCTATTAAATTATGAATAAAATTACTTACACGTGAAATGTGATGTCTTTCGTAATACCAGAACGTCTGTCCAAATAATTTTTACAAGATAAAACACAACATTTCATCTTTTTTTTACTTAATAATATGAAAATAACACCAAAAACCTCCGTTGTGAACAGAACGAACGACGACAGTACACTGAATAAGACCACGCCCACTATGATGACGTCAGGGCCTATTAAGAATCACAGTGCACAGGTACTTAGGCCGCCTCCGCTCTATATTTGCTCCACGAATGAAACCAACGGGGTCACACGAAAACAGTATATTGTAAAGTAAATCATAATCAACCGCAGAAAGCCAAGGAAACGAAGACCTTATGAAAAACCACTGAAAACGTCAAAATATTGACTTAACAAAAAGAAACTTAAAAAAGTATAAAGCTTAAAAAACGAATGACTAAGCCAGCCAGTTGCCAAAAACTTTAGTTTACTTGAAATCAATAAAGCCATTACCGCTCCACAGTATAAAACCTAAAAACAGATAACATCTAAGGTTGACTCTAGCGATGTCCCACAGGCATCGGTTTGGGGCTGCATCTGGTGGTAAATCGGGTACGACTGGGTGCTGTGCGCCGACGTCCCTATCGGCCTCAGTGTAATTAGTTTGATACGCTGACCACACGCTGGTCCTGGCGCTGGAGCGGGCCGGGGCTACCTTTAGGCGGCTCGGCCCCAATCTAAGGGGTTGTAATGCCTCTTGCCGCAGGTTCTACGCCGAGGATTCCTCTAGTTGATCGCGTCCCAAAGGGTAATAGCTGTCCAGCCAGTCCAGGAATTTCGCACGGTATCCACAGAGGCGTCGAGCTTCCTTTCTGGAATGCCGCCATATAATCTGGAGGCCAAAGTCCTGGCCCATATATCAGAGTGGCGAGAGAAGGCAAAATTGTAATATAACTCCGCTGCTGCAAGTACACCCGAAAAGCTCCGACGGGATCTCATGACGACATGGAGAGTGCGTTTGTCGAATCCCAGTGCTGGGAACGCTACAATAGTGGTTAGAGTGGAGGGCCTCACCGGACACGGCTGTTTCGAGAGGTTTCTGTTCTGTATAAAGCGGTAGTAACGCCAGGGTGTCACAACTGTGTGGATCGCTCTGAGGACACGGTGTAGTGTAAAGTGGACGTGGGCTGGGCGAGCCTGTCGCCGCCCATTACAGACCTGGCCCGGTTCGACGGCGCATTGTGTTCCACGCGCGCCTCAAATTGATGTCAGCACGTAGTAACGAGGTCAACTAGGACCGATGCATGTCTCCCAGTACACCGGTTGTTCGAAAGAGATATAGTGGACCCTGGCACACCGGCAAGGCATGCGTCTTTGTGTGTTGTCTGTTTGCGTGATACTTTTTAACGCTCATAGTTTTACATGGATTTGAAAGAAGTTTCATTATCAGATGTACCATATGAACCTTTTCATCCCAGTTTTTCCATGGGTTCAAAACTTATGCGGGTGAAACTGCGGGGCGCAGCTAGTCCTTCCTTAGTAATATTATAAATCGGAAAGTGAGTTTGTTTGTTCCGCTTTCACGCCGTAATTACTGAACCGATTGCTTTGAAATTTGGCAGACGTAAAGTTAGAAGTCCGGATTAACTAATATGGTACTTTTTATACCGGAAAAAAAAATTGATGTTCCCGAGAGAAAACAAAAATATTGTTAGCTTCATACCAATTCGATGATAGATGGCGCTATGTGTCGTTTAAAACAATATAATATATTGCAAACGAGTATGCACATGTAAACTTAAAAGCTAAATGATACGATAATTAATCCCCGAAAATGAGAAATCTAAAAAGCGCGATATAACCGAATTCCACGCGGGCGAAGCCACGGGTGGAAAGATAGTAATAAATAAATAACAGGTACTTTACTACAAACAATACCAGGTTGTACAGTATTTTACTTTGTTCTGACGAATGACATGACATTCTCCATTGTCATATTTCAGGGGTCAATTAAATTAAATGTCACAGCCCCCTGCCACCTCGCACGCCATCAAGACATGTTGCTCACCTTCGTCTGCTCAACATCGTTCAAAGGTGGCTGGTGTGAAGTTCTTTGAAGTGGCTTGCGGTAGGAGATGACTGGAAGAGGGATATTCTAATATTATTAAATACGAATAGGTACTCGAACCCCTTGACTCGATACCAAGTATTTATAGTATCGAGTCTTTCTCGGTGGTAGGCCATAACATCGGCCGCCGGCACAAGTTACCACCCACCAGACAAAGCCTTGCCGCCAAGCGATTTGTCGTGTTCCGGCATGACGTCTGGTGAAGCCGTACGGAGGACGGGTCTGAGCAGTTGTGTTGCGATGTGTGCCGGGTACGATGCGCCTAATGTTGTTGTGTTGGGAGTTTGGTCGTGAAGGGTCTTCAGATCAATCTCCCATTGGCGCAGCATCGTTGGTCGTGTTGTTGGGTTTAACATTGCATCATCTCGCTCAACTGCCGTCTTCCTTCCTATTCGCTCAGTTTGTCTGAGTGAATAGGCTCTTAATAAACTAGCGCGCTTTACCATCAACGGTCGCATCACTGCTTACCATCAGGCGGGATTGCGGTCAAGCGCTAGTTTATAATTATAAAAAAAAAACGAGTCAGTCTTGCGATACATACTCGATGTCGAAAAAAATGTACTTAGTATCAAATCAAATCGGTATCACTATTAAAATAAAAATTCAGACACAACAGACAGAATGAGGCAGCAATAGCTCTTGCTCGGTTACAGGTTTCGTCGCCTTTTTTACATAGCCGGTGCAACTGCACACATCAAAAGTGTCTAGGGATCAACATATATTTTTGCAATAACTTTTCTCCTGATTGATATTAATTAAAATTTTCTTTAAGGATTCATCAAATAAAGTGTTTTCGTTTGTCACAGTAACGATAAACCAAGTCACCTTTGCATTAATAAAGAAATTTGCCATTTTCCTAATAAAGGGATATTTGACATTTGAACCACTAACACAAAAGTTAAAGTTGACTGAAATAACAGTTTTCTCTAAAATTTTATTGGGTAACTTAAAGAATTAATAATCCGTGTTTCTACCGCGAACACTAACAACACAAGAACATCGGTTTGGCATACTCAAAATGAGTTCATCCAAATCACGCTGTGGAATGGCCGCCCATGTTCGTTGCAACAACAAAAAAAGGTCTTCTTGCGACTGGATACCCTCCATATTCGGCAGAGCTCTTCTCTGTAGCATATCCCATGCATGCTCAATCGGGTTCAAGTCTGGCGACTGAGCAGGCCAGAGCAGGACATTGATGTTAGCTGCGGCGAGACTCTATCTTACAACTCTTGCGGTGTGCGGTCGTGCATTATCATGCATTAACTGAAATAAGGGACCGATTTGCACTTGTAGAGGAACGATGACGTCTGATACAATCGTCTCAGCATAAATTTGAGCGTTGAGGTTGCCTCTGATCCAAATCAACTCAGTTCTTCCGCCGATCCAAATACCCGCCCATACCATGATGGTTCCACCACTATAAGGATGGACTTCCTGGCAGGATTTTAATCGCTGTTGGCGTCCAGGGGTTCTCCAGTGTCGTATACGTCTTGTATCCGGTCTCATACCAAAACGAGACTCATCAGAAAAGCACACGAAACGCCATTGTTCTTCTGCCCAATTTCTGTGTTCAAGAGCCCATTGATATCGAATCCTACGATTGTGCATTGCTATAGGTGGTACCCGTAGCGGTCTTCGGGAATGAAGGTTCACTTCATGCAAGCGGTTTCTGACTGTTTGGTCGCTAATTAAGTTCCCTGAAGAGTGATGAAGCCTCACGGCTAACATCATGGCGGTTATTGTTGGAGCTCTTCGAGATAAGATTTGAATGTATCGGTCTTGTCTCCGTGTGGTGCAGCGATACCGTCCTCCATGGCGCTCAGCCACGGTACCAGTGCTTCGGTAACGTGTCCAAAGTCGACTGATAACACTCTGACTTGTATTCAGAGCTAAAGCCACAGTACGTTGCCGGGAACCAGCTTCTATCATTCCCACGGCTCAGAGCATTTCTTCCCTGCTTAAATGACGTCGCCGCTCCATAATAACGTTGGTTTTAATCAGTAGTAGGGAAACAGTTGCACTAATAATGTCTTCAATGCGTTGTATGTTTTTATAGGGAAAATATTGACAGCAGATTTTTATCTTTTACTCGAATTTGATTCACAGTTCCTGATTCAAATTATGAAATGCACCAAAAAGGATCCATATAAATTTATAAAATCATAAATTTATTACAAAGCCACATCTCAATCTCAAGAAATCCGCATAAAAATGCTTGATCCCTAGACACTTTTGATGTGTGTATGTCTCAAACAAGGGAAATATTGTAAAATACCTCGAACAGTTACTGTTTTTTAGGAAACGATAAAAAAAAAGTGTTTAAAGTAGGTACTTAACGTGACGCAAAACTTTTATAATAAAAGATTTTGTTTCCTTCAAATTAGAAGTATTGATATCAGTAAGTATCGATACTTTAATAGTATTTTTTATCGAAAAAAGATTTGAGTACTATCGAAATGTACTAGTAGGTAGCGATACTTTGATGATATCGCAACATCCCTAGTCTGGAAGAGTTTCCGTTTTTTTTCGGTTAATATATAAATCCTACATGTCGGTTGCAATTTTTTGTAATGTGTGTGATTTCGATTTTCGAAGATGTTAACGCCCATAGTGAAATCAAAAAGAAAATCCAAGATGGCTGCTACACAAATTATATATTTTTCGCCTTCTTTTTTGTGGATAGGAAGTCGTCAAATGACTTCTCTCGCTCTGGGCGGCAAGAAAGGAAACACGTGTCAGACTTTTAGTGACCAAAACCCACCCGTGTTTCTTCACCTGCCTGTGCGCCAGGGCTATAGTATTTCTTTCAAACAATCCGCAGCCCCGGCAGGATATATTTTTCTCTTCTCCTTGAGTGTCATTTTCTAAGCTTTGAGAGTACGAAAACCGATAGTGAGATGTAATTTAAAATCTACGGCTAATTTTGAAATAATAACCAACAACAACCAGACAACCACAGTCTTACACTACTAAAAAAGAGTACAGAGTGAGAAGCCGACGTCAAGCCGAAAGCAGGTGGTAGACCGACTATACGAGGGTTAAACTGAAAGTTCTTAGAAAATCAAAAACTGATAACATTAGCCAGTTATTAGTTTTATTATATCTTTTCAAAATATTGTCCATTCACGTCAATACACCGTTGCATGCGATGGAACCACTGGGAAAAGCACTTTGCCTACTCGTCCTTAGGGGTCTCTTCAATGGCATCGCGATACGCACCCACCGCTTCTTCAGCATTCATAAACCGCTTTCCTTTAAGTTTTTCTTTAATTTTTGGAAATAAATAAAAATCACAAGGCGCGAGGTCGGGACTATACGGCGGTTGACCCAGTAATTCAACGTTTGATGTCGCCAAATAGTCGATCGTTCGCTTGGCGGTGTGCGACGAGGCGTTGTGGTGAAGGAGGATCCTACTGCGAGGTCGTTTCTTTCGGAACTTTTTCCAAGACAAGTGGCAGACAATTGGTAGTGTACCATTGTGCAGAAACTGTTTTTTGATCCTCTAACACAATTGTTGCGAAATGACCTATCCTTCCAAAGAACGAAGCCACCATTTTTTTTCCCGCACTTCGATTTCTCTTCACTTTAGTTGGCAACTCCTCGAAAGGAAACACCCACTGAGCAGATTGTCTTTTGGTTTCAGGATCATAACAGTAAATCCAGCTTTCGTCACCTGTTAGTATGTCGAACACAGCATTTGAGTCACCTCCGTTAAATCTTTCAATCATTTTACGGCACCAATCCACACGATGGAATTTTTGAGCCTCAGTCAAATTATGAGGTATCCACCGGGTTGCAAAGCTTCCTGATCGCTAAATGTTCGTGGAGGATTTTGTGCACTTGACTCATACCGATGCCTAAGCTTGTCCGAATCTGCTGATAGGTCACTCTTTTGTCAGTCTCTATCATACGCCGCACAACACGAATGTTATCTTCAGTCGTCGCCGTAGAAGGCCGTCCCTCACGTAAATCATCAGTGAGATTAGTGCGACCACGTTTAAACTCACTAAACCAGTTGTAAACAGTCGCACGAGATGGGGCTTCATCGTGAAAGGCCAATCGTAGTCTATCATAACTTTCTTGTTGACTTAAATGACATCGAAAGTCATAAAAAATCATTGCACGAAAATTTTATTTTGTCATCCTGAATAATGTTTCTGTATACTTGAATCTAAAGTTTAAAGCCAGCTGCTCCAGATTAGAAGAATATGCCATTTTTATCTCAATTAAATATTCAAAATTATATTTTTTCTCATTCAAAATTTTTTTTAACAATTTGTACTGAAAAAAAAAATGTACTATTCGAGTTTGGCAAGTAACTGCAAAAGTTGGCGCATTCAATAAGGATTCCAAAATGGTATGATACTTGCTAGAAAATTTTGTTTGTGACAGTATTTTTGTCCAATTGTGGACAGTATTTTTTTCCAAAAACAGGCAGTTTTGAACAAATTTCATACGTACATAAATTTTATTCTAATTTACCCATGTTACTCGTCATTAAAGTTACGACCTTAAAGCAAACGCTTTAAGGCCGTAACTTTAAATTTCTAGTTTGAGTGAGACCGGAACAGTCATTTTACAAAGTTTGAGCGAGACAGATAGTGACGCTAACCAGACAGAATACGCGCTTCTTCGTGGAGCTGTGGAAACCAACCCGTTTTATCCTATTATATCCTAACGTGACAGAGACGGCAAGAGTCATTTTACGAAGTGGAAGTGAGACAGATAGTGACGCCAATTATTAACTAACGCACAAAAATCGCTTACTGCGCATCGTTTTGTATGTACTAGTTCGTATTGATTCGGGCTTACCACTTTCTGCTTCGTTTATTGGACTTGATTGCTTGTGATTAGGATTCGGACTATTCAGTTTCTCTACCGACGACCTTTGCTTTGCTCCGGACTACTTATCGTTGATTGTGTAATTGTGTAGTGCCACCATGTCTGCGTATACGACACAAGAATATGCCAACACGCATCTCATTTATGGGGAATGTAGATGTAACGCCAACGCTGCAGCTAGACTTTATCGTGAGAAATACCCAAATGAAGCTTGTTTTCCGGATCATCGAGTCTTTTCAAATGTGCACCGATTAATCTTCTTAGAGGCCCGACTGCCGAACCAAGTACATAGTGAAGGAAGATATCGTCCCCTTTACGAGGGCGTTAGACATTGTCGAAGAAGATCGTAGTATTTCTGTACGCGGAACAGAGCACAGGAGTATCAAAAAGTACAGCCCATCGGATTTTTCAACAAAATCCGCTACACCCGTACCATGTACAGCGAGTACAAATTCTTCTGCCCCGGCACCATCGACCCCGTGTTGCTTTTTGTCAAACAATGCTACAAAGACAGAGAAAGACCGCGATTTTTCGACAATTTTTTGTGGTCGGATGAATCGACATTTAAAAAAGATGGTTACATGGACCTACACAAGTTACACGAGTGGCATATCGAAAATCCTCATTCTAAGAGGCAAGATAGATCACAATATCGATTTAAAGTGAATATGTGGACCGGAATTTTAAATTGACAAATAATAGGTCCTTTTTAGCTGCCAGACGATCGATCTGGTACTATGTCGTGGCCAGTCCGTTCCCCAGATTTGATTCCATTAATTTATTTTACTGGGGAGCGGTCAAAGAAAAAGTTTACGCAAAGCCAATCGAAACTGTGACTAACTTACGGCAAAGAATAATAGAAGCAAATGATTTTGTTAATAATGGAAGATTCGCTTGCTTGATAGCCCGATCTTTTTTAAGAAGAGGTCGAGCCTGCATTAGAGGTGAACAAAGATTTTGAACACCTTTTGTAAATCTTGACATTAAAATAAATAATGTTAAACAATTTTTGTGTAATTAATTTTCACTATCTGTCTCTTCCATACTTTGTAAAATGACTCTCCCGGTCTCATTCAATCTAGAATATTAAAGTTACGGCCTTAAAGCAAACCATGGGTACATTAGAGTAAATTTTAAATACGTAAGAAAAATTTGTTCAAAACTACCTGTTTTAGGAAAAAAAATATTGTCCACAATTGAAAAAAAATTCCAACAAGTATAATACAATTTTGGAATCCTTATTGAGTGCGTCAAGTTTTGCAGTTACTTGCCAAACTCGAATAGTACATTTTTTTTCAGTACAGTTTGTAATATAATTTAGATAAAAAGGCATATTCTTCTAATCTAACACCCGAATACTGAAAAGCCACTCAAATCTCATTCTCACCTAAAGGCTACTTAACTTTAAGCATCCCTCAAATTTTAAGTGGTATACACAAACGTCACTCAAGCAATTGGATGCCGTGATCAAGCAAGCAGCGCTCAAATGTTTACGTCATGGCAACATTCTGCGAAAAAAATGATACTCAGCACGTTCTCAGTTACAATTTATTTTGGCTTACGTCTTGTATTCTTTTTACGCAGTGTTCTTTGAATAAATATTTTCTAAACTTATTAATTAGTTGAAATTTAACAGCTATTAGAAGTATAATTTGCATTATGATCTAAATTATTTATATTGAAATGAGATAAATATCAAAAGAAGACATCAGAAAATAATATTTACTTGCTAATATTGTTGTCGTTGATTGGAACGTTACAATTATCTTACGCGCGAATGTTGATGTTGAATCAAGTTCTAATTACTATAATTTAGTAAAAATCTTCAACCTTTTGGTGATTCCTTATTTAATAAGTTAATTGACGATGGAGGAAAAGAAGAAACGCGGAAGTAATTATACGCCTGCCGAAAAAGATATGCTGTTAGAACTCGTAAAGAAGTAAGTACCTAAATAAAGAATGAAAATAGAATCATTTAACCGCAACGTCCTGGTGCATGTCTTCCTCCCGAAATATCTACGTCCGATCCGCTGAGGACTTGCGTCAGGCGGAAACTGAGGAAGCCGTAGCGCAGAGGCGCAATTGGGATTAAGCAAAGTAGAGACTGCTTCGTCCCAATTGCGACGTGCCATCGAAGTTTTGTGTGATTCTTCAGATCTTCAGTTTAAGTAATTTCAAACTGTGTCATGTTGTAAATAATATACAAAAACATTTAAATCAAATCATTTATTTGTTTGCAAACTTGGTTAAATTAGTATATAGATAGTTTTTTTTTTCATAAAAGTGCTCCATGTTTTACAGTCATTTTTTATAAATAACAATTTAGAAATAATAAAGATACAATATAAAAATTAAATATCCCATCATCTAAACTATAGTAAAAAAAAAGTTATCTTAATACATCAAATGATTAAATTATAGTTCACTAAAAATAGTTTGAAATACACAAAGAATATTTAAATGAAAGAATATAATATTTATTATTTTGAATTCCTTCCAGAAATCAAAATATTATTGAAAATAAGGAAACAAACGCTCACATGCTTTTAAAGAAGCGAGAAGTATGGAACACTATATGCCGGCAATATAATGCTGTCTCTGTGAGTGGCTGTAGAACCTGGCAACAGCTCCGTCACTTATATGAAAATATAAAACAGAGATCTAAAAAAAACATTGCCACAGCAAATGTAAGTTTGTTTTTGTGATATCTTGAAATGATCATTTACACAAGTGATTCTTTATTCACTTTATTTTTTTAGCGGTTGCAGTACTATGAGATCACCAAAGATATTAAAAAGAAGGCATCAATTGATAAGGTTTGTTTTGTTTAAATTAAATATTTCTAAAATTCAGGATATCTTCTAATTATAACTTTTATTTTTTATAGAAAGAAATTAATCGCACTGGTGGTGGAACCTACAAGAGTACACTCTCTGAGCATGATGCTCAAATATTAGCCATGGCTGCTCCTCAGATTCAACCATTAGCTAACTACTATGATGATGCTGCATTATATTTTGGTTTGTGTAATAATTTATATCCTAATACATTTGACATCAACAAGCCATTACATTCTTGTTTATTTTATAGGTGATACAGAACCAGAACTCCTTACACAATCCGATGTTTACACAGCAGAGCCAGATATTCACACCATTGGTACATTTTGTTTTTATTTTTGTGTTAATTTATTTATTGTTATAAATTCTACATACAGATTTTTTTTCCAGAAGACCAGGATGCAACCATGGCTTACATAACAAATAATACCAAACCTTGCACAGTCACATCAAATAGTATTACTGGTAAGTTTTTAATTATTGAATTAATTATTAAACTAATGTTACTATTAAAAAGCATCTCAATTGCTTGCCATTTCACAACATTGTTACATTTCTTTATTTTATACTTATTGTTGTGTATTCTATACTTACATACAGATTTTTTTCCAGAAGACCAGGATGCAACCGTGGCTTACATAACAAATAATACCAAACCTTGCACAGTCACATCAAATAGTATTGCTGGTAAGTTTTTAATTATTGTATTAATTATTAAACTAATGTTACTATTAAAATGCATCTCAATTGCTTGCCATTTCACAACATTGGTACATTTTTTTATTTTATACTTATTGTTGTGTATTCTATACTTACATACAGATTTTTTTTCCAGAAGACCAGGATGCAACCGTGGCTTACATAACAAATAATACCAAACCATGCACAGTCACATCAAATAGTATTGCTGGTAAGTTTTTAATTATTGTATTAATTATTAAACTAATGTTACTATTAAAAAGCATCTCAATTGCTTGCCATTTCACAACATTGTTACATTTCTTTATTTTATACTTATTGTTGTGTATTCTATACTTACATACAGATTTTTTTCCAGAAGACCAGGATGCAACCGTGGCTTACATAACAAATAATACCAAACCATGCACAGTCACATCAAATAGTATTGCTGGTAAGTTTTTAATTATTGTATTAATTATTAAACTAGTGTTACTATTAAAATGCATCTCAATTGCTTGCCATTTCACAACATTGGTACATTTTTTTATTTTATACTTATTATTGTGTATTCTTTACTCACATACAGATTTTTTTCCAGACAACCAAGATGCAACAATGGCTTCCATAATGGACAATAGCAAACCAATTGAATCAAAAAGTATTGCTGGTAATAATTTTTTATTGTACAATTATTAAATCAATTAATTTTACTATGAACAGCATCTTAATTGCTTGACAATTACCTTGATAGATGACCAGAGAGCTGCAACAGCCATACCCCGAGAAAAAAACAAACCTTCAACATCATACTCTGCTGGTAATTATGTAACATTATTGTCCTTTATGCTAGTGATGTGAGATTTTCAATAATATTTTACTAATACCATTTTTCAGGACGAATAAAACCATCACAAAATGCAATAAAACAACAATATTTTCGGACAAAACTCAAAAATGCAAAATTAGAAACAAAATACTGGATAAATAAAAACAAAATGGAAAATAATATATATAAAGCAAAAATGCAATTTTGGAAACGAAGACTGCAAAACTTGAAATAGTGAAATCTATATAATAATTTACACTAATATAACTATATTTAAGAGGAAAAATGTGTATTTATTAAATTAGTCCTTACTAAAAAGTTCTGATTGGTCTCAAGACCTACAATTTGTTGACCCAAGAATTCCTCCTCATAATAAGGTAAAGGGTCATCATCCTCCATAAATATATCCGACTGCAAGAGGGCAATATTATGTAGCACTGCACACGCTACTATGATTGGTGGAATGTTTTTTATTTTTAGCCCCATTCCAGTTTGTAGGCAAGGAAATCTCCTTTTAAGGACACCAAAGAGTCTTTCTATAGGATTCCTGGTGCTTATTTGAGCCCGATTGTAAGCTTCTTCAGCAGCTGTTCTTGTGTGCAATAATGGGGTAAGTAGATAAGGTCGACATGGGTATCCACTGTCCCCAAGAATTACACCTGTGCCAAAATCCCCACGCTCTAATTGAGCACACAATGGTGAGTCATTAAATATTGTACTATCATGAACAGAACCTGGCCATCTTGCGATTACATTCCTTATCTTCAATCTTGCATCGCATACCATTTGAACATTTAATGAGAAATATCCTTTTCTGTTCCGATATATTTCAGATTGGGCACCTCCTGAAAAATAATAATAATTTATTTTACTGTGAGACAGTAATTACCTACTTTACTAGAGCCCTATATTTCAGTAGAAACATTTACACAACTTTAGGTTATATTATAAATGGTAATATTACAAAACTATTAATCAAGCATACAATTTGGGAACATAATAAATAAACTTCGTAAATACACACCTGGAGAATTTATTTTAATATGTGTACAGTCCACAGCTCCCACAACTCTTGGGAATCCTGCTATAGCAAAAAACTCATTTGCCACAACTGGATATTCTTCCTGTGTTGGCATATTTATATAATGAGACTTTAGGCTCGCTATTTTGGCGGTCACTTTATGCACTATTCGATGCACCGTGGGTTGTTCGACCTCAAAAATATCTCCTATTACGCGTTGGTAGCTACCAGTCGCATAATACCGTAGAGTAATTAGTATTTGGTCCACTGGTTGTATGGCTCGGTTTCTTTTTGTTAATGGTTTTATTGTGTTACCGAAAACTGAATCCAAATACAATACGGTATCTTTTGAGATGCGGAACCGTGAACGAAATTCCACGTCGTTGTACTTTAGAAAAGCATCCAGCTTCTTTTCATTTCTGCGCCTCACGGTTGGGCTTTCGTGATCCGAAAGTGAAGACAATGACGATAGAGACATTTTTACCACTGTTTACAAACTTTTTAACAACTTTTATTTGATTTGAGGGACCTCGCGACCACTCTCAGATCTAAGGGCTGCTCAAATCAGTTTGACATTTGATTTGACAGCTAAATAACGTTGAGTAGCGTTTCTGTATACGACTTTTTCACTGAGTGGTCTCTGAGCACAACTTAATTCAAGTTGCACTTATTTTTAACAGACGCTTATAATTGACGTTTGTGTATACGAAATTGAAGGTTAGGAGCTGCTCAAAAGTTTAAGCGGGTCTCAGATATTTGAGTGGCTTTTCAGTATTCGGCCGTAATTCTTCTAATTCTTACAGAGGCGACCGCTGTGAGGGAACCAAAACAGGTCACACGAAGAACAAAAGAAAAAGATGCAATAACAACAGGCAATCAAGCTACCAAAGGCGAATCAGACTCGAAAGTTATCTGGACAACCCAGAAATGGACGTCCAAGCCTAACGCATATTTCAAAAAGCCTTACATTCGCAGTAGTTTTAATAATGTAAAAAAAGTGTATAAGTGTCATATTTGTCAACGTAATTTTAGTCTAAAGAGGAGTTTAACAGTGCATATGCGTACACACACTGGTGAGAAACCTTATCGGTGTGATATTTGTCAACGTAATTTTAGTAGAAAGTGGAGTTTAACAGTGCATATGTGTACACATACTGGTGAAAAACCTTATCAGTGTGATATTTGTCAACGTAATTTCAGTAAAAGGGGTTATGTAACAAAGCATATGCGCACACACACTGGTGAAAAACCTTATAAGTGTGATATTTGTCAACGTAATTTTAGTGAAAAGGGGAGTTTAACAGTGCATATGCGTACACACACTGGCGACAAACGTTATCAGTGTGATATTTGTCAACGTAATTTTAGTGCTAAGTGGAGTTTAACAGTGCATATGCGTACACACACTGGTGAGAAACCTTATAAGTGTTATCTATGTAAAAATATTTTTTCCCATAGTAGTGCTTTAAAATTGCATATGCGTACTCACACTGGTGAAAAATCTTATCAGTGTGATATTTGTCAACGTCATTTCAGTAAAAGGGATTATGTAACAAAGCATATGCGCACACACACTGGTGAAAAACCTTATCAGTGTGATATTTGTCAACGTAATTTTAGTAAAAAGCGGAATTTAACAGTGCATAATGCGTACACACACTGGTGAGAAACCTTATAAGTGTGATATTTGTCAACGTAATTTTAGTGAAAAGGGGAATTTAACAGTGCATATGCGTACACACACTGGTGAGAAACCTTATAAGTGTGATATTTGTCAACGTAATTTTAGTGAAAAGGGGAATTTAACAGTGCATATGCGTACACACACTGGTGAGAAACCTTATAAGTGTGATATTTGTCAACGTAATTTTAGTAAAAAGCGGAATTTAACAGTGCATATGCGTATACACAATGGTGAAAAACGTTATCAGTGTGATATTTGTCAACGTAATTTTAGTGATAAGGGGATTTTAACAGTGCATATGCGTACACACACTGGTGAGAAACCTTATAAGTGTGATATTTGTCAACGTAATTTTAGTGAAAAGGGGAATTTACAAGTGCATATGCGTACACACACTGGTGAGAAACCTTATAAGTGTGATATTTGTCAACGTAATTTTAGTGAAAAGGGGAGTTTAACAGTGCATATGCGTATACACAATGGTGAAAAACGTTATCAGTGTGATATTTGTCAACGTAATTTTAGTGAAAAGGGGAATTTAACAGTGCATATGCGTACACATACTGGTGAAAAACCTTATCAGTGTGATATTTGTCAACGTAATTTCAGTACAAGGGGTTATGTAACAAAGCATATGCGCACACACACTGGTGAAAAACCTTATAAGTGTGATATTTGTCAACGTAATTTCAGTACAAGGGGTTATGTAACAGTGCATATGCGTACACATACTGGTGAGAAACCTTATAAGTGTTATCTATGTAAAAATATCTTTTCCCAAAGTAGTGCTTTAAAATTGCATATGCGTACACACACTGGTGAAAAACCTTATCAGTGTGATATTTGTCAACGTAATTTTAGTAACAAGAGCAATGTAACAATGCATATGCGTACACACACTGGTGAAAAACCTTATAAGTGTGATATTTGTCAACGTAATTTTAGTGTAAAGGGAAGTTTAACAGTGCATATACGTACACACACTGGTGAAAAACCTTAGAGTTTTGATATAATATATGTGAACAACCATGGTAAATACCTATATCCGTATATAAAATCAATGGTTCAATCGCTCTCGCTCGTGTTGTTTTTAATACATTTTTTTCCTATTTTTATTCTGGATTTTTATTATGAATGCCCAATCTTGATTTTTTTTTCTAATTTTAGAACTTGTATTAATCATTCACAAGTCACAATGTATTTCTATTTGTATTGTCAAGTTATACTCGTATGTATTGTACTGTGGTTTGTAATAGAAGGAATACAAGTTTTAAGAATCTTTTCTACTATCGTATCTTTTGTGATATTGCCATCATTTATTTATGGCAATTATTCTTGTATTATTTGATTGCATTTATAATGCTGATAACTTATTGGTTTATATTTTGGTGTTTTGTTAACTAAAAAAAAAAATGTATAATGCACTTCTGTGCGGCATTGGACAGAATTGATGGGATTGCAAGGCGGCTGTTTCGTTTTATACTGGAGCGAGCACTATGTTGGTCATACATGTCCCACCGATCATTTCGAGTGGTGGTCGACGGGGCGCTGTCCAGCACCCACCCGTTGTACGTATTGGAAATAGCTTAACGTGAGAACACTATATTTTTCACACAGACATAGGTGACAGGCATGTGTCAATAAGATTATTCCATACTATAGTTAAAACAGGCACATGCCAGTACACTAGTTTTATATGCGACCTCCAATACGCCCCCTTAATCTGTTACACATGCGCATGATCACGAGAAAATTATCTATTACCTACTACACAAAATACACACAAAACAAAAAAACAATAAATAAAAACATGAAAACATCAAACTACTCATCCGCCCCCTAATAGATACATTTGAAAAGGATAAATCCTTTAAAAAATCTCTTAGCCTCGGGCTGTGAACACTTTTTGTTAAGATGTCGGCTATCATGTTATCCGTTGACATGTACCTTATCTTAATTTTATTAGTTAGTATACTTACGAATAAAATGATATTTGATATCAATTGATTGGGGAGTGAGGTGGCAGGTGTGTTTGACGTGGTGGGGGAGGGGGCGGCCGATGCGCGATGGTGGCGCAGCGGGTTATCTTTCTATTTAATTTAAATATTTATTTGCATATTAAATATAGAACAGGATGTATGATATGTTTGATGAGTAATAGAACAAAGGAATATAAAACAGGATGTATGATATGCTTGATAATTAGTAATAGAACAAAGGAAATGAAATAAGAGTACTTTCATAATTGTGTGGGCGAATGCGTTTATATAAGATCGATTTTAACAATAATTTTACAGTTCATTTCACGCCTGTTCTGTTGATAAACATCCATAATGCTTTTTACAAGCTTATTACCTTGGGTGGTAGTGTTGTACTTACAGCAAAAAGACAATGATACAGAAGTGATGTTGAAGTATATTACACGATCCTTAGATGAAGATTTGAGAGATTTGTGTACTACCAATAAAATATGGTATATTAAGAAGGTGGAACTTTATAACAAGGAAGGTAATTTAATGAGAAGATGGTTGATGAAATTCTATTTTGAAGATGTCAGTAGCGGTAGAAGTGGAGAAAAGGATCGTTATGAATTGGTGAGCATTAACAGCGATCAAAATACATTAAATTTACGTTTGTGTAGTGACAGCAATACATTATTATTGCATAAGCTGGAAATCACGAGATTCATTAGTTCTCGTTCAAGACGAAGCAGCAAGCGGCCCAATAGTTTACAACAAAATTGGTCGTCAGAAGCATTCGAACAAACATATAAAGATGAAAAGGGTTTGGAGATTACAGTGAAAGTACCTAGGGGTGATGGAATAGCGATTGCTGAAAGTCATAAACCTAAGGTTGAGGGAGATAGAGAGGAATTGCTTACCTCGGAGCCATCTATAATGAAAACCACTAGCAAACCTTCTTCGTCAACAGCCATACCTTATCCTTTAAGTGAAACGTGTCAGCGATTTAAGAATGTACTTGAAAGTGTTCAATTTTGGACATATGCACGGTTGACGAAAATGGAGAAAGGTGAAATAACCGATGCTGAATGTTCAAGCAGTATACCATTTAGATAATTTATGATAAGGATGTGGTATTAGATTCCCTATCCATTAAACAACTGTGGTGAGTATTTTTCTTATCTTATTTTGATTAGAGGTACTGTTAAAACCACAATGTGAATATCACACACACTCCAAATACAGTGTAGAATACGCTATCGGTTTAGTATATAAACTTCCATCATTCAATTTATTCAGTTATCATTGGGCGAGTACAATAGTAACAAGCAGTTACCCGTAAACTTCCGACTCATTATTGCTGTAAGTGTTAATTTTCCTTAAATATCGTTATTAGATAAAGCAATGTCTTCAAATCAAGGGAAGAGTAATACTGTTCTCGCTGATTTAAATAGTTGGGGAAATAAAACCTGGAAAAAAATGTGTGATTTAGAGATTAGTAAGCCTTATAAGATCATAGAAGCTAGCAGGATGTCTTCAAAGTATACACAAAATGCAATGCAGACGGTGGTGCACCTGGAGAATGGATACATAATCACGCTCCCATCAAGGTTTAACGATATAAATGAGGATCAACTAGCAGAACTTAATAGTGGTGTTCACATCGTTAATAAAGGACCAAGCGGGAAAACATGGATTATCAACTTTTTATCAGATAGATCTGTTGAGGAAGGATAATAAAAGATTATTTTGTTTTACAGCGACTGACACTACTCGCATAAGCAATTTCAGACATGATGATGTCACTAGTTGAAGCAATGTATTTTGAATGTAAGAGCAGTTGGTTAAAACATTTATCTTCTAACAGATTACTACAACTGTGGAGAAGACCTATACCACTTGCGAAAATAAATGGAGATGTGAGTGGAGTTCTTAAAAGTGTTTACGAGAAAAGTGACTTTAGTGATATAAACACCTATTCCCTAATTGAGATCTGGGGCGACATTACGTCTCATCTGGAGGACACTGTGGGTGATATCAATGTGGAAGTGGAAGAGTGGCTTCAGTTGTTAAGTCACACACCGTCAGAGTGTTTCGCCCATGAACTGTTCACCGAACAACTAGGTAATGATTTGTTAAATTACATAATTTATGCTGTAAGCGAGTGTGATACAGAGCTATTTTAAAGTTTTTGCGATATTGTTTAGTTTTGTTTTTTTTATGTAACATAAATTCCACCATTTATGCTGTAAGCGATTGCTATAACGATTCATAAATAGCTATTTTAAAGTGTTGCACTTGCTATAATATCAAGTTGAATTTTAATATATATAAGTATAGTTTTACTATATAATTTACTATAATCAGTAAATATTATAATGGATGTAGAAAAAATTAAATATATTATCGATATAGATGGTTTTCAGGTATCAAAAATAATGTATTTTAAAGAAGTAGGTGTTTATAATATTCAGGATAGGATCCTTTATTTATTTCATATAAAACTTCCGGAATGGTTATTACACTATCGAGATAAAACAACCTCATATGCAACTAATTACATTCATGGGATGTATTTAAAAAACTATAACAATGACATCAGTTTTACAGAGTTTTTAAGAAAAATAAAGGACTTTGACCCGAAAAAACAGTTTATATGGATGTATAAGAGGGGTATCATTGAAAGAGACTTGTTAGAGAGTCTAGGATTTTCATCAATGAATTTAGAAACACTACAATGTCCAAAAGTCGAAATTATAATGAAAAATTTGAATTTAAACCATATTTTAAGGAATTGTGTGAGACATAAAGCATTTAAAGGAAAATCACCTCGCACCTGTCACTGTAGTGGTGTAGAGGTGCAAGCTTTTGCAAGGTGGTTAGAAAACTATTTAAATCGATAAGTTTGTAATTGTAACTGTTAGTATTATGACTTTTATATCATATACTTTAAGACTTATTTTAATGATAAGATTTTTGTTTAAATCGATAAGTTTGTAATTGTAACTGTTAGTATTATGACTTTTATATCATATACTTTAAGACTTATTTTAATGATAAGATTTTTGTTAATCTAATCATACAAATAGATAAATGATAGAAAGCTTATGTTAGTAGGTACGTCAGTCAAATAAAACACATTATAATGATTCTTTAACTAATCTTGTTTTCTTTATTTATCCAACTTGTTGAATCTATACCGAACCATTTCACTAGAACTTTGTCACCCTTTCTCTTCAACACTTTCTCCACCTGATACACATCAGGATATTTAACTTTTTGTAGTTCCTGTTCATAAAAAGCACCTAAGATTGGTTGTTGCCTTTCATCTTGCAGCTGATAGGTCACAGGATTGGTGTTATTCACCTTTACCACTTGAAATATTTCCGCACACCAATTTCCGGTGTATCCCTTGGAAAAAGAAGATTTATATTTGCTGATACGTACGTAATCTCCATACCTATACTTTGTTTTAGGTCGTACTTTGATATGATTGTAAACAGTAGATAAAAGTTCATTAGCGTTAGTGTGATTCACGGACACTGGGGCAATCCTGATAGTACTATGTATTTTATTATTATATCTGTTTACTATATCAGAGAGTTCCTGTCCAATCCATTTATATGAACCATTGTAGGTAAATCGCTGCCAAAGTCAATTTTTGATAGTTCTAATAAATCTCTCTACAATAGAAGCTTTCATTACACTGTATGTTGAGTAATGGTTTACATTAAACTTTCTCATTAGGGCTTGGAACTTTTCATTGAAAAACTCTCGTCCATCATCAGATTGAATATTTTTTGGTCTACGACTTAAGTTGTTTTTTAACAGGTTGAGCATCCCTTGTGTCACATTATCACCTGATTTGCTTTTTAATGGCTGCAGCCAAGCATACTTTGAAAATGTGTCAATGCAGGCTAAAATATACTTAAACCCCCTGTTGTATTTAGAATATTTTTGCATGTCAATCAAATCTATTTGCCAGGTGTCATCGAGTCCTTTTTGTATGAAACGTCTTCGGGGGAAGTTTTTACGGGCATTCTTGTGAAGTTCCTGAACGACTGTCCATTTGCTCATATTGGTTTTTTACTTTGGGCTTTTACTTTTCCTGTGGAGGTTTCGACAATACCACCCACCGGTGTGGTGGTGGTGGTGGTGGTGGGAATGGTAGACGTGCTGGGGGTGGTAGTGGAATATTTTTCTGAGATCTGTTGTAGACTACGAGAGTTTTTTTTTATTTTCTGTAAACACAGATTCATAACTTCATCCAGTTGTGCTTTTATAACTACATCATTTTTTAGAATACCTTTTCTAACATTTCTTAACAAACGATTTTCACAGTCCACCAAATGTTTCAGTACTTTGAGCAACAGCTATGGTGTTTGTTGATGGTTTCTGTGCAGGTGACGTCCAAACTTATCGATAGTCATAATTACAATGAAAGTATGTTTAGTTGAGTATACGTTTAAGTATATTGGAAAGTCGACGGGGTGATTCAATTATGTTAGCTTCTATCAATTCCCCCAATATCGCAATAATTTCATTATCATGACCGTTGTTACCAGCATTTCGCGAAGCGATAAGCAGTCGTAATCGATCTATTAGTTCATTAGGGTTATCCCAATACATAATATCCGTATTACGGTAGTATTTCTTCATTAATAGAGTTGTCTTTGTATTGGAATTGTTATTATTAGTAGACGATGATGATGACAAGCCTCTACCGGTTACTAACTGATCTCTTGCATTCAATAGGTCATCTGTTCTGTTATCAGCTTCATGTAACAGACCTGATCTATTATCTGTTCCACCTGATCTGTTATCTGTTCCACCTGATCTGTTATCTGTTCCACCTGATCTGTTATCTGTTCCACCTGATCTGTTAAAACATCCACCAGTTTTTGATTTTTGAATAGGGGTAGAAGAAGAAGACAGATGGTTTGCCTCCTTTATATATTGAGTATATTTAAGACTCTTGTCACCCTGTATCTGACCTTCTGCAGAAAAATTACGTCTATGTGCATTTGTCAACATTATTATTTTAAAGTAGACGTCACTATCTGTAGGTTGAATCAAAGAAGTATTAGGTTCCCGTTTGAATAACAATTCCATTAGCCCTGGTGTATAGTTAAACTTCTGATTGTTTATTATTAAATGATTTGTATCGAATTCAACAGCACTGTCACATATGTAATAGTATCCCCTCCGGTGTTACGTTAATACCATAAGTCACCTTTTTAATTTTATTAATAACAAGATTATCCAAATAGCTTTGTGCTAATGGATGTAACGTAGAATCTTCTTCCATTTCTGATTGAATTGTTTTATTTAGAGAATCAAACGATTCATCAGCATTTTCGTACTCTTCTTTATCAATATTGCTGTACTCTTCTTGTTTCCCGTGCGTTACTTCACCAACAGCAGTTTTAATTTTTTTTTTTTTATTAAAATATAAACCAGCGCTTGACTGCAATCCCGCCTGATGGTAAGCAGTGACGCAATCGTTGATGGTAAAGCGCACTAGTTTATTAAGAGCCTATTCACTCTAGCCTTGAAGACACTCAAATTGTAGTCCGACGGAACCACCGCCGCCGGCAGATTGTTCCAGTCCCTCGATGTACGCGTATAAAGGACGAGGCGAAACGCTTCGTCCGGATCGTAGAGGTGTTAACAACATAAGGGTGGAAACTCGCCGTACGACGGGTCGTCCGATGGTGGAAAGGAGATGGGGGAATTAAATCGTGCAATTCCCTCGCACACTCCCCAGAATGTATCCTATAGAACACCGAAAGGCTGGCTACTCTACGCCTGTGCTCTAGGCTTTGGAGACCAACTCGAGTTAAATCAGGGTCACCAATCAGCCTCTTCGCACGCCTCTCCACTGAATCCAAAGTGGCCAGGTGACACTTAGCAGCACCAGCCCAAATGTGGCTGCAGTACTCCACACACGAACGGACCTGTGCTTTGTACAACATTAGAAGCTGCCCTGGTGTGAAGTACTGCCGGACCTTTGCGATTACACCAAGTTTTCTGGCAGCCACCTTGGCCTTGGACTCAATGAACCGCCCAAAGTTTAGGTTCGAGGAAATCTCAACACGCAAAAGCTGAAGGCGGTCGGTACACTCCATGGATACATTCCGAAAAGTAGGAGCCAAGTTGAACGGGCTCCTTTTGGCGGTGAAAAGACACGCCTGCGTTTTGGCGGCATTGAATGCTACAAGATTGGCATTGCCCCATTCGGAGACTGCCTGAAGTGCAACACTCGTTCGCTCTACCATGGCCTCTCTTTCGGACCGGATTGATTCCCTACTAGCCCGAGCATCCAGCAGGTGTCTCTCCATAACTGTGCTGTCATCTGCATACCCATAGATACCGGGCATCAGCAGATCGTTAATATGCAGCAGAAACAGAATTGCAGAGAGAACAGACCCCTGAGGAACACCGGCATTAGTCGACATGGGCTCAGATGAGCATCCGTCGACAACAACTCTGAGGGACCGTTCAGTCAGGAAGTCTTTTACCCAGCCAGTCAGGCTAGGGGAAATGCCGTATGCTGGAAGCTTACTCAAAATGCCAGCGTGCCATACCCGGTCGAAGGCCTTCGAGACATCAAGGGAGACAGCAATCGCTTCCCCATTTCTCTCGAGGGCCTCGCCCCACAAGTGAGTGGCATATATAGTAGGTCCCCAGTTGACCGATTGCGGCGAAACTCGTACTGTCGGTCACTGAGGAGATCGTTACCTTCCAGGTATGCCAAGAGGCGCGAGTTCAATACACGCTCCATAATTTTGCAAAGTATGGAGGTGATCGAAATCGGCCGATAGTTGGTAGGATCGGCACGACTACCCTTTTTGGGCACGGGCTGCACGTTGGCAAGCTTCCAGGACTTGAGCACTATACCAGTCCCAAATTAGAGGCGGTACAAGCGTGTCAATACAGGAGACAACTCGGGCGCACATGCTTTTAGAACAATCGCTGGTATACCATCCGGACCACTAGCCTTATTCACGTCCAGACGACACAGTGCTCTCAGAACCTCCTTGTTCCGAATGCGAACCTCAGGCATTGAAGTACCGCAATGGGGTAAAATAGGTGGAGTAGCACTGCCAGTATCAAGACGCGAATTATGGGCAAAGAGAGATGCAAAGAGACCTGCTTTCTCTCTCGCCGTATGAGCCAGTGTTCCATCAGGCCTAACCAGCGGAGGCAGTGAGGGCCGACAGAAGTTCGCCTCGACCGATTTGGCAAGGGACCAAAAAGATCTGTTACCGGAAGGCTGCGCAGATAACCCTTTGTCATCATTCGAATTGATGTGATGTAATAAAGTGTTTAGAGGTTGTGTGTTTGGTTGAAATGTCCCTTGTAAGGTTGACGTCAATTCAGCTTTACCCTCATTTAAAGCTTTGATTTTCTTTTTTACTGAACTCACAGACTGAAGAAGTTTACGTTTAAGCTCCTTATCCCCAAATAACTGTGCTGTTGAAGAGTCCATAGCGAAATGTAAACAGCTTCATTGTAACATATATTCTTATACTACTATAATGTGATAAAGTCATCAAAACCTCTCCGATATCGACCCTTATTCATCTCAACATCTTTATTAATCACTAAAAATCCATACTTGTTCTTCCAACAAGCTCTGCACATTTCTAGGAAAGTATCCCACGACATGTCTGTATTCACATGATCATCATACGCATGTTTTAGGTTTATTTCATCTTAAAGAGTATAATGAAGTTTGCATTATCCCGTACCAGCTGTTTAAGTATTTTGCTGTATGTTTGACATAGATAAAAACAATCTAGTCTCTTGTGTCTACCCATTGAGAAGTGTAAACGTATAGGTTCTTGATCTTCCATCGATACATCATCAAAAATTATGATACTATTACTCTGAGTCTCTTCCGGTGAGGCTACCTCACTTTTATCTGTAGAAATTCACCTCCGACACCTGGCTAAGTACTTTGCTTAAAAATATGTATTTCGATTGATTTAGCGATTTGGAGTATTAAGTAGACATTTTCAAATATCAGACCATTTCGTTCAAGCAGTAAGGTGAGCAAAAGATTAGTTTTACCACAACCAGATGGACCGCATACTAGACATCTGATACTATTGGGTAGGAGTACACCATGTTTGTAGTGTATATACACTACAGACATGGTGTACTCCTACCCAATAGTAAGTGAGTTAAAGGTTGGGATATAAATTCAAAATACAATAGCGATAATATTATCGCTATTGTATTTTGAATTTATATCCCAACCTTTAACTGATAAACACGTAGGTTGCTTCTGAAACTTCATTTTGATGAGTCATTTAATTATATGCACATGCTTTATATATCTTAATTTAGTAGTGACATCAGCAGAGGAGGCAGCTAGTCTTCTTTTAATTAAAAAAAATGATTGTCCAAAAGAAAAATAAGGTTAGTCTTCATGAACCACTTATAAAAGGTGGTTGTGGTTTAGTTAACACACTTATCAATAACCTACCTTTCGAGTTACACGTACCCGGCTACAATTATTGCGGACCCGGAACAAAATTGGAAAAACGCTTAAAGAGAGGTGATGTTGGTCTTAATCCTTTGGACGAAGCCTGTAAATTACATGACATTGTATGCAGTCAAAACTCATCCTTAGACAGTCGACATACAGTTGATTTGGAATTAGCGTTAGCGGCGAAGAAACGTTGGCTAGAATCAAATAGTTTACCTGAACAATTAGTAGCGCTTGGTGTAAATAAAATAATGAAACAGAAAGTGAAAAGAGGTTTAGGAATGCCTCTCACAAAGGTTATAACAGCTGCACGTAAAGCGATGAAAAAACACCAACAACATGGTGTAAATGTAAAAAAAATACCCATCAGTAAATTGATGAACACGGCTATCAAAGCTGCTAAAAGAAGCATCAAGGATAACAAAAGGAATGTGAAAAAGCCGAGGGTTATTCCTCTACCAAAAAGTGGTGGTTTTCTACCATTGATACCGATACTGGGGGCGTTGGCGGCTGCCGGATCTTTAGCTGGTGGCGTCACAACTGCTGCTAGAAATATTTATGAAATGGTTAAAAAGAAAGATTTATCGAAAAATACAGTACCCGTAGCTGTAGGAAAGGGTATGTATATGGCGCCTTACAAAAAAGGTATGGGCCTATATCTGACACCGTACCAAAAAAACTAAACATAGCCCTACCGAATCAAAATTGTGAATACTTTGACAGTTATGGAAATTTGAGACCACCACGGGAGTTTCTCAAATACATGACAAATGGTGATGATGTCATCAAAATCAGTTGTTAAAAGATAAGACATATAATTGTGGTCATTTATGTTTACGTTTTTTGGTAAATGCTTCTAATCATAACTTTAGAGTGAAGTAAAATATATATTTAAATATATATGTAAGCAATAAGAAAAAAATCATCTTTCATTTCACATCCTTCTGTTAGATTGTGACAATGTCTCTTACTTTAACGCTTAATGGTATGGATTCCTTATTGAGTGCTGACTTTTTACCACCTATCGAACTGGGTGAAGGTGAATACGAGTGTGCTTTGATTTATTTTAAATCTTTCAATTCTATTCCTAATGTGGATAAGAGCAACAACCTATTTCACTATGGGGATAATATTATTACGATTCCTGAAGGCTCCTATGAGTTGGATAACATTATTCACTACCTGGAGCAAGAGATAAATAGTACAGCAGGTGGTGATCCCAATAAAACAATTGATATACTAGCTAATACGAATACTATGAAATGCATGTTTTATTCTCCATATTATGATATACACTTTGAGAAAGAGAACAGCATTGGAAGCATTTTTGGTTTCTCTCGGAAAATTCTTCCCAAAAATCAAGTGCATAACTCTAATCAACCGATAAACATACTAATCACAAACACTATAAGAGTAGAGTGTAATATAGTTCGAGGTTCATTCATAAATAATAAATCATCCCATGTGCTACACGAGTTTGCACCGTCTGTACCTCCTGGATACCAAATTATAGAGTGTCCTCCAAATCTTATATATCTACCGTTAAAGACGAATACTATTCAAAATCTACAAGTGTGTATTGTTAACGAAGAAGGGAATCTTGTGAACTTTAGAAACGAGAACATTTCACTTCGCTTGCATATAAGGAAAATAGCCTCATGATTATCTATAAAACGAATGGTGAGGTAATACAATACCACAGTCTTTCCAACTCTCAATTGGAAGGAACATCTCACCAAAAGCAACAGCCAAAAGTGGAAGCAAGAACAAAGATAACGAAAGATAACGTATTATTTCTTCAATCTCTCGGATTACGAGTAAACTCCTAATAATAATAATAATGGTATCATCATCGATTCTGAATATAGGAGATAGCGTGTTATTTGATGATAGTATAGAGGGTATTGAATATCACTCATATCTACCCTACAGTGAATCATATAAAACCAATGATGAGATCCGTATCAACGATCAAGATGCAATAGTACTACCATGTGAGAGTCAGTTGGTAATTGAAGGCTACAAAATCTTCTGCTTTCATTAACAATGCCCCCGCTCACCTGTTTCATGACATCCGCTATGAATTGAATGGTGTAGAGATTGACAGAACAAAGAATTACGGTATTACTACCGCAATGAAGGGAGTGCTATCCTATGGAGAAGAGGAGTCTAAAAGTTTGGAAAATAGCGGTTGGAATGTTAGTGGTTTTAAAGAGTTCGATGGTGTCTTCTGTTTCACTATTCCACTTCGACACTTGTTGGGGTTCGCTGAGGATTATAATAAAGTAATAGTTAATGCGAAACATGAACTGATATTGAACCGAAGCTCGTCAATTTTAAACTGCGCAATTCTCAAAGCCACAACAAAAAAGATTGAGATTGTCATAACTCGTATAGCATGGCGTATGCCTATTGTTAAGGTATCTGATAAAGAAAAACTACGCTTGTTGAAGTATGTGAAGAATAATATCTCTATCCCCATTGCATTCCGCTCGTGGGATCTTTATGAGTATCCAGTGTTACCAACATCCCAGAAACATATTTGGACCGTGAAAACGACTACACAATTGGAGAAACCTCGCTACGTCATTATTGGATTCCAACATTCACTCAATAATGATGCAATCAAAGATAGGAGTATCTTTGATCACTCCAACTTGTATAATGCTCGTTTATATCTCAATTCTCAATACTATCCGTATGACTCATTCTCTAATGACTTTGAAAAGGGAGTATTTTCATTTTTGTATGAAGCATTCATCAATTTTAAAAAATCATACTACAGTTTGAAGAGCTCCAACGTACAAATGAATCCAAATCATTTCAAAACGAAAGTTCCTTTGATTGTTATCGATTGTTCCTGACAATCTGATACACTTCATTCGGGTGTTGGTGGTGCTATAGATATCAAAGTAGATGTTCGCGCTCGTTTTATCGGTCGAGTCCGATTGTGAGTTAGTCGAGTTTGATAGACGGCGACCGTTAGGGGCGAGCGTAATTATTGTAATCTGTGGTGATCGATGACGCGCTATTGACACAACGTTTTCGACCGTACGTTAAGACACAACGTTTCGGGAAGGCCTTGAATAATCATCGCGCGCGTGGCGTGTTTCGGACGATTGATTTTCGGGAAATAAATACCACCGGCCGCGGTTTTGGACGGGTTCGCGTTTGTTGCCCGTGTTTAGAAGTATTTACTTGAATTATAACCCGTAATAACAGTGCCGTTTGTAAATTGAGTCGATTGTTTGTCGGGCGTGATTTGACGCTGCTACGTTGGTGAGCTTTGGTGCCCTCCTGGAGAAACTTTAATGTGTCGACTGGTATTGGACAATGAGTGTGTTTGAAGACATCGGACAGCTTTGTAAGTCGGCGCGCGCCGGCTCTTCGGGACTTCATTCCACGACGAAACACACTGGGTCCTAAGGTAAGTGCCTTAGTTTTGTTGTGGAGTGGTAAGAGATTGATTTACTTGTGGTATAAGCCGACTTATTTGTTGTATAAGCCGTGACAAATGCGCGGTAGATGTACGTGCTGTACAGGGGCGCCTACATCTTTTTGGTAGCAGAGCGTGGTTTCTAATTACTAATTGGATTAATTAGAGTAACATTCCAGTATCTTGGTAGACCCCAGCGGCTAATTTGCAAAAATTTGATTTTTATTTGTTGTTGTCGGTACTTGTAAAATTGAATCTCTCACCTACCTACCACACCTGTGTGGATCCGATAATTTTACAAAGTAAAAAATGTAAAAACAAATGTAGGTAGATTGTTTTTTTTTTTTTGGTTTTCATCTTTCCGTACTTCCGAACGAAAAGGCAAAGGTATGATACGCCATACAGCCTGGTAAGTAGTTCGTTTTGTTATTAAATTATTGACCTACGGTTATCAGTAATTACGAGTTATTTTTATGACTAATGTTTTGTTTTGTTGATTTAGTCAATTTGTGTATCAAGTACGATTTAGCTCGGAATTCACAGTAATAATTTTGTTCTCTTTGTTGTTTGATTTATTATGTAATTCGCAGTAATAATTTTGTTCTGCTGGTTGTTTGATTTATTACATAATACGTAGTAATAATGTTGTTTGTTTATAAGTTTTGACCTGTGTCGCAATTAAGTTAGGCCGTTAGCACACTGATATTTTGTATTTATACATTGTAATATTTTTATTTGTACTTGTTAATATTTTGTTTGTAACGGTTGCCCTTAGCCTTGGTCCCCACACGGTCTCGCGGAATTTATCGAGTTATTTACGCCTTTTTTGTTATTTTCCGCGCGTTCTTTAATTGAATTTAATTTGTTGATTTGAATTTGTGGCTTTCATTTGAAATGGCTCCCAGTCCGCTTGCTACGGCTAAGGCGGAGGTTCAGGCCGCATTGCGTTGGCTCGCGGGTGCGGCTGCCCTGATTGTTCGGCAGGATCGGGTACAGGCTTTGTTGACCCGGTATGAAGGGTTGCCTGCGCGCATGGAAGGGTTGGAGCGACACGTTGTCGACTTCCATGCCTACGTTTTGGAACACCCTCCAGCGGATGAAGCCATAGTGGAGACCTTTAAAAGGGGTGTCGACCAGGCGTACGAATTGGCTGACCAAATTACGGAGTCAGCAGAAGGGCTCCTGGCTGCCCGTAGGGGAGAGCCGACTTGAGCGGGGAGGTTAAACCGACCCCGCCGGCTTTGTTAGGGAGACTGCCCACATTGGAGATTCCCCACTTTGACGGGGACCTCACGGCTTGGATGGGCTTCATCAACCTGTTTGACAGCTTGGTGGACTCCAGGGAAGATTTGTCCCCCAGCCAGAAACTGGCTTATTTGCGCTCCGCCTTCCGCGGAGAAGCCAGTGCAGTGGTCCAGCACCTAATAGTTAGCGATGCTAACTACCAGGTCGCGCGGCAGTTGTTGCTGGACCGCTACCAAAACGTCCGCTTGCTAGCGGACACCCATGTGGCAGCCATTTTGGCCTTACCAAAGGCAACGCGGGTTTCCTCATTGCGGAAGGATTTGGTCAACCCGCTCTTGACCACCATCCACTCGTTGCGCCGGCTGGATTTGCCGGTCGACCAGTGGTCTTTTCTTCTTCTGCACATCGTCCTAATGAAATTGCCCGCAGAGGTAAAGGGGCGATTTGAACAGAGGTACGGGGGCAATAGCGCCTCGTATCTCCCCCCCTTCTCGGACTTGCTTCGTTTTTTGGAGGACGAGTGCAGAGTGATGGACCAGCTGACCGACCCCACACCGGGAACGAGCACGGGTCGTCCGGTGGCGGCGAGGGGACAACCCCGCCGTCCGACCAAACAATTCTCGGTTGTCCGAAGGGACTCCCCCCCCGCACCAGGTAAACGGTGCCGGTATTGCCGGGGGGACGGACATGACGTGCGTGCTTGCGCGAAGTTCGGGGGCCTCCGGACTGCGGGTCGAAGAGCCCTCGCCAAGCAACGCGCCTGGTGTTACATGTGTCTGGGGGACCACCGCCAGTCAGTGTGCCCCCAGGCTAAGGCTTGTCCACATTGCGGCGGGAGACATCACGCTCTCCTGTGCTTGAACCGCAATGGTGGCGGGTCCGAAAGGGACCCAGATTCCCCGCGCACGGGCGGGGGCCCCCCGCAGGATGTAGCGGTGGCCGTCGGGGGCTCGGGGAGGCGGGCGGTACGCTGCTCCCCCCCCTTGATGGAATACCCTCGACTGGGGCGTTATGTTCCCCCGTATGCGGCCCACGGTTATTGCCCCACACCTCGGAGTAGAGTTGGAAGGAGTCCCTACGTTGCGGAGTGGGACCCTCTCGCCTACTGTCGGCGATCCCCTCCGATCTTTTCGACTCAGTCCAACCGGGGTCCAGGGAGGCAATCACCCCCCCCCCCCGGGTTTTCATTAATGCCACTGTCGGGCGCAACCCCCCCACAGGAGTTTGTGCTGTTGCCAACAGCCTCCGTGCGTGTTTGGGGCCCCAAAGGTGATTTTGTCACAGTGCGTGCCCTCTTGGATTCAGGGGCCCAGGATTGCATAATTTCTACTTGGCTCGTCCGACAGTTGGGCTTAAATATTGTGCCGCATAGGGAATCGGTACGGGGCGTTGGAGACCTGCGGATTTCGGATCCGATCGGTCGGGTTTCGTTCTCCTTCTCCCCCCACTCCTCCTCAACGCCGAAAATCGATACTTCGGCGATTGTTTTTGAAACGGTGGTCGGGCCGCTTCCGCAAGTGCGATCCCCACACGCCGCCGTTGAATTGTCGGCTGGATTGGCTCTGGCTGATCCTCACTTCCACCGACCTGGCCCGATCCATTTATTGATCGGTGTGAATGTTTTAGGTCGTTTGCTGCGTGGAAGCAAACGAGTTTTGCAGGCAGCCGGTTTTGTAGCCATATCCACCTCTTTGGGTCATGTAGTAATGGGATCGTTCAGGGACGTCCCAGACCCCCCTTCGGCAGACAGCGACCTCGCTGTTGGTTCTGCCTTGTCGGACATCCTCCAACGCTTTTGGAAGGTTTGCATGGTCTGACAGTCAAGTCGTCCTTTGTTGGCTGAAAAGTTCAGTCCATACCCTCGAGGTATTCGTGGCCAACCGGGTGTCGCAAATTCAGACATCGAAAGCCCAGTTGATTTGGCGCCACGTGCCTGGCGATTTGAACCCCGCAGACTGCGCTTCCCGCGGCTGCGAGGCGCCCGAACTTGTGAATCACCAGCTGTAGTGGGGTCCACCATGGTTGTTACAGCTGGAGGGTTCTTGGCCCCATACCGCCGCAGTGGTCAGGGCATCTACGCCAGGGGTGCATGTTCACGCCACCGAGACTGTAGCGGCTCCAGATCCAGAGCTTTTGCTTGAGCGCTACAGCTCTTTGGATAAATTGCTCGGCGTCACCGCCTGAATACGGCGTTTCATCCACAACTGTCGTAACCCTCGTGGCAAATTTGAGTCTCCGGTCCTCTCACCGCAAGAGCGCAATGACGCTCTGCTATATTGGGTGCGGATAGTTCAAGAGAGTGAATTTGCATCGGAGTTGAAAACCCTCCGCCAACGCACATCCAATCTGAAGGGACCCTTAGGGCGCTTGAATCCTTTCGTGGATGATCAGGGGTTGATGCGTGTCGGAGGTCGGCTTAGAAATGCTAAGCTCCCCTATGGGGCTCGTCATCCATTGTTGCTCCCCAAGAACGGCCCCTTGGTGAAGTTGTTGATCGCAGACCGCCATGTGAAAAATGCACATGCCGGATGCAACGCTCTTACTGCGATCCTCCAACGTGAATTTTGGATTTTGTCTGCGCGGAGAGTGATCCGATATGTTATCTTCCGTTGTCTCCCGTGCTACCGCTTGAAAGCGGACTTCGTGCAGCCTCAAATGGGGGATTTGCCTGCCGATCGAGTCACCGAATCGATGCCCTTTGCTGGAGTTGGTACGGATTTTGCGGGACCATTTATTGTTAAAGCTTCGCGTCTCCGTAACGCTAAGACCGAGAAGGCTTACTTGTGCGTTTTTGTGTGTTTAGCTACTAAAGCGGTCCACCTCGAGGTGGTTAGTGCTCTCACGACAGAGGCGTTCGTCGCTGCTCTTGGCAGATTTGTTTCGCGTCGCGGACTGCCGTCCTTAATTCGATCCGACTGTGGGACCAACTTTAAGGGTACCGATCGTTATTTGAAGGAAGTTTGTGAATTTTTAGATAAGCATAATGTTGAGATCGGATCCACACTCTCCCGCAGAGGGGTACGATGGCAGTACTCACCGCCGTCGTGCCCCCACTGGGGAGGTATATTTGAAGCAACTGTAAAGGCCGCCAAAACTCACCTTCGTCGCGTTATTGGAGATACTATCCTAACTTTTGAGGAGCTCGCGACCGTATTTTGTAAGGTTGAGGCGGTCCTCAACTCGCGTCCGTTATGCCCTTTGTTATCCGACGCGAATGATTTGGAGGCCCTCACGCCGGGCCATTTCTTGATAGGGAGACCACTTAACGCCCTGCCTGAGTATCCTTATTTGGACATTAACTCCGGACGGCTCTCGCGATTTGAATTGCTTCAACAGCTTACGCAGAGTTTTTGGCGCCGTTGGCATCTGGAGTATTTGCACATTTTACAACAGCGCGTTAAGTGGTCAGACAAGACGAACCCACCAAGAGTCGGAGACCTCGTTTTGTTAAAGGACCCAAACCTGCCACCCCTCCGATGGCGTCGTGGACGCATTGTTAAATTGTATCCGGGGTCGGATGGTGTTCCCAGGTTTGCCGAGGTCCTGGTGGGGTCTCTGTCTTGAAGCGCGCGATCGCCACACTCTCCCGCCTGCCCTTAGATTGAATTGTCGGACCGTTTGTTACTGTCCGGGGCGGGGGGATGTTTACGCTAGTTTATCGGCCGAGTCCGATTGTTAGTTAGTCGAGTTGATAGATGCACGACCGGTAGGGATGAGCGTAATTTAGTATTGTCTATGGTGATGCGCCGCCATTGACACAACGTTTTGTGACCCCGTCGAGTATGGTCCGTTGCTAAAATCCTTGACGGAATACTCGCGCGTGTGGCGCGTTCGGACGAGTGAATTTCGGGACGTAAATACCACCGGCCGCGGTTTGAATAGTTTCTCGCGATTGTTGCCCGTGCTTTTGAAGTATTTGCTTGAATTATAACCGTAACAGCGCCGTCTGTAATTGAGTTGAATCGGAAATGTGGTTTCATTTGTCGATTGTTTGTCGGGCGTGAACTGACGCTGCTAAGTAACGGTTTCTTACGTTGGTGAGCTTTGGTGCCCTAATAAGGGAACTTTAGTGTGTCGACTGGTATGGGACAGTCAGTGCTTTAAAGACATCGGACGTCAGTGTAAATCGACGCGCGCGCGTCGATTCTCCGGGGCTTCACTCCACGACGGAGCACATTGGGTCCCAGGTAAGTGCCTTAGATTTATTTGGGAGTGGTAAGAGATTGATTTACTTGTGGTATAAGCCGACCTTGTTTGTTGGATAAGCCGTGACAAATGCGCGGTAGATGGGCGCGCTGTACTGGGGCGCGTCTCCACTCTACCCAATTACATTCCCATATTTTTTCATAATTTAAGCGGATACGATAGTCACTTATTCATTAAGGAGCTAGCCTCAAGAGATGGCATGCGTATTGAGTGTATACCACAGCATAAGTTACATTTTGAAGATAACGATGATGGCAGCACTCGAAAAGAAATAACTATACGTTTCGTTGATTCGTTTAAATTTATGTCTGCTAGTTTAGATAGTTTGGTGAAAAATCTCTCACGAGACCAATTTCATATATTACCCAAACATTTTTCGGATCCCGAACAAATCAGCCTTTTAACACGAAAAGGTGTGTTTCCATACGAGTACCTTGACTGTTGGAGCAAACTTGAAGTCAAATCACTACCTGATAAACAATCATTTTACAGTGAACTAACACAAACACATATTTCCAATGATGATTACATGCATGCACAAACTGTATGGAATAAATTTAATATAGAGACGTTAGGTGAATACTGTGATTTGTATCTCAAAACAGATGTTCTATTACTTGCTGAAGTGTTTGAAAACTTCCACAGTATTTGTTTGAGTGCATATAAACTAGATCCTTGTAGATACCTCACAGCACCCGGTCTTTCGTGGGATGCCATGTTGAGACAGACGGGAATAAATCTCGAACTTCTCACTGATTATGAAATGATTCAGTTCTTACAGTCCGGTATTCGAGGTGGTATTAGTCAAGTTTCCAAAAGACACGCTCTAGCTAACAATAAGTTTATGGATCCAACCACATACAATTCCACACGAGATGACAGTTTCATTGTATATTTGGATGTTAATAATTTGTATGGTTATGCTATGAGTCAACATCTGCCTAATGCAAACTTTGTTTGGTTAACGAATCATGAAATTAACTCATTCGATATATTAGCACAGCATCCTGATTCAGATATCGGTTACATTTTGGAAGTGGATCTGGAGTATCCGTATTGTTTACATGATTTACACAATAACTATCCATTCTGTGCCGAAACAAAAACACCACCAAATGGTAAAACTAAAAAGCTTTTACTTACTCTCTACAACAAATACAATTATGTAATTCACTATGTGAACTTGAAGCAATGTATAGAACATGGATTAGTTTGTAAAAAAATCCATAGGATCTTATCGTTTCAGCAATCTCCATGGCTTAAGCCCTACATAGATTTAAACACACAGAAAAGAACATTGGCTAAAAATTTATTTGAAAAAGACTTCTATAAGCTCATGAACAATTCGATTTTCGGTAAAACCATAGAGAATGTAGGGAAGCGAATTGATGTGAAACTTTGTAAAATGTGGGGTGATGAGAAAATAAAGACAAAATGCAAATATGGTGCTGAAAGATACATAGCTCATCCTAATTTTCATAGCTGTAAGATTTTCTCCGAAGGTTTTGTAGCAGTACAAATGAACAAAACAAAAATATTATACAATAAACCTATTTATGCTGGTTTCACTGTACTAGAACTTTCCAAGCATGTTATGTATAATTTTCACTACTCATATATGCTACCTAAATACAACCATAATATACATCTGCTCTACACAGATACGGATTCTTTCATCTATCAAATCACAACTAAAGATTTTTATGAAGATATTAGACAAGACTTAGAGGCTAGATTTGACACCTCTGATTTCCCCAAGGACAATGTTTATAATCTACCACTAGTTAACAAAAAGGTTGTCGGCCTCATGAAAGATGAAACCAATGGTTGTATCATCAAAGAGTTTGTTGGTTTACGTTCCAAAATGTATAGTTATGTTTTACTAAATGATTTGACTGTAAAGAGAAACAAAGGTACCTCCGCTCCTATTGTAAGAAAGTTACATTTCGAAAATTATAAAAAAGCACTTGATTGTGTTTATGTAAAATATGATAACATGTATACATTTGCTAACGATAAGCATCATGTTTATACACAAATTAAGAGAAGAAAAGTACTTTCTGGTGATGATGATAAAAGATGTATTACTGAGGATGGAATAAACACACTGGCTTGGGGACATTATAGTATAATCAAATAAAATTCATTATGTTTGTAGTACACAGTCTTTTATTTTACTTTTAACCTTTTTTTTTCTTACATGAAACTCTTTGCAAGTTTGAACTTGACATAAGCACACTGACTAAACCACTGAACATGCTGCTGCCAAGGATCATCATCTTCTTCCCAATCTTTTAATCCTCCACCACAATGGAAACACCTAGTTCTGTCTCCATAACCAGTATAAAGTTTTTGGTCCGCTAGATGGCGCGCTCTGGTAAACATTACATTTGTTGTGCTGCGTTTTAAAATTGGTTAAATAATAGTTTTTCTTATATTAGGACAATAGACTGTGTTTAAAAGTGAAACTTAACTTATAAGGAAGCTGTGAAAGTGTTATTCATTGTTTTTGTTGAGTAATCAGCGAAATCAGCAGTGATTTAGTTACTTTACATTACAGTGAGTTAATTCACGTAATTAAGAAATATAAGCAAACTTTTGATAAACACAGTAACTTACAAAACATTTATAGAAGACAGTGAGAGTGCAAAATTCAAGAAAAAAACTTTTACAAATTCCGTTTTTTATTCAAAATTTCTCGATAAATTGATAACAGCACCACCTAGTAGTAAATGGCAGAACTTTGATACAGTGTTGCAAGAAATCAATATTATATTTCTCGGTATAAATATTGCGAACAGCGACATCTATTGGCGAATGGACGTGTGTTGAATACTCGAGCTGAGACTTTGTTATTTAAGTTGTACCTACTCATTCCGCGGGGGCCCGTGTCACTTGCCGCTGAGCCACATTGACGCACTAATACGAATTACTGCATACCTACCTACAGCGCTACAACAAGTGTGTGCGTCACCTGTGATTTGTACGTACGGCTGCGATTGCTGCGCGTTGATCAGCTACGTAACGTGTTATCGGATTTTAGCGCCGCTTCTGCTGAGCTCTTGCTGTACGAGCTTTGTATACAATTTGTAGTGATACTTAACGTGCAGCAACTATGCCGAGGGTTGAGCGCTCGCCCCCTGCTACTCCCGCCCATGAGAGGGAAAACCCACCTATTTTCTCAACTCCTGATATCTACAGTAACCCTAGTGAGGCCGAAATGTCAAACATTACCACGCGCAGCAAGCGACTTCGACCAGACTTCTCTCCGGAGTGTGAGTGGAAGAATTTCGAGGGAAAAATAATGAAGTTATTCAGCTCCTGGAAAATTGAGCAGGATGCACTGCTAGGGAAACTAACGTCGGAGCTAACTGCGATTAAACAACAGAATGTGGAGATTCAGAAAACAAATGCTGAAACTTTAAAAACTATTGAATTCCTAAGTAAAGACTATGATTCCATTAAGACATCTTTACAAAAACTGGAAAAAGAAAACAGTGAACAACGCAACTACATTCTGGATCTAGAAAAAAAAGTGGAAGACCTGCAGTTGAACTCGCGTTCATCCTGTATCGAGATAAGGAATGTTCCAACAACTGATAAGGAAACAACTAGTGATCTAACTTCGATTGTCTTTAAAGCCTGTGAGACCATCCAGCCGTCGGTTAACCGTCCTCAGTTGCGTGACGTATATCGTTTAGCAGGGAAAAAGGGTTCTAACAGACCCATAGTCGCAGAGTTCATGACTGTCCCCTCGAAAAATCAGGTACTGGAAGCCTGCCGCACTTTCAATAGAGGTTTGCCGGCGGCTGAAAAATTGAACACTGTACATATGGGTCTTCCCGGTGAAGCTAAACCTGTTTATATTGGTGATCACCTTCCTCACACCCAGCGGCAACTGTTCTTTGAAGCACGTTCTTTTGCTAAAACCAATAAATATAAATTCTGCTGGTCACAAAATGGAAAAATTTTTCTCCGCGAGCGCGAAGGTATGGACTCCGTTATTGTCAAGACATCTTCCTGCCTTAAAAAACTATCCACCTCTGCAAAATAAAAGCAGGACTTTGATTTCTATTTTTTATTGCTTTCTTTTATATTTTATTAGAACCCTACAATGTAATGTACTTATATACCAAGCACTTTACAAAGATGTTTCTCGCTATTTTATCTGTGCAACTACTTACCTAATATTAATAATCTTAATATCGTTAATTCTTAAGTTATACTGTATTAATCAGACTATATTGTCCATTTTTAGACCCTGTAAAAAAATAATATATAATGTTAACGTTTATTATCAAAAACACAAAACTAATCTTGTACCTGTGCTCATACACGTCCTATTAACTATCCTTATCGTATGCCATACATCCCCAATGTATAAATCAATACTATTAAAAATAATTAAAACAAAACCATACACATTGTCCACAGTTGCGCTTGATATCATTATGCACCTATTATCACTCATAAATGTTCGATTCTGACACTCTTAATGATATTGATGCCTTTGGTTTAAGTGACTCATACATCTGTGAACCTGAGACATGCACACGGTTTATTAACGATAACATTAAGTCCCTGAATATAATGCACCTCAATATACGTAGTGTAAACTGTAATTTTGATAGTTTTCTGGTTTTTCTTGTTAGGGTTAAACTTTCTTGTGATATTTTGATCTTATCGGAGTGCTGGCTGAGGGGGTCAAAAGTTCCACCTCTCGAGGGGTATGTCTCTTATCAAACGAATGAACTTATTAACCAAAACGATGGTGTTATAATATATATAAAACCGGAACTAACTCATATTGTCTCCGAACCACTTATGCATGATGCTAGCTGCTTGACCTGTTACATACAATCCCACAATATCTTACTTCTAGCACTATATCGTTCTCCTTCTGCTCGAAATCTTGACAATTTCCTTGACAGCTTAGACACCATACTTAATCAATTTTCTGATAAAAGAAACTTAGTTATTATGGGCGACTTAAATATTGACATAACTCCGAATGCTATCTCCCAACAGGAAAGTCAGTACCTTGATCTCCTTGCATCACATGGCCTTCTTCCTACACATGTACTCCCCACCCGTTTTAATTCCTGTATTGATCACATCATGTTGAGATCTGACTATAAAACTACGACCCTAATCTTTGATACTTACATTACTGATCACAGACCCACTTTTATAAATATTCAACACATGAAATCACATCCTACCCCAAAACAATATCGCAAGGTTGTTGATTATACAGCTGTAATAAATGACATCTCATCGAGGGACCTCAGTGAGATAATGATTATCCAGGATGCAAACCATGCTGCTGAATCCCTGGTCTCTCTCCTCAGCACTGTCATCTCTAATCACTCTAAATTTGTGTATGTATCCTCCAAACGCAGAATTCTCAAACCCTGGATCACAAACGGTCTGCTTCGTTGTATTCGAAATAGGGATAACATGGCTCAAAAGCTAAAGGCAGACCCTGAAAACTACATTCTCTCGGTTACATATAAACGCTACCGTAATTATTGCAACAAGCTACTCAAAAATTTAAAACATGCATATGAAAGAGACGAGTTTGAAGTGGCAAAAAGTAACCCCAAAGCGACATGGAAAGTCATTAAAAATATAACCGGATCTAGTTGCTCAAAATCTTCTAATGAATTATTAAAGTTGTTTTCGGATGAAAAGATTTCAGCAAATAAAGTCAATGAATTTTTTGCGGATTGTGGCAAGAACTTGGCTGAAAAATTCTTATCATCTACGGCTACTCCTGACTACTCTCTCGATGCCTATCCTTCGAACTCGCTAGTACTACTTCACACAGATGAAGTGGAGGTCGCAAATCTCATTATTGGATTACGCTCAGATGCTGCTGTGGGTTGGGACGGCATATCTTCGAGGCTGCTAAAATCATGTCTGCCTACGCTTGTCCCAGTCATTACTCATATCTGTAATCGCTCCATTTCGACAGGTTGCTTTCCTAGGGTCTTCAAAAGAGCTGTTGTTCACCCAATTTTCAAGAGTGGGGACAGGCACAGTGTAGATAATTATAGGCCCATCTCGATCCTGCCTGCCATTTCTAAGGTGCTAGAAAAAATCCTTAATAAAAGGTTAGTAAGCTTTCTCGAGTCACACAAATTATTAAGCAACAATCAGTACGGTTTTAGAGGGGGCAGATCGACCGAAAATGCTGTTGCTGCCTTGGTAGATCATGTAGTATCTAAACTGGACAGTAAAATGAAATGTTTGGCCGTCTTCCTTGATCTTTCCAAGGCATTTGACACTGTGTCTGTTCCGCACCTATTATCTAAGCTAGAAGCTACCGGTATTCGTGGCCATTCCCTGAAAATCTTTCAGGATTACTTACATGATAGGACCCAGTGCGTTAAAATTAACGATGTTATTAGTGACACCAAATTGTTGACCTATGGCGTTCCCCAGGGGTCGATCTTAGGACCTACACTATTTCTTATTTATATCAATAATTTATGTAAAATGTCGCTAACAAACTGTTCGATTTTTACTTACGCAGATGACACGGCACTGGTACTTCATGGTAGTAATTGGCCAGAGGCTATAAAATACGCGGAAAACGCCCTAAACTCAGTGATGAAATGGTTGTCGAACAACATCTTGACCTTGAATCTTAAAAAAACTGTATTCTTACCTTTTTCCTTGCAATCTTCCAAACTCCCACCGCCTGACTCAATGGTGCTTAGAGCTCATACTTGCACACTTGGTATGTCTTCTTCACAGTGTGGTTGTCCTCAACTTACAAGATCTGAATCTGTCAAGTATCTCGGAGTCTATGTGGATGGTTCCTTGAGCTGGAAACCTCAAATTGGTGCTCTTATACCACGAGTCCGCAAATGTATATTTATTTTAAAAAAACTAAGGCACTCTGCAGGCATAGAAACTTTAAAAACCGTTTATTATGCTTTATGCCAAAGTTTAATAAATTATTGCATAACTGTGTGGGGTGGAACGACCAAGACAACTCTGCTACCTCTGGAACGAGCACAGAGGGCTGTCCTCAAAGTTATGACCTCGAAGCCGTTTAGATACCCCACCACGTCACTTTACAATGAATGTCGGGTCCTCACGGTGAGGCAGCTCTTTGTTCTTGGCACAATTCTACGCAAGCATCCCTCGGTGGTATATAACCCAAATGCAACCAAAAAGCGCAGACATTATGAAGTATGCTCCACTCATGGATGTAGAACTGCCCTTGCTCACCGTCATTATGAAGTGCTGTCAAACCATATTTATAACAAAATAAATAAATTCTGCGACATTGCTCCTATGTGCCGAAACAAATGTAAGACCGAGGTGACGAAGTGGTTAAGAACTCAAAATTATGATAATACTGAAGATTTACTGCGGATCTCAATCGCTTAAAGTAATCGGGGTAATACACTAGTATCTATCTTTTAACACTATAATTACACTCACGCATAACTATATATTTACACACTATATGGTGGTATACATTTATACATACATTTATACACACACACATTATACTAATTTATTTCTTTAATACCTAACTTGTTATTTGGTGAAGATATATATAAAAATAGTTAAGTACAACATGTTTACCAGGTTGATACATAGGTGGTTGGCTGGATAGTTCATTTATTGTAGTGACCTTATGTTATGTTGTGCTTGGCTAACATCTACTGTTACTTTTGGCTTAATTAGCAGGCGAGGACCCTGGCACCCTAAACACAAGTTAAATCTTAAATTGGGTGCCAGAGTTTATCTAAAACACTTGTGTTGTTATAAGTTCTGTGATTAATATTTTATGTTGTTATGTTCAAGCCAGTGGTAATAAATATCTTTTCTTTTTCTTCTTTTTATAAAAGAAACCAGCTTCTGCAAGATCTTCAGGCTTCTGGCGTAAACCTACAGGCCAGTCTTCGAAAGTGAGCAGTCGTCTTGATTTTAACTTGAAAAATGGAAATTCAGCTGTTTGATACATCTTCCTCACTATGTTTTCTCTACTCAACGATGAGGTTGTAGGTTTACTACTCACTGAGTCATCCTGTACGCGTATACCACACTCATCCCTTCCCTACGCTCTTTTCTTTCTCTCAGAACCACAAAACAACTGCATCTTCTCACGCTCCATAATTATTATTTAAAGACTGCTAATCAATATGAAGCACATCAACTTAATGAGAATAAAGTCCTTTCATCATTCGTTTTATATTTAAAGGGCTATGGCAGCTTTCCATACATCATTTTAGTTAATAAATAAAGTAAGCGTCTATGTATGAAATATACCTTGTTTGAAAGAGCATGTATTACTGTTTCAAAAGAAAAAAAAATCGCTATTTTAGGAGGCCGAGTTTTTGAGTTATTATGCTTAGAAGTTTTGTAGGTTATGTTATTATTGGTCAATGTTTTGTCCGTTGTATCATTAAACAATCTTTTATTAGTATTCTTAAATTGAAATAGCTAGGTGGCAGAATGATAATTACGCCAGGTAGTTAAGATTATTAATGATTTAACAGGTTAAGCAACCTGGGATATGGGTCCAACGAGGATTGATGACCACCTAATCTCTTGAACTCCTTTCTTTGCGCGTAGTGAAAGAGAGATAGATAGAGAAGGCTGTTGAGTGGAGATTATGAGATATCAGTGATCAAATATCCTTTAAACTAATATATGTAGGTATATTACGGGATTATTTGTGATGGTAGACGTTTTCGCCAAGTGGCAGTTTTTGGCAAAAACTCTTCATTCCTACAATAAATAGTAATGTATAATTTGAAGGCAAGGCTTTACCAATCTTCTTCATTTTGGCGCATTCCTGGATGCATACTTAGCTTTTATACAGAACGACTGCCGTCTGATTTCCGTAACCTAAAGGGTAGACCAGAACCACCAGGTGATTCAGGCCTGTAGTGTCCTAGCCAAACTGGCTAGGACACTATAGGCCTGAATCACCTGGTTGTTCTGGTTTCCAGTTTGGAAACAACAACGTATACTACCCGCGGGATCGAACCCACGACCTCCAGGCACAAGGCAAATGCTTATTCTACCACAAAGGCAGTTGGTCTAGCTAGGCTTTACAAATACAGCAATTTAAAACTTAAAACAATTCATTTAAAATGGGGCAGCACTTGGGCCTCTTAATGCGTATGAATAAGGTAAGGAAAATAGTTAAAAAAAAAACAAGATTTGATTTTACAATATTTTTTAATCTTAATCTTCCTCCATAACTATAACATCATCTAAAAAAGCAGCAGGCGCAGATATATTTTGTTGATGTCTGGCCCATCCTAAATACCAAACAATGGTCATTACATGAGCGCAACATCCCAGGGTACGCTGACCTACGACATCCGATCATCCATTTCTAGTGGATTTTCAAAATCTAAGGATACATTAAAAGAATTTACAAATGAAAAAACATGTGCTATTTGATCCGTACTAAAAGACGAAATTGAGTTTTCCGCTTCATAAAGGGTTTCCCACAAATTACTGTGTAAATGGTCATCACATACACGTGCTAAATGAGGTATGTAGAATTTGTAATCCTTAACCAATATTGCCCGAAACTGATCAGATATGCTTCTTAGTGTTGTACAAGGGCAATTGAGAAAAACACACCGTTTGTTGCTGTTTGCAGCTCTTTTGTAACCAGTTATTACTATATTTTTTGTGATGGGTTCGTCTTCCACATTGTGAGGTCCTGCTTCATTTACTTCTAAAGACTCTTCTTGATCTATGATATCTGATGCAGGTTGTTGGATCCTTTCACTTTCAGCTCGGTGCATTCTCCATACTTCTCTCTGAGTTCGCAACCAACATGCATGGCCCACCCTATCTGAAGTCTTTACCTGAAAATGTTTTATTTTTATTACAATTATTTATTATTATTAATAATTTATTACAATCAAAATAAATATTTTCACGATTAATGTTCACTCATTCATTACACAGTTCACAATTATACACACAGACATATATATATTACTTATATATATATATATACAGAATGAATCAGAAAAAGATCATTTTCCATCAAGACCTGCCTGATTGAACCCGAGACCTACATTGAGGTTGTCTGAATGGCTATAGAAATAAATAAATAAATATTTTGTTGGTCCTGCAGACTGAGGTCGTTTGCTTGGCTGTCTGAATAGGCTATAAAAATAAATAAATATTCTGTTGCAGGATCAACAAAATATTTATTTATTTCCATAGCTATTCAGACAGGTAATGCACTCTCACTAATAGTTAGTAGATGTCAAACTACAACAGATTCTTATACACAATGGGACGAAAACTGTGCAGTAACTGCAATCAATTTACCTGCCGTGGTGCTACCCTGTTCTTGATGATATCAATCATGGACTGCTGCAGTTCAGTAGGATTGTCTCTTAGTATTTTGTCGCTTTGCCTTCGTGCAATTGAGCTGCCACAGATGAGACAAACAAGAATGTGACCTCTCTGACTTGGTCCAGCTTGTTCTCCATCATTAGTAGTAAGGTCTTGTTGTAAATTGATATTCACTGCGGCCATCAAAATATCTCTGCATGCTTCACAAATATAATCAGTCTCATTCATCTGAAAGAGAAAATCTCCAATTAAATAACTAGATATTTGAATAAGACAAACAGATCTAAATACTTTTTATACACATATTAAAAAATAACAAGATTATTAAATACATACACTGATAAACAATTTATGTTCACTGACAAGAATGAGCAATTGTGGTTTTTATTATTATAAGGTAATGTTATGCCTTATTTTTTTACTGTACAAGTTTCTTCTGTATAGTAGAAAAATAAAATCTCTGGGACATTAATTGATTTTCAAACCCGATAAAATGGACTTTTTTTTATATGCAGCAAATATAAAGATGATAGCACTGAGTAACTACGATATAATGTCCACTTCATTTTCAAATAGTTTCACAGATTCCATTTTCTACTTTACATATTACTGACAAATATTACTCAAGGGCTTTATTTTAATGTTCATTTTCAACAGGCAACAAGCCCATAGGACATACAACATTATAAATCTACCTATGATACCATGAACTATTTTACAAAAATATAATAAATGCCGTCGGTCAGCATGTTTTACTTTTGTATGTAAAACACCTCATCATTTTTTATGCATATTGCCGTGGTACAAAGTGTGGTTGAATTACACATACCAGGCAAAAACTGTCGCGAAACACTTTAGCGCCTGCAATCAAAAATGCTAATGTAAAATAAAAGTAAAAAATAGGTACTTACTTCTTTTGGGTAGATCCAACTTGCGAGCAAGGCGGTGACTCGGAGATTCAAGTCTATGCCCGAATAACGGCGTAATGTATTAATGCATATATTACATTTAACACACAAAATGCGGGTATTCATACAGGCTCTGCCGTGGCCACGACCTCGACCACTCATTTTGGCTTTAAAACCGGGTAAACAAAGATGAAACAGGGCAGAATCGGAATCCTTAAGCACGCACAGGTCACAGAGAGGCAATATCACAGTCCATAAACAGTCCGAGTCGTATAATTATAAGCGAAAACAAAAGTCCTTAGGCAATCCGGGTCAAAAACAATAAAGAAAACAGGAAAGCAGCGAAAACGGCGAAAACACACACTAGCGCAGGCGCAAGTGAGCTATGATTTTTTTTGGTTGAAAACCGTTCAAAACAAAACGAAACGTCACATTATTTTTTTTTACAGCTCTGGATGGAAGTGTTTTTAGCCAGCACCCATCCAATTTATCTGTTAAAAAGAGTTTTTGACTCAGTACGTGATTCATTAATCAGCATGAAATGTACTAGGCATAATCGTAAACAATTTAAATCTAAAATCTACATAAAATATTAGAGATTTTACATTGCAAACAAAAATTATTTAGTCTGGCAACCTTTTATAATAAAAAATGGCCACTCCGGAAAAGGAATTTACATAATATCTATTTTTAATTATTTACTTTATAACCCGGCTTTAACTAAATATGAAAAAGTTATCGAAAATCATATTAAAATATTTTATATTTTTTGGTTATTACGAGTTTTTAAGACGCTCTTAAAACCTTGAACTATAAATCTGCCATACCTCTTTATCATTTCTAATAGGATGCAGCTGAGTAATATAACAAAATTGATAAATAACCCGCCCCCGCACCACCATCGCGCATCGGCCGCCCCCTCCCCCACCACGTCACATTGTCCAACCGCAGAATCAAGCGAAAACGCACCTAAACCAACATAACCTGGTCGCGCGCTCCTACCAAACTACATACACACAGGGGTCTAGTTACGCTGGTCTTCCGGTGGTCCAGAACCCCCAATAAATAGCTACTGGCGGGATTGCGGTCAAGCGCTGGTTTAGATTTAAAAAAAAAATGTAATAAGCGTAGGAAAAAGAAAAGAAATTATACTGATAGCAGTGATACAACACAATGCCAATGCATTATTACCTCAAATGATGTTGAGGAACCTCACATCCATATATCAGGCTCAGGCTCTCAACCTTTAATTGAAACAAGACAACAAAGTAGTGTGGATAATGCTACTGCAAAAATCCTTCTCTTGGTAGGAAAGAATACCTTGCTTCAGATTTGCAACCGTATGTAGTCCATGTCCAAAAAATAGAAGCATCCTCAAATGCTGGTACTACCTTACATCCCATGGCTTTTGGCAATTTTTTAAAGAAAAATAAATTTCAGAATATAATACCAGGTAGTGTGAAAAGAATAGGTAGGAACAGATGTGCTGTGGCTTTCATTACTCACAATGCTGCTAATAATTTTATTGGAAATAAAAATCTGACTACATACAATTCTAAGGTGTTCATTCCCACCTTTAGTGTGACAAGGATGGGACTGATTAGAGGTATCCCCAATGACTGGTCTGTGGAAGAAATTATGGAAAAAGTGTCAGTACCTGTTGGCTGTGGTAAAGTGCTGAAAGTTAGGCGTCTTAATTACAAAGTTACCACCACTGAATCTACCACATGGAAGCCCTCTCAATCAGTAGTTCTTACCTTTGATGGACAAGTCCTTCCAAAGACAGTGTTTGTTTTAACTCTGTTCCTGTTGATATTTACACATTTCCCACTATTCAGTGCTATAAGTGCTGCCGCTATGGACATACCAAAGCATTATGTCGTTCTGTACCAAGATGTTTTAAATGCAGTCAGAATCATACAGCCGATTCATGTTCTGTTGAGGATGATGCGGCTGTTTGTATTATGTGCAATGGTTTTCATTTTGCTACTAGCAAAGTTTGTCCAGAATTTAATCGCCAGAAAGAAATTAAGCATACAATGGCACACAGCTGCGTTTCCTATATGGAAGCATGTACCTAAACTACACCCTCCAGTGTCTAAGTCATATGCGAATGCTTTAAGTACCCCAGTTAAACCAGCTTCACATAATAAGAATGCAAGTCCAAGTTCTAGCAATGCTATTCCTGTTTCATATAATAAAACAGTTTTTCTGAAACCTCGGTCACTTCCTAAGTTTTCGAGGGGTTTTGACTGTGCTGCTCATAATACAATTATTAAAGAAGTTGAAATTCCTACTCCGCCTAATGGTTGTGGTTTAAAAGCAAAATCAGATGATGATGGAAACTTGAAACATTCGCAGATATTAGATTTAATATTGAGCCTTCTTGGTGCATTGCTTCATAGTAATTCAAATATTTTGAAACCGTCCGACGTTGCCACTTTAAATGAGTTTAAAAAAAAAACAGTTGATATCAATAATGGATTGCAAAATAGTTCAGTGGAATTGTAGGAGTATAGTTCCTAAAGAGTGATTTAATCCTGTTCTTTATCATAGTTTATTATCTTCTTTTATTATACATAATAATATTGAAGTTTAGATTGTACCTAAATACTTACCTACCTACCTATATCATAAAAAAAGAGATGTGATGTATACAATTAAATGTGGCACACAGTTTAATGTAACATCTCAAGACATTCCCGCTCTATCCCGAGTGGCGACTAGACGTGCCCGTTAAGCTGTGTGTACTTACTGATAATTCGGTGGTTTTACTTCAAACCTCAAAGCCCCTATAAGTGATTATAGTGAACACCACATTATCCTTACTTTTATTATAATTTTTTTTATGTATTTTAAATTAGTTTAATACCTTTCCTGATCATATAAATAATTACGTGATGTTTTGATATTCCTCCTGTCTGTTTCCTTACCTTTTCAAACACATTGACATTGGCACAAAGATACTCTAGTGCCATTAAAAAAAAAAAAGACGTACCTAGGTTGAGTTGAGTTGTCAAAGAATAGGAAAAAACCGTATCTGATAATTTCTGAGGTAAAAGATGGATAGACTACCAATGTGTCGGATATGTTTAGCGAAGAATGTCCGCCTGTGTATAGTGGCCCACAGAAACTTGCACAAACTATATGAGACGCTGAATAATATTCCAGTAAGTTGTTTAGAGATGCTATGTTCTAAGGCACCAATAATGTTGATAGTTTTGCACCACTGTATCCATTTTAAGACTGCTCTGGCAGTCTTTCTTGGACAGTTTCAGACTCAGTTTCTTTAGATAATAAACTAAAGTTAAGCAAAAAACTACACCGCTTAGTTACCCAATTAAACATAACACTAGCTTTATTCAGTTGTCATGCGTCACAGTTTTACTTGCACTCTTCAATTCAAACATTTAAACTCACATAGTCAAACAGACAGACCCGGAACAACTATCTGTAGGTCATACAAATTTGTTCTGTGTGGCTTCAATTCCCACCCGTAAGATGCAGTGAACAAGGGCCACTAAGCCATTGCACAAACTGTGTTTTCTTATCAAAAGATTCACATTGCAAAGAATGTTTCTATTTGTAACTAGTGTTTCTCATCTAAGTGAATAATTGTGTTCTGGTTTTGAGAAATAAATTAAACGTAGCAAGATTATTAACGAATTAAATGGGGGAGAGACTTGTATTGCATATGTTCATTAACTAAGTCACATATTTTTTCTTTAACTTTACTTTGTTAGTAAGTTAATGAATAATAAATGGTAAATAAATAATACAATCAAAATAGTAGATACATGACCAATGTTGTTGCAGTTTATAACTGAAGACAGTAGACCAATGCTTGCTTGTGTCTTCTGCTTTGCTAAATTAAAGCAGTGTTACCGATTACTGCGACAATGTCTGAAAGCCGAAGAACTTTTCGCTCAGAAGCGGAATGAAACATATGAGGTAAGATTCTTTAACAGCAATTCATTCATTCTTATATGTTTTAATTTCCCTATAAGTAATGTGAAAGTGATTCCTTTCAATCTCATAAATATTTTGTTTGGATTTTAAACCAAGTATACCATTGGCTTTTGACAATTGTATGCATACAATTATTATACATACAATATTAGACATACAATTATTATCTGTTATTCTATGTTACAATAGCTAGTGCAGTGGTTAGTTAAATTGCTAGCATGACTGACTTGCCAGGATACATTGGAACTACTATACTGGAAGGGTCCTCACATAGGGCTCTTTTAAGTGACTAAGGAATATATGAAGTTTGTGCTTCTGACACTGTGATTAGCAGCATATTATCCTAATAATATAATTATCTCCTTATAGCCCAATCCTGTAGTGAATGAAAAATACTTTGAGATATTTGGAGGGCTTATTAAATCTCCAATAGAACAGATAAATGTTGATTGCGTTACTGTTGGAGAGGAATTATCAGCTGTTTGTGAGAGACCAGATGATGTTATTGAACCGAAGGAGGAACACCAAAATGATGGTATGTTTTACCAACTAAAATAATATTCTTGGTAAATAATATCTAAAACAAAAATATTATTTGTTCAATTGATTTTATATTGATTAGACCATGTTTTGAGGTATTACAAACCTTTGCCAGTGTTAAGTTTTGGTCAATGTAAGTGGAACCACACTGTGTTCTGAAATAAAACAAATAATACACTTCATTGTATTGTTTATTTACAGAGCTAGAACCCGATAATTTAGACAGTAGTTGTTTAGATGTAGCAGATATACCAACAAACTGTTCTGAGTCAGATTTAGAAGATGATGTCCCTTTAATGATCTGTAAATTTGAAGTGGAAGAAGAAGAAGTATCAAAGACAAATAGAAGAGCCACGGAGACAATCAGTAAGTATTAGTTAGTTATATAGCTAAGCAGTCAAGCCAATGGTTCATCTGATAGGATGTGGCTAGTGTAAACGGACCTAAAGAGCTAACTGAATAGCGGGGGGGGGGGGGGGGGGGGGAACTAGTTTTATACTAGATTTGCGGGGTATTCCAACACTTTTGTTAATGAGCATGGACTGTATGAGGTGATGTAGCTGGTAATGGATGCAATGAAACCATGGAGCAAATATAGAGAGGAGGTTGTTGTAATTAGCCTTCTCTAAGAAACAACGCGTGACAATTTGCAGGATGAGGGGTACAAAAAGTGGGCGGGATTGTTTGATCCCGCCCACTATCGGTCAATAGCAAAACTGCTTGCTTCGTTCTGAATCGGATGTTACTACGTAGTTTAACTACCTCACACACACAACATCTACTACTACAGAGACGTACTCAGAATTTTCGTACCATTACCTATTATGTAAACAAGTAATACTTTCCTAAATCAAAAGTAGCATGATGCGAATAAAGCTGTGTGTGTGTGTATGGCCAAGTAATGTTAATTTCAGAGGCAGTACAAATAATAAACAAATTATATCGAACAAAATTTTATTGACAAACACTATTATGTAGGAATATACTACATATGGCGCGAGTGCTATTTACACGGAGCGCCGTGTACCGAACACATGGAATCCTCACCCCCCCAACTGTGACGGAACCTACCTCATATAAATATAAATAAATAAATAATAATAACCAAACCAAAAATTAAATTTTATACCAGTACTTATATGATTTACCTAAAGCAAAATGCTGTATTGTGTATAGATTCATGACGTTTATTTTTAACTAGTAGTAAAAATGCAGATTATTGACTAATTCAGTATTATGATCGTTAACTATATTTACTTTTATGAATGATATTAAAGGACTAAATTATATTATGGTTCGACTAGACTCAGATAGTAATTGATATTGTTGCGGAGATTTTACTTAAGTATAACAATGTTTTTTCAATTTTACTTATTTTTATCAATGTTTTATGTTCTTTTAAGTTTTTGTACTAGACACTTTTATCATCGAGCAAAGACTCGGCTCTCGCTACAAAAAACAATAATTACGAAGTTGATCAATTTCTTGCTTCAACTTTTTCTTTCTAGGCGAATCATGAAGTATCAAAAATTCATTTAAATCACTTGTGATAGGTTTTGGTGATGATATTGTGGGCTCTGGTTATTTTCTTTTAAGCTGTAACATAAAGGATAAAACAAAAAATATTAAATTAATTCATTATCCCAAAATAATTGAAACTGGTAAATACAAACAACATTGAAACGAACCGATATATCTATTTTTATACAAGATAATGTTAAAAAGTCCTTTTTTTGTTACCAAGAAGTCATCATCATCATCATCTCAGCAGAGTATAATCCCGGTCGCATCCGCGGCTTTCGCGTTGGAGCCCGGGGTCCGCTTTCCCACTAATACGCCTCCATTTCGCACGATCTCTGGCATCCCGTGGTGTGAGATTGTTGGCACGCATGTCATCTCTTACAACGTCAAGCCAGCATTTCTTTGGTCTGCCTCGCTTGTTGCGGCCCGGCGGAGGCGCCATGGCAAGACATTTGTTACCCAAGTAACATTTTTAACAGCGTTTACGTAAAATGTGACCGTACCAGCGCAGGCGACTCTCTTGCAGTTTGTCTGCTATGTCACGGACATGGAGACTGCCACGGATGATGGAGTTCTTGATGCGGTCTTTCCGCGTAACTCCACACATCCGTGACACGCAGCTCCTGCTTGTGTCGCTCAAGCACAGGCCACGCCTCACTGCCATACGGAAGGACAGGTCTAATGATGGTTTCATAGACCTGTCCCTTAAGCTTAATTGGCATTTTGGGGTCACAAATAATACCTGTCACCTCACGCAAGTATTTAAATTGGTCTGTGCACTCGACCATGTCTCCGCCTATGCACACAGGCATTGGGTCTATGGTGTTGCTGATATTTTGCACACTATCGCCACATTGAGTTTAAGACCTCCGTTCTCAAGCGAGTTCTTCCACGCATTTACCCGCCGCACCAACCGTTCCCTGTCCGCGTCTGCCAGCGCGATATCATCAGCATACATGAGCAACCAGGGAGGTTGCTCATCTGAATTCTTGATGTTGTCTGACAAGACATCTAATATCACGCTGAACAGGAACGGACTAAGGACAGATACTTGGTGTACACCGACGGTGATGGGGAAGGGTTTAGTGTCGCCAACAGCGGTCCTGACAACGGAATCGGAATTGAGGTACATGCCTCGAATTATGTCAACATAGGCTTCTGGTACCCCTTTGGACCTCAGTGCCCACCAGATCATCCCCGAGGGACACAGTCGAAGGCCTTCTGCATGTCTAAAAAGAGCATTTGCGGAGGTGTGTTCTTCGATCTGTATCTCTCTATGGTGATCCTTAGGGCGAAGATAGGGCCCATGGTTCCGTACCCTGGACGGAATCCATATTGACACGTCGAGACAGCACAACCGGGATGACCCGGGACCGAGGCAGCAGATCCAGGAGTCTAAAATCCTCTCAAAGATCTTCATGGTGTGGGACATGACCTTTATACCGCGTAGTTACCACACTCCCGTACCCTGCCCTTGCCTTTGAAGACTGGAGTGATAATACTCAGCCTTCTTTGGCTCGGGCTCTCCCTGTCTTTTTGTTAAATTCAAGGGTTGACGATAGATGGTAGATAAAAAGTCTTTAGGGGTGTTAGTAGAACAAATATCAGTACGTATGATTATTAAAGTATATTAATACTGCTCTAATTACTAATTTAATTGAATTTCTATGACAAAGTGTCGCCGTCTATTGTCAAGTAGAATAAGTATATTTTAAGACGCCCACAAGATAAGGTTTTTCTAGAACTATTCTATTAAATTATGAATAAAATTACTTACACGTGAAATGTGATGTCTTTCGTAACACTAAAACGTCTGTCCGAGTAATTTTTACAAGATAAAACACAACATTTCATCTTTTTTTTTACTTAATAATATGAAAATAACACCAAAAACCTCCGTTGTGAACAGAACGAACGACGACAGTACACTGAATAAGACCACGCCCACTATGATGACGTCAGGGCCTATTAAGAATCACAGTGCACAGGTACTTAGGCCGCCTCCTCTCTATATTTGCTCCATGAATGAAACCAACGGGGTCACACGAAAACAGTATATTGTAAAAGAAATCATAATCAACCGCAGAAAGCCAAGGAAACGAAGACCTTATGAAAAACCACTGAAAACGTCAAAATTTTGACTTAACAAAAAGAAACGTAAAAAAGTATAAAGCTTAAAAAACGAATGACTAAGCCAGCCAGTTGCCAAAAACTTTAGTTTACTTGAAATCAATAAAGCCATTACCGCTCCACAGTATAAAACCTAAAAACAGATAACATCTAAGGTTGACTCTAGCGATGTCCCACAGGCATCGGTTTGGGGCTGCATCTGGTGGTAAATCGGGTACGACTGGGTGCTGTGCGCCGACGTCCCTATCGGCCTCAGTGTAATTAGTTTGTTACGCTGACCACACGCTGGTCCTGGCGCTGGAGCGGGCCGGGGCTACCTTTAGGCGGCTCGGCCCCAATCTAGGGGGTTGTAATGCCTCTTGCCGCAGGTTCTACGCCGAGGATTCCTCTAGTTAATCGCGTCCCAAAGGGTAATAGCTGTCCAGCCAGTCTAGGGATTTCGCACGGTATCCACAGAGGCGGCGAGCTTCCTTTCTGGAATGCCGCCATGTAATCTGGAGGCCAAAGTCCTGGCCCATATATCAGAGTGGCGAGAGAAGGCAAAACTGTAATATAACTCCGCTGCTGCAAGTACACCCGAAAAGCTCCGACGGGATCTCATGACGACATGGAGAGTGCGTTTGTCGAAACCCAGCGCTGGGCACGCTACAATAGTGATTAGAGTGGAGGGCCTCACCGGACACGGCTGTTTCGAGAGGTTTCTGTTCTGTATAAGGCGGTAGGAACGCCAGGGTGTCACAACTGTGTGGATCGCTCTGAGGACACGGTGTAGTGTAAAGTGGACGTGGGCTGGGCGAGCCTGTCGCCGCCCATTACAGACCTGGCCCGGTTCGACGGCGCATTGTGTTCCACGCGCGCCTCAAATTGATGTCAGCACGTAGTAACGAGGTCAACTAGGACCGATGTCTCCCAGTACACCGGTTGTTCGAAAGAGATATAGTGGACCCTGGCACACCGACAAGGCATGCGTGTTAGTGTGTTGTTTGTTATGCGTGATGCTTTTTAACGCTTAAAGTTTTCATGGATTTGGAAGAAGTTTCATTATCAGATGTACCATATGAACCTTTTCATCCCAGTTTTTCAATGGGTTCAAAACTTATGCGGGTGAAACTGCGGGGCGCAGCTAGTCCTTCCTTAGTAATATTATAAATCGGAAAGTGAGTTTGTTTGTTCCGCTTTCACGCCGTAATTACTGAACCGATTGCTTTGAAATTTGGCAGACGTAAAGTTAGAAGTCCGGATTAACTAATAGGGTACTTTTTATACCGGAAAAAAAATTGATGTTCCCGAGAGAAAACAAAAATATTGTTAGCTTCATACCAATTCGATGATAGATGGCGCTATGTGTCGTTTAAAACAATATAATATATTGCAAACGAGTATGCACATGTAAACTTAAAAGCTAAATGATACGATAATTAATCCCCGAAAATGAGAAATCTAAAAAGCGCGATATAACCGAATTCCACGCGGGCGAAGCCACGGGTGGAAAGATAGTAATAAATAAATAACAGGTACTTTACTACAAACAATACCAGGTTGTACAGTATTCTACTTTGTTCTGACGAAGGACATGACATTCTCCATTGTCATATTTCAGGGGTCAATTAAATTAAATGTCACAGCCCCCTGCCATCTCGCACGCCATCAAGACATGTTCCTCACCTTCGTCTGCTCAACATCCTTCAAAGGTGGCTGGTTTGAAGTTCTTTGAAGTGGCTTGCGGTAGGAGTTGACTGGAATAGGGATATTCTATTATTAAATACGAATAGGTACTCGAACCTCTTGACTCGATACCAAGTATTTATAGCATCGAGTCTTTCTCGGTGGTAGACCATAACATCGGCCGCCGGCAGAAGTTACCACCCACCAGACAAAGCCTTGCCGCCAAGCGATTTGTCGTGTTCCGGCATGACGTCTGGTGAAGCCGTACGTAGGACGGGTCTGAGCAGTTGTGTTGCGACGTGTGCCGGGTACGATGCGCCTAATGTTGTTGTGTTGGGAGTTTGGTCTTGGAGGGTCTTCAGATCAATCTCCCTTTGGCGCAGCATCGTTGGTCGTGTTGTTGGGTTTAACATTGCATCACCTCTCTCAACTGCCATCTTCCTTCCTATTCGCTCAGTTTGTCTGAGTGAATAGGCTCTTAATAAACTAGCGCGCTTTACCATCAACGATCGCATCACTGCTTACCATCAGGCGGGATTGCGGTCAAGCGCTAGTTTATAATTATTAAAAAAAAAACGAGTCAATCTTGCGATACATACTCGATGTCGAAAAAAATGTACTTAGTATCAAATCAAATCGGCATCACTATTAAAATAAAAATTCAGACACAACACGAACAACGAATGAGGCAGCAAAAGCTCTTGCTCGGTTACAGGTTTTCGTCGCCTTTTTTACATAGCCGGTGCAACTATGTCTCAAACAAGGGAAATATTGTAAAATACCTCGAACAGTTACTGTTTTTTAGGAAACGTTAAAAAAAAAAATTGTTTAAGGTTTTAACGTGACGCAAATCTTTTATAATAAAAGATTTTGTTTCCTTCTCAATTTTGATTGAATTATTGCCCTTCATAGTTCATTGTTTTTACGTCATCATCATCACTGCAGAGCACAGGTCTCCTCTCATACAGAGAAGGATTGACTGATTGTTTTTACATACTTACCTCAAAATAAAAAAAAGAAGTATTGATATCAGTAAGTATCGATACTTTAGTAGTATTTTTTATCGAAAAAAATTTGAGTACTATCGAAATGTACTAGTAGGTAGCGATACTTTGATGATATCGGAACATCCCTAGTCTGGAAGAGATTCCGTTTTTTTCGGTTAATATATAAATCCTACATGTCGGTTGCAATTTTTTGTAATATGTGTGATTTCGATTTTCGTGGATGTTAACGCCCATAGTGCAATCAAAAAGAAAATCCAAGATGGCTGCTACACAAATTATATATTTTTCGCCTTCTTTTTTGTGGATAGGAAATCGTCAAATGACTTCTCCCGCTCTGGGCGGCAAGAAAGGAAACACGTGTCAGACTTTTAGTGACCATAACCCACCCGTGTTTCTTCACCTGCCTGTGCGCCAGGCCTATAGTATTTCTTTCAAACAATCCGCAGCCCCGGCAGGATATATTTTTCTATTCTCCTTGAGTGTCATTTTCTAAGCTTTGAGAGTACGAAAACCGATAGTGAGATGTAATTTAAAATCTACGGCTGATTTTGAAATAATAAAACAACCAGACAACCACAGTCTTACACGACTAAAAAAGAGTACAGAGTGAGAAGCCGACGTCAAGCCGAAAGCAGGTGGTAGACCGACTATACGAGGGTTAAACTGAAAGTTCTTAGAAAATCAAAAATTGATAACATTATTTTTTTTATGTCTGTTATTAGTTTTATTATATCTTTTCAAAATATTGTCCATTCACGTCAATACACCGTTGCATGCGATGGAACCACTGGGAAAAGCACTTTGCCCACTCGTCCTTAAGGGTCTCTTCAATGGCATCGCGATACGCAGCCACCGCTTCTTCAGCATTCATAAACCGCTTTCCTTTAAGTTTTTCTTTAATTTTTGGAAATAAATAAAAATCACAAGGCGCGAGGTCGGGACTATACGGCGGGTGACCCAGTAATGTGTGTGTAGTGTGTGTGTGTGTGTGTATACATACACACACACACACTTATGCATGTCACAACATTTTTATGTGTTTCTATTTAAGTTTCTCTATCATTTGGATTACTATTATTATATCATTTATATTGTATTTTTTGTAATTCTAGCGTATGGCACTCGTGGGTTGCAGCTGAAAATCAGCGTCAGATGGTACACTTTGTGTTGTTATCTGACATTATGCTGAGCTGAGGCCCTTTTGGCATTACAAGACAAGTTTTATAGTTTTAAATTTATGTATCTTGCTGTAATGTCAATAAATACATTTTTCTTCTTTCTTTTCTTCTTTCTAATTCAATGTTTGATGTCGCCAAATAGTCGATCGTTCGCTTGGCGGTGTGCGATGAGGCGTTGTGGTGAAGGAGGATCCTACTGCGAGGTCGTTTCTTTCGGAACTTTTTCCAAGACAAGTGGCAAACAATTGGTAGTGTACCATTCTGTAGAAACTGTTTTTTGATCCTCTGACACAATTGTTGCGAAATGACCTATCCTTCCAAAGAACGAGGCCACCATTTTTTTTCCCGCACTTCGATCTCTCTTCACTTTAGTTGGCAACTCCTCGAAAGGAAACACCCACTGAGCAGATTGTCTTTTGGTTTCAGGATCATAACAGTAAATCCAGCTTTCGTCACCTGTTAGTATGTCGAACACAGCATTTGAGTCACCTCCGTTAAATCTTTCAATCATTTTACGGCACCAATCCACACGATGGAGTTTTTGAGCCTCAGTCAAATTATGAGGTATCCACCGGGTGCAAAGCTTCCTGACCGCTAAATGTTCGTGGAGGATTTTGTGCACTTGACTCATACCGATGCCTAAGCTTGTCCGAATCTGCTGATAGGTCACTCTTTTGTCAGTCTCTATCATACGCCGCACAACACGAATGTTATCTTCAGTCGTCGCCGTAGAAGGCCGTCCCTCACGTAAATCATCAGTGAGATTAGTGCGACCACGTTTAAACTCATTAAACCAGTTGTAAACAGTCGCACGAGATGGGGCTTCATCGTGAAAGGACAATCGTAGTCTATCATAACTTTCTTGTTGACTTAAACGACATCGAAAGTCATAAAAAATCATTGCACGAAAATTTTCTTTTGTCATCCTGAATAATGTTTCTGTATACTTGAATCTAAAGTTTAAAGCCAGCTGCTCCAGATTAGAAGAATATGCCATTTTTATCTAAATTAAATATTCAAAATTCTTTTTTCTCATAACTTTAACAAGCTGTACTGAAAAAAAAAATACTATTCGAGTTTGGCAAGTAACTGCAAAAGTTGGCGCATTCAATAAGGATTCCAAAATGGTATGATTACAGTGACAGTATTTTTTTCCAAAAACAGGCAGTTTTGAACAAATTTCTTACGTACATAAATTTTATTCTAATTTACCCATGTTACCCGTCATTAAAGTTATAAAACTAACGCTTTAAGGCCGTAACTTTAAATTTCTAGTTTGAGTGAGACCGGAACAGTCATTTTACAAAGTTTGAGCGAGACAGATAGTGACGCTAACCAGACAGAATACGCGCTTCTTCGTGGAGCTGTGGAAACCAACCCGTTTTATCCAATTCTATGCTAACGTGACAAAGACGGCAAGAGTCATTTTACGAAGTGGAAGTGAGACAGATAGTGAAGCCAATTATTAGCTAACGCACAAAAATCGCTTACTGCGCACCTTTTTGTACTAGTTCGTATTGATTCGTGCTTACCACTTTCTGCTTCGTTTATTGGACTTTATTGCTTGTGATTTGGATTCGGACTATTCAGTTTCTCTACCGACGACCTTTGCTTTGCTCCGGACTACTTATCGTTGATTGTGTAATTGTGTAGTGCCACCATGTCTGCGTACACGATACAAGAATATGCCAACACGCATCTCATTTATGGGGAATGTAGATGTAACGCCAACGCTGCAGCTAGACTTTATCGTGAGAAATACCCAAATGCAGCTTGTTTTCAGGATCATCGAGTCTTTTCAAATGTGCACCGATTAATCTTCTTAGAGGGATGACTGCCGAACCAAGTACATAGTGAAGGAAGATATCGTCCCCTTTACGAGGACGTTATACTAGACATTGTCGAAGAAGATCGTAGTATTTCTGTACGCGGAACAGAGCACAGGAGTATCAAAAAGTACAGCCCATCGGATTTTTCAACGAAATTCGCTACACCCGTGCCATGTACAGCGAGTACAAACTCTTCTGCCCCGGGACCATCGACCCCGTGTTGCTTTTTGTCAAACAATGCTACCAAGACACAGAGAAGGACAGCGATTTTTCGACATTTTTTGTGGTCGGATGAATCGACTTTTAAAAAAGATGGTTACATGGACCTACAGAAGTTACACGAGTGGCATATCGAAAATCCTCATTCTAAGAGGCAAGATAGATCACAATATCGATTTAAAGTGAATATGTGGACCGGAATTTTAAATTGACAAATAATAGAGGACCTATTTAGCTGCCAGACGATCGATCTGGTACTATGTCGTGGCCAGTCTGTTCCCCAGATTTGATTTCATTAGATTTCTTTTACTGGGGAGCGGTCAAAGAAAAAGTTTACGCAAAGCCAATCGAAACTGTGACTGACTTCGGCAAAGAATAATAGAAGCAAATGATTTTGTTAATAATGGAAGATTCGCTTGCTTGATAGCCCGATCTTTTTTAAGAAGAGGTCGAGCCTGCATTAGAGCTGAAGAAAGATTTTAAACACGTTTTGTAAATCTTGACATTAAAATAAATAATGTTAAGCAATTTTGTGTAATTAATTTTCACTATCTGTCTCTTCCATACTTTGTAAAATGACTCTCCCGGTCTCATTCAATCTAGAATATTAAAGTTACGGCCTTAAAGCAAACCTTGGGTACATTAGAGTAAATTTTAAATACGCAAGAAAAATTTGTTCAAAACTACCTGTTTTAGGAAAAAAAATATTGTCCACAATTGAAAAAAATTTCCAACAAGTATCATACAATTTCGGAATCCTTATTGAGTGCGTCAAGTTTTGCAGTTACTTGCCAAACTCGAATAGTACATTTTTTTTTTCAGTACAGTTTGTAATATAATTTTGATAAAAAGGCATATTCTTCTAATCTGATTCTTCTAATTCTTACAGAGGCGACCGCTGTTAGGGAACCAAAACAGGACACACGAAGAACAAAGGAAAAAGATGCAATACCAACAGGCGATCAAGCTACCAAAGGCGAATCAGACTCGAAAGTTATCTGGACAACCCAGGAATGGACGTCCAAGCCTAACGCATATTTCAAAAAGCCTTACATTCGGAGTAGTTTTAATAATGTAAAAAAAGTGTATAAGTGTCATATTTGTCAACGTAATTTTAGTCTAAAGAGGAGTTTAACAGTGCATATGCGTACACACACTGGTGAGAAACCTTATCAGTGTGATATTTGTCAACGTAATTTTAGTGGAAAAGGGAGCTTAACAGTGCCTATGTGTACACACTATGGTCAAAAACCTTATCAGTGTGATATTTGTCAACGTAATTTTAATAGAAAGGGGAGTTTAACAGTGCATATGCGTACACACACTGGTGAGAAACCTTATAAGTGTTATCTATGTAAAAATATTTTTTCCCATAGTAGTGCTTTAAAATTGCATATGCGTACACATACTGGTGAAAAACCTTATCAGTGTGATATTTGTCAACGTAATTTTAGTGAAAAGGGGAGTTTAACAGTGCATATGCATACACACACTGGTCAAAAACCTTATCAGTGTGATATTTGTCAACGTAATTTCAGTAAAAGGGGTTATGTAACAAAGCATATGCGCACACACACTGGTGAAAAACCTTATCAGTGTGATATTTGTCAACGTAATTTTAGTGAAAAGGGGAATTTAAAAATGCATATGCGTACACATACTGGTGAAAAACCTTATCAGTGTGATATTTGTCAACGTAATTTTAGTGAAAATGGGAGTTTAACAGTGCATATGCGTACACACACTGGTCAAAAACCTTATCAGTGTGATATTTGTCAACGTACTTTTAGTGTAAAGGGTAGTTTAACAGTGCATTTGCGTACACACACTGCTGAGAAACCTTATCAGTGTGGTATTTGTCAACGTAATTTTAGAGAAAAGGGGAGTTTAACAATGCATATCCGTACACACACTGGTGAGAAACCTTATAAGTGTTATCTACGTAAAAATATCTTTTCCCAAAGTAGTGCTTTAAAATTGCATATGCGTACTCACACTGGTGAAAAATCTTATCAGTGTGATATTTGTCAACGTAATTTCAGTAAAATGAGTTATGTAACAAAGCACATGCGCACACACACTGGTGAAAAACCTTATCAGTGTGATATTTGTCAACGTAATTTTAGTGAAAAGGGGAATTTAACAGTGCATATGCGTACACATACTGGTGAAAAACCTTATCAGTGTGATATTTGTCAACGTAATTTCAGTAAAAGGGGTTATGTAACAAAGCATATGCGCACACACACTGGTGAAAAACCTTATCAGTGTGATATTTGTCAACGTAATTTTAGTGAAAAGGGGAATTTAACAGTGCATATGCGTGCACACACTGGTGAGAAACGTTATCAGTGTGATATTTGTCAACGTAATTTTAGTGAAAAGTGGAGTTTAACAGTGCATATGCGTACACATACTGGTGAAAAACCTTATCAGTGTGATATTTGTCAACGTAATTTTAGTGAAAAGGGGAATTTAACAGTGCATATGCGTACACACACTGGTGAGAAACGTTATCAGTGTGATATTTGTCAACGTAATTTTAGTGAAAAGTGGAGTTTAACAGTGCATATGCGTACACATACTGGTGAAAAACCTTATCAGTGTGATATTTGTCAACGTAATTTCAGTAAAAGGAGTTATGTAACAAAGCATATGCGCACACACACTGGTGAAAAACCTTATCAGTGTGATATTTGTCAACGTAATTTTAGTAACATGAGCAATGTAACAATGCACATGCGTACACACACTGGCGACAAACCTTACAAGTGTGATATTTGTCAGCGTAATTTTAGTGTAAAGGGAAGTTTAACAGTGCATATGCGTACACACACTGGTGAAAAACCTTAGAGTTTTGATATAATATATGTGAACAACCATGGTAAATACCTATATCCGTATATAAAATCTATGGTTCAATCGCTCTCGCTCGTGTTATTTTTAATACATTTTTTTTTCCTATTTTTATTCTGGATTTTTATTATGAATGCCCAATCTTGATTTTTTTTTTCTAATTTTAGAACTTGTATTAATCATTCAAATTCAATTCGAGTGGCAACACTAGCTTTCTTTACATTAGCAGCGTATTAATAATTTATAAAAAATAGTTTTTGTTTACAAATTAGTTTTAAAAGTGGTTAGATGGAATGTATGAGTTGTGACTAACAAGTGACATTATTTGTGATAATCTACGGCATGGGTAAACAACAAATATGACGAATTATTAAACCAAAAACAATAAAGCGCAAAGCGGTCTAATTATCTTAATAATTTGTGCAAGTTAGTAAAATAATACCTTTTTGCCTTATGTGACGGCTAAATAATAACCTTGAGTGCAGTTTAACACATTTTTTTCAAAAATACTAAATAAATATATAAATATAATATTAGAAATTGCGGAAAATAAATAAAATGTATTTTCCGCAATTTCTAATATGCTATTAAGCATATTAGAAATTGCGGAAAACACATTTCCAAACAAAAAGATTTGCCACGATTTAATAATAATAAATAATAATAATATATTTATTTGCATAAAAACACGGTATACAGAGATGGTAAAAATACAATTTAGACCAAGACATGTTTTGCCAATTTAATATAAGCATGCAAATTTTTCAAGATATACTAGACATTAACATTTTTTGTCAAGGAAATCCTTAACACTATAAAAACCATTCACAGATAACCATTCATACAATTTCCTTTTAAATAATTTGGTATTGCATGCCAAAGGCGGGTATAAAGGATTTGTTTGCAACATTGGATATAAAACTAGTAAATAACACCCTTAATGACTATTGTATAATTTTTCTAGATGAAAAGGACTTCTTAATATCCAAAAATTATTCAGAGTTAGTTGATTATATAAAATGTAAACTTAAAAACATATTACATACAAATATCATCAGTCAATCATCAGTCAGTTCACGCACTCGATCGAGCGCGCACGCGAGTAATTGTGTTCTGTGCGCACGCGACAATATCGTCGTAATGTGATGTGTTGATGTCTCACTGTAGAACAATGTCGGTAAATACGTTAAAGTGTAGTAGCTGTAACATAGTCGTAAATGAATTACTGGCGTTCCTGCGAAATGTCTTGGATGTCATGGATGAGGAAAGTATGCATCAAGTGTGTACTTCTTCTTTCACAGCAGAAGAAATAGTGAAGGCAAAGTCTTTGTTGTTTGAATCAATGCCGAGTGGGAAGAAAATGCCAATTCGACGAAAAGAGGGCAAGAAAAAAATGTCAAGAGACCTAGATGACATGATTGGTCTGTTGAAGGGTTCAGATCCAGAACTCTTCCCCATTTTCGTGGCAAAAGATCTCCACAAGGTTCCTCCAGTGTCGTTTGACCATGTAGATGTCACGAGATTGTTAAAGGATATAGTAAAATTGCAGAAAAAGGTTAATGAATTGGAAGAAAAAGCTGTAACAATGGAGCAATTCGATACACTAAAGCTTGAAGTGAACAATATGAAGTACGCATCGTTAGCTGATAACTGCACGTTAAGTGCGAATGTTAATGTAAATAAAAAGAGGGGTGCGTGTTCCCAAAACAGTTTTATATTGGATAGTGGCCCTATAGGTTTGCACTATATGCCTATAAAAGTTTCGAACTCAACGGCTGACTCCACAGCTGATTCAAAATCAAACGGCCGGATGGCAAAAAATGTGTCGACCAATCATAAACACTGCGATGATAGTTGCATCTCTATTGCGCAAAATCAACAGAGTGCGACAAAGAATCGGGCTTGTGTAGTAGAGCGAGAGGCAAAACCAGATATAGTGAGTGCAAAAGAGACCGAGGACATGACAAGCAAAAGTACGGCGAGGAGCGGTGAACCGGTTCTGATACCTGCTACCTACGAGATGTCTATAAGTGATCAGCAAACAAACGAACTAAAGGAGGTAGCGGTAGCTCGTGACGTTCCAATACCTTCGCCTGCTGCTACTTACGCCGCCGTCGCAGGGCTTGTAATGTCAACACCGCAAAAGAGTTTTACGGTTTCGAAGGTAAAGAATAACGACGAACATAATGAAGGGTGGGTTTTAACACAAAGGAAAAAGAGGCTAAAGGATAGATTTATAGGAACTCGAGGGCGTGCTAATATGGGTGTGAATGCAAAATTTAAAGCAGCCGATATAAAAGTACCGTTGTTTATCAACAACGTAGACCGGAGTGCGTCATCGAACGACATATATAATTACATAGTGGAGAAAACACAAACTAGTGTGCAAATAGACAAAATAAATATGAAAAAACAGAAAGACTACGATGCCTATAAAATATTGGTACCGAGAACAAAATTGCATTTATTTTTGGATGACAATTTATGGCCGGAAGGTATTGTTTTTCGTAGATATGTAGACTTCAGGAAAGGAGCAGATGAATCTCACAAAAGTATCAAAAATGGATCAGAAAAGTAACAATAACATTTCTATCGCAAAACCCTGTACCCTTGTTACTTTCAATTGTAAATCTATTACCAGATCGGTAGACTATGTCAGGTTACTGTGTCAAACATCTGACATAGTAGCATTGCAGGAAACATGGCTGCTGCCTCATGATGTTCCGTTTCTAGGCAGCATACACCCTGTATTCGACTTTGTGGGCAAGTCGGCGGTGGATACTTCGAAAGGTATTCTACGGGGTCGACCGTATGGTGGAGCCTGCGACAGTGTAACGTCAGTGCAGTGCAAAAGTGTGCGTCTTGTTGCTATTAGAATAACAGTAGGCGGTAAATCGTTCTTAGTTTTTTCAGTATACATGCCAACTGAGTCGATAGATAATCTTGCTGAATTTGTGGATTGTCTAAGTGAGATAAACGCAATTATAGAGAGCAGCGGTGTGGATGCAGTGTTTATCCTTGGTGACTTTAATGCGCATCCTAATGGATTATTCGGCAAAGAGCTACTGAGTTTTTCCACTGAAGTACAGTGGCGTTGCGCTGACGTTAGCGTACTTGGCAAAGATTCGGACACATACACGTACGTGAGTGATGCGCATGGTACTACAAGTTGGTTAGACCACTGCGTTGTGATTGATACGGCGTGGAGCTCAGTTAAGGACATTAGCGTAATGTATGACGTGAGTTGGTCGGACCATTTACCAATGGTTATAACATGCGATATAGGCATAATAAGATCTAAACTTATGATTGAAGTGCCAAAGTGCAACAAGGTAATTTGGGGAAACAGAGACTTGCTACAAATTGAGAATTTTGGTAAATTTTGTAACGATAAGTTAAGAGATGTTGATTTTCCGGTGGAATTTACTAAGTGTTGTGATAATCTATGTGGTAATAGAGGACACCGGAAAATCATAGATAATTTATTTAAAGAGATTGTAGGTATTTTGTGTGAGGGTGCAGTTTCGTGTTATAATAGGGTAGTACGGCGCAAAAAAGGTTACGTAACTGGTTGGAATAAATACGTAAAGGATGCACACGGGAGGGCTCGGCTTGATTTTCAAAACTGGTCTTTATATGGTAGACCTAAAGGTGGTTTACTATATGATAAGATGGTTGAAAGTAGAAAGAATTTTAAGACTCAGTTAAAATGGTGTCAAAATAATGAAGAACAAATTAAAATGAATATCATTGCTAGTCATCACGACGCAAAAAAATTCGGTAGTTTCTGGAAAGCCACAAACAAATTGAATCCCAAGTTGAGCTTGCCCGTGAGTATTGATGGTGTCAGTGACCCCCATGAGATTGCTAACCTATTCGGTGTGGCTTTTAGGGTGGATTCCCCTCTGCGTCCTTCGTCTGCTGGGTCGAAGGTGTTGGGGGGGGGGGGCTAGTTATGTGCCTGGGCTTATGAGGTTCACGGCTAGGGAAATAGGCTCTATGATCAAAAATATGAATAGGGGGAAGTCGCCAGGTCATGACGGCTTGAGCGTAGAACATTTACGCTACGCAGGTAAGCACTTACCACGCGTCCTGGCAATGCTATTTAACTTTTGTTTGAGTCACTCTTATCTTCCGGCTGACCTGGTGAAAACAATTGTAGTACCAATAGTTAAAAATAAGACCGGAGATGCGAGTGACAAGAGCAATTATAGGCCTATATCCTTGGCTACTATTATTGCGAAGGTGTTGGACAGTTTGATTGACCGGCAGCTGGATAAGCTTTATCCTCACATGATGCCCAGTTTGGGTTTAAGCCGCATTTGTCCACGGAAACAGCTATTCTCTGTCTCAAACAAACTGTTCAATACTACGCTGGTAGGAAGACTCCGGTCTATGCATGTTTTCTGGACCTCTCCAGGGCTTTCGACCTGGTGTCTTACGATTGCCTATGGAGGAAGCTGTCTGACACTGGCCTGCCTAGGGATCTCATGGAGGTGCTTAAGTATTGGTATAACAACCAATACAATCACGTTAAGTGGGCGGGTGTCCTGTCGGATGCATATAGGTTGGACTGCGGGGTGAGGCAGGGGGGACTCAGCTCGCCTAAGCTTTTCAACCTGTATGTTAATCAGCTAATCTGTGAGCTTAGCAACACCAATATTGGTTGTTTCATTGATGGGCATTGTGCCAATAATATCAGCTACGCAGATGATATGGTGTTGCTGAGCCCATCTATCGGCGCACTTAGAAGGCTGATTCGTATTTGTGAGGAGTATGCGGTGGCCCACGGTCTCAGGTACAACGCTGTCAAGAGCGAACTCCTGGTTTTTAAAGCGGGGAACAAAGGTTATGACTCGGTCCCACCTGTTACCTTAGGGGACGCTCCGCTTACCAGAGTAACGAAGTTTAAGTACCTGGGACATTGGATCACTGATACTCTATCTGACGATTTAGACTTGGAGAGGGAACGCAGGGCATTGGCAGTTAAGTGTAATATGCTGGCTCGTAGGTTTGCGCGTTGTACGAGGGAGGTTAAACTTACGCTTTTTAGAGCATATTGCCAATCTCTGTACACATGTGCCCTATGGGTCAATTATACAAAAAGTTCGTATAATGCTCTGCGTATCCAGTACAATAACGCCTTCAGGGTTATGTTGGGGCTACCGCGATTTTGCAGCGCGTCGGGGATGTTCACGGAGGCAGGTGTGCCTGATTTTTATGCACTAATCCGTACACGCATAGCATCCTTGATGCGGCGAGTACGCGATAGCTCCAACAGCCTAGTCTCTGTAATAGCCGGCAGGATGGACAGCCCAATAATGTGGCACTGGATGACAATGCATCTAGCGTCATACTGTTACGTGGACTGAATAGTTTTAAGTTTAATTTTATTTTAACTGTTTGTTTTAATTTAAATGTATACCTACATTAACACATTAATTCCAATTTTGATTTAAATTAAATTTTATTGTATTTCATAATTCTTTGACATTTTATTGATTTAAATTTTATTGTATTGTAATTCATAATTCTTTGAAATTTTATTTATTTTATTTTAATTTTATTGTTAAATTTAAATTCTGTACTTTAATTGTAATTCTGTTTTAATTTTGATTTTATTTTATTGTTAATATTAACTTCCACAATTTTGATTTTAATTTTGGATGAATCTTTTTCATGTTGTTGCTTTTTTATATGCTATTTCTATGGACCACGGTCTGACAATAAAATTTATTATTATTATTATAAATATCATTTTATGTTGTCCTACCTTCAAATTGAGATGGAATACAAGCTTGTTTAATAACCGAATAGAATCTTTTAACCGACTCTTATATCAGAGTAACCGGGTTTTTAAATATGCATACACCTTTGACACAAATAAAAAACTTGACTATTCTTATCACATGTTCTGTAGGTATACTGGAAGAATCAACAATACAGCAATGAATAATGTCTTTAGGAACTTGAAAAACTATTTGGAACTATTTAAACAGTCAACATATCAAGACATATGTAATTATAAAAATTTTAGTTTGACACAAACGTATGAAGAGGTTAAAAAATGTCAATGGAAACCTGGGACTATTCCCTATTACTTCATGAAAAAAGACCCAAATTCACTTAAAGTTATATCGAATTGTAGCACAGTAATTAACGATAGTGATTTTTTTCATGCCTAGTCTAGTGTCTAATGTAGTCTGCAAAAATACTATGATGCAAAAAATATTCCATCAAAATGTATGTGGAATAAATAATAAAAAAAACAGAACTCGAATTATACATTGCTACCATGGGTACAAAAAAAAAAAAAAATACCACATAAAATTATTAGGAAAAAGACAAAAGTCACAGATGCGTTATGTCAAAGCAAGAAACTGAAGTGGCGCTGGGCCGGCCACATAGCTCGTCTTACTGACAATCGTTGGACTAAGCGATTGACTTCTTGGCTGGGACCTTCGGGCACAAGAAAGAGAGGAAGACCAACTACTCGATGGGCAGACGACATAGTGCATGTGGCTGGCGAGCAATGGATGGACGTGGCAGGCGACAGGGACACTTGGCATTCTCTAGAGGAGGCCTTCACCTCCAACTAACGGGGGGTTCTTACTTCTTTTTTTTTGCTTAAAATATAGTATACTTTTAACAGTTAGTAATTTAGTCATGTTTTTTTAGTTTAATTGTTAATTTTTTTTTGTAGACAGTAAGAAATAAAAGGCTTTTTTATTTTATTTATTTATTTTACCATGGGTACTCATGTAGACTACCTATGTATAACAGAATATTTTTTAAATCCACAATCTGCTTAAGTGTTTAATTTTTCTAATTATAATCTAGTCTCATACAACACAAGGACGAACAAAAAAAGGGGAGGTAGTCTAATCTTATCACATGTTAATAATTATTGTGAAAACATTGATTATGTTGGAAAATTATATAAATCGGATAGTTTTGAAATATGTGGAGTTAAAGATCTTGAAACAGGGTTGCATATCTGTTGTTGCTATAGAAGTCCGTATGATAAAAATTTTGAAAGTTTTATACATTGTTTAGAAAAATTATTGGATCATTTTATTAACAAGAAGTGTATCATATGTGGCGATTTTAATATTGACGTACCTACTTGTTGACAGTAAGAAATCTGATGAATTTTCTAGTATTTTGACTTGTTATAATTTTCGGTATCTGATCAATGCTCCTACGTTTATTCGTAACAACGCATATTCTTGTTTAGACAACATAATTACAAATCTCGATGATGATAATATAAATCAGTGTTCAGTTGATCACAATGGCCTAGCAGATGGACATGGTGGACTATTTTGTAATGTGCTACTAGAGAAAATGAACAATGCTGAACAAAGTATAGTAATTAAAAGAAGAATTTTTAATGACAAAAACAGCAGTGCTTTCAAAAATTCAATTAATAATAAGAATTGGTCTAATTTAGGTATAAATGGTTTTATAAATTGTCTTGCTGAAGCATTCCAGAAATGTTATCGAAAGAAGACAATTAGAATAAAACCATTTAAAAATAAAACAATAAAGTGGATTACTAAAGGACTTAAAGTTTCAAGTCTAATGAAAAGAGTACTATGTACTGGAACGCTGAAAAATGACAGCATTATAAAATATAAGAACAACTATGTTCGAATTTATAGAAGAGAATGACTCTTCTATAAATTCGAACATAGTAGCAAGCCAAAAGAGATGCCTTGCCTGCGAGCCCCTTTTCACCGACTTCAAAAGGTTCATAACTCTTTTGTTGGGCTTGGTATAGCTTTTTATAACAAGATACCCTCTGCTTTACTAGACTTGCCCTACAATGCATTTAAAGCACAAATTAAGTCCAGGCTTTGTTCAAAGGCATATTATTCCGTGAATGATTATTTAAATGATAAGAATAGCTGGTCGCTCTGATTAACTCAGGACAATGTTTGTGTTCTTTCTCAGTAATTAGCTTATTGATACGTTATATGAGTTCATATAATTTACTTTTTTACATTACATAAATATGTAAGCTGTCATGCCCTTTATGCCTGGGGCTTCTTAGTTAAGTAACAAGTTTTAGTTAATTACATTTTCATTTGAATATAAATATATTGTTTTGCTTTGCTGGTATTTTGGCGTGGTAGCTGGCATATGGTAAATAATTTCATTGTTGTATTTTATCGTATCGTTTGTTTACATAGTATTGTATAAAGACATGTTTTTTTAAAAATGAACAGACAGCTGTGCTGCTGGGGAGTTTGTTCCGCCACTTCTTCTTCCCAGCGAAAGCACTAGGAAGTGTCGATGGGTGGGCGTTTTTGGGGGACTGTCTTATGTAATATTGACGTTCAAAAAGTGCTGATTCTCAGCCTAATTTGAATAAATGACTTTTGATTTTGTTTTTTTGAATCTTGATAAATAAATTGGATAATGCTAAAGATGTAACAAGATTGACGTGGAAAATTGTAAATGAAAGTACAAAGAAGACAACAAATAGGCAGTATAGGACTATAATATTAAAAATAGGCAATAAAGTGATAATTAAGTTAAAAATTAGTTTGACACATTCGCGACATGATATAAGATTCCGCCCGGAATCTTTGGAGTGCCTTTTTTATTTGTCATGGGAAATCATCAAATGATCTCTCTCGCTCTGGGTGGAGCCTAAGGGCGTGTCAGACTTTTATTGACTAAAACCCACCCGTGTTCCTTCACTTGCCTGTAGGCCGGGGCCACGGTTTCTTTTTTAACCAACCCGCAAGGCTCCGGTCTTCGTGGACCACGTGACGATGTGCTGACTCAGGCGTGGTTCTTACCGGGCGGCGAACTGCCTACTGCTCACCGCCAGCAAGCCCGCGCCTACGTTGGCCGGGAGATCGATGTTGTCTCCCGGCCAGGGCGTCTCCTGCGGTGACTAGAGGCGTGGAGCGCTGGGATCCCCGCTCCGTCACGCCCTCCTTTGCTAGCATCACTGCTCCGCAGAAGAAGGTGACGGCCTGCCATGCACTCTCGACCAGGACCATGGCTTGGACCAGGGTCGGACGCGAGAGATCGAAGCCGATCGCCACCACGAGGACACAGCGGTTCTTTACCCAAGTCGGGCAGACCTCCCACAGTATGCTCCACCGTGTCCTTAGGGCGATCCACACAGTGGTGACACCCTGGCGTTTCAGCACTGGGTTGTGACAATTGCACTCTAGATGTCGCCATGAGATCCCACCGGAGCTCTGCCCCGGCGTTTTGCCTCCTCTTGCCGCTCCCACATGTGGGCGAGGGCTTTGGCCTCCAGATTCCATGGCGGCAATGCGGCAAGGAAGCGCATCTATACAGTGCCTTACAACAGAATGAGTATAAACTCAAGAGACGTGACGACCGCTGGACGCGTCCGAGCGCCGGTCGAAAGTCACGCCGTTTAAAATTCATTTTATACAACGACCGTTCAAACACGGAGACGCGCATTAAATCACGCTCCGTCGGTCCCCACAGTTCTGAATCGGTTTAAGAAGACGGTGGCCGGTCAGTCGTTGTGAGGATTGGGTTAAGTCTGTCCGTTTTGCGTATCACCACCGAGTCCACGCATAGCAGCGGTCGTCGGCAGAGCTGGTGTGCACCACACCACCCACTATACTACTACTCTCTAGTATAACAAACTCTTCGGATGACGCAAACTACTAACTTTACCACAATCTTCACAACAACACAGCGCACTACTTCCTAAACATCAAGCGCCCGCGCACGGCGTTAGCCGCTCGCGTCGCTTGACAAATATGTGAAACAAGAAAACGATATCATTGGTCTTATGTTGACCGCCGAGCGCGCTACGGCAAACACAAGTACAGGGTTTTTCATTAAGAGCGCTCGAACTTTGAAATGAAATAAAACAATCTTTTTAAATGATATTACCATAATTTTTATTACATTTTTAAGAATATTCAATGACATTATGTGTGGAAAATAATATTAGGTAAATGGCCACCGCGACTCCGCTGTAGATGGTATTATTCTGGTGGACCAATTTTGAAGGACGTCTTCGCATAAAAGGGGTTAAATTTCACGAAGAACGCGAGTTATGTTGGCCAGCATACACTAGAGATTTCACGTAGCTCCACAGAAAATAATCGAGCGGTGTTAAGTCACACGATCTCAGGGGCCAGTTGATGTCGCCACCATGCGAGATCACGAAGCCCTCGAACTTCTCTTTCAATAAATTTAATGTTTCCCGTGCTGTATGGCAAGTGGCGCCGTCCTGTGGGAACCGAATATTTGTAAGATCTATACCACCTACGCTAGGCCACAAAAAAATTGTTATTATCGTCCGAAATCGGTCGTCCTTAGGCGAATAGAGCATTGATTTTGATAATAAAATTTAATAATTTCTACACGTTGTTGAAGGGTGTAGCGATCCGTGGTGAAATGTCACGAATAAATATGTACTCATGCCCAATTTGACAGCTATCGCATTACCAAGAAGGCTGCTATGCGCTGTCAAATTTCCAGCGTCCCTATTGAAAAACCATTTATAATAATGTGTCCAATACAAGAGCTCATGTGAATACGCGCGTGTGACTTTCTTCGGTTATGTTTCTCGTCGTGGTAGTGACTCCATCGAACGTGTCGTGGTGCAGGGAAAGGTTGAGGGCTCCTGAACACGTGGCACATCACCAATGAGATGGACGGATCGGATCAAGGATGCTAATAAGTGTTCAATTTGTGAATGAAACCGGAAGGCTGCAATCCGTGTTGAATGGCGCCGCATAACTAAAATTTTCACTCGTCGTGATTCGTAATGACCCACGATAAATCTGGCAAAAAAATATCAACCAAGAAGAAGAGGAATCACGTAATCTCTAGAAATGTTTATACTTTAATTTTGGTCCCATAGGATTTGCATAGAAATCGGTGTTTGGTATTTAAAGTAAAATTCGGGTAAAAATTACTTGAAATAAATAATGGCATGAACCACAACATATTTAAATTTTTGCCATTTAGAAACGAAAGCATTCGTTTAATTTATAAACATTTATTTAATTTTCACTTTGCAGGCAATGACATATTAAACAAAATCGAGCACAGAAAAGAAATTAGCGGCGGTAACACGTGGTAATGTAAAGGACGAACACATAACGATAATGTATAAAAACTTCGCAATTACTTACGAAAAGTTGAAAATTTTAAAAATAATACTAGTACACTGAAAAAATAAAATAATACAATAGGAAAACAAAAGCACAGAATAGTAATAAGCTACAGACGTACGTGGTTAGTTAAAGAACCAATACATAAAATAATGAATCTAACATAAATATACCTAAAGAATATTCGAATTTAACAATAGTAAAAAGTGAACTTACCTATCAGAATTAGCATGCATAAACAACAGGTTAATACACATACACGTAGAATACACTTTACTACAACTCACAATAAAATTCAAAATTACAAACAGTCATGAAAAATATTGACTTATCTGATATAGCACACATCAAATAGCAGGTTTAATCCCCACTCACCGAGGACACACAAAAATAACAGTAGTTGTAAAAAACATTAATTTACCAGATTTAGCATATAACAAACAGCAGCTTATACCACTCACTCACTTAGAAGAAACTTTTTTAAAACAAAGAAGAATTTTAAAAACATTTTTAATTTCACTGATCCGTCGAAACTGAAGTCGTGTTATATGAAAGAAATAAGTACATAATAGCTTATACCATGACAATTTAAAATAGTCGGCATATAAAAACCGAAGCAGTCGCTAATATATAAATATGTCGGGGACAGCGACGGCAGAGCGGTAGGTTCGACAGCATCCCGGTGTGGTGGCACAGGTTACATTCCGTAGGTGAGTCTTTGAATTGAAGCACGACGTGCAGACACACCCTTCAATCTTCAAAACAACAATTTGAATAGGCAAACCGACAGTTTAGGCCCGGAGGAGCGCCCTGGTCCGCGTCTCGATGCAAAGTGACCGTTCGACGAACCCCACTTTCCAAAGCGACTCTGTCCATGTGACGCCATCACAAAATAACGTCACAAGCGTTTGCCCCTCTACTACGTAAATCAAATCAGCAACTTCTATTAAAATTAATCGACGGTCTCCGACACGGCCAGCCTGACTAGTTGCACGTCCTCGTGCATCATCTTCATCATCATCATCATCCCAGCGCCAATCCCAGTCGCATCCGAAGCTCCCTGAGCCCCAGAGTCCAGGATCCGGTTCACCAGGCCAACCGCCGATTCCGGCCAAACTTCGATATTTCCCGTTGCACATCCTCGTGCATGTCTGTAACAAATTAAAAAAAACACAGAAAAACGACTTTGAAGCATTTTTGAGAACTCGGCCAACCTGACCGTCACACGTCACGTTTAATTACAATGACTATTGTAAAACCAAACAAACTTAATCATTTTAATAACTTAAACGCAAGAGCTTCCTTGAAGCCTCATAATTATCAAAATTCAAAAAGAAAACACAAAAGGTTCCTCCAAGCCTCATAATTATCAAATCAAAATCATAATCTTCAATAAGAAAACACACCATGGTTCGCTACCACAGTAGCTATTGACAACTCATAGTTGACACCCATATCGTCATCACCTCTTGTGATACGACCAACTCTTAGAGTCCACGACTCCCAGGTCAACACATGACCGTACAACTAATAGTCTCCTCCGAGACCCAGGTCCCCACCACACCACCATCTGCCCATCGTGCCCTGAACAACTCCTCACTGAGTTTCAGTCACGACTACAGACTAGTGCATGCAGTGCGACCATATCTACCAAAGTCCCCGCCACATCACTAGCTGCCCATCTGCCCTGAACAACTCCTCACTGAGTTGCAGTTACGACTACAGACTAGTGCATGCAGTGCGACCATACCTACTAGTGTCCCCGCCACACCATTAGCTGCCCATCGCGCTCTGAACAACCCCTCACTGGGTTGCAGTTACGACTACAGACTAGTGCGTGCAGCGCGACCACATAGCCATGATACGTGTTCTATTTGCTGGCGGAGGCACCGTCCTCACCATCTTCTACATTTTGAAAATCTAACTCAGCAGACATTACTTGGAAAAATCTTTCGTACCTATACGATCGTGGGGTAGTTATAAGTTCTGTTTCCAATCAACGATTTCAATAGGTAACGATCGCCATTATCGTCATCAAACAACTCGCCAATATTAAATTTCATTACTTTAGCTCACTTCTATCAAATTTAGATTTTTCGTAAATAGCACTCATTTCTATGTTCGTTACCGCTTGTTCTCTTGAGAAGATTTAATAATCTAGCCAAACATACTATCAGAAGCTCAAGTGAGCTCGTAACTATAGGCCACAGTGAACTTTAGTTTTGAATTAAAGACAAACCAGGCATAATTTTTAAAACCCTCATTTAAAATTTCTCAGCCCATTTTAACAAAGAATACGGGTAGTACAAGAAATAAAATTTACAAATAACTCTTATTATCATGTCGCAAAGAAATGGTTCAGTACACAACGCTGGTACTATCCTTAACCTGTATACGTACTATCGGGTGTGTACGTATACCAATGAAATTACAGATTGTTTGACAAGAGAACATTCGGCCAATGAATAAAAATAAAAATAGTACGACTCACCGGATTGTGGCAATTTCTCGCAAAGACCTGCCACTTGGCAGTTGTCAACCGTTGCACACCAGACATCTCGGAGCTCTCATAAAACCCCATTACGTTACCACAAACGTTTTGGGTATTTTGAAACCTTCTCATCGCCTGCAGAGTAGATGCTGCCCTGAAATCTTCTCATCGCCTGCAGAGTAGAGACTCAAGTCTTGAAACCTTGGGCGTTCCACAAAGCAAGCGCACCTTGCGCGCTCCGTAAGCGCACCTTGCGCGCTCCGCAAGCGCACCTTGCGCGCTCCGCAAGCGCACCTCGCTCGCCAAGCAACAGCCAGCACTGTCGCGCACCAAGGATCAGCCAGCACTGTCGCGCGCCAAGCATCAGCCAGCACTGTCGCGCGCCAAGCATCAGCCAGCACTGTCGCGCGCCAAGCATCAGCCAGCACTGTCGCGCGCCAAGCAACAGTCAGCACTTGCACGCCAAGCAATAGCCAGCACAGTCGCGCCACAAGCAACAGCCGGCACAGTTGCGCGCCAAGCAACAGCCAGCACTGTCGCGCGCCAAGCAACAGCCAGCACTGTCGCACGCCAAGCAATAACCAGCACTGTCGCGACAGCGCCGCGTCCAGCCGCACGTGCACGCCTGCAGCGCACTCCTGCAGCGCACTCCTGCAGCGCACTATCACGCGGAGCGATCTCTTCTGCGTCAGCAATTGAGCGCACCTCGTGACGTTCACTTCCAGCCTCACTAACAGTACATCCAGCATTTCCAGAAGGTCATACAAAGGCAATGAACAACTACCACACAAGTAATCACACAAGTAGTATAAAAATATTAGCAGAAAGTGACTGTTATTCTGTTCCTTGATTTATAACGAGATTGTGAGCAGTGTAGTTCTTTATCCCACTTCTGATGTCGGGGACAGCGACGGCAGAGCGGTAGGTTCGACAGCATCCCGGTGTGGTGGCACAGGTTACATTCCGTAGGTGAGTCTTTGAATTGAAGCACGACGTGCAGACACACCCTTCAATCTTCAAAACAACAATTTGAATAGGCAAACCGACAGTTTAGGCCCGGAGGAGCGCCCTGGTCCGCGTCTCGATGCAAAGTGACCGTTCGACGAACCCCACTTTCCAAAGCGACTCTGTCCATGTGACGCCCGCCATCACAAAATAACGTCACAAGCGTTTGCCCCTCTACTACGTAAATCAAATCAGCAACTTCTATTAAAATTAATCGACGGTCTCCGACAAATATTTATTTAATTTGTATTGAATAGGAAACGAAAAGACAAACAAAATCGAAATCGAAAAGAAACTGGCGGCGGTAGCTCGTGGTAATGTAAAGGACGACAAATAACGATAATGTATTAAAAGGTTCCGGTACATTTACAAGAAGCTAAATAGCTGATTATATTAAGAACAATACTAGTGAATTAAAACAAATAAAAATAGTGAATATAATCATAAATATACAAAGAGAATATCCGAATTTAGCAATAGTAATAAAATGTACTTACCAGAATTAGCATGCATCAAACAACAGGTTAACACCCCCTCACGAAGGATGCACTCTACTACAACTTACAAGAAAATCCGAAAATATAAACATCAACAATATCGACGTATTTGATTTAGCTCAAACAGCAGGCAATAACACTCACTTAGAAAACACTTTTTTAAAGCATACAAGAATTTTGACAACATTTTTAATTTCACTGAGCCGTCGAAGCTGAAAACATAATATTTTAAAATAAATCGTTGCCATGTGAAAACCAAAGCAGCAGTTTAATTATAAACATTAATTTAATTTGCATTTAATTGGAAAAGAAGAAACAATCAAAACCGAAAACTGAAAATAAACTGGCGGCAGTTGCCCGTAGTAATGTAAAGGACTAACACATAACGTTCGTGTATTAAAACGTCGAGGTTAATAGGACTCTATCCTACGATAGAGTCCTGTGTCAGTGTGTGTGTATAGGTAGGTAGGTAAGTACGTGACGTTTTATGTGACATCTGATATAAAGAAACATTTAGTAATCTGATACATATGGTGGCCCTGAAAAGGGCCTTTTATTCAGTGAGCATCGAAGACTGGTTTCAGCATTGTAACAATGACGCTGGCGCTCCGTAGACGTAGTTTCATAGATTCTGTGTGTAAGCACTAAGCACTATGCTCAGAACAATAAGCACTAAGCAGGTGAACTTACTCTCAGCATATATGACATGCATGCGAGTCTACGTACACTTGGAGAGAAAGCATGGCGAAAATAAATAAAGCATAGGCATATAATTATGTAGTAGGCATTGAGTGGAACAAAGCAGGTGAAAATGGTAAATATTATCTTTAGTCGATGTAGCAGTGTGCATCGAAGACTGCATTCAGCGTTGTAACCACGAAGCCGGCATTCCGTCGACGTAGTTTCAAGATTCTGTATGTAAGCACTAAGCACTAAGCTTTAAACACTAAGCACTAAGCAGGTGAACTTACTCTCAGCATGTGTGACATACATGCGAGTGTATGTACACTTAGAAGGCAAGGATAGCAAAAAAAGAAACGAGTGTGCTTATGACCACACGACTGAAGTGAAACTTCTTTCGCACCATCTGTATGTATATATATATATATATATATATATATATATATATATATATGCATTCGTGTATTCGTGTATATATATATATATATATGTGTGTACAATATATACATGCATACACATATACATATATTAATTTTCTATAAATGTTTAAATTTATTTCATGCTTTCATTTATAAATTAATATTTTTCATTTTGCAGAGTGTGCGAGGGAATTGCACGATTTAGTTCCCCCATCTCCGTTCCACCATCGGACGACCCGTCGTACGGCGAGTTTCCACCCTTATGTTGTTAACACCTCTACGATCCGGACGAAGCGTTTCGCCTCCTCCTTTATACCGCGTACATAGAGGGACTGGAACAATCTGCCGGCGGCGGTGTTTCCGTCGGACTACAATTTGAGTGTCTTCAAGGCTAGAGTGAATAGGCTCTTAATAAACTAGTGCGCCATACCATCAACGATTGCGTCACTGCTTACCATCAGACGGGATTGCGGTCAAGCGCTGGTTTATAAATTAATAAAAAAAGAAAAAAATTGTATTGAATAGCAAACGAAAAGACAAACAAAATCGAAATCGAAAAGAAACTGGCGGCGGTAGCTCGTGGTAATGTAAAGGACGACAAATAACGATAACGTATTAAAAGGTTCCGGTACATTTACAAGAAGCTAAATAGTTGATTATATTAAGAACAATACTAGTGAATTAAAACAAATAAAAATAGTGAATACTACAACTTACAAGAAAATCCGAAAATATAAACATCAACAATATCGACGTATTTGATTTAGCATGCATCAAATAGCAGGCAATAACACTCACTTAGAAAACACTTTTTTAAAGCATACAAGAATTTTGACAACATTTTTAATTTCACTGAGCCGTCGAAGCGGAAAACATAATATTTTAAAATAATAAATGGTTGCCATGTGAAAACCAAAGCAGCAGTTTAATTTATAAACATTAATTTAATTGGAAAAGAAAAACAAACAAAACCGAGCACTGAAAATAAACTGGCGGCAGTTGCACGTAGTAATGTAAAGGACTAACACATAACATTCGTGTATTAAAACGTCGAGGTTAATAGGACCCTATCCTACGATAGAGTCCTGCGTCAGTGTGTGTGTATAGGTAGGTAGGTAAGTACGGAACGTTTTATGTGACATCTGATATAAAGAAACATTTAGTAATCTGATACATATGGTGGCCCTGAAAAGGGCCTTTTTATTCAGTGTGCATCGAAGACTGGTTTCAGCGTTGTAACAGTGACGCTGGCGCTCCGTAGACGTAGTTTCATAGATTCTGTGTGTAAGCACTAAGCACTAAGCTCTGAACACTAAGCACTAAGCAGGTGAACTTACTCTCAGCATATATGACATGCATGCGAGTCTACGTACACTTGGAAAGAAAGCATGGCAAAAATAAATAAGGCATAAGCATATAGTAGGCAGCGAGTGGAAAAATGCTCGTGAAAATGGTAAATATTATCATTAGTCGATGTAGCAGGGTGCTTCGAAGACTGCATTCAGCGTTGTAACCATGAAGCCGGCACTCCTTCGACGCAGTTCCAAGATTCTGTATGTAAGCACTAAGCTTTAAACACTAAGCACTAAGCAGGTGAACTTACTCTCAGCATGTGTGACATACATGCGAGTGTATGTACACTTGGAAGGCAAGCATAGCAAAAAATAAATAAGGCATAGGCAGCGACTGGATAAAAGCTGGTGAAAATGGTGATTATAAACTTAAGTCGATGTAGCAGCGTGCATCGAAGACTGCATTCAGCGTTGTAACCATGAAGCCGGCACTCCTTCGACGTAGTTCCAAGATTCTGTGTGTAAGCACTAAGCACTAAGCTCTGAACACTAAGCACTAAGCAGGTGAACTTACTCTCAGCATGTGTGACATACATGCGAGTGTATGTACACTTGGAAGGCAAGCATAGCAAAAAATAAATAAGGCATAGGCAGCGACTGGATAAAAGCTGGTGAAAATGGTGATTATAAACTTAAGTCGATGTAACCATGATGCTGGCGCTATGTTGACGTAGTTTTATAGATTATGTCTGGCAGTATCGACATGAGTTCACCTGTGTAAAAATTAGTTTGACACATTCGCGACATGATATACGATTCCGCCCGGAATCTTTGGAGTGCCTTTTTTATTTGTCATGGGAAATCATCAAATGATCTGTCTCGCTCTGGGGGGAGCCTAAGGGCGTGTCAGACTTTTATTGGCTAAAACCCACCCGTGTTCCTTCACTTGCCTGTAGGCCGGGGCCACGGTTTCTTTTTTAACCAACCCGCAAGGCTCACGAGCCAGGAGGCATCGGTCTTCGTGGACCCCGTGACGATGTGCAGACTCAGGCATGGTCCTTACCGGGCGGCGAGCTGCCCACTGCTCACCGCCAGCAAGCCCGCGCCTGCGGTGGCCGGGAGTTCGTTGCTGTCTCCCCGGACAGGGCGTCTCCTGCGGTGACTAGAGGCGTGGAGCGCTGGGATCCCCGCTCCTTCACGCCCTCCTTTGAAGCATTACTGCTCCGCAGAAGGAGGTGACGGCCTGCCATGCACTCTCGATCAGGACCATGGCCTGGACCAGGGTCGGATGCAAGAGATCGAAGCCGATCGCCGCCACGAGGACACAGCGGTTCTTTACCCAAGTCGGGCAGACCTCCCACAGTATGCTCCACCGTGTCCTTAGGGCGATCCACACAGTGGTGACACCCTGGCGTTTCAGCACTGGGTTGTGACAATCGCACTCTAGATGTCGCCATGAGATTCCACCGGAGCTCTGCCCCGGCGTTTTGCCTCCTCTTGCCGCTCCCACATGCGGGCGAGGGCTTTGGCCTCCAGATTCCATGGCGGCAATGCGGCAAGGAAGCGCATCTATACAGTGCCTTACAACAGAATGAGTATAAACTCAAGAGACGTGACGACCGCTGGACGCGTCCGAGCGCCGGTCGAAAGTCACGCCGTTTAAAATTCATTTTATACAACGACCGTTCAAACACGGAGACGCGCATTAAATCACGCTCCGTCGGTCCCCACAGTTCTGAATCGGTTTAAGAAGACGGTGGCCGGTCAGTCGTTGTGAGGATTGGGTTAAGTCTGTCCGTTTTGCGTATCACCACCGAGTCCACGCATAGCAGCGGTCGTCGGCAGAGCTGGTGTGCACCACACCACCCACTATACTACTACTCTCTAGTATAACAAACTCTTCGGATGACGCAAACTACTAACTTTACCACAATCTTCACAACAACACAGCGCACTACTTCCTAAACATCAAGCGCCCGCGCACGGCGTTAGCCGCTCGCGTCGCTTGACAAATATGTGAAACAAGAAAACGATATCATTGGTCTTATGTTGACCGCCGAGCGCGCTACGGAAAACACAAGTACAGGGTTTTTCATTAAGAGCGCTCGAACTTTGAAATGAAATAAAACAATCTTTTTAAATGATATTACCATAATTTTTATTACATTTTTAAGAATATTCAATGACATTATGTGTGGAAAATAATATTAGGTAAATGGCCACCGCGACTCCGCTGTAGATGGTATATTCTGGTGGACCAATTTTGAAGGACGTCTTCGCATAAATGGGGTTAAATTTCACGAAGAACGCGAGTTATGTTGGCCAGCATACACTAGAGATTTCACGTAGCTCCACAGAAAATAATCGAGCGGTGTTAAGTCACACGATCTCAGGGGCCAGTTGATGTCGCCACCATGCGAGATCACGAAGCCCTCGAACTTCTCTTTCAATAAATTTAATGTTTCCCGTGCTGTATGGCAAGTGGCGCCGTCCTGTGGGAACCGAATATTTGTAAGATCCATACCACCTACGCTAGGCCACAAAAAAATTGTTATTATCGTCCGAAATCGGTCGTCCTTAGGCGAATAGAGCATTGATTTTGATAATAAAAATTAATAATTTCTACACGTTGTTGAAGGGTGTAGCGATCCGTGGTGAAATGTCACGAATAAATATGTATTCATGCCCAATTTGACAGCTATCGCATTACCAAGAAGGCTGCTATGCGCTGTCAAAATTCCAGCGTCCCTATTGAAAAACCATTTATAATAATGTGTCCAATACAAGAGCTCATGTGAATACGCGCGTGTGACTTTCTTCGGTTATGTTTCTCGTCGTGGTAGTGACTCCATCGAACGTGTCGTGGTGCAGGGAAAGGTTGAGGGCTCCTGAACACGTGGAAGATCACCAATGAGATGGACGGATCGGATCAAGGATGCTAATAAGTGTTCAATTTGTGAATGAAACCGGAAGGCTGCAATCCGTGTTGAATGGCGCCGCATAACTAAAATTTTCACTCGTCGTGATTCCTAATGACCCACGATAAATCTGGCAAAAAAAATATCAACCAAGAAGAAGAGGAATCACGTAATCTCTAGAAATGCTTATACTTTAATTTTGGTCCCATAGGATTTGCATAGAAATCGGTGTTTGGTATTTAAATAAATAAATAAATACGGACTAATCACACAGATTGAGCTAGCCCCAAAGTAAGTTCGAGACTTGTGTTATGGGATACTTACTCAACGATACTATATTTTATAATAAATACATAAATAGATAAACATCCAAGACCTGGGCCAATCAGGAAAAGATCGTTTTCCGTCATGACCTGGCCGGGGATCGAACCCGGGGCCTTCTCGTCGCAAGCAGGCGTGTTGACCGCTGCGCCACGGAGACCGATATAACATTTAAAGTAAAATTACGGGTAAAAATTACTTGAAATAAATAATGGCATGAACCACAACATATTTAAATTTTTGCCATTTAGAAACGAAAGCATTCGTTTAATTTATAAACATTTATTTAATTTTCACTTTACAGGCAATGACATATTAAACAAAATCGAGCACAGAAAAGAAATTAGCGGCGGTAACACGTGATAATGTAAAGGACGAACACATAACGATAATGTATAAAAACTTCGCAATTACTTACGAAAAGTTAAAAATAATACTAGTACACTGAAAAAATAAAATAATACAATAGGAAAACAAAAGCACAGAATAGTAATAAGCTACAGACGTACGTGGTTAGTTAAAAAACCAATACATAAAATAATGAATCTAACATAAATATACCTAAAGAATATTCGAATTTAACAATAGTAAAAAGTGAACTTACCTATCAGAATTAGCATGCATAAACAACAGGTTAATACACATACACGTAGAATACACTTTACTACAACTCACAATAAAATTCAAAATTAAAAACAGTCATGAAAAATATTGACTTATCTGATATAGCACACATCAAATAGCAGGTTTAATCCCCACTCACCGAGGACACACAAAAATAACAGTAGTTGTAAAAAACATTAATTTACCAGATTTAGCATATAACAAACAGCAGCTTATACCACTCACTCACTTAGAAGAAACTTTTTAAAACAAAGAAGAATTTTAACAACATTTTTAATTTCACTGATCCGTCGAAACTGAAGTCATGTTATATGAAAGAAAGAAGTAATAGCTTATACCATGACAATTTAAAATAGTCGGCATATAAAAACCAAAGCAGTCGCTAATATATAAATATTTATTTAATTTGTATTGAATAGGAAATGAAAAGACAAACAAAATCGAAATCGAAAAGAAACTGGCGGCAGTAGCTCGTGGTAATGTAAAGGACGACAAAAACGATAACGTATTAAAAGGTTCCGGTACATTTACAAGAAGCTAAATAGTTGATTATATTAAGAACAATACTAGTGAATTAAAACAAATAAAAATAGTGAATACTACAACTTACAAGAAAATCCGAAAATATAAACATCAACAATATCGACGTTGTAGCACGGGCGCTACACAAAGGACTATAAATCACTCACACCAGATCACAGCTCTACACTGGCGCTACACAAAGGACTATAAATCACTCACACCAGATCACAGCTACACAAAGGACTGTAAATCACTCACACGAGGATTGCGGAAGTCACGGCGCGCGTCCCTGCGACCCTGACTCCCGCAGCGAGGGTTCCGACCCTGTTTCCATGAATCGTGACCAACGATCAACGTCCGTGGGAACCATACGAGTCGTCTAGCACGTGAAGACGGAACTGGCGCGCTTTTCTACATCAACCAATCATACGCCGCGGCCTGCCTCGATCAACGAATCAGCATCAAGAACGAAGCTGATTCGTTATTGGTTACCCCACTATCATTTAGAGATAGTTAGTATAGAGATAGTTAGTATTTAAGTGAGTGCATAGCTCGTGAGAACATTATTATAACATTATTATCATATTCTACATCAGTGTACAACATCATTGTACAACATCATTATTATATCCATTCCTTGATAACACTCTTGTATCGCGTCATTTTTACACGTCTTATACATTGTACTCCTTTACATTCGTGCAATACATAAAGTTCAATTTATCTGAGTTTCAATTACGCGACGCGACCTACGCGCTACAGTGGTGACCTAAGCGACGTGAATCAAGACAAACGTGACGGTACTCGTGATTAGCACATTCTAGTGGCTTCCCACAAGCGGGTCTCACCACTAGGATTTCAAGAGGCTATATTCACGGTATTGCTGCGTGATACACCAGAAGAGTAATCAGGATGGCGACCAACAACGCAACACAGGTAAGCAACGCAACACAGGTAGGAGGGCAAGTCGACACGCTCACACTACAAGCACGGCTGTCTGACTTTTGGCCGGCGTATCCCAGACTATGGTTTACACACTTCGAAGCAGTAATGGCGCCACAGAGGCAAGGTGATGACGCGCGCTATCAAGCAGCTATCGCCCGACTAGGCCTGGACGCACTTCAGCAAGTAAGTGATATTATAACCAACCCGCCCATGGGAAACAAGTACGAAGCCCTGAAGTCCCGACTCATCAGCGTCTACGAGGAATCCGAGAGCCGGAAGCTGCAGAAGCTGATGGATGAGATGGAACTCGGAGATCAGAAACCCTCACAGCTGTTGCGAAAAATGCGGGAACTAGCCGGACAGAAAATACCAGACTGTACACTGCGCATCATGTGGACCCGGCTACTTCCACCCTCAGTACGCGCTGTCCTCACCGTGAGCAACACTACGGACTTGGAAAAGTTATCACAAGTAGCAGACAGTGTAATGGACAGTATCGCGCAACCTAACCAGGTCGCGCAGATTTCACGCACGAGCGATGTGGCTGCCCTACACGATCAAATAAGGCAGTTATCTCTGGAGCTGGCAGAACTCAAGGACAGGCAGGAATCCAGACCACGATCACACAGATCATTCGACAGAAGGCGTCCAAGATCGCGTTCAACAAGCAACGATAATAGCAACCGCAAGTATTCCGAACAATCACTTATCTGTTATTATCATCGCAAGTACGGCGCAAACGCGCGTAAGTGTACACGTCCGTGCAATTTCAACAACAACAACAACAGCGCCCAGTCGGAAAACTAATGCCTGCGTCGGTTGAGGCGGCAACTGACGCGAACAACACTTCCCACCGCCTATTCATAACTGATAGAAATTCGCGTTTGTCATTTCTAATTGATACGGGCGCAAACGTTTCCGTGATACCGAGGACAAAAGGCGGGAAAGCAAAACAAACCGATTTCTGTTTGTACGCAGCAAATAACACGATCATCCCAACGTACGGAGAGAAAACCCTACAACTGGATCTCAACCTACGACGGCCGTACACCTGGAAATTCATCGTCGCTGCAGTCAGCAAACCCATCATCGGTGCAGACTTTCTGAAGCGTCATCAACTTCTTGTCGACATAGCCGGCCGACGCCTCGTCGACAAAGTTACCAACATGACCGTCAGAGCATCAGTCATTCGTTCCGCCGAACCCACAGTTCGAAGTATCGACATGGAACAGCCGTATCACCAGCTCCTCAGTAAGTTTCCTGATATCCTGCGACCATCAAGCATGAAGGATACTCCCAAACACAAGGTAGAACACCACATCGAAACTACTGGCCCACCAGTGTTCAACAAGTGCAGACCTCTTCCTCCACATCGCTACCTGCCCGTGAAGAAAGAATTCGAGCTCATGATGCAGCAAGGAATTTGCCGACCAAGCAAAAGCCAGTCCAGTCCAGTCCGCTGCATGTCGTTCCTAAGAAAAACGGCGACTTACGCATCTGTGGTGACTACAGAAGGCTCAATGACGTCACCAAACCCGACCGCTATCCAGTCCCACGCCTCAAAGATTTTACCTACCTACTTCACGGCAAGAAAATCTTCAGTACTCTCGATTTAAACCGAGCCTACTTTCAATTAAAAATCTTCGAACCTGATATCGAGAAGACAGCGATCACTACACACTCACACGAGGATTGCGGAAGTCACGGCAAGAAAATCTTCAGTACTCTCGATTTAAACCGAGCCTACTTTCAATTAAAAATCTTCGAACCTGATATCGAGAAGACAGCGATCACTACACCATTCGGTTTATTCGAATTTCCACGAATGTGCCCAGGTCTCAAGAAAGCCGGACAGACATTCCAACGATTCATAAACGAAGTGCTCAACGGAATAGACTACGCGTTCCCATTCATCGACGATGTTATCGTTGCATCTGAAAGTGAAGCAAGCCACATCGGAGATCTGCAGGAAGTTTTACGCCGATTAGACACGTATGGTGTCACTATAAATCCCTCTAAGTGTGTTTTCGGCAGCGAAACCGTCAAGTTCCTAGGTTACGAAGTATCAAGCAAGGGGATCAAACCACTTCAAGACAAAGTCAAAGCAATCACAGAATACCCAAAACCCAAAACCATTCAAGACTTACGAAGATTTATGGGCATGATTCACAGAATACCCAAAACCCAAAACCATTCAAGACTTACGAAGATTTATGGGGCATGATAAATTTTTACCGAGACAGTGTCCCAAATGCGGCAAGCATTCAGGCACCGCTGAATGCATTCCTTCATAATTCAAAAAAACGAGACAAGACGGAAGTAAAGTGGGACAATCAATCGACAAAAGCTTTTGAGTTGTGCAAACAAAGCATAATAAACGCTGCTTTATTGTCTTACCCATCCAGTGCGCCAGAGGACCAAATCGCTATTTTTTCGGACGCCTCAGCTACCTGCGCCGGGGCATCTCTACAACAAAGGCGAAGCAACGGACAATGGCTGCCACTCGGATATTTTTCAAAGAAATTTTCAGAAAGACAAAAAAAGTACTCGTGTTACGATCGGGAGCTCCAGTCAATACACATGGCAATAAAACATTTCAGAAAGATGTTTGAAGGCAAAGAACTCGTGATTTTCACCGACCATAAACCGCTGACCTACGCAATTCGTAAGCCGCCTTCCGATAACGACACACCACGGCGAATCAGGCAGCTACTGTTTATCAGCGAGTTCACTACTAACATTCGACACGTGAGGGGAGCTCAAAACGTTGTAGCAGATGCATTGTCACGCGTCGAAACTATCGACGTGCCCTCACCCATCAACTACGACGAGTTATCTCAAGCTCAAGAAAACGACAGTTGTATCCCTACATTGTCTCAACAGACCAACATACAACTACAGAAAATCATTTTACCGGGTACTAACAAGCCAATATTCTGCGAAACATCAACGCCACATGTTCGTCCCTACCTAACAGCTGATTTTCGTCGCATAGCTTTCAATGCCGTGCACAGCCCAAGCCACCCAGGAGTACGATCCACACGGAAGCTGATGCAAGAGCGATTCTTTTGGCCTTCAATGAATACCGACATCGGCCAGTGGACTAAGACATGCAATTCGTGTCAGCTCTCCAAAGTACAGCGACACAATCATAGTGACATCGCAACATTCCCACCGAGCGAACGATTTCAACATATTCACGTTGATATCGTTGGACCGCTACCGACGTCAGCATGTGGACACAAATACTTGCTCACGATGATCGACCGGTGCACACGATGGCCCGAAGCTGTACCACTCCAAGAGACAACCGCTGAAAACGTCGCAAGAAAACTTTACGAAGTATGGATATCTCGTTTCGGTTGTCCAATAAGAATCACTACCGACCAAGGACGACAGTTCGAAAGCCGACTATTCCGAGACCTCGCTCAATTACTCGGTGTAGAAAAAACCCGTACTACTGCATACCACCCGCAGAGTAACGGAATCGTCGAACGCTAGCACAGGACATTAAAAGCCGCACTCATGGCTAGACTAGAAAACAGCAACAAATGGATCGACGAATTGCCTGCTGTTCTAATGGGTCTCAGAGCCGCTATCCGCTCCGACTCTAACACAAGCGCAGCGCAACTCACCTACGGTCAAGCAATACGCCTGCCTGGCGATTTCATATCACCAACACCAGCTACACCGAAAATGGACCACGACTACGTCAATCACCTGCAAGAAGTTATCACCAAGCTCACACCTACATACAAATCGCATGCAAATAAGCGATGTATGTTCGTGCACAACGACCTACAAACATGTAGCCACGTGTTTGTACGCGATGACACAGTCCGCAAACCTCTGCAGCATCCATACCAAGGTCCATACAAGATCATCGAACGTAAAGAAAAGTATTTTACAATCCAATTACCAGGACGAATTAGCAATATATCGATAGATCGCCTCAAACCTGCGTATACAATCAACACAGAAGATGATCCCAGGCATATGAACAGCGAGACCAATCAAGCACCTGCAGCTACCACAGATGAGCAACCCAGCCTACATCCAGACCCGCATACGAGGGAACAACGTACCAGATCAGGCAGGATCGTCAGGACGCCTGCACGCTACGTACGCTTTGCTAAAAAGGGGGGAATAGTGTAGCACGGGCGCTACACAAAGGACTATAAATCACTCACACCAGATCACAGCTCTACACTGGCGCTACACAAAGGACTATAAATCACTCACACCAGATCACAGCTACACAAAGGACTGTAAATCACTCACACGAGGATTGCGGAAGTCACGGCGCGCGTCCCTGCGACCCTGACTCCCGCAGCGAGGGTTCCGACCCTGTTTCCATGAATCGTGACCAACGATCAACGTCCGTGGGAACCATACGAGTCGTCTAGCACGTGAAGACGGAACTGGCGCGCTTTTCTACATCAACCAATCATACGCCGCGGCCTGCCTCGATCAACGAATCAGCATCAAGAACGAAGCTGATTCGTTATTGGTTACCCCACTATCATTTAGAGATAGTTAGTATAGAGATAGTTAGTATTTAAGTGAGTGCATAGCTCGTGAGAACATAATTATAACATTATTATCATATTCTACATCAGTGTACAACATCATTGTACAACATCATTATTATATCCATTACTTGATAACACTCTTGTATCGCGTCATTTTTACACGTCTTATACATTGTACTCCTTTACATTCGTGCAATACATAAAGTTCAATTTATCTGAGTTTCAATTACGCGACGCGACCTACGCGCTACAACGTATTTGATTTAGCATGCATCAAATAGCAGACAATAACACTCACTTAGAAAACACTCTTTTAAAGCATACAAGAATTTTGACAACATTTTTAATTTCACTGAGCCGTCGAAGCGGAAAACATAATATTTTAAAATAATAAATGGTTGCCATGTGAAAACCAAAGCAGCAGTTTAATTTATAAACATTAATTTAATTTGCATTTAATTGGAAAAGAAAAAACAAACAAAACTGAGCACTGAAAATAAACTGGCGGCAGTTGCACGTAGTAATGTAAAGGACTAACACATAACGTTCGTGTATTAAAACGTCGAGGTTAATAGGACTCTATCCTACGATAGAGTCCTGTGTCAGTGTGTGTGTATAGGTAGGTAGGTAAGTACGTGACGTTTTATGTGACATCTGATATAAAGAAACATTTAGTAATCTGATACATATGGTGGCCCTGAAAAGGGCCTTTTATTCAGTGTGCATCGAAGACTGGTTTCAGCATTGTAACAATGACGCTGGCGCTCCGTAGACGTAGTTTCATAGATTCTGTGTGTAAGCACTAAGCACTATGCTCAGAACACTAAGCACTAAGCAGGTGAACTTACTCTCAGCATATATGACATGCATGCGAGTCTACGTACACTTGGAGAGAAAGCATGGCGAAAATAAATAAAGCATAGGCATATAATTATGTAGTAGGCATTGAGTGGAACAAAGCAGGTGAAAATGGTAAATATTATCATTAGTCGATGTAGCAGTGTGCATCGAAGACTGCATTCAGCGTTGTAACCACGAAGCCGGCATTCCGTCGACGTAGTTCCAAGATTCTGTATGTAAGCACTAAGCACTAAGCTTTAAACACTAAGCACTAAGCAGGTGAACTTACTCTCAGCATGTGTGAAATACATGCGAGTGTATGTACACTTAGAAGGCAAGGATAGCAAAAAAAGAAACGAGTATGCTTATGACCACACGACTGAAGTGAAACTTCTTTCGCACCATCTGTATGTATATATATATATATATATGTCGGCGCAATCACAATATTTAATCACTTAAATAATTAACATTCATAATTTGATGGTTCTAAAATCAGTAGATTAATTACTTTACAGTTTATTACGATGTCAAATTAACGTTAAACAGCAAACCACTATCTTTGTTATTGTAATATTTGCACGAGAGTGGGGGCGACGACTATAAATACGACCGCTCCACCGGCACTGGGGCAGCCCTGGCTGGAGGCTTTAAATTCATTTAAGGCATCCACAGGAAAGTCCGGTTAAGTAGTCACGGCCTCCTAAGGTCAACTACGAGATGCCATATCAAAAAAAAAAAAAAAAAAAAAAGGCACTGGGGCATTCAGTTCTGAGCCACCGAACCGTAAGGACCTAGTTGTGACGTCATTACGTTGTTTGTTGAATAAAAGAAGTTGTTGCGGAATTTGTGAAGTTTCCTTTGGAAGATCCACAATGAGTGATCATCGTGAAGATAACCTCTGTGACGTCAGCTATGCTGACGTCACACTTTTCAAAAACACCACGGAGGTTCTTCCTCCGTCATCAGAAGTGGGATTGCAGGAAGCTCCTACCCAAACCGCTTCCTTATCAGACCGTCACCACCTGATCAATTGGAACCAACTATCACCCAGCAGCGCGAGCCCGTGTTGGTTACCAATGCACCGTTAGAACCTGTGTTCCAATCAAGACCACAAATGTACCGACCATGGAATGCAGATGGGCCACAATTTATGATGCAAATATAGGAAATGATGCAGAAAATGTCGAAGCACTTATGTGCTACACCAGCCGAAGCAAAAATAAGGATTGAGGACGTCTATCTACCATCATTTGATCCAGATACTCTCATCGGTTTACGAGAATGGTGCCAGCATATCGATCAAGCGATCAGAGCGTACAAACTGGATGGATTTCGATGTCCGTATGAAAGTCTGCCTACTCATCGAGATCCTGCAGCAGAGCCTATACCATCGACGTACGAGGAAACTTGCGAATACAACCAAACAACCACCCATCAGAATAAGGGGTAAGTAACTAAATTCAATCATTTCAAATAGCCTAACAAATGCAATAGGAATTCTCCGAGACCCTCCGAGACCCTCCGAGACCCTCCGAGACCCTCCGAGACCCTCCGAGACCCTCCGAGACCCTCCGAGACCCTACGAGACCCTACGAGACCCTACGAGATACTCCGAGACCCTCCGAGACCCTACGAGACCCTACGAGATTCTACGAGACCCTCCGAGAACCCTCCGAGACCCCTCCGAGACCCGTCCGAGACCCCTCCGAGAACCCTCCGAGACCCCTCCGAGAACCCTCCGAGACCCTTCCGAGAACCCTCCGAGACCTCTTCGAGAACCTCCAAAAACTTAATTACCTTATTGATATTCTTAGACTGCCTGTTATTTCATAACTACTTAATATAAAGCAACGCAAGTTGTTCTCAGATATCCAACTCAGAGGAAGTTCTTTCTATTCTTACAGATATCACGGAGAGAATCAACGAGGCTGGTGCAGAGCGCGCACCGCCTGTCAGAATGGCCGTGTCGGCGCAATCACAATATTTAATCACTTAAATAATTAACATTCATAATTTGATGGTTCTAAAATCAGTAGATTAATTACTTTACAGTTTATTACGATGTCAAATTAACGTTAAACAGCAAACCACTATCTTTGTTATTGTAATATTTGCACGAGAGTGGGGGCGACGACTATAAATACGACCGCTCCACCGGCACTGGGGCATTCAGTTCTGAGCCACCGAACCGTAAGGACCTAGTTGGGACGTCATTACGTTGTTTGTTGAATAAAAGAAGTTGTTGCGGAATTTGTGAAGTTTCCTTTGGAAGATCCACAATGAGTGATCATCGTGAAGATAACCTCTGTGACGTCAGCTATGCTGACGTCACACTTTTCAAAAACACCACGGAGGTTCTTCCTCCGTCATATATATATATGTGTACAATATATACATGTATACACATATACATATATTAATTTTCTATAAATGTTTAAATTTATTTCATGCTTTCATTTATAAATTAATATTTTTCATTTTGGGGAGTGTGCGAGGGAATTGCACGATTTAATTCCCCCATCTCCGTTCCACCATCGGACGACCCGTCGTACGGCGAGTTTCCACCCTTATGTTGTTAACACCTCTACGATCCGGACGAAGCGTTTCGCCTCCTCCTTTATACCGCGTACATAGAGGGACTGGAACAATCTGCCGGCGGCGGTGTTTCCGTCGGACTACAATTTGAGTGTCTTCAAGGCTAGAGTGAATAGGCTCTTAATAAACTAGTGCGCCATACCATCAACGATTGCGTCACTGCTTACCATCAGGCGGGATTGCGGTCAAGCGCTGGTTTATAAATTAATAAAAAAAGAAAAAAATTGTATTGAATAGCAAACGAAAAGACAAACAAAATCGAAATCGAAAAGAAACTGGCGGCGGTAGCTCGTGGTAATGTAAAGGACGACAAATAACGATAACGTATTAAAAGGTTCCGGTACATTTACAAGAAGCTAAATAGTTGATTATATTAAGAACAATACTAGTGAATTAAAACAAATAAAAATAGTGAATACTACAACTTACAAGAAAATCCGAAAATATAAACATCAACAATATCGACGTATTTGATTTAGCATGCATCAAATAGCAGGCAATAACACTCACTTAGAAAACACTTTTTTAAAACATACAAGAATTTTGACAACATTTTTAATTTCACTGAGCCGTCGAAGCGGAAAACATAATATTTTAAAATAATAAATGGTTGCCATGTGAAAACCAAAGCAGCAGTTTAATTTATAAACATTAATTTAATTGGAAAAGAAAAAACAAACAAAACCGAGCACTGAAAATAAACTGGCGGCAGTTGCACGTAGTAATGTAAAGGACTAACACATAACGTTCGTGTATTAAAACGTCGAGGTTAATAGGACCCTATCCTACGATAGAGTCCTGCGTCAGTGTGTGTGTATAGGTAGGTAGGTAAGTACGGAACGTTTTATGTGACATCTGATATAAAGAAACATTTAGTAATCTGATACATATGGTGGCCCTGAAAAGGGCCTTTTTATTCAGTGTGCATCGAAGACTGGTTTCAGCGTTGTAACAGTGACGCTGGCGCTCCGTAGACGTAGTTTCATAGATTCTGTGTGTAAGCACTAAGCACTAAGCTCTGAACACTAAGCACTAAGCAGGTGAACTTACTCTCAGCATATATGACATGCATGCGAGTCTACGTACACTTGGAAAGAAAGCATGGCAAAAATAAATAAGGCATAAGCATATAGTAGGCAGCGAGTGGAAAAATGCTCGTGAAAATGGTAAATATTATCATTAGTCGATGTAGCAGGGTGCTTCGAAGACTGCATTCAGCGTTGTAACCATGAAGCCGGCACTCCTTCGACGCAGTTCCAAGATTCTGTATGTAAGCACTAAGCACTAAGCTTTAAACACTAAGCACTAAGCAGGTGAACTTACTCTCAGCATGTGTGACATACATGCGAGTGTATGTACACTTGGAAGGCAAGCATAGCAAAAAATAAATAAGGCATAGGCAGCGACTGGATAAAAGCTGGTGAAAATGGTGATTATAAACTTAAGTCGATGTAGCAGCGTGCATCGAAGACTGCATTCAGCGTTGTAACCATGAAGCCGGCACTCCGTCGACGTAGTTCCAAGATTCTGTATGTAAGCACTAAGCACTAAGCTTTAAACACTAAGCACTAAGCAGGTGGAACTTACTCTCAGCATGTGTGACATAAATGCGAGTGTATGTACACTTGGAAGGCAAGCATAGCAAAAAATAAATAAGGCATAGGCAGCGACTGGATAAAAGCTGGTGAAAATGGTGATTATAAACTTAAGTCGATGTAACCATGACGCTGGCGCTATGTTGACGTAGTTTCATAGATTATGTCTGGCAGTATCGACATGAGTTCACCTGTGTAAAAATTAGTTTGACACATCCGCGACATGATATACGATTCCGCCCGGAATCTTTGGAGTGCCTTTTTTATTTGGCATGGGAAATCATCAAATGATCTCTCTCGCTCTGGGCGGAGCCTCAGGGCGTGTCAGACTTTTATTGACTAAAACCCACCCGTGTTCCTTCACTTGCCTGTAGGCCGGGGCCACGGTTTCTTTTTTAACCAACCCGCAAGGCACACGAGCTAGGAGGCATCGGTTTTCGTGGACCCCGTGACGATGTGCTGACTCAGGCATGGTCCTTACCGGGCGGCGAGCTGCCCACTGCTCACCGCCAGCAAGCCCACGCCTACGGTGGCCGGGAGTTCGATGTTGTGTCCCGGCCAGGGCGTCTCCTGCGGTGACTAGAGGCGTGAAGCGCTAGGATTCCCGCTCCGTCACGCTAATTTTATTTTCGTGTTCAGTAAATTGCAGCTAAAAAGTATTTATGAAAATCCTAAGCCCGTAAAAGTATGAATGGATAATAGTTGAAGCACGCGGATCAATGGCCCCGTACCATTCAGCTGTAGATTATCAGAAGTTTACTATTGGTTCGTGCTCACTTTCCAGTTTTTTTATCACTATGTTAAATCTGCCATTTTATGTTTCTAAAATTTTATTTATTGATGAAACGATTTTATTACTAAGACAAAACCGTTTCGCTGCGGGAAAACAACCATTAAAATTCCACGCTGTATTGTTGATTTGATATAGATCTATATCGCCCTTGCTAGAGGATGTCAGCATGAGTTGCGGCTCCATACATGGTGGGCGATAGATAAGTATTATATAACCGACTAGCGGCCGCCCGCGATTTCCTTCGCGTTTTTTATGTCCTCCGCTACTATTGGTCGCAGCGTGATGTTATATAGCCTAAAGCCCTTTCCGGTTTCATTAATCCAGAAAGGCTTTAGGGCATTGGCTATCCAACGCAAAAATAATTTTTCAAACGGACCAGTATTTCCTGAGATTAGCGCGTTCAAACCAACAAACAAACTCTTCAGCTTTATATATTAGTATAGATTAGCGTAGTGACGATTGTGAATCAATTGTAATAATTACATGCATTATACCTCCTTTTTAGAGTTCCGTAGCCAAATGGCTAAAAACGGAACCCTTGTAGATTCGTCATGTCTGTCTGTCCGCCTGTCGTCCGAAAAATCTAAAAAAACCACATGACTTACATTACTATAAAAACTAACAACGAAAATTGTTTTGAACGAGATCTAGTAAGTAGTTTTTTTTAATACCTCGTAAATCGTAAACCGCTTACTACCGCGTAATATTTCATACAAATAACTTAAATCCTTTAATTTCATAAATCAATGGTATGAAACCCTTTGTGCGTGAGTCCGACACGCACTTGTTTGATGTTGGTTCAAAAAATCTAAACGCGTCTGGTGTCACCATTATAACGAACCTTGCCGGAAATGGATGCGACGTTGCCAACCAGTATTTTTAATTTGATTATTCTACAATTTTCTATAATAATCAAATACACGCACCACTCTGCGAGTCCAAAATAATAATGCGTTCAGAATACTGTTCGGACTACGACGCTGCTGCAACGCTTCAGCAATGTTTGTTGGGAAAAGAGTGGATGGTTTCCATGCCATCATGCGAAAGCGCTGTGCATCTCTCATGAAGCGAACGCGGGCCAGCCCAAACAGCCTTCTGAGTGTTTTCGTGGACCGCTGGGACTCGCCGATGTGGCGGCACTGGATGCAACTACACACTACGGGTGGTCGCGTCCTGGGCTTGGCGTAACTTGGCACTTCTGTGCGGTTCCATTTGATTGTGTTGTGTTTCTGTTTTGTGTACTAACAATAGATTTATAAGGTTTTATTTTTATTTAAATTTTTGTATGACTAACATTATATGGACTACGTCTGAAATAAATTATTATTATAAGAATATATGTTTAGTACCTATTTTGATTAATGTTAAAATTTTTATATTTCTTGTAAACATAGGTACTTAACCTTTTTTAGGATTCCGTAGCTAAATGACAAAAACGGAACCCTTATAGATTCGTCATGTTAGATTATGTGTTCGTCCGTATGTCACAGCCATTTTTTTTCCGAAACTATAAGAGCTATACTGATGAAACCTGGTAGCTAGATGTATTTTGTGAACCGCATTAAGATTTTGATGCAAAAATAAAAAAATAAAAAAATATTGGGGGCTCCTTACTACTTAGAACTGAAACTCATTTTATTTTCATCAAACACATACGTGTGGGGTATCTATGGAGATGAGTATGCTGCGGTGGATGTGTGGAGTTACGCGGAAAGACCGCATTAGGAACTCCCGCATCCGTGGCAGTCTCCATGTCCGTGACATAGCAGACAAGCTGCAAGAGAGTCGCCTGCGCTGGTACGGCCACGTCTTACGTAAACCGGCATGTTACGTGGGTAACAAATGTCTTGCCATGGCGCCTCCGCCGGGCCGGAACAAGCGAGGCAGGCCAAAGAAGTGCTGGCTTGACGTTGTAAGTGATGACATGCGTGCCAACAATCTCACACCACAGGATGCCAGAGATCGTGCGAAATGGAGGCGTAATAGCCGGAAAGCGGACCCCGGGCTCCAACGCGAAAGCCGCGGATGCGACCGGGATAATACGCTGAGATGATGATGATGACTGATGAAACCTGGTAGCTAGATGTATTTTGTGAACCGCATTAAGATTTTGATGCAAAAATAAAAAAATAAAAAAATATTGGGGGCTCCTTACTACTTAGAACTGAAACTCATTTTATTTTCATCAAACACATACGTGTGGGGTATCTATGGATAGGACTTCAAAAATGATATCGAGGTTTCGAAAATATTTTTTTCTAAACCGAATAGTTTGCGCGACAGACGCTTCCGAAGTGGAAAAAAGTTGGTCCTCCCCTCTAACTTCTAAAATAAGAAAATGAAAAATCTAAAAAAAGCATATGATGTACAATTTACTATAAAATCTACCAACGAAAATTGTTCTGAACGAGATCTTCTAAGTAGTTTTCATTTAATACCTCGTAATGAGTCATAATTCATGACAATCATTAATCAACCTTTTATCGTCTCATTGCTGGGCAGAGGTCTCCTCTCATATAGAGAAGGATTGGGCGTAATCACCACGCTTGCTCAATGCGGGTTGGCGATTTCAGACTTAAAGTCCAGGTTTCCTCAAGATGTTTTCCTTCACCTTCAGTCATTGGTGTCTAAGATATACTTAGAAAGTACATATAACTTTAGAAAAGTTACATTGGTACTTGCCTGAACCTGGAATCGAATCCGCGCACTCATGCTTGAGAGGCTGGTGTTTTAACCACTAGACCACCACGACTTCCGCTTATTACCGTCTAATCTTTCATACAAATAACTTAAATCCTTTAATTTCATAAATCAATGGTACGGAACCCAAAGCTCAAGTGCATTTTTAATTTGTTTTTTCATTATAATTTCAAAGTTTATTATACTCGTAAAGCCCAGAAGACGTACGGTATTTACAACGCTAAATGTAGGTAAGTGTGTTAAAATTATGATACATTATTGAGTGTGTATTTCACCCGTCAGTGTCGTCGGGCTTAGAATAGTACCATCCAATATCCTCCCGTGGATGTCGTAAGAGGTGACTAAGGGTACTCTCACCAGTCAAGTTGGCAGCAGCGCTTCCCCTGTGGAATATCACATTAGTGCGATCCCCAATCCGCCTGCCAAGCGTTGGGATTATGGCAAACCCCCTCAATGGAAAGACAGCCTTTTGGAAGGCCTTTATCCAGTAGTGTACCTCTATGGGCTGAGAAGTAGAAAAAGACGAAGATATTAGTTACATCACAGGTCATGTAGGAGACACAGTCCTACAACAGTTCTAGGGAAGCAATTCGCTATAGATACGCAAACCCATATAGTTTGCCGTCTCTTTTCTTCTTGCAATGCAAGAATCATTGTTTTCTATAATATTTTCTTCCAACTCATTCTTTTTGCGCTTATTCTTTTGCGGCATTGGCCTTGTCATTATTCTTTTCTGGGTCACTCTTTTCCCATGTCTGTATTCTTTTATTCTTTTGTTATCTTTTCTTTTGTCATGTTTTAATCTTTGTTACATTACTTCTTATATAGCTAGTCATATATACCTTATTTCTATTACATTATTTACACTTTTCTTGTCATCTTATTTCGACGCTAATAATTCTTGCAGACGGCCTTGCTGGCTGTGCCACTACCTCGTACGGTTCCTGTCGATGCTTTCTTTCGCGACCTTGAGGCAAAACCGCTCCAGGTACGGCCTGGAGTGCTTGTCAGCCATTAGGTCGGCGATGGTTGTTTCATTTAATAATTTTCTTGTACTTATTTCCAGGTCGTACCTGTCGCGGTTGTGCCTCGGACACTCGAACAGTAAGTGCTGGATAGTCTCAGTTGCCTGTGTGTCACACACACAGGCCGGGCTGTCCTTCAGCTTAAATCTATGTAGGTACGCGGCGAAGCCGCCGTGACCTGTCAAAATCTGCGCCCAGATAGACGTCCTGTCGAGGCACTTCAGGACCTTGCGCGCGCGCACCACATCGGGGAAGAACATTCGCGTGACCCCAGCCGTGGCCCCGCCGGTGTACCCCCCATTCCAGACAGCTACTGTGCCCTCTCTCAAACGTCTCTTGACGTAAGAGACTGGACACCTGTCATACGCTGGGGCGACCCTGGACTGGGCCGCCGCCTGCCTAGCCAGTTCGTCGGCGCGCTCATTGCCGGGGATCCCGACATGAGCTTTCACCCAGAAGAACCGGAGGATTCCGGGTTTCGGATCAAGTCGAGCGAGGATCGAGAGTCGCTGAGCACCGCCGCGCAGTCGAAGCCTCTCAGGATAACCAGGTCCGTAGCCCTGGCTATCGCGAGCAGCTCCGCCTGAAAGACGGTACACATCGGCTCCAACCTCATTCGCTTGGTCCGAATCTCGGACCCATCCCGCCAGTATGAATATCGACCCCTTCATCCGATTTACTACCGTCCGTGTAAATCAGATGAGCGGGGAGCTGTAGCTGAGCCACAGTTTCGGGGAGCATATTCTCCAGACACTGATAGTCAACATCTCACTGGCGGGGTGAGGGGCCTCCGTAAAGGCCCTACGCTCCTCCAGTTCGCGGGATTCCAGCTCTTCAATCGGGCGTCCCCGTTTGCACTCAAACAGCCGGGCGACCTCCAACACTCGAAGATCGAGCGAGAGGAGACCCAACAGCGTGAGTGCTGCATTGGCGATCTTCTGTGCAAAGCCCCTCTGGACGGTAGCAAAGGTTCTTTGCACAGAGATCTTCTCGGCGGCTTTCGCCCAGGAGCTCGCGCCGTACAGGATCTAGGCGGGGTTCGCCGGCGGGGGAGAGGTAGCTCAGGCTCCGCTAGTTTCCCACTCTCCCGCCACTATGGCGATGCCGGAGTAGCGTTGGGGTTTTTAGTGGGTATACCGGGAGGCTCTCTCCCGGGGAGTCCCACATACCCCTCCCGTCCCCCGACGGGTGGGGATGCGTAATTGATATTTCCCCCAGCGACAACAAAAAAAAAAAGGATAAGTTAGGATAGGCTATAAACTTACTGAAGAAAAAAAGTTACATAAGACTAGGCTGCATGGCGTACTATGCCTTTGCCTTTTCCGTTCCTCTAAACGGAAAGAAATGAACCAAAAAAAAAAAACTCTTTGTATTCACGGTTCCCAACTTAGGGGTTTTCCCCCCAGATTTAGGGGGTAAATAAGTGAATTGGGATTTTTTTAGGGGTTTGAAATTATTAGGGGTATTTTCAGGGATATTTTTTTGAGTCTTTATTATTTTTTAATTTATAATATTAATATTTGTTTCTTGCCTAGTGACTGCTAGTCCGATTTCTATTACATCGAAATGATGGATCTTGTGTAACATTTAATCCATCCAATAAAATATTAAATTGTTCAATGTCAACATGTATGATTTAAAAAAATCTGAATCTTCAGATAAAGGTGAAATATTTAATGTATTAAATAACATACAATAGAATGATTTTGAAACATATTACAGTAGGTATATTATTTCTAAATCATTGTGAATTTATATTTGTATTTTTTAGGGGGGAAACAAAACAAATATAGCGATTTTAGGGGTTTTTGTCACCAACTTTAGGGTTAAATATTTTCGAGAGTTGGTAACACTGTTTGTATTGTATCAACTATCAAGTTGACACTGCTGACAGTTGGCCCGGATGTAACTTTTAAAGTTTGTGTTAATTGTATATTATAATTTCATGCTTTTTGTGCTGTACGGTAACTAATAAATTAAACCTCATAAACTTACGCCTTCTTCCTACGGTCGTAGACATATACTACTCGACTCTATCTGCTACGTTCCAAACGTGAATAAAACAAGCCGGGCGTTATTCGTAGGAAACTTTTTTCTTTCAAAACAGTAGTGTTTCTCTTATAAACAAATACGTCTTTCATTTAATACTTAGTCGATTTAATAGACCGATACAAGACGCTGACAGAATAATTGACATCGGATGAGTTGTCAAAGAATAGAAAATAACCGTATCTAGGTATCTGATACTTTCTGAGGTAAACGATGGATAGACTACCAATGTGTAGGATATGTTTAGCGCAGAATGTCCGCCTGTGTATAGTGGCCCACAGAAACTTGCACAAACTATATGAGACGCTGACTAATATTCCAGTAAGTTGTTTTGAGTTGTTATGTTCTGAGGCACCAACTGCTCTGGCGGTCTTTTTCTTGGACAGTTGTCTACTCTTGACTCAATTTTTTTAGATAATAAACTAAAGTTAAGCAAACAACTACATGGCTTAGTTATCCAATTAAATATATCAGCTTTATTCAGTTGTCATGCTCCATCACAGTTTTACTTGCACTCTTTAATTTTTTTTTAAAGTTACCTGCAATGTGTGCAATTATAAACATTTAAATTCACATAGTCAAACAGACAGACCCGGAACAACTATCTGTAGGACATACAAATTTGTTCTGTGTAGCTTCAATTCCCACCCGTCAGATGCAGTGAACAAGGGCCGCTAAGCCATATATTTGTAACCAGTGTTTCTCATCTAAGTGAATAATTGTATTCTGGTTTTGAGAAATAAATTAAACTTAGCAAGATTATTAACAAATTAAATGGGGGAGACTTGTATTAAAAGTGTTCATTAACTAAGTCACATAGTTTTTCTTGAACTTTAGTTTGTTAGTAAGTTAATGAATAATAAATGATAAATAAATAATACAATCAAAATAGTAGATACATGACCAATGTTGTTGCAGTTTATAACTGAAGACAGTAGACCGATGCTTGCATGTGTCTTCTGCTTTGCTAAATTAAAGCAATGCTACAGATTACTGCGACAATGTCTGAAAGCCGAAGAGCTTTTCACTCAGAAGTTGAATGAAAAATATGAGGTAAGATTCTTTAAAAGCAATTAATTCTTAAAGTTTTAATCTCCCTATAAGTAATGTGAAAGTGATACCTCTCAATTTCATACTTATTTTGTTTGGGTTTTAAACCAAGTTAACCATTGCATATTGCATAATAATGTAATTATAAGCTTTTGTCAATTATATGCATACAATTATTATACATACAATATTAGACATACAATGATTATCTGTTATTTTATGTTACAATAGCTAGTGCAGTGGTTAGTTAAATTGGTAGCACAACCGACTTGTCAGGATACATTGGAACTACTATACTGGAAGTGTCCTCACATAGGGCTCTTTTAAGTGACTAAAGAAATATATGAAGTTTGTGCTTCTGACACTGTGATTAGTAGCATATTTTCCTAATAATATAATTATCTCCTTATAGCCCAATCCTGTAGTGAATGAAAAATACTTTGAGATATTTGGAGGGCTTATTAAATCTCCAATAGAACAGATAAATGTTGTTGATTGCATTGCTGTTGGAGAGGAATTATCAGCTGTTTGTGAGGGACCAGATGATGTTATTGAACCAAAGGAGGAACACCAAAATGATGGTATGTTTTAATAACTAAAATAATATTCTTGGTAAATAATATCTAAAACAAAAATATTATTTGTTCAATTGATTTTATATTGATTAGATGATGTTTTGAGGTATTACAAACCTTTGCCAGTGTTAAGTTTTGGTCAATGTAAGTGGAACCACACTGTGTTCTGAAATAAAACAAATAATACACTTCATTGTATTGTTTATTTACAGAGCTAGAACCCGATAATTTAGACAGTAGTTGTTTAGATGTAGCAGATATACCAACAAACTGTTCTGAGTCAGATTTCGAAGATGATGTCCCTTTAATGATCTGTAAATTTGAAGTGGAAGATGAAGGAGTATCAAAGACAAATAGAAGAGCCACGGAGACAATCAGTAAGTATTAGTTAGTTATATAGCTAAGCAGTCAAGCCAATGGTTCATCTGATAGGATGTGGCTAGTGTAAACGGACCTAAAGAGCTGACTGAATAGCGGGGGGGAAACTAGTTTTATACTAGATTTGCGGGGTATTCCAACACTTTTGTTAATGAGCATGGACTGTATGAGGTGATGTAGCTGGTAATGGATCCAATGAAACCATGGAGCAAATATAGAGAGGAGGTGTTGTAATTAGCCTTCTCTAAGAAACAACGCGTGACAATTTGCAGGATGAGGGGTACAAAAAGTGGGCGGGATCTTGTTTGATCCCGCCCACTACCGGTCAATAGCAAAACTGCTTGCTTCGTTCTGAATCAGATGTTACTACGTAGTTTAACTACCTCACACACACAACATCTACTACTACAGAGACGTACTCAGAATTTTCGTACCATTACCTATTATGTAAACAAGTAATACTTTCCTAAATCAAAAGTAGCATGATGCGAATGAAGCTGTGTGTGTGTGTATGGCCAAGTAATGTTAATTTTAGAGGCAGTACAAATAATAAACAAATTATATCGAACATAATTTTATTGACAAACACTATTATGTAGGAATATACTACATATGGCGCGAGTGCTATTTACACGGAGCGCCGTGTACCGAACACATGGAATCCTCACCCCCCAACTGTGACGGAACCTACCTCATATAAATAAATAAATAATAATAACCAAACCAAAAATCAAATTTTATACCAGTACTTATATGATTTACCTAAAGCAAAATGCTGTATTGTGTATAGATTCATGACGTTTATTTTTAACTAGTAGTAAAAATGCAGATTATTGACTAATGCAGTATTATGATCGTTAACTATATTTACTTTTATGAATGATATTAAAGGACTAAATTATATTATGGTTCGACTAGACTCAGATTATAATTGATATTGTTGCGGAGATTTTACTTAAGTATAACAATGTTTTTTCAATTTTACTTATTTTTATCAATGTTTTATGTTCTTTTAAGTTTTTGTACTAGACACTTTTATCATCGAGCAAAGACTCGGCTCTCGCTACAAAAAACAATAATTACGAATTTGATCTATTTCTTGCTTCAACTTTTTCTTTCTAGGCGAATCATGAAGTATCAAAAATTCATTTAAATCACTTGTGGTAGGTTTTGGTGATGATATTGTGGGCTCTGGTTATTTTCTTTTAAGCTGTAACATAAAGGATAAAACAAAAAATATTAAATTAATTCATTATCCCAAAATAATTGAAACTGGTAAATACAAACAACATTGAAACGAACCGATATATCTATTTTTATACAAGATAATGTTAAAAAGTCCTTTTTTTGTTACCAAGAAGTCATCATCATCATCATCTCAGCAGAGTATAATGTCGGTCGCATCCGCGGCTTTCGCGTTGGAGCCCAGGGTCCGCTTTCCCACTAATACGCCTCCTTTTCGCACGATCTCTGGCATCCCGTGGTGTGAGATTGTTGGCACGCATGTCATCTCTTACAACGTCAAGCCAGCACTTCTTTGGTCTGCCTCGCTTGTTCCGGCCCGGCGGAGGCGCCATGGCAAGACATTTGTTACCCAAGTAACATTTTTAACAGCGTTTACGTAAGATGTGACCGTACCAGCGCAGGCGACTCTCTTGCAGTTTGTCTGCTATGTCACGGACATGGAGACTGCCACGTATGATGGAGTTCTTGATGCGGTCTTTCCGCGTAACTCCACACATCCACCGCAGCATATTCATCTCCGTGACACGCAGCTTCTGCTTGTGTCGCTCAAGCACAGGCCACGCCTCACTGCCATACGGAAGGACAGGTCTAATGATGGTTTCATAGACCTGTCCCTTAAGCTTAATTGGCATTTTGGGGTCACAAATGATACCTGTCACCTCACGCAAGTATTTAAATTGGTATGTGCATTCGATCATGTCTCCGCCTATGCACACAGGCATTGGGTCTATGGTGTTGCTGATATTTTGCACACTATAGCCACATTGAGTTTAAGACCTCCGTTCTCAAGCGAGTTCTTCCACGCATTTACCCGCCGCACCAACCGTTCCCTGTCCGCGTCTGCCAGCGCGATATCATCAGCATACATGAGCAACCAGGGAGGTTGCTCATCTGAATTCTTGATGTTGGCTGACAAGACATCTAATATCACGCTGAACAGGAACGGACTAAGGACAGATACTTGGTGTACACCGACGGTGATGGGGAAGGGTTTAGTGTCGCCAACAGCGGTCCTAACAACGGAATCGGAATTGAGGTTCATGCCTCGAATTATGTCAACATAGGCTTCTGGTAACCCTTTGGACCTCAGTGCCCACCAGATCATCCCCGAGGGACACAGTCGAAGGCCTTCTGCATGTCTAAAAAGAGCATATGCAGAGGTGTGTTCTTCGATCTGTAACTCTCTATGGTGATCCTTAGGGCGAAGATAGGGCACGTGTTTCCGTACCCTGGACGGAATCCATATTGACACGTCGAGACAGCACAACCGGGATGACTCGGGACCGAGGCAGCAGATCCAGGAGTCTAAAATCCTCTCAAAGATCTTCATGGTGTGGGACATGACCGTACCCTGCCCTTGCCTTTGAAGACTGGAGTGATAATACTCAGCCTTCTTTGGCTCGGGGTTTTGCCGGTCAGGAGCACGCGGTTCAGAAAGTTCGTTAACATGCCCACACCGCGAGGACCCATCGCCTTCCAGGCATCAATGGGGACTCCGTCAGCTCCGACAGCTTTCCGATTCGCCATGCGACGAAGAGCCGTGTGGACTTTGTCACCAAGAAGTCTTCATCATTAAAATGGCAAGAACAAATCTTTGTATATTTTGTCGGAGTCCAGTCTTATCTATTAATTTTAGTGATCCATTGCTGTTTAAGTATCTCTTTGAATGGAAATCTAAAACATACTTATTTTTAACAAAAACTTTTATGATAGTTGTCTCACGAAGAGAAAGTACTTTTAATAATGTAGATAGAATAATTAATTTAAAGGAGGTTTATTTTCATTTCCTGAGTATTAAATATTTTATGAAAAGTATTTTCCATAGTCGTAGCACACTGTAAAATAATTGGATTCTAATTAAAACCCTGTCTTTTTGTTAAATTCAAGGGTTGACGATAGATGGAAGATAAAAAGTCTTTAGGGGTGTTAGTAGAACAAATATCAGTACGTATGATTATTAAAGTATATTAATACTGCTCTAATTACTAATTTAATTGAATTTCTATGACAAAGTGTCGCCGTCTATTGTCAAGTAGAATAAGTATATTTTAAGACGCCCACAAGATAAGGTTTTTCTAGAACTATTCTATTAAATTATGAATAAAATTACTTACACGTGAAATGTGATGTCTTTCGTAATACCAGAACGTCTGTCCAAGTAATTTTTACAAGATAAAACACAACATTTCATCTTTTTTTTACTTAATAATATGAAAATAACACCAAAAACCTCCGTTGTGAACAGAACGAACGACGACAGTACACTGAATAAGACCACGCCCACTATGATGACGTCAGGGCCTATTAAGAATCACAGTGCACAGGTACTTAGGCCGCCTCCGCTCTATATTTGCGCCACGAATGAAACAACGGGGTCACACGAAAACAGTAAATTGTAAAGTAAATCATAATCAACCGCAGAAAGCCAAGGAAACGAAGACCTTATGAAAAACCACTGAAAACGTCAAAATATTGACTTAACAAAAAGAAACGTAAAAAAGTATAAAGCTTAATAAACTAATGACTAAGCCAGCCAGTTGCCAAAAACTTTAGTTTACTTGAAATCAATAAAGCCATTACCGCTCCACAGTATAAAACCTAAAAACAGATAACATCTAAGGTTGACTCTAGCGATGTCCCACAGGCATCGGTTTGGGGCTGCATCTGGTGGTAAATCGGGTACGACTGGGTGCTGTGCGCCGACGTCCCTATCGGCCTCAGTGTAATTAGTTTGTTACGCTGACCACACGCTGGTCCTGGCGCTGGAGCGGGCCGGGGCTACCTTTAGGCGGCTCGGCCCCAATCTAGGGGATTGTAATGCCTTTTGCCACAGGTTCTACGCCGAGGATTCCTCTAGTTTATCGCGCCCCAAAGGGTAATAGCTGTCCAGCCAGTCCAGGGATTTCGCACGGTATCCACAGAGGCGGCGAGCTTCCTTTCTGGAATGCCGCCATGTAATCTGGAGGCCAAAGTCCTGGCCCATATATCAGAGTGGCGAGAGAAGGCAAAATTGTAATATAACTCCGCTGCTGCAAGTACACCCGAAAAGCTCCGACGGGATCTCATGACGACATGGAGAGTGCGTTTGTCGAATCCCAGTGCTGGGAACGCTACAATAGTGGTTAGAGTGGAGGGCCTCACCGGACACGGCTGTTTCGAGAGGTTTCTGTTTTGTATAAGGCGGTAGGAACGCCAGGGTGTCACAACTGTGTGGATCGCTCTGAGGACACGGTGTAGTGTAAAGTGGACGTGGGCTGGGCGAGCCTGTCGCCGCCCATTACAGACCTGGCCCGGTTCGACGGCGCATTGTGTTCCACGCGCCCCTCAAATTGATGTCAGCACGTAGTAACGAGGTCAACTAGGACCGATGTCTCCCAGTACACCGGTTGTTCGAAAGAGATATAGTGGACCCTGGCACACCGGCAAGGCATGCGTGTGTTGTTTGTTATGCGTTATGCTTTTTAACGCTCAAAGTTTTACATGGATTTGGAAGAAGTTTCATTATCAGATGTACCATATGAACCTTTTCATCCCAGTTTTTCCATGGGTTCAAAACTTATGCGGGTGAAACTGCGGGACGCAGCTAGTCCTTCCTTAGTAATATTATAAATCGGAAAGTGAGTTTGTTTGTTCCGCTTTCACGCCGTAAATACTCAACCGATTGCTTTGAAATTTGGCAGACGTAAAGTTAGAAGTCCGGATTAACTAATAGGGTACTTTTTATACGGAAAAAAAATGATGTTCCTGAGAGAAAACAAAAATATTGTTAGCTTCATACCAATTCGATGATAGATGGCGCTATGTGTCGTTTAAAACAATATAATATATTGCAAACGAGTATGCACATGTAAACTTAAAAGCTAAATGATACGATAATTAATCCCCGAAAATGAGAAATCTAAAAAGCGCGATATAACCGAATTCCACGCGGGCGAAGCCACGGGTGGAAAGATAGTAATAAATAAATAACAGGTACTTGTTGTATCATACATCACTACTCTGTAGTCGAGTAACTAATACCATATCTATGTATTAGTGTCTATGAATATAGTCTATAGTCTTGTCATTGTAACTTAGGATCTGACCTAGAAGATGTCGATTCCAATGTAATAATTATACAAGTGTAATAAACCAGTCTAATTATCTAAAGTCTTTAATATTTACCAACGGGACAATCATACATGGTGTCAGAATAGTGAAAAAACCCAATACGAAGAAAGAAAATTCAAAAAATGCAAAAGTCGGATGGCGTCGGTGGCAACCATGACACCGGAACTGCAATGAACAATGGCTTGAAGGCGCTTAAAATATCGTCAGATGCAACAAACAACAATTACGAAACCTGGAAGCGCTGGTGGCAACAGTTCGAATTATACTTGTTGGCAACGGGTTTGGACAAGTCCGGTGAGAAACGCAAGATCGCCATTTTACTACATCACATTGGTGAAAAATGCTTAAATATTTTCAACACATTCAACATAAATATTGGAGAAAGCACATTACATGACGTCAAGGCCAAATTCGACGAATTTTTTCAACCTAGAAAAAATATTACCATGTATCGTTACATGTTTTTACCACACGTCAACAGAAATCGGAAAGCATCGAGGATTTCTTAACCGATCTCGAAAATAAGAGCCAAGATTGCGAATTTGGAACGCTCAGAGAATCTCTTATCAGAGATATTTTTATCGCCAACTTGAGTTTGGACTTAGCACATGTACGTCAGAGACTGCTGCAGGAACCTGATCTGACATATCAGAGGATGCGAGAGCTAGCTAGGACACTCATCGTCGCACAGCAGGATGCAGACCAAATTGTCAAGAGGTCCACTAGTGAAGAGTCTGAAAAAGTCATGCATCTGCGTCGGAGGAGCCGTGGTCGAGCGGAGCGTCAGCGACGGCGAGCTTCACCAGTCAGTCAGCAGGGATCCAGCGCAGGGAGGTCAAAGTCAAGTCCCAGTCCTGAGAAGCGCTCGAAAACGTGTAGCCGCTGTGGACAACACCACCGCTACAAATGTCCAGCGCAGGGAGCTAAATGCAGGTCATGTAACTCTTATGGTCATTTTGCAAAATTTTGTTACTCCAATAATAAAAAAGTCAGTCATTTAGAGTCTTTTAGTTCAACTGGTAGTCAAGATAATTTTGTTGGGATTTTAAATTGTCATAACTTCAGTCATAGTCATAAGTCTAGTCAATATAATTGTCATTTAGAGTCACAAAGTCATCACAATCAAAATCATTACAGACATAGCAGGTTGTCATACACACAGTCACATCCTAAGTTACAATCAACGGTCAGGTCGCACATAGGCCAGTCGCAGTCAATGTCTAAGAGATCTCATGTAGACTCATCTTGTCATAAAAAATATCCTGTGTCATATTTCTGTGATGAAAGTGGTGATAATGTCATATCTGAGAGGTCTAATAAAAAATGCCTCAGTGATGAAAAAAGACTGGTGACTGATAAGTCCGAGAGATCCAATGAAGACTCTTGTCATATGTCATATCTCAGTGATGAAAACACGGAACAGTCTAAGAGATTCAGAGTCAAGTCAAAAAGGTCAAAAAGTCTTAGTCGAGATTCATATCTTAATTATGAGTACAGACACAAGTCTGAGGAATCTCACACAACAAACACTTGTACAATTATTACAGCAAAGTCAACACATAGTAAACAGGTCAATACAGTCGAGTCAAAACAAAACAAATACTATTCTAAACAGTCATGGAACATAAACATTTTAGTTGGTCATACACAAATTAATTGCATTATTGATTCAGGAGCTGATATTAATATTATGTCAAAGAAAACTTTTCAATCTTTGAAATGTCAAAGTCAAATGTCACTTGAGAAATGTCAAATAAACGTTAGTGGGTTTGGTGGTATATCAATACCCATTATGGGTAAAGTTAATGTAAAATGTAGTTTATCTTTAAATAATAGCACTATTAGTGTAAATATAGTGTTTATAGTCGCAGATTTAGTTTGTCCGAATGTTTTAGGTCTACCAACTTGTGAAAAATTAGGTATAATTCAAAGAGTTTTCTCTGTGTCTCAACAAAATTTTAGTGAACAAATTCTTACACAATACAATGATGTATTTCAGGGTCTTGGATGTCTACCTCAAGTCTGTCGCCTGAAACTCAAACCGGAAGCAGTGCCATGCGTGGATGCTCCGAGAAGAGTACCCTTCGCTTTACTGAACAAACTGCGCGATGAATTGGATCGCATGGAGAAAATGCAGGTCATTGAAAAGGTTTTTAAACCTACAGAATGGGTGAACAGTATAGTGATAACAGTCAAAAGCACGGGTCAGTTACGAATTTGTTTAGATCCTAGAAATTTGAATAAGAATATTATAAGGGAAATTTATCCACTTAAGTCAATAGATGAGATCAGATCTCAACTAGCAGGAGCTGTTTGTTTTTCTCATTTAGATGCATTTTCAGGATTTTGGATGCTTAAACTAGATGAATATAGTTCTGATTTATGTACATTTCAAACACCTTTCGGTAGATATAAATATTTAAGGTTACCTTTTGGTATTAATGCATCGTCTGAAATTTTTCAAAGAGTCATGATGAATTTGTTCGGTGATTTAGAAGGAGTTCTAATATTCATCGATGATATTTTGGTATATGGACCAAACGAGTCAGTACATAATGAGAGAGTACATAAAGTCATGCAACGAGCACGTGAAGTCAATTTAAAGTTCAATAAGTCTAAATGTAAATTTTTAGTTTCAGAAGTCTGTTTTTTAGGGTATGTTTTTAGTAAAGATGGTGCTAGGGTTGATGAAGAGAAAGTAAAAGCAATTGTCAATATGCCCACACCAAAAAATGTCAAAGAATTGCAAAGAATATTAGGTATGATCAATTATTTAGGTCCCTTTATTAGCAATTTGTCTCAAAAAACTCAAATTTTAAGAAATCTTTTGAAGAAAGATTCAGTCTGGACTTGGGATGAAAATCATAGTCAATGTCTTAAGAGTTTAATCGATGAAATTACAAATTCACCAGTTTTAGCTCATTATAATCCCAATGTACCATTAGTCTTGTCAGTCGATTCGTCAAAGTCAGCATTAGGAGCAGTCATTATGCAGAATAATAAACCTATTGCTTATAGTTCAAAAACATTAACTCAAACTCAGTCAAGGTATGCTCAAATTGAGAAAGAATTGTTAGCCATTCAGTTTGGTTGTGAAAAATTTCACCAGTATGTGTACGGTCATAAAGTAACTGTTCATACTGATCATAAACCTTTAGTCTATCTTTTTAAAAAGCCATTACATGATGTACCAGCAAGATTGCAACGTATGATGTTAACTTTACAAAAATATGATTTGGAAGTTATACATGTTCCAGGTAAAGAAATGTTTATATCTGACACTCTGTCTAGAGCAGCATTGAAAGAACATTATATACCTGAGAATGAGTCAGAAATATCTTGTCATGTCAATTTAATGCATTCAAGTCTAGCAGTCACAAAGGAGTACTGTACAAAATTGTTACAGAACACTAAGAAAGATGATACTTTGCAATTGTTAAAAAAGTATTATTATGAAGGTTGGCCAAAAAATAAAAATAATGTCAGTCTGTCAATAAAACCATTTTGGAATATACAAGCTGAAATTCATGTAGTCAAAGATTTGTTGTTCAAAGGGTCAAAATTAATAGTACCACAGTCAATGTATAAGGAAATGTTAGGTAAAATTCATGAAGGTCACCAAGGTATAAATAAATGCTTAAAATTGGCTAGAGAGTCTTTGTACTGGCCAAGCATGTCAGCTGATATTAAAAACTTGGTAGAACAATGTTATGTATGTGCACAATTTAAACCTAATAATCCAAAGGAACCACTAAAAAATTTTGAAATTAATAAATATCCATGGCAACAAGTAGGTGTTGATTTAATGTATTTTGATAACCTTACTTATTTAATTGTCACAGATTATTATTCTAAATTTATAGAAATAGCTTTGTTAAATAAAAACAGTACAGCAAAGAATGTAATAACACATTTAAAGTCCATTTTTGCTCGTCATGGAATACCTTTATCTTTAGTGTCTGATGGTGGTCCTCCTTTTCAGTCATTAGAATTTAAGAATTTTATGCATGAATGGGACATAGAACACATTGTAACTAGCCCATATCATCCACAGTCAAATGGTCAAGCAGAGAGTTCAGTCAAAATTATCAAAAATATGTTAAAAAAATGTAAAAAAAACTCATCTGATCCATACATAGCTTTATTACAGTATAGAAACACACCTAAGAATAATTTACCATCTCCAGCTCAATTGTTAATGTCCAGGAATTTAAGAAATAACATTCCTATGTCTTATAAGAAATTAAAACCTAAAGTGGTTACATTCAAAAATTATAAAGAATGTGTCAAGCAAAATAATAAAAATAAGTCTAAATATTATAATAGAAATACAAAGTCATTGTCATTATTGTATCCCAATGATCATGTATACTTTAAAAGAAAGCCTGATAGCAATTGGGAACAAGCCATTGTCAAGCTAAGGTTGGCTAATAATAGGTCATATGTCGTTGAGGATGTCAATGGAGTTAGGTATAGGAGGAATAGGGTTCATTTAAGACACAAATATTCTCCTATGCTATCCAATTCGTCGCAGGGGAGAGAGGAAGGTAACAGGCAGGAGTCTAGACCTCAAGAGCTCTCATCTCAATCCTCAGTCAGTCAACATGTAACTCGTTCTGGAAGAGTTGTAAAGCCAACCAGAAGGCTAATTGATGAAATAGATTAAGTAGAACATTGTATACTAGATTAAGACCTAACTATAGTCTTAAGTCATTGTCTAAATTGTAACTAAGTCAGGTTTCTATAATATTGTTTGTCAAGGGTTAATTTAAACTTAAACATGGGGGATGTTGTATCATACATCACTACTCTGTAGTCGAGTAACTAATACCATCTCTATGTATTAGTGTCTATGAATATAGTCTATAGTCTTGTCATTGTAACTTAGGATCTAACCTAGAAGATGTCGATTCCAATGTAATAATTATACAAGTGTAATAAACCAGTCTAATTATCTAAAGTCTTTAATATTTACCAACGGGACAATCATACAGTACTTTACTACAAACAATACCAGGTTGTACAGTATTTTACTTTGTTCTGACGAAGGACATGACATTCTCCATTGTCATATTTCAGGGGTCAATTAAATTAAATGTCACAGCCCCCTGCCACCTCGCACGCCATCAAGACATGTTGCTCACCTTCGTCTGCTCAACATCGTTCAAAGGTGGCTGGTGTGAAGTTCTTTGAAGTGGCTTGCGGTAGGAGTTGACTGGAATAGGGATATTCTAATATTATTAAATACGAATAGGTACTCGAACCTCTTGACTCGATACCAAGTATTTATAGTATCGAGTCTTTCTCGGTGGTAGGCCATAACATCGGCCGCCGGTACAAGTTACCACCCACCAGACGAAGCCTTGCCGCCAAGCGATTTGTCGTGTTCCGGCATGACGTCTGGTGAAGCCGTACGGAGGACGGGTCTGAGCAGTTGTGTTGCGATGTGTGCCGGGTACGATGCGCCTAATGTTGTTGTGTTAGGAGTTTGGTCGTGGAGGGTCTTCAGATCAATCTCCCTTTGGCGCAGCATCTTTGGTCGTGTTGTTGGGTTTAACATTGCATTACCTCGCTCAACTGCCGTCTTCCTTCCTATTCGCTCAGTTTTTTTGAGTGAATAGGCTCTTAATAAACTAGCGCGCTTTACCATCAACGATCGCATCACTGCTTACCATCAGGCGGGATTGCGGTCAAGCGCTAGTTTATAATTATAAAAAAAAACGAGTCAGTCTTGCGATACATACTCGATGTCGAAAAAAATGTACTTAGTATCAAATCAAATCGGCATTACTATTAAAATAAAAATTCAGACACAACAGACAGAATGAGACAGCAATAGCTCTTGCTCGGTTACAGGTTTTCGTCGCTTTTTTTACATAGCCGGTGCAACTATGTCTCATACAAGGGAAATATTGTAAAATACCTCGAACAGTTACTGTTTATTAGGAAACGATAAAAAAAAAATTGTTTAAAGTAGGTACTTAACGTGACGCAAAACTTTTATAATAAAAGATTTTGTTTCCTTCTCAATTTTGATTGAATTATTGCCCTTCATCGTTCATTGTTTTTACGTCATCATCATCACTGCAGGGCACAGGTCTCCTCTCATACAGAGAAGGATTGAGTGATTGTTTTTACATACTTACCTCAAAATAAAAAAAAGAAGTATTGATTTCAGTAAGTATCGATACTTTAGTAGTATTTTTTATCGAAAAAAGATTTGAGTACTATCGAAATGTACTAGTAGGTAGCGATACTTTGATGATATCGGAACATCCCTAGTCTGGAAGAGATTCCGTTTTTTTCGGTTAATATATAAATCCTACACGTCGGTTGCAATTTTTTGTAATGTGTGTGATTTCGATTTTCGAGGATGTTAACGCCCATAGTGAAATCAAAAAGAAAATCCAAGATGGCTGCTACACAAATTATATATTTTTCGCCTTCTTTTTTGTGGATAGGAAATCGTCAAATGACTTCTCCCGCTCTGGGCGGCAAGAAAGGAAACACGTGTCAGACTTTTAGTGACCAAAACTCACCCCTGTTTCTTCACCTGCCTGTGCGCCAGGGCTATAGTAATTCTTTCAAACAATCCGCAGCCCCGGCAGGATATATTTTTCTCTTCTCCTTGAGTGTCATTTTCTTAGCTTTGAGAGTACCAAAACCGATAGTGAGATGTAATTTAAAATCTACAGCTGATTTTGAAATAATAACCAACAACAACCAGACAACCACAGTCTTACACGACTAAAAAAAACGAGTGTGCTTATGACCACACGACTGAAGTGAAACTTCTTTCGCTCCATCTGTATGTATATACAGATTGGTCTTGTGTTTACCTAACCTTTATTACCCTTATGGGTCGGACAGCTGTTAAGAAAACCCTGTCCGACCCGTGAAGGTGTTGTTAGGTATCGATAACTGATTCTACTAATGCCTACATAACCTGGCTAAACTTAAAAAAAAATACCCCCTTAAAAATAAATAATTTAAATAAAATAAATGGGTAATTTCATGGCAACACAGGTACAGGTCATGACCTCAGTTGACCTCATGCATGTAGGTATAGGTAGTTTATCCATGTTTATCGACTCTCGAAAGAAACAATGATACTTAGGCAGCTCGTGAAAAGAACTTTTTTTAAGTGCGAAGGTCGTCTGACTCTCTGAATGTATCATTTCATTCGATGAGCACAATGGCTGTGGCGGAGATGTTGTTCCATATTTCGTTCACTAAGAACTATACAGGTCTTGCACCGTCGCACGAGATTAGCACGGTGTTTCACAAAGTTAGTCCACCTCTACCAATCCACTGCTCGCCGAACTGATAATGGAGGTACTCACGTACAGCCCGGTATAGGTCGGCAAAAATATGGTGGTACACCGTCGTGTCACCACATGAATCAATAAGCAGCTGTCCAACACCTGATCACAACACAACTAATTGCAGAACTACTACCTTCCATCAGCATTTTACATTACGTTAGAAAACGACATGATCACAATACACGAATAGTCTACACTACACGGAAGCAATGTTTATGCGCAACTGATAATTTAAAGTAAAAATGATTTTTATTTTATAAAATAGGTACCTACGCGGCTGGCCTCGCGGCATGCTTTGAGCAAATAGAGATGTGTAAGTAATCAAAATATTGATTTTTCAATCGATACCGATTTAGTATCAAAATCAAAATCAAAGCATTTATTTCAAATAAACCAGTTACAGGCACTTTTGAATTGTCAGAAGGTCGGTCAGTCAGTAAGGTGAAGCTAGTCGCCCATTCCAAAGAGTAGGTACCTATGGAGAAGAACGGGCAAGAAACTCCATGGACACTCTTTTAAATTATCAAGCTGTTGATACAAATATTTGATTACATCATTCATTTTGAAATCAATCGTGTGAGAACGATGCAGAAATATATTGTACGCTGAGAGCGTCCATTATGAAAAAAAAAAACAACAATTCAGAAATTAAAATACGCCGTAGCAGCTAAGAGATGACCAGTCCCCTCTGACGGCGTCCGTTCACGAACATGACGTATGGATCAGCATCATTCAGCTCAACCATATTGAAGGGAACCTAATGATCCAACACACACGCCACCACCAGCGAGACATTTGAGTGAGCATGACATAAGTCTGTATAAGTGAGTATAATTCTCATGATACATTCTCATTGGCTTGTATCCTAAAAAATAATTTAATGTCCGTCAGATAGCTTTATAAAAAATATTGAACACGTATTTTTTATTTTTTCTTTTATTCAAATACTTAAGAAGATATATTGATTTGAAATTTCGCATGACGTCACGCCATGGTGCAAAATATAGAACGGCGTGACGCAATTAGCCCCCACTCTGTAACTTTAATACGCTATATCTCAGTAATATTTGGTAATTACGACAAAATAAAAAATACGGGTCTTAATTTTTTTTATTATCTGTAAGACGGACTAATTATTTTTATGATTTTCATACCTTGGATACATCCCTATTCTCGATTCAACATCGCATGGAATTGTTTAGAACTTTTACAAAACTCATATTAGTTATGTACACTGCTGTAAATGAAAATCATACCAAAGTTTTAATTTCAGTTTCTGTGTCAATATCGATGATATTGACTGTTAAAATATTTGTAAAACTTTACTAAAATTGTGTTTCATAAGGCCTTCTCGTCTCTGTTTACTAATACTTGTGTTATAATAATATTATTAGTAATTAATCGACAAACAAACAAAAGTACTTTTACCATTGGGTAATCTGTGTTTTTACAACAAATTATTATTCAACCAGACACAAATTTCGATTAATAGCGATACAAAAAAAATGTTATTGCGCAAAAAATAGTACATCTCTAATTATTTCTTTTACGTCGCCGACAACGCTCACGCGCCACGCTGCCAAAGAAATAAAAAATCTAACAAAAGAATGAAAGGAAAGCCGACAGGTATACCGCCTAAAATCGTGTTGTATTTTTTTTTTTAAATTTCCAAATTTTGGAGAAGTTAGCGTAAATTCGCGGAAAAAAAAGATTGATTTGTATTGGTATAGTTCTTGCAATTTACGAGCGCGCGTGAGTCTTGCTTGTGGTATGTTGTGTACATGCACAATGCGTTAGTGTGTGTGCCTGACGGAGCGTTCAGTAGCGAGCGGTCGCCCGCTCAGTTCACTTGTGCTTATTGTTTTCACGTCGCTATCCGCCACGAAGTACCGTCAGCATGTCAAATACCGATAAAAAGCGAAAAATTATTCGTAGTGAGGTGAGTTATTTAAATATGCATTTATAGCGTTAATTTAATATTAAACTATTTGTATGGATCAACGATCATGAACATTGTATTATCTTTATTATTTGTAGGGTCGTGCAATTATCGCCCGAGTTTTTCATTTTCTTCAAGAATATAATTTCATGAAGGCGAATAATAATGATAATTGTGATTTGAGTCCTTTGGCTAACGTAAGAAAACGAACCGCCGAAGCAACAGGGGTCAGTGAACGTACTGTAACTTCTATTTTGAAAGAAGAAAAAGAGATGCCCTCTACATCTGCCAAGTTTCTTTCACCAATGAAAAAACGTCGTAAAAGAAGTAACAAATTTGATTTTGATAATTTCGACACTAATTTGATTCGAAGTACAATTCAAAATTATCACATCGAACACAAGGAAATTCCAACTTTTAACAAAATTCGGTCAGTTCTCAGAGAAAAGATAGACTTTGACGGGTGTCTAAGCACTTTACGTTCATTGCTCATAAACATTGGTTATAAATGGCGAAAGATTAGCAGTAACCGACGAGTATTAAAAGAAAGGCATGATTTAAAACTATGGCGTTTAAAATGTTTGAAAAAGATTTCTCAGTGCCATGCAGAAGGACGTCCTATTGTTTACACTGACGAAACATATGTTTTAACGTCACACGTTCGACAAAATACATGGGGCATAAAGGATAAAGATACTCCATTTTTGAAGAAATTAGGTACTGGGGGCCGGTTTATTATAGTGCATGCAGGTACTAAAGATGGATTCATTCCAAATGCCTCATTGGTATATAAAGCATCGTCCACAACTGGAGATTATCACTCAAATATGAGTTTTGAAAATTATAAGAAGTGGCTAGAAGAGAAGCTTATGCCAAATTTGCCAGAAAGGGCAGTTATTGTGATGGATAACGCGTCCTATCATAATGCTCGCAGCAGTAAAATTTCTACGTTCAGTTCAAGGAAGAGCGATATGATAAAATGGCTAACTGATAACGGAATTTTATGTGATGAACGATTTAAAAAATCGAACTCTATGATTTAATAAAAAATTATAAACATCGTTTCATAACATTCAAAATCGACGAAATAGTTAAAAGCAAGAATTTTTAAATATTACTTTTGCCGCCCTATCACTCTGAGTTTAACTGTATCGAAAATATCTGGGGAATTATAAAAAATAAAATTGCAACTAAAAATATCGGGCAAAATATGACTATTTTACAAAACTTAATAAATGAGTGTTTGAACGATATCGACAATTATACCTGGCGTAAAACTTGCAAGCATGTCTAAAACTTGAAGAATATAGAAAATATTTCGATTTGGATTTCGAGTTAACGATTAATGTAGAATCAACTGATAGCGACACTGAAGAGTTTGAAGATAGTAACACTTCTGACGATGACTAATAATTAATTTTAATAAAACTTACTATTAAAATATTTGTTTTATTATCATTGTTGGTTTCAAAGAAAAAATCATTTTAACATTGATTATTTGTATGCTAACCGTAGCGCGTCTACGCGCACGCACACATTTACACGTATACAGATACGACTTGAACACAACTAAGAGCCACGCGCGTTCGTGAATTGCAAGAACTATACTATGATGATTATGTAAAATTTTATATTTTATTTGGTCATGTGTTTACCTAACCTTTATTATCCTTATGGGTCGGACAGAGTTTTCTTAACATACTGTATATGTACAATATATACATGTGTACACATATACATATATTAATTTTCTTTCTGGGGGGGGGGGGGGGTGGATTCCCTCGAGGCCAAAAGGTCGGGCTCTTCCTCCTGATTCAGGGGACCCCAAACTCGGGTAGTCCACGACCTCGGGTTCCCGAGATCATCCACGGGGGGGCGAGGTAACTAAAGGGGGTCGGGAGGGGGATAGGTTTCGCGGGATATTAAGGGGTGAGGGGGGGGGATACAGGAGGGACTGTGAAGTAGGCGGTTCCAAATTTTATGTTAACTGACCCCCTTAATGGTTGTCAGTCAACATAAAATTTAATGTATAGTGTTAAGTGTAAATAAATAAGTGTATCCGTGTCTCAAAATTAAAAAAAAAAAAAAAAATTGCATAGATCTTCTATTTTTATTGAAAAAAAAAAGAACTCGTAGACCTTGTAGTACCAAGCTCGCGCCACGGACGCCTCTGTGCTTATATCCCCCACTTAACTTCCGTTCGCCTTCCCCGATCACTTTTCGTAACGCTTTCGCTAGCTTACTCCCCAAGTCAAGCTTGCGTAAAGAAGTTTCACTTCAAAAAGAGTACAGAGTGAGAAGCCGACGTCAAGCCGAAAGCAGGTGGTAGACCGACTGTACGAGGGTTAAACTGAAAGTTCTTAGAAAATCAAAAACTGATAACATTAGCCAGTTATTAGTTTTATTATAACTTTTCAAAATATTGTCCATTCACGTCAATACACCGTTGCATGCGATGGAACCACTGGGAAAAGCACTTTGCCCACTCGTCCTTAGGGGTCTCTTCAATGGCATCGCGATACCTAGCCACCGCTTCTTCAGCATTCATAAACCGCTTTCCTTTAAGTTTTTCTTTAATTTTTGGAAATAAATAAAAATCACAAGGCGCGAGGTCGGGACTATACGGCGGGTGACCCAGTAATTCAACGTTTGATGTCGCCAAATATCGTTCGCTTGGCGGTGTGCGACGAGGCGTTGTGGTGAAGGAGAATCCTACTGCGAGGTCGTTTCTCTCGGAACTTTTTCCAAGACAAGTGGCAAACAATTGGTAGTGTACCATTCTGCAGAAACTGTTTTTTGATTTTTTTATTTATAAGCCTTTATTGCTGAAACTACACAATATTATGAAAAGTTCTTATTCTAAATTTACACTTAACACATCAGTTAACCTTATTTTGTGATCAGCGTGTCCTGTGACACATAGGCCTCTTCCAGCTTTTTCCACTCATCTCTTTCTCTAGCTTTTCTTGTCCAAGTAGCCTCTCCAACCTTTCTGATGTCATCCATCCATGTCTTTGCCTGTCTGCCCCTTTTCCTTATACCATCGCGTGGTTGCCACTCCGTTAAGATCTTAGTCCATTTCATTCTACTATCTCTTGTCATATGCCCTGTCCATCTCCACTTCAACTGTCGCACTTTCTTTATTATATCTTCAACCTTGGTTATGGAACGTATATCTTCTGATCTCATGCGATCTCTTTTTGTTACACCAACCATGCTTCTTTCCATGCCCCTCTGACATGTTCTCAGTCTTAGAAGATGTATCAGGCTCAGTGCCCAAGTCTGGCACCCATATGTCAAACATGGCAAGACACACGAGTTGTACACTTTTTTCTTCGCTGCCATGGGAAAGTGTTTACTTTTGAGAATCTCCTTAAGTGACCAATATCTATTCCATGCATTAGTTACTCTTCTCTCAATTTCCATACTTGTTTGGTCTCTGAACGTTATTATCTGTCCTAGGTATGTATAGGTTTCTACATATTCAATACTTGATTCATGTATTGTTATACTTATTTCTTCTCTGTTTGTCATTGCTTTTGTTTTAGATCCATTCATACTGAGACCAACCATTCTGCTTGCGTCTGCCAACTGACGCAGCATCTGTTCGAGCGTGGTAGCGTTATCAGTAATTAGCACTAGGTCATCTGCGAATCTTAGGTGACTGAGTTTATTGCCATCTATATTTATACCAAACCTTTCCCACTTCAGACCCCTAAATACACTTTCCAGGACTGCAGAGAAAAGTTTTGGAGATAACGGGTCGCCTTGCCTTACACCTTTTGCTATTTGGAATTCTTCACCTATTGTTTCTAATTTTATTTGTGCTGTGCTTTTCTCATATATATTTTTTATAATGCGAATATATTTTTTGGGAACTCCTTGTTCGAGTAAAGCCTCCCAGAGCGAATCATGATATATTGAATCGAACGCTTTGCTATAGTCTACAAATGCTATGTATAACGGTTTACCGTACTCCTTACACTTTTCTATTAATTGTTTTAAGACATGTATGTGATCAATCGTAGAAAATCCTGCTCTAAATCCTGCTTGTTCCATTCCTGGTTGCTGCTGGTCGAATAGTCCTGTTAATCTATTTAAAATTAGTTTAGAGAACACTTTATATATGTTTGACATTAAACTTATGGGTCTATAGTTTTCAATGTTGTCCCTATCTCCTTTCTTGTGTAGTAGTATGATTGTACTTTTAGTCCATTGCGATGGTATTATTTCTGTTCTTAGAATTGTGTTATACATGTCTTTGAGTTTCTTTAAGTTTTCTGGTATAGTTATTACAGTTTTTAACATCTCATTTGGTATCTGATCCAGTCCTGGCGCCTTATCGTTTTTTTGACTCTGTATCGCTTTTTCTACTTCCGATTGTAGGAAATCTGGTATATCTTCTCTCACGTCGTCTTCAAGATTTATAGCTGCTTTCCTGGTGTTGGGTTCTGCTGCATAGAGTGTTTTGTAGAAATCAGTTGCAATCTGTAATATATTTCTTCTCTTTGTCACCTGATGACCAGTTTTGTTTCTGATGTTGGGTATCCAATTTTTTGACTCTACAAGTTGCTTCAATGCTTTTTTGACTCCTCCCGTTTTTTTTATATGGTAATTAATAACGTTTATTCTTCTTTTAGTTCTGTCTTTTTTAATACTGTTGCTGATTTTTTTACTTATTTCTGAGATGGCTTTTAGGTTATGTTTATCTTTTTTCAATTTTAAAAGTTGCTTTCTTTCTTCTATTAGAGTTTTGGTTTCCTTTTCCGTATAGCTTGTTTTACGTTTCTTTAATTTATTGTGTGGTGATCCAAATATTTCGTTTATAATTTTCTCATAATCGGTAACTATCTTGTTTTTTTCTATTTGCTGTTTTAGGATATTAGTAGCTATGTTGAATTTATTTCTACTTTTTTTCGGTTCTGTACTGTTAAGAACTGCTCTTACCATTCTATGGTTGGTATTAAAATTGAATTGGCTGATAATGTTTATGTTCTGAAAAGATTTTCGGTTTTTAGTTGCTATATAATCTATTTCATTTTTATATACTCCATCTGGAGACTGCCATGTCCATTTTTTCTTTTTGTTTATTTTAAAGAAACTATTCATAAATGCTAGGTTGTTTTCAAATGCCATGGTAATCATCCTTTCTCCATTTTTGCTCCTTCTGCCAAAACCAAACTTGCCAATTACATTTTCCTCTCCTTTTCGTTGCATTCCAATTCTGCCGTTAAAATCTCCGATCACCATAATGTTCTTGTGCGTTTCTTGTAGGGCTGATGACAGTTGGTCGTAGAAGATGTCTTTGGTCGATTCATCGTGTTGCTCCGTGGGAGCATAAACTTGAATAATAGACCATTTATGTTTATGTCCTGGCAGGTGCATATTGAGTACAGCTATTCTTTCTGTTATACCCTTAAACTCTTCTATGTTTTTTTCTAGGTGTTTTTTAACCATGAAGCCAACTCCGTATCTTCCTTTTGTTTCACCTTTATAGTATAAAATGTATTCTTTGTGTTCTTCGATGCTCTCTCCTAGCCTTCTAACTTCACTCAAACCTAGAATATCCCACTTAATACTTGAGAGTGCTAGTTCTAACTCTGTTAGTCTTTCTTGAGTTCTCAGCGTAAGGCAGTTTAGAGTGGCAATATATAGCTTTCTTTTTTCGTTTCTTTTTATTTTTGGTTTTGCAGTAACGTCCTTGATATTTTTTGGTATTTCAGCTGGAAGGTAATGGTCGCTATCCCCCACGGGGACCAGCCGGCTTGGGGGAGTTGTATTGATTTTTGTTTTCTCATTGTATATTTCTCTTTTATTTGTTCTGATCTTCCGGTTACCGATGTGTGTTAATGGCTATTCTTTATTTAATTCTGACGTCGAATGAGATCTATTTCTGTACATTTTTTCGAAAGCATTTATTTTATTAATTTTCGGTCGGCTATTTTCGTTACTTTTGTTTGGTGAGTTAGATTGTTCTCTCTTCCGCTTGTCCCGTATATCTCCTTCTTTGTCTTTTATAACTAACTTATCATATTTGATGTATGCTACACGCCCTTTTTTCCTCCCTTCTTTTAGCTGCGGTATAAGTTCCCTACGTTTTTCTAAAACTTCTTTACTAAAATCTTCGTTAACAAATATATTTTTAGGTAGTTTACTTTTGTTTTTCAAAATTTCGTTTCTTTTCCATATGTTCAATATGTTAACTAAAATCGGGCGCGCTTTACCATTTACTTTTCCAATTCTGTACGCTTTGTTGATGTCACGAATGTTCAAATCGATACCAGAATCGTTAAGAGTGTTTACTATCATTTCTATCTCGGTGGCCGCGATGGCCACCACCCTGGCGGGAACGCCGTCCGGGCCAGGAGCCGTCTTTTTGGCGCGGAGACGGAGCGTCGCCGCGCCAAATTCCTCCTCTGAAACCGGAGGAGGAGGAGCTTCCTCCTCCGGTCCTTCCCTTGGCGGGCCCATCGCTGGTGGGGTGAAGTGCGGATCCCTGCGCGGAAACAGGGACCGCACCACCCCATCCAGGAGCGCTGGTTCCAGGGTCTCGGCAACCGGGGGACCAATGCGACGCAGTTTGTTCCGCGCCGCCTTATATGGCCTCCCGAATGGGTCGTTGTCGAGACCCTCCAGCAGCTCAGCCCTCGCCGCGTCCTTGGCGGCGCCGATGGCCGACTTGAAGGCCGCCCTCGCCACCACGTATGTGGAGTAGAGGCGGTCCTCCTCGGCCTCGTCCCGTCGGCGCCGCCGACGCGATCGGGTGTAGGCCCGCCGTGCCGCCACGCAGGTGGCCCGCAGCTCCGCCAACTCCTCCGACCACCAGTACACGGCGCGTCGGGGAGGTGGACGTCTCGACCGAGGCATGCTGGCGTTGCACACCTCGGTCAATGACCCCCTCAGTCGGGCCGCCGCTGCGTCCACGTCCAGGACGTCCCCGCCGGGACCTGGCCAAAGCCAGTCCTGGACGAACGCGGCCTCCCGTGCCGCCTCCCGATCCAGGTGGGTCAGAGCCCACCTTGGAAACGGGGAACGGCCCGACGATGAAGGGGTGCTGCGGCGCCCCCGTGGATTCTGGGGGGAGATCTCGAATCGCACGTAGCGGTGATCCGAGATCGTCTCCCCCAGTTCCACCCTCCAGTTCTGAATGCGGGCGGCCAGTGCGTGCGTGGCGAAGGTGAGGTCCACTATGGACCCGCCCTGCCGCCGCACGCACGTCTGGACGCTCCCCCTATTCAAGAGGGAGAGACCAGACGAGGCCGCCCACAATTCCACCGCACGCCCGCGGGCGTCGGTGGCCGGGTTTCCCCAGACCACCGACTTGGCATTCAGGTCTCCGAGCACGGAGACCTGTCGTGGCGCCGTCCTCCCGATGACCGCCGTCAGGACCCCGAGGAAATCCTCGAAGTCCTGGAGAGGGCGGTTTGGGGAGAAGTAGACCCCCACAAGGGCCAACCCTCCCCACGCGGCGGCCACGTATCCCGGTCCCCTTTCTAAGAGCGAGAGGGGAGGGGAGTCCGAGGAAGACCGCGCCACGATTGCCACCGAGCCGTCACTATCTCCCAGCCAATTGCTGGGAGTATAGTACGGCTCGGCCACCACTGCCACATCCACCAACCACTCGGCCATCGACTGCACCAGCAGGTCCTGGGCAGCCCGGCAGTGGTTGGTGTTTGCCTGCAAGATGCGATGGTCGGTACCCATTATTCGACCATCGCATCACCCTCGGCCACCGCCGCTGCGATCACAGCGGGGGTGGTGGCAGCAGCGGCAGGACGGCTTATAGCCGCCTGCGGCTTGCCCTTCTTGGAGGGAGGACGGCACGACGTCCCCCCCATGACGTGGTCGGCGGGGCGACCACTATCGGCGCATGCCACGCAATGCGGCTTGGCGGGTGGCACGAGGCCGCCTTATGCCCCTGTTGCCCGCAGCGGAAGCAGGTGTCCGCCCTATCCACGGAGGACGGACACGTGGCTCGGGTGTGGCCAATCCCCAGGCACTTGAAGCAGCGCATCGGCGCTGCCTCAAGCACCCGGATCACGGCCCGGCTAAAGCCCACTAGTAGCCGCCCCTGGCATTTAGCCTGGGCGGCCAACACTGCGGCGACTGGGCACACCAGCCGGATAGTGCCCAGTCCACCGCGGCCGGGCCTAATCTCCCGAGCCTGCACCGCTGCGGGGTCGCAGCCTCCTGCCGAGGCGATGGCGGCCACCACCTCCTCCTTGGTGACCGAGTCATCAAGACCGGTCACCTCGATGGCCGTGGACTTCACCGGCCTGGCCACCTTCGCCACATCGGCAAGGGCCTCCCGCACCTTGCTGGCGAACAAATCGGCATTTCTGCCGCCGTCCTTCCCCGGAAACTCGAATAACCGAGCTCCGGTTTGGGTCCGACGGCAGGCACCGATTCCCAGCTGGGCGGGGTCTGCGACGGTACGAGCCCGTCTTAGGATGGACTCGTACGTTACCCCCTTCTCCGCGGCCTCGGGCACGATGGTTACCGTGACCGCCGCGGTTTTGGGGGCAACCAACTTCGGCGCCTTTGCGGCCGCCGCTGCAGCCGCCGGGGCTGCCGCCGGGGCAGCCGTGGCCTGGGTCGCCTTCTTGCCCTTCCCCTTTCCCTTCCTAACCACCTCTGACCACGACTGGTTGGCTGGGGTGGTGGAAGGGAGGAGGGCGTCGACCTCTCGAACCTGTGGGGCGGGTGCCGCGATGGCAGCTGGCCCCGGTTTGGCGCCCGCACTCGTACCGGGGGGAGACGGAGCCCCCGGCGACTTCTTCCCCTTGCCTTTGCCCTTTGAGGGCTTCGGGGCCTGAGGAGCCACTGTAGGCGTCTTGTCTGCCGCAAGGGGCGGACGGAGCCGCTTCTCTGGCAGCAGGCGGTCCTCTATGCCTGCGAAGCAGGCACGAGTGAACGCCCTCTCCTCCATGACCACCTTGCGGAACAATTCCTCAAGGTTGGAGGAGGAGGGGGCGGGAACCGCCGCTGCCGACGGGGCCGCTGCCGACGCGGCCGAGGCCGACGGGGGCGGGGCCGTGGCCTCAGCCAGCTTCTTATGAAGCTGGCTGACTTCCGCTTGCAAGCGATCCACCCTCGCCTGCAGCTGCCTGGTCTCTTCAGACGCAGTCCGCTGCGTCATCTCTAGGACGATGCCGTGCAAGCTTGTTGCACGGCATTTTAGCGCCTTCTGGAAGGTCCCCTTGAGGTTGGAGGACCTGGAGGCGACCTCGACGATCTCCTCCTTGTCCTCCTCCGCCAAGCGGACCAACTCGGCCACGGACAGGCCCTCGAAACTGACGAGGGCCGAACCGTATCCGGCCCTCGCCTTGGTTGCGCGCGCCTGCCTCTCCTTGGCGGCAACCAACTCCTCCAGTTCCAGCTCGGCCTCGGCCCGTCTGGCCAAGCCGAGCTGGCGCTGGGCGTCTGCCAAACCCACATCGTGGGTGCCAGCCTGAGAAGAAGTCGATGGCGAAGCATTCTTCGCCTTCGACTTCTTCTTGTTGGGCCTACCCTTGGCCGAGCCCGAGGAGCCCTCGGACCCGAGCCTCAGGTAGGCCCTCTTCAGGCTGCGCTCCGCAGCCACTCCACACACAGAGGACGAGTCCCCGACAACGGACCCCATGTCCGAGTCGGAGAACTCGTCCTCTCCGCAGAAGCCCGTCGCAGAAGGTGCGCGACTCGCCTCCGACGCCGACATTTCGTCGGGGTGGCCCTGAGAAGGGCCTTTGGGTTGGCCCTGAGAAGGGCCTTTTGGTTGGCCCTGAGAAGGGCCTTTTTTGACGAAACGCCCGGCAGCGTTTCTCAATGGCTTCGACATTTCGAGAAACACAAAACCACAATAAAATATAAAAACCACAATAAAATACTATAAAAACCACAATCGAATAAAACCCTCAATAAAATAAAAACCTCAATAAAATAATCCACTATATACGCAATCGCCCTCAGATAAAATAAAATCGCAAGATCGCGCAAGGTCACAGTGCCTGTTAGCCACCGGTCTGCCACTCCGTTACGGTGGTCAGACACGGCGTTGCCCGGGGTACACTGCGAGGAAGTCAGCACTGTGGGGCGTACCCCGATTTAACCTAACCTAACCTAACCTAACACAATTGTTGCGAAATGACCTATCCTTCCAAAGAACGAGGCCACCATTTTTTTCCCGCACTTCGATCTCTCTTCACTTTAGTTGGCAACTCCTCGAAAGGAAACACCCACTGAGCAGATTATCTTTTGGTTTCAGGATCGTAACAGTAAATCCAGCTTTCGTCACCTGTTAGTATGTCGAACACAGCATTTGAGTCATCCGCGCGATGGAGTTTTTGAGCCTCAGTCAAATTATGAAGTATCCACCGGGTGCAAAGCTTCCAGACCGCAAAATGTTCGTGGAGGATTTTGTGCACTTGACTCATACCGATGCCTAAGCTTGTCCGAATCTGCTGATAGGTCACTCTTTTGTCAGTCTCTATCATACGCCGCACAACACAAATGTTATCTTCAGTCGTCGCCGTAGAAGGCCGTCCCTCACGTAAATCATCAGTGAGATTAGTGCGACGTTTAAACTCATTAAACCAGTTGTAAACAGTCGCACGAGATGGGGCTTCATCGTGAAAGGCCAATCGTAGTCTATCATAACTTTCTTGCTGACTTAAATGACATCGAAAGTCAGAAAAAATCATTGCACGAAAATTTTCTCGTGTTAAATTCATGTTGACGTGACACAGACAATTTTCAATTTGCCGCCAAATCGTATAACTAATGACAAATTAATGAAATATATACTCAGTAATATTGCCAAAGAGTTCTATTTTCAAACTTTAGAATTATTTTTTTATTATATTGTTTATAAGTGGCCAGTTCTAAGAACTTTCAGTTTGACCCTCGTATATGTTGTAAGAAAAATATAAAAAAAGGTCTAAGTAATCTATAAAATTTACACCCTGTGACGGTTTTTTCACTCTTGTTGCTACAAATCTTGACTTTACTAAACATTTTCTTT